>OX453315.1:6990354-8190354 GCA_949710035.1 Crambus lathoniellus | reverse complement strand
GAGAACTATATTATTCTAACGAACGTTCTTGCCCTTCCCCTTACTCACAAGCCGTTCACACGATTGCTGTATCACGCGATTCTCGCGCGATAGAGTGTCGGTGTAAAGCCCGCTATTGTTAACTTAAAAAAAAAACATCAACTATTGCATGGTTTGATGATGATTTTCCAACAGTTTGTTTAAGAATAAGGATCGAGTCACACTTTATTTTTAATGTTCTTTCTTTTTTATGTTCTATTTAGATACATTGCTAATATTCTAACTAACTACTTATATACTATGTTACAAATGTATCTTGTTATATTACTTTGTATATCTGGAAACATGTAATTGGTGTATAGAATCCAATAAGTTATCATTTAAGTAGTTATATATCACTGTATGTTTTCCGAATAAAAATAAAATACAATAAATAAATAAAATAATCAAGTTGACGATAGAGATCGCTGGTAACCTTAAAGTTCTACTTCGACATAATTTTTCATTGAAGTATGATTGCAACATATTACACAAACAAGATGTTTGCATTATCGCGCATTTACAGAAAATTGGAACACACGCGTAGCATTCTCAGCAATCTAGAATAAGATCGCTTACTAAGATAATGTATCTTTAATTGTACTCAATATTATTATCTCAATATACATCTTGACACCGAACAATTCACATCTCTTTTATTACCTTAGCCTCGGTAAAGCGTCATACCTCTTCATGGCGACCCTTTGCCAACCGAACTTATAAATTTTTGCGGGAAAATCATTACTACATGGAGCAGCAAAGCAAAATTTTCAACACCATACTAGCAGCAGTCTTCGTTGCGGTGCTATTTGGCTCTACACTTCTGTTCATCGCATTACTTGGGAAGACAAAACAATAATATGGGAGCACCACAAAGTAAAGAAGAAGTTATCATCGCACAAACCGCCAGCGGCGACGCCCAAGCAACGCAGAAAACTTCAAGCCAGCTCACTACAACAGAAATTTTACTATCCGTCATACTGCTTCTCATCGTTATACTCATCATTTACGCCTGCATCCGGAAAATTTGGGACCGAATTGTCAACCGACTCCGTAGAGAATTCAACAGCGCAGTTCTAAGAAACACAATATCTTCCGTGGAACTGGCAACGACGTCGACTCAACCATCAACGTAGACCAGGAGGTGTCCAGGGCAGAAACCCGGCCCATTGTACGAGGGGCAAGGGAAATCCCAGCCCGATCTTCAGTTAGCTGTTTCAAGCGGTCCAGGAACCCATCTTAGAAGTCTGAAGATCCTACACACTCAAGGAGCATGAGAAAACCCCCAGCCCGCAGCCCCAGCCCCCACACGCCACGCCGGTCACCACATACCTACTCATCGTGCAGAGACGTAATTATTTTATTCGCGCGCTATAATGCCACCGTAAGTCGTAAGTTATTTTATACCTAAACGTTTTAAATAATATGTAGGATTACATTTTTTTTTCTTATTAGATAATGTCATTTATTATTTCCGATTTAAATGAATTGCATAAGAAACTATTGTATATTAAAGATAATTTAGTAAAACTAGGACCAGATAGACGTCAAAAAGAGTTAGGTTTTACGAAATTTAATGAAGCGAAACTTGAATACGCGAAATTAGAGTATATTTTAGCTCAAGTACATAATTTAGTTGAAAAATCGGAGGTATCAACTAAAGATATAACTTTAATTAATAAAATAGCAAATGACATTCAGATCATTTATGACAAAATTATTTCTTTAGAGACTTTAAGTGTTAGTAGTATTTCAAAAATGGCAGAAAAAGATAAATTTGACTTGAAGACAGCCATTGCACTTTTACCAACGATGACAGGTCAAGAACACGTCACTAAATCTCTAATTGATGGTATACAATTATATAGTTCAATGATCAGCGATGCTACTCATGGGTTACTTATTGATTTTGTGATTAAAACTAGGCTCTCTCCTAGCGCAAAATTACGTTTAAAAAGTAGTTATCCAACTATTAAAGATTTAATTAGAGATATGAATACGCATTTGATTCAGAAAAAATCTGCTGTTGCTATCCAACACAAATTACAAAACTGTCGTCAAGGTCATAGGTCGATCGAGTCATTCGGCTCGGAACTAGAACAACTTTTTGTGAATTTAACCATAGCACAAGCGGATGACGACGCTACTAAGTTTGAAGTATTGCGTCCCATTAATGAAAAGGTTGCAATCAAGCGCTTTTCAGATGGATTAGTGAATCAAAAGCTTAGTACTATCATAGCATCACGTCACTTTGATTCTTTACCAGAGGCTATAAGAACTGCCCTAGACGAGCAGTCAATGTCTACCAGACACGAGGAAGTTATGAACATTAAAAAGTTTCATACTCGTAATTTCTCACGCACACCTACTAATTATCCGCGTCAGCCAAGTAATTATTCTAATAAATATAGTTACTATAATAGATTTAGCGCAAACAATAGGTACGCTGCCGGAAACACGAGACCACAACAAGGTAAGTACATGTCGCGAGACTCCCGCGCCGCGCAAGGAACACAATCACGTTCACGTGACCGCGGTCGGCCGAGCCCGCGCCCGCCGCGCTCAGCTGTGCCTTTTCAACGTGTGCAGTACGCTAGCCACGAGCAATCGACCAATAGTGAGTCACAAGCGCGTTCTGAGCCCCAGAACGATAATAATTTAGATTTTTTTCGTTCCTACTGAAAATTATGTTTTAAACTACAATAATAGTAGTACCGTAACTTTTAACGTAAGTAATAGCAATATCGATCTTTTAGTCGATAGCGGAGCAAGCCTTTGTGTTTTAAAATACGAATGGTTATGCGATTATCCGAAGTTATTGAATTTAATTACATTTGAGAAGTTAGTTATAAAAGGTGTTAGCGGTAAACTAGTATCTGAAGGATATATTTACTTAGATTTGTCTTATAATGGGTTAGTTTTTAGAGAAAAAATGTATGTGTTTAAAAATATGTCTTGTTCTGCAAATGGTATTTTAGGTGATAATTTTTTGAAACGCTATCAAGCTATAATTAACTATAAAGAAAATACTTTGCTTTTAACTAAAGATAGTAATTATGTGTCTATACCTATATTGAGTCACTATAGACATTTGATACCGCCACGATGTGAGGTAATAAAATATATACCTACATCGTTAGGCGACGATTGTGTTTGTTTATCTAAAGAGATACAGAAAGGAGTTTTTATAGGAAGTATAATAGCGAAACCTTGTAATGGTCGCATGCCAGTAAGGATATTAAACACCACTGAGAAAGAAGTTGATCTAGATCTTACCGATTTAGAGACTTTTTCATTGAATGATTTTGAAGTCTGTAATTTTGAAAAAGAGGAGGTTTCTGTCGATCGTGTAAAAACATTATTAGGATTATTAAATTTACCTGAACTGAATTTAGAAGAAAAACGAAGTATTGAAAGTATTTGCGCTAAGTACGCAGATGTTTTTCATCTGCCAGGCGACAAACTCTCTTGTACAAACCTAATGACCCATAATATAACTTTAAAACCTAATGTCTCGCCAGTTTATGTCAAGCCACATAGATTACCGTTCGCACTAAGGAAGGAAGTTCAGAAACAGATAGATATTATGCTCGAAAACGATATTATAGAAGAGGCTACGTCAGAGTGGTCTAGTCCCGTCTTGCTTGTACCAAAAAAAACAGATAGGTCAAACGAGAAACAATGGCGATTAGTTATAGATTACAGGCAGTTAAATAATCGTATTGAGGACGACAAATTCCCTTTGCCTAATATAACTGATATCTTAGATTCGCTTGCAAATAACATTTATTTTTCAAAATTAGACCTTTCGCAAAGCTATTATCAGTTATCTTTAAGCGAAGATTCACGAAAGTACACAGCTTTCACTGCTGGTGATAAAATTTTTCAGATGAAACGCTGTCCCATGGGTCTCCGGACATCTGCGAGTGTATTTTCACGTCTTATGACTATTGCAATGTCAGGCTTAAATTATAAAAAGGCTTTTATTTATTTAGATGATTGCGTAATTTTCGGGAAATCTATAGAAAACCACAATAAAAACTTAATTAGTATACTAGAGAGATTTAGAAAAGTTAACTTAAAATTAAATCCTATGAAGTGTGAATTTTTGCGAAACGAAATAATATATCTAGGACACAAAATAACTTCTGATGGAATTTTACCAGATGAAAGTAAAATTGCAACCATGCAAAACTATCCAGTGCCGATGAACTGCGACGATGTCAATCGTTTTGTCGCGTTTGCAAATTACTACAGACGATTCATACCGAACTTTGCAAACATTGTTTATCCTTTAAATCAATTAAGAAAAAAGAATGTACAGTTTCTATGGTCATCAGAGTGTCAAACGGCATTTGAAAAATTAAAATCAGCATTAATTCAACCCCCTATTTTATCTTATCCAGATTTTTCAGAAAGTAACATCTTTCGGCTACAAACAGATGCTTGTAAGACAGGTTTAGGATCTGTTTTATCTAACATGAACGGTCAAGTAGTCGCGTATGCGAGTAGAAACCTGAAACCCGCCGAGACGAGATATCCCATCATAGAATTAGAACTTTTAGCAATTGTTTGGTCTGTGAGACATTTTCGCCCTTATTTATATGGACGTAAATTTAAAATTATAACAGACCACAAACCGTTAATTTATTTATTTAACTTGAAAGACCCAACAAGCAGACTTACTAAATTCCGATTATTCCTAGAGGAGTATGATTTTGAAATAGAGTATGTTCCAGGACGAAACAATGCAGCTGCAGACGCATTGAGTCGCATACCTATTACATCTTCTACTTTAAAATCATTACATCAAAACACAGTATCAGTTTTAACTAGAGCACAAAGTAAAAAATTAAAAACCCCCACTGATTCTTCTTCAGAGAGCTCCACCAGCACTAGGCCTGATCAACCTATTGCGGTAGAACTTCTCAAGAAACCCGATGACGTAACTGAATTAAGTTTTAATCAATTAAAGTTTGACAATTATTCAAAGTCTAAAGATAGCATTATTTCTAATGCAAGTTGTTACGTTTACGTACCTTCGCAATCAGCGATATATCTGAGTACCCGATCGTCATCTACCCCAGAGGTGTTAGCGAGGGACTTAGAGTCATTATGTCAAAAAATAGGCATACATGAGGTACTTATTATTAAAGAAAAATGTAACGAGAGTAAAATCAAAAGTCTTGTACAAGCAACAAAAAGAATTAACTCTGTTACCCCGCGCTTTCTCATAACAAAAAATATATTAAGAATATATGATAGTGAACAAAAAAGAGTAATACTAAATGATTTCCATCTATTACCTACCAGCGGACACGCAGGAGTTAATAGAATGATGAACAACATTAAGCAATATTATTTTTGGCCAGGTTTGAGTAATGATGTAAAACTTTTTGTTAAAAATTGCCATCAATGTCAATATCATAAGCATAGTAATAAACATATTAAGCAGCCCTTAACCATAACATCAACAGCCCACTCATCATTCGAAAGAATTAGTTTGGATATAATGGGTCCACTCGATGTTGATGACTATAATAATAAATATGTATTGACATTACAATGCGATTTAACCAAATTCGTTGAAGCGTATCCATTACCTAGTAAAGACTCGGTCACAGTTGCTCAATCTTTTACCAATAATTTCATTTTACGTTATGGTATTCCTAGAGAAATATTGACTGACCAGGGAACCGAATTCATGTCATCAGTGATGTCCGAAACATGTTCTCTATTACATATTAAAAAATTAAATTCTACGGCGTACCATCACGAAACTGTAGGCGCTTTAGAAAATACTCATAAAACCCTAGGAGCTTTTCTGAGAATCCAGTGTAATAATTATAAACATAACTGGAGCACCTGGATTCCATATTGGTGTTTTTCTTTTAATACCACAGTGCATAGTGAAACTAAATATACGCCTTTCGAATTAGTTTTTGGAAAAATTTGTAACCTTCCAAATAATTTACAATCAGAAATCGACCCCTTATATAACTATGACAGTTATCCCCGAGAACTTAAGTATCGTTTACAACAAGCGCAATCCGACGCACGACGTAACTTGATACAATCTAAAGAGAAAAGAAAATTATTGTATGATAAAACTAGCAATAATGTTACCTATCAGTTAGGCGATTTGTTATTATTAAAGAACCAAGTAGGAAATAAATTAGATAGTATTTACAATGGCCCTTATAAAGTTTTAAGAGATATGACGTCTAATGTAGAAATTTTAAAAGAAAATAAAGCTATAATTGTGCATAAGAATAATACCAAACCATTCAATAAATAACTATTTTATTTGATACGTAATTATAAGTATAGGTACTTAATTACATACCATGTTACTTAACACTTTGTTATTGTTATGATTAAGTGTAAAATGTGAAGCTTCCGTTTTAATTCAATACCATTTCAATTCGATACCATTTTAATTAGATACAATTTTAATTAGGTATATTGTTTATATTGTAAAACGTTTTTGTATTAGTACGATTTAATAAATGAAATAGTTTTAACTTTGCTATGTTGATAATGTTTAAATTTTGTTTACTTATTTTACTTAAGTAATTAAATTTTGGTTAAGTTCGTTAAAGTCAATGTTACGAGTCTGTTCCTTTTTGCAGGGAGGGGATGATCCTTCCACTTTTTCAGGGGAGATGAAGTATGATTGCAACATATTACACAAACAAGATGTTTGCATTATCGCGCATTTACAGAAAATTGGAACACACGCGTAGCATTCTCAGCAATCTAGAATAAGATCGCTTACTAAGATAATGTATCTTTAATTGTACTCAATATTATTATCTCAATATACATCTTGACACCGAACAATTCACATCTCTTTTATTACCTTAGCCTCGGTAAAGCGTCATACCTCTTCATCATCAATATTTTCTTATAATTTTGTCATGTAAAATTATCATCGTCCTTAAATCGATTTTAGAGACAACCAATTTTTATGTATAATTTTACATTAACACAAGTTATTGACTAACTTTGGGCTTATTGGTGTCATTGTAGCAAAGTTTATTATTTATAAAAATAAAATTTTAATTACCTTCTATAGTAGACTCTCGCCCTTAACCGGTGGCTAATCCAGGAAATATTATCTCGTCAACATACTTGGTCCACACTCGCTCCCGAGTCGCGTTTAATTAAGATTTAAGCTTCGAGTAACGGCTGTTGCGCGAGTGACAATGTTGTTCTACAGTTGTTCAGGTTCTTTGTGTAGTTCCCGCTTGTGGGGAACAGATAACGAGGGATAGTGCTGTAGAACATACTTCTAGAACTCGACTAGAAGTTTTAACATAATATTGAACACTAGAAAGTTTCAATATCTGATGGAAAAAGGTTAAGACTTTTTTATATTATTATTTAAATTCTTGACACAGAGAAAAATACGCTACCCTCAGATCATATAATACTAAATAGTATTATATGATCTGAGACGCTACCATTTTAGACAACGACTTACGCCTTATAAGCTCGCTGCGGCTTCGCCCGCGTGGACTACCAGACGTGATATTTTCCTGGGATCAAATAATAATATAATAATAAAATAAACAATTATTTGCTTACAATCACACCAATTTTTTTTATCTAACTCATTTAGTAGTTTTCATTAAGAAACTGTGTTATGGAAACTAGATTTAACGGATAATATATACTTATTTACAATTTTTCGTAAAAACATACTTAATATACATAGAAACCTTGACCAAGACAAATAGACAAGTTCATGCACACAAATATTTGTCATGTTCGGGAATCGAACCCGAGTCCTCTGGCGCAGAAGGCAGGTATCCAACCCCTACGCCAAACCGGTCGTCAAAAAAGCAGCCTACGCTTTTGCACTACCTTCAATGAATTTTACAGTCCCGGAAAAAAGCAGATGATTGTATTTTATTAATAAATCATTTATTTCGTGTAGTTTCAATGTTTCAAACCCTAAATACACGAAATAAATAAATTCTTACTATTTTAAATAGTTTATTATTAAAATACAATCATCCGTTTCTTCCGGGACGGTAAAATGCAGTGTAGTTCACAAGCGCCTCACAGAAGTGTAGTGCACAAGCGCCCCACAGAACAGATTCTGTTATGTGAAGCGCCATAACACTCTCCAGCTCCCAAACCGAAGTAAAAGGTATGTAATTTTTTCGTTAGTAGGTACCTACCTAATTAAATAGAACTAATCGCTCTGGGTCCTTACTGCGAGCTGTCAAGTGGTATAGTAATGTTGATTGCAAGACGAAGCTATACACTGCTTAAAGCGCCCCACATCGCTTACAATATTACTATAACATTGTTTGAAAGATCGCAGTAAGGCCCTATTGTTACAGTCTGTCGCAACTTCGATATTAGCATTGGAAACATCTGCTATGATAAACACGACACTTTAAAACGGAATATTTAGTTCCGTGCCGTATTAGTTAACGGACTAATATACAGCAAGATTTAATTATCTTTAGGGTAGATATGGACGGCCAACCTAATGGTATTAAAACTAAATACACTTGGATAATATATTTGAAACACACAGAAATAGATTATGGTTTTATACCATGAGTGGTGAGAATCGAATGCACGACCCAGAGGCGGATTAAACGTGGAGAGCGCCCTAGGCAAGCACCTCGTAGGCGCCCCTCTACACACATTTTTTACTAACTTCGAAAGAACGAGGAATCGTCTTACTGCATAGTTGGTAGTTGGTGATTATACTATTATGTGAAAGAGTAAACACATTCGGTCTTACTACAAAACACTGTTTAGCTTGTGTTTAACTTAAACAGTGTTTGAATGTGATGCTATCACTTTGAACGAGACAGCATCCCCCAGCAAAGGAGCCAAGAAATCCTAACAGTCGTTTTAGGTTAGGTTAGGTTAGAACCAGTGACCAAAACGCCGCGTGAGCCGAGCGAGCAAAGGAGTGAAGCGAGCGTGCCTCGGCAGCGGCCGGCAAAGCGCCAGAAAAGATTTCTTTCTATACTTGACATATTAATAATGTTAAATATACCTATTCATGCTTTTTATTTTGTAACCGTTGGTATAGTCCTATCGATTTATAGCTCTAGTTCAGACTTATCAATGAATTATCTTCGCGCTCTAAAATTACCTTTATTAAAAACTGAAAGAATTATAGCATTCAATAGTTTTGCATAGAAACGAAAATATCCGAAGTGCAAACTCAAATCTTGCGTGCGCGCCCCTTCGCAACCTCGCGCCCCTAGGCACGTGCCTAGTTTGCCTTAGGGATAATACGCCTCTGGCACGACCCCTGATAGGGATGACTGCGCCATCGTAAAGATTTGCGCCTAAAATATTTTGTTTACAAACTTCTCTCTTCAAACAAATGAAATAGCATCATTTATTTTTATTTCGTTAGGTAAATGAAGCCACTTAAGTACATTTTGACATACACTCAAGTCGGACTGGGCAAATTAGGCTGCTTACGTATAATTTTACGATCACGCGAAACGTTGTGGGGTGCGCCCAGAAGGGCCGTAACACTCGTTCATTATTCAAGGAATACATTATTATATCGCGTTACCCTATAGGTGTGTAAACGGATACGAGTTGTCAGGGTAACCTACTTATTTTCGCGTTGTAACTTATTGTTGCTTTCAATTATATTTTGTTGGTAACGTACCGTTGAAATTTATGTAATGGAGCGGTAACGGATATACAATATTAACGTCGGAGCGTGACTTTCGCACAATGAGGAATATCAGGATCATGGGAATTACGGATGGGAAAGTAAACAGAGAATACGTTTTTCTCATCGGAATAGTAAGTAACAAGATAATAGTTCCATTAATAATAGGAAAATAGTTTTAAATGCGAATCATTTAATAATAATAGCTAGAGACAAATTGGTATTTTTTTATATCAACGACGGTGTAGCACTAAGCCTTTATCACACCCTGATGTTAAGTGGTGATAATAAGGCTGGAGGTGGAAGCGCACTACTCCCGGAATCCTCAATCCCTGAGGAACTGACTATCCTATCTCTAACTGCCGGAACACAATAATGCTGAAAACATCATTGTTATGGCGACATACTTAGATAAGATGGTGGTAGCTAGCCAGGCGGACTAAGAACAAGTCCTACCACCAACCAAACCCAATACAATATGTACCGCCACTGGGAATCGAACCCGGGACCTCTTGGTCTGAAATCGATGGTGTAAACCACTAGACCACAGAGGAGGTTAAAATATAAAGTTTTACAGAGAAATATTTATTTTTCTTTACTTCTGGAAGAGGTTGAGATTTTAAGTTGACACCGTTTTGGACTAATGACTTCATGCGAGTAAGTACTTAGGTACTTCTTACAGCCGTGATTTTGTTTATAGTAGGTAAGTAGTTGCACAGTGTATTGCACCTTAGTACCTATTTAAAACCACGAGCTAAAAATATTAAAAGCGTTTTTTATTGCGCAGCAATTTAAGTTTTATTCATAATAATTGGGTCAGTAGTCCACAGATGTTAAAAGGAAGCAAGCAGAAAAGATAACCCATTCACTTTCCTATCGGTTTTTATAGGTATATCAGTGTGGATGGAACGAAAAATTAAGGATATCTCCATAAACCCATTGAAGTCCCATCAAAAAAACCGTACATTTCCCTCCAAAAGAGGGCCTTTCAAAAACCGAAATTCCAGCTCCTTCTAATATATTACGAACTCCATTGTCGAGGCTGAGGTTCGCAAAATTTGAATTCCCCTGAATACATTTCCGCAGTTAATAATAAAGAATAGTGAATTGCGGTACTTTATGTTCAAAACGCGGTTCCCGTGGGGCTTGCGGCCGGCTCTGGATTTCGGCAGTTCATATAATATTAATGCGCAGGATCCTTTGTCGTAGATCAAGTAAGGATTGGGAGGTCTTGCTAAGTGCTGGTAGGAGATGCGTTATTTTATTGCATTGTTAACCACAACACATGTATTTTAAGATTTTATTTTTGAAGCGAAACCTTTTTTAGCAGCGCTGTGCACTTTTTGTGATGAGTAAAAAGTGTTAAAGTCGCGTCAGGACACGTGACCGTCAGATCGAAAATGTTATGCTGGGGCTTCACCTGTGTTTAATGCCATTAATTAGCGCGCTATTTGATATAGTACGCAGTCTTAGCGCGCTAATTTGCTCGTTAAGTTTGGTGCACAATTTAATGAACGCTTATCATGCCGTTATTAACGCCGTTAGGCGTCACGCAGGTGAAGCCCCAGCATTACAATATCATTAGAATACGAAGGCAAATTTTGCAACCCTTTCCAAAGTTGTAATAGCTCAAGTTAGAAAACGAGCTGCAATTAAGCCAGAAGACCTCGGTTCAAATCCATTCCTTTTTTTTTTCATTTTTTTGTCAAATTCCTTTTTTTTGTGAAAAAGTCTAGGGAGCCCTTTTCACTTCTGCCGGCACTCCCGGAGTGCAACCGGGTTCATCACAAAATTCAGCGATAAGGGAAGTACTTCCTCCAAGCATCGGTGCCTATGCTCGGGCACCGCAATCCAACTGTAAGATGTTGAAAGTTATATTTATGCTAAGCAATTACTGGCGTGATTCTTATCATTAGCCATTTAATGTCCCCACTACTGGGGCACTGGCCTGCCTTATGGATGGATAAGGAGAATGGGCCATGACCCACCACACGGACCCAGGCCGTAATAGTGAGTATTAACGACTGCAAATGCAGCCGTGACCAACGGCTTAAAGTTCCTTCCGGTCCGTCCGGAGCACGGAGGAGCTCGGGATGAAAAGTTTTACGTCACCCTTCCCGTGACCAACCATTGCGAAAGCTGCTTAACCTCAACGAACCCAGGCCGAGCACGCTTACCACTGCGCCACGGGCTCCTTCGTTCCTTCTGTCACAGTAAATATATATGCTACTTCCTATTCTGTCGGCCTAGACAGGGATTCCCAACCTTTTATCCTATGCGCCTCCCTCAAGTTTATGCTAAAATACTACGCCCCCCTTGGCCCAACTCAACTACGATAGAAATAAACGAACGATGAAAAAAAACCACATCAAAAAAGGTAAGAAATAATTCCTCACCAAATAAATAACGTAAGTACTTTGAAGTCGGGCGTGAAACAATTTTTTGTTGTTTTTGTTAAAACCCGCCCGACTTCAAAGTACTTACGTTATTTATTTGGTGAGGAATTATTTCTTACTTTTTTGATGTGGTTTTTTAGAAGGCGGTTTTTTTTTATAAAAATAATTTTTATTTCACTCTTTTTAGTGCATCGTGCAGGCAATTTGCGTGTTTTCTGGTAAATAGGTATGTGATCAAACTCAAAACCTCCTTTTTCGAAGTCGGTTAAAATACCTTGAGGTATCCCCTTTTTAACAAAACAAGAATCATCTAAATCGGTTTATAAACAAAGGAGTTATGCCTAAAAAGGTACGTAATAAATTCACATAAAGTGGTAACGAAAACGACAGTATTTTCAAGATTTCCTGAAAACTACTGAACCGGTTTCAAAATTTCAAAAAATGGGACCAACATGGAAACCAACCTGATGTAATAACGTTTGAACCATTTCAATCGGTTCAGCGGTCTTCGAGTAATCGGTGGACATACACAAAAAAAAAAGAAAAGAAAAAACATACATAACAGACGAATAGAGAACCTCCTCCTTTTTGATTTAGAAGTCGGTTAACTAATATATTTTATTAGTTTTAAGTGGGTATGTAATCAAATAACTGAAGTCCTAATCATTAGGAGATACTTTCCAGTTTTGTATGGGCTATCTGTCCAGTAGCAGCTAATCAGAAATTACTTAGACCACAGATAAATAATATAATCTGGAGCCACTCGCCGCGCCCCCCCCTTGGATCACCCTTCGTCCCCCAAGTAGGGCGCGCCCCACTGCTTGGGAACCCATGTAGCATGAGCGGCTTTTATCACGCGATATGATATCTCTTGCTTGCGATATGTCTTGCTTACCTCACTAAGGTATACATGATAATACATACCATATAAGCAAGACAGCATGACGTGCTATATCATATCGCGTGACATAATGATGGTCATGCTAGGCAGACTGGCGTGATTCATGTTTTATCTTGATGTATTTGTGATGATGGCAGTGCGGACTTGCTCGTTTATGTTTACATTCGCACTTTTTGTGATCCTGAATTATTTCAAAACTCGAAGCCTTGCTAAAGTAGTGATGCAAAGCCAGCAAAAAAGGTTATAGGTACATTTTGTGTTGTTTGCGACTGTATTTATAACCTGCATTCATAGAAACGGATTTTGTCATTCTAAATGATTCAAGTTTCAATATACATGTAACACTTTATCTAACTTGAAGGAAAACTTAATAAAGGCATATCTTTCAATCGTATTTTGTAGAGTTGTGTTTTTATTTTTACTAAGTAAAATACTTATAAAAAAAATCACTTCAAAATCTTAGGTATCAATGTAATGAATGCGATATTTTTTATATTTATAGATATAAAAAGCATTTAAATATAACGTTTACTCTATCAGAAAAGTGAGAAAGCTTTCTTCGTCAATAGTTTACTTAGGTAAAATAACTGCCCACAGCTATCTGGGTTAATGAGCAATGTCGTTAACTGTTTACGGCTTGATAACTGCTGAACTTCTGATAATAGTTAGAGGTTCACATCTAGATTATGGATATATGGGTATTTTGAACAATGTGAGTTATTACAAACGAATAGCATGCCAATTAGTCATAAATTTTGGACATAAATTTAATGTCATTATCTTTTAGAAAAGTGAACTTGGAATTTTTAAGATATTCTTAGCATTGTTTAAGATTAATTAAGGCGCTACTCGGAAAAAGTATGGACTTTTTTGATTTAAAACTATAGGACGGTTACAGTTGTTACAAATCTTTTCGAATCGATTTTATCATTTTGGCTCGACACTTTTTATTTTCGAAAATACCTCTAAAAAATAAGAAATATTAAGATTATTCTTAAATGGGGATACATATACTATTGAAAATTGGTTTAATTAGTGGACACCAATAATATTTAGGATCGTATAGAAGCATTTTTTTAAACTCGCTATAGTTTTTGAATACGAAGTGATTTTGTGTTTTTTTGCGTAATCGGCAAAATCGGTCTCGCTCCCGCGCGTGTCGATTTCTCATTGCTATCTCGCTTTAGCATAATTTTTCCGAGTATCGCCTTAACCCAAATATTGTTTTTTTTTTTTTTGCATTTACAATAGGTACAAGTTTTAATGTTGGAAATGGAGTGCCTATTAGAAAAAATTCGATTATTTCTAATACTTCATTTCTATTTACCCAAAAACTTAACCCGTAACCTACACCCGTTTGCACTAAACTTAAAAATCGCCTAAGTCTTTTCCGAGCTAACTTAAGACATTCTTAACAAAAAATTGCTTTGCACTAACCTTAGGACATTCTTAAATGCACTTTTGGCTATTCTTAACTTACGGGCCCAATATCGAGCGCCTAAGGCTTAAGAAATACCTATATCAGTGATTATTGTCTGTGGCATTGTGAGCAAAGAGTAGTGCGACAAGCTTTTCTGTTCCGGTGATTATCTTTGGAACTAAAACAGTTTTCATACGACAGTCCATTTTGACAGCTAATTTCGTATTGCAAGTGACTCCTGTGTCACGGCTGTCACCGGAACAGAAAAGCTTGTGGCTTTTGTATTCTTGTTTGCTAGATAGAGACACAACACATGTGACATACGTCATTCATCATTTATTTAAAAAAACATTACAGATCGACAATCTTTTCTGTTCCCATGACAGCGGCGCTTATGTTTAGCAGCAAAACATGAAAGTATTAGCAAAATGACATTAAAAACAAAACTCGTTAGTTCTAGTTTTGGCCACCGGAACAGAAAAGGTTGCGCACTGTATTTATGTTTTTCCTGACAGTTGAGCTCAGTTGACTTTTTCTTTTCTCGGTGAATTACTTCTACCAAATAAAATAGACAACACCTTAGCTTTTGTCTCCTTTTAACTTACGAAGGAATCAATGAGAAGTTTCAACCAAAAAAATATCCAGTGACGTACTTTACCTCGCCAGGTTTAAAATCCATAATTCCATAATATTTGAATTCATTCATTCATTCTTTTAGCAAGGTGATGACTAATTTACGACGTAGTCTGTCAGTGCAAACAAAAATTTTAGCTCGGCTGTTTTAGGCTGTTCCTAAGCTAAGATGTATCTTATCTATGACAAGCTCAACCCGAGTTTAGTGCAAACGGGCACTAATGTACCAAATTAGAGACAACTCAAGAACCTTTTTATAGTTCTCCCTTACATCAAAGCACCCTTCTCGGTAAATTCTGATAAATAGCCAATATCCTGATTAAACTTTGTAATACGATTATCCCTTTTGACAGTCCACTTGTAATCTCTCCTACGATTACAAAGTTTATGATTAAATAATTAATTGAAGGGATAAATACGAAAAGGTATGATACGCCTGTTACATTTTGATTCCGATTTATCAGAAGGTTAATTATTATTCCGACATATCAATTGGTTTATTCTTCGATCGAAGGGTTTATTGGACACTTTTACACCAAGAAACATTTACAACTCGTAAAACGAGCTAACGATTATTTTTAATTTGTAATCAAATTCAATTTTATTTTGCATTCTTCTATTCCATTTACGTTGAAAATCTTACTGCTGAAATTCATTATTGTTGGCCAAAGGAAAATTGGTGACTCAAAGCTTTCATTTGAGTCGAAATGTCGCAATGCCCACATATACGGGTTTCTGAGAATTTGAAATTAGACAAATATGTCTAATAAGATTCGATATAATTTAATTCATTTTGACTATCATAAGTAGGTACATTAAAATATATTACAAAGAAAACCGTTTCAATCACAGAACATAGAAAGATTTGTAGGGTTTCAATAGTTCAACCTACCTAAGTAGCTTTTCTCAGGGTAAAGTTTGTTTGATAAGAATAGGACATCATATTTTATAGTTTCGGAGAATTTCCTTACATCCCCTAAATCATAATAGTATGTCCGTTATTTATTACGTAGTATTATGTTGCCGTGCGGGTCAAAGGTTTGCGGGTTGCGAATAAATTATTTATTGAACATGCCGCGCTGTTATGGGCTTCCTGTTATTTTTTGCTCGCTGCGTTCGCTTCAGAGTTGACTTACGAAACTGAAAAGAAAACGTTTTTACTTTTTAGCGAGAGCTCGCAATTTTACATCAAACTATTAAGAGCCATTTCGCAATTAGAGCCATTTGGCAGTTGTCTCGCTCGCACAAAGCAACATTTTCTTAGATTGTGGAAAAAGCATTGTGTTTTTAAGAAAAGTGTTTCATTATGTCACTACAACGCAATGTTACGGATATTTTGTATACGTTATTTTATTCATTCAATTGAGTATTGGTTGGAATTAGGAAGAAAATTTTCGAAAACTTTAAGCTCGTGGATCTAGTATTATTGCAGTATTGACAATGTTGAAATATGTGTAATAATGTATAACTAATTACGCTGTAGGGACATAATGAAACACTTTTCTAAAAAGCACAACGTGTTTTCTACAATCTTTAAAAAGTTTATTGTGCGAGCGAGACAATTGCAAAGTGCGAAATTACTCTTAAGCAATAACGTTTTCCTATAAGTAGTTTCAATTTTTATGCAACATTTTTCTTATCTCGGTTAGAAAGTTATCCTTACTCAAAACATCATTAATATGAATTCAGTATAAAAGTATTTCTTTCACGAAAACGATCGCTTAACTTCAGTAAACAATGTAGATTCTTAATTGGACCTTCTAAGTAGTTTGCTTTCTCAAGGCAATGCGTTATTATTGAGACTAGACCTAGAAAAAAAAATGCTGGCCATAATTTACTTCTTGATAGATATCAGCATTTTGTTTAGTATAATGTTTCACATATAAATCCATCTTAAAATATATTTTAACTAACTCGGACAAGTTATTAACGAAAAGTGATAGGTATTTTTTTTCATAAGCTACCCGTGTAGCTCGACATTCAATGATATTTTAAGAGTCACGATTGAGAGATTATTGAGTATGATTAGTTTTTGTTTCTAATCATACTTAGGTACCTGGGGGCCGATTCTCAGGCAATCGAGAAAAGTTCACATTTATAGTTCGAAATTCAAATATAACACAGTTTTTGTATTGTCAGAAATTCACAATCGAAAAAGTTCGATCGAAAACCAGTCGAACGCTACGAATGGTAAAAACCAATAGATGTTCGTATACGAACTTAGCTGTCAAAATGAATTTGTTGACATTTGAGACAGCTTAGTTTGTTTGAAACGTTCTAACTTTTCCATAGAAACCACAAACAAAATGTTCGACATACGAATTACCACACTGAAAAAGTTCGAATGCCTGAGAATCGGGCCCCTGTAGGCCTAGTACGAGTTTTACAAAAACCTAAACTACGATAGTTTTCGTTTAAACGCCAAACTTTCAGTTTACTTCATCGTTGGTAGTATGAGTGACTGTAGTTTAAACTATATCGACCATCGACTATACGATAGAACGAACGAACGATATAGAGTGAATCTATATACTTTTTCTCACTTCTACACTACAAAATAGATAAAGACGCAAGACTCAAATACTTTGACGTTTGCCTTATAGTTTTAAGTTCAAAATGTCAGTCAGTGTTGTTTGTTTTGTGGTTTTCAGACTAAATAAATGAAAATACATTACTTATTAAATAATTTAACAAATTCTCAGTGTCTGAATTTTGTTCTTCATATGTCGCGAACAATTCCTTCGCAATTTGAGGTCATGTTGTGATCATGGAAAGGTAATTAACAAATTTTGTACGAACTAATGTTACACATATTTTTTGCATTTTAAATGCTATTTACTGGTTTATTCAACAAGATATTTACACTAGAAGATATCAAATACCTCTAACACGTAATCTCGTCCGAGAAAATTAATCCAATATTGTTTAAATAGGTATGAAATGTCTTGAAACATTTGTTTATGAAAGCGGTTTAGCAATATTGCTTAATTTTTCAGAAATGGTGACTTAAATCAATTTGGTGAGGACCCCCATAGATGAGTAACGGCCCACAACAAGGGGGTATAACTCACAAGTGTCCCTAATTTGGACACAACCGGCAGTTCCAAGCCGGCTGAAAAGTGGACAAAGGTATGTAGCTATGTATGGTTTTTCATGTCAATAAAAACATCATTGCATGTTGACAAGTTTGTTTAATAATTATTGGTTTTTCTGTTTGCATGTAAAGATGTGGCAATACAAAATGGAAGGCAGCCAAAATCCACCGCTCTATCAGTGGAACAGGTGGTGGCCCTGCATGCAGGCTTTTGCAGACATCCACACAACCTACGAAGCAAGAAAAACCATGAATAAGACATCTGAAATAAAGAAGATTAGGAACTAAGTTTGTAGTCTATAAGTATATAAACATAAATTTAACAATATATAAGTTTTTAATTTTCCTTTGTTTGATTTGCCCCCTTGCTTGTCTTAAGTGAATGACTTGAGGATGGGTAAGGGCTGTAGTAACCTTGCTGCTAAATCCACTCATAGCTTCATGCGAAAAGCGGTTAGCCAGCCCAACCACCCGTTGGCATTGACAGTCTCCGTTCTCATAGAACAATAACGCAGACAACACCGAAAAAGCAAAATTCTAATTATTGTTATACTTATGTATAGGTACCTATATTGGTCAAAAGAAAGTCAATCAACATAGACGAGAAATAAACATACCTTAGTTCTCTCTTTGTGATCTTTAAAAGCCGCTGTAAGTCCTTAATGTGCTACGTAGAAATGTAAAGGCGAAATACCATCGGGCATTTTAACACATTATATTCACACTAGCCTTCCGCCCGCGGCTTTGGCCGCGTGGACGTTATCCCATGGGATAGTGATATTTTCCGGGATAAAAAGTAGCCTTTGACTCTAGCTCCCAAACTATCCTCATACCAAAAATCACGTCGATCCGTTGCTCAGTTTTGTTGTGAAAGACGGACAAACGAACACACTTGTTTGGATGTTTGTTACTCAATCACGCCAAAACGGCTGGACGGATTTGGCTGAAATTTGGGACATAGATACTTTTTAGCCTGGAGAGGAACATAGGCTACTTTTTATCCTGGAAGAATATCACATTCCCGCGGGATAACGTCGCGTCGTGTAGTCCACGCGGGCGAAGCCGCGGGTGGAAAGCTAGTTTATAATATTAGTAGGGATTATTCTTATTTTTATTTTTTGCCATCGCAATGCAATTTTTATTATTGAAAATGAGTCGCTCCGCTACTTAGCGACTCCGTAGCTCTGTGGTTATAGTATTCGCCCGGACAGCGAAAGGTCGTAGGTTCGAGTCCCATCGGAGCTAGTTGTGAGACGGATCCACTTTTTGTAATACTTCATTTTAAATATTTTCACATAAATTCACGTTAAAAACAATTCTTTCTATGAACTCACTAAGTAATTTTCGGTGACGAAGAAAACTATAAAAGTTTTGGTTTTCGTTTCCGTTTACTATAGGTAAGATGTCAAACCAGTAACTCATACTACCAAATTATCAAAAACTACTCGAAAACTTACAAAGTTTTCGAAAACTTTTACTCGATTCAACTCATACTGCCATTTTTAGTTCATAGTAGTTTCCGCTAGAGGCGCTAGTGTGAAATGTATGGAAACAAAACGATACGATCAAACTGTTCGAAAACTATCAAAACTCATACTAGGGGCACAGTGATCATTTTCTGGCTAGGTTCATGGTCGTTCTTTACTGAACAAAAAAGTTCCGGCCAGATATATCCAACCAAGTGTCTGCAAAGCGGGAGCGTCAGGAGCGTCTGGACGCTGTGAGTTTATTTATTTCATACACCTAAGCGACGACCACCACGACACCGACGTTGGAATTAAGGGTTCATACAGACGAGCAGCATGGCAGACACTACTGCAGCCGGCGCCGCGTCGACACGGCAGCCGGCAAAACGTCAACCTGCCGTCGTCGATTTGTGGCGAGGCTTGCAGTTGTGACGTGCCGCATAAATCCATAGGTAGCAGTCGTGGCGCCATCCGTCGACACGGCGACGGCTGCCACCGTCAAGGCCCCACATACTATCCGTCCGCTTGCAGTCCTAGATTAAATAGGCCGTCTGTCTTTCGAGACCTTCATCGGCCACACACTAGACCGATCATTGCCTGTCGGCAAATAGTCGAAAACCGGCTTTGAGGACACACACTATCAGTTGCTAGCCGTCAGTTTTAGTTTTAGTCGGTAGTTTACTGTCCGGCCGATAACTCTCGACATTGGTCCCCGTCACCGAGCAGCCACACACTATGCCTGCCTAAAGTTAAGGACTTACGACTTACTAGAAGTTTAGTTACTCACAGTTCCCTTTATAGGTTTGGGACCTAAATTTTAAAGGGAACTGTGAGTGTGTGGCCTGTTGCGGCTAAGTGACAGGCCCTTGCTAACAGGCGGTCTGATAGTCTGTGGGGCCCTTTATGTGGCGATATATTATTTAGATGCATCATTCCGAGACCATGGCTCATATAATAGTTACTTAGCTATACTATAGTAAACATAAGACATAACTGTTATTTATCGCTTTTCGATCGAGTTCCAGACTACATTTGTATGCATAAGTAACATATAATTCGACATATTTTACCATAATTGCACCTACATGAATAATTTTCTCAGGCTACAATGTTACCGTACCATAATCTATGGTGATTTTTAAATAACTACTGTTACGCCAGTTAACTTTAATTGACAATTAAATCTCTTTCTGTCACTTTTTTCTGTGCAGTATTGAATAAAATAGGAAAGATTTTTCTACGCCCCAAAAATGAGACACAATAGATTTTCCATTGTTTTCCGGCCCCATTCGGCCGGTCGGGCGTCAATGGGTTGCCAATTAAATTTAACTGGCGTCTCTGAGTGTGGCAGTTAGAGTGCCATAAATATATGTCTAGTGTGTGTTGCCTGCCACTGCCTATTAATATTTATTGATTGAACTATCTAGTCTAGACACGTCAATCAATCAATGAAACTAATGTTCGACCTTGAGACTAGACAAGTGGCAATACGTCTTTATTTATCTGGGGCCACGGTATTGCCCCCGCCAAGTCGATCGCGAAGCAAACACTGCCTACTATCCTTTTCTGGAACAATTTCAACGTATTTTTAAGCCTCTATTTGAGGACCTATGGAAAGGTTTAAACACTGAAATTATCGTCATATAATAAACTATAAGCACACACTATAACACCAAAATTTCAAATTTGTAGCTCATTTATTTATGCGAAAGCAAAGTTGTGCTAAATTCGACAATGACACACTGACTCACTAATCAGCAAAATAGAACTAGTACTTCCTATAAACCTAGAGACCTGAAATTTGATACCATGGGTAGTGGGTAGGGCTTAATGACCACATAAAGGGAAAACAATCAAAACTAGAATCGTGGAAGATCCTGAGTACCGGATGACCCTTAGCAAAAACCTTTACAGACCAGCCAAACTATTAATTTATTGGCATACTAGCTTCCGCCCGCGACTTCGTCCGCGTGGACATTCGAAAAAATATTTAGGGGACCAATTACCCGGATAAAAAGTATTCTTTGTTTTAATTTCATAAAAATCCGATCAGCCGTTTTTACGTGATTAGGCGGGTCCTCCCTCACCAAGCGAGCAGCCTCGCGCGAGGCAGAACGTTTGCCACGTGCGGCGGGCCTCGCACGAGTCTGCTCACTTGGTGAGGGAGGACCCGCCTAATCACGTAAAAACGGCTGATCGGATTTTTATGAAATTAAAACGAAGAATACTTTTTATCCGGGTAATTGGTCCCCTAAGTATTTTTTCAAATGTCCACGCGGACGAAGTCGCGGGCGGAAGCTAGTAAATAATAAGTGTCTGTTTCACACTTAGTTCTGAGTAGCTTACCATGTACCAAGTGACGTACCAAGAACGTTTAGGGTACTTAAGATGATTGAGGTTTCTATACCCTATTTACCCCCTGGGTTTGATTTTCAGATAACTACGAAATGGGTTGTCTATTTGTTTTAAGAGTAAGCCTACAAAGTTTCAAGTTGAAATGTCTATTTTACCCCCTGATTTTTCATTCAAAATTTCACCCCTATTTTAACCTTTTAGGGGTTGAACCATGTTCATCGTGTTAAACATCAAAATAAATGCCATTTTTGCAATCATCATCCCATAAAACCTCAATAACGACATCCATATCGATTTTTAGGTTTATTTATCCCATTTAACCTCTAGGGGGTTGATTTTCAAAAAAATACGAAATATGTGTTTGCTTATTTGTTTTACTTTCCGACCATAAGCCTAAATAATAAATTTAATGAAGGACTTTCCAGATACAACATTTCGTCCCCCTTTTCACCACTTCGGGGGTGGAATTGTCTAAAACGCTAGCACAGGAAAATATTAATTTTCAATTGCCAGCCTAAATACAAAATTTGAAGATTATAACTTCAACACTGATGGACTTTCATACACATATTCATCCCCTATTTCACCCCCTGGGTTTGATTTTGGAAAAATTACGAAATGGGTTGCCTATTTGTTTGAAGAAGTAAGCCTACAAAGTTTCAAATTGAAATGTCTATTTTACCCCTGATTTGTCATTCAAAATTTCACCCCTATTTCAACCTTTTAGAGGTTGAATCATGTTCAGCGTGTTAAACATCAAAATAAATGCCGTTTTTGCAATCTTCGTCCCATAAAACCTCAATAACGACATCCATATCAATTTTTAGGTTTATTTATCCGATTTAACCTCTAAGGGGTTGATTTTCGAAAAAATACAAAGTATGTGTTTCCTTATTTGTTTTACTTTCCGACCATAAGCCTAAATAATAAATTAAATGAAGGACTTTCCAGATACAACATTTCATCCCCTTTTCACCCTTTTGGGGGTGGAATTGTCAAAAACGCTGACACAGGTAAATATTAATTTTCAATTGCCAGCCTAAATACAAAATTTGAAGATCCTAACTTCAAAACTGACGGACTTTCATACAAACATTTATCCCTTATTTCACCCCCTTAGGGGTGGAATTTCCAAAAATCCTTTCTTAGCGGATGCCTACACTGTATAACGTATCTATGTGCAAAATTTGAAGTCTCTAGGTTCAGCAGTTTGGGCTGTACGTTGATATCTCAGTCAGTCAGTCAGTCAGTCAGTCAGTCAGGACTTTGAATTTTATATATATAGATTGTCATTGTCATAGGTATTCAGCGTGGTTTGACCTCTCTTTGAGACACAAAAATTTAAGGTCTAGAGCACAAGAGAAAAAAAAAATCCGTGTTCTGTGGTCTAGAGTATCTGATCAAGTACCCTAAGAGCTCAGTTAAATTATGGAAGACTAGCTGACCCGGCAAACGTTGTTTTGCCATAAAATAGTGTACCCGGTCACCAACATCTAGTGTGTGTGTATATACACCAAAAGTTGCCTACACCAGACAACAGATATCGCTAGCTACACACTACCAATAAAGGGGCCCAAGCTTGGTCTCTATTTCCTACATATAAAAAATTACTCTGTGAAGTAGAGTGAGTGTCAGATAACTCTGCGCGCATGCGCGACTGGGGCATTTTCTGGCGCTAGTTACAGTATATTTTTTTTACTCTGCGCTTATGGAAAAGATTAGTATTCGATTTTGACCGCGCAGACGTCAGTGATTACATACTCTTTGGAAACGGCAATGGAAGAAATGACAGTTGTGTATCGAAGGTACGACAGTTAAACAATTTTTCATAGAATATTACAAATTTTACTCGATTTTCCGGAATAATAAGTAGCCTATGTTACTCTCCAGCTCCCAAACTATCCCCATACCAAATATAACGTCAATCCGTTGCTCCGTTTTGACGTGAAAGAAGGACAAACAAACAAACAAACAAACAAATAAACAAACAGACAAACGCACTTTCACATTTATAATATTAGTATGGAAGTATGGATGTGAAAATATCGCCTTATCAAAAGCTATTCATTGTGGTGAGCCCTTGCTATTGGATGTTCAAAAAACTTTCTGCAAAAAGATGTGAAATCCCGCCAAAACATCCTTTAAAAAACTGGCCAAGTATCGCTGGAGCTGCTTATCTAATTTCTTTTTAGCTTCTTTATAAACAGAGATGAAATATCTCAGTACATCCCAGCCAATTCTAATGTTCCTTACTACGATTTCTTTATTGTTATAATCCGATTTATTGTGACTTGGGTTGAACATCTTTTTGACAGGATTGCCAGCTTTTTACAGGATGTTTTTGGTGGGATTAATATTTATTGATTGAACTATCTAAGCAGTGAAACAAATATTCGACCTTGAGACTACGCAAGACGACATGAATATTGGATCATCACGTGTCCATATTTAATGCTACAAACTTAATAACTTATTTTTTTGAAATTTCTCATAGTAAGATATAGTAATAGTAAGAGGACATAATTATTTTATTTTTTTACATTCACAATGCAATTTTAATTATTGAAAACTAGCTTTCCGCCCGCGGCTTCGCCCGCGTGGACTACACGACGTTGTCCCGCGGGAATGTGATATTTTTCCGGGATAAAAAGTAGCCTATGTTCCTCTCTAGGCTACACAGTATATCTGTCCCAAATTTCAGCCAAATCCGTTCAGCCTTTTTGGCGTGATTGAGTAACAAACATACAAACATCCAAACATCCAAACATCTAAACATCCAAACATCTAAACTTTCACATTTATAATATTAGTAGGAAGTAGGATGATGTTTAATAGTTGTACTTCATTTTCAAGAGGACATAAATTAAATAAAATAGATTTTTATCAGTATTGTGAAAATAACAAAATAGAAAATTTTTAAATGAAGTATTTAGAAAAAATCGACCCGTATCATAACCAGCTCCGATGGGACTCGAACCCACGACAATGTTGTAGAAAAATAAATTTTCTATTATTAATGTTTTAAATTTTGTTTCTAGGACAGATAGTTTCGAAGATATGCACTTTTTAAAACTGCGCGGGCACCATAAATTTTCCAAAAAAACGGTTTTTTAATTTTTTTTTAAGTGCATATTTTCGAAACTATCTGTCCTAGAAACAAAATTTTTAAAACATTAATAATAGAAAATTTAATTCTCTACAACATTGTGTACAATTGTTTCTGGCTAAAATGCACCTAAACCACCTAAACGAAGATATAAGCAAACATTTTTAGCTTATTTCAAGACTTTTTGAACTACTGTAACTTTTTTATTTTTCACAATTCAACTTCGTCGCCATATAATAAAATGTTGTAATTATTTATTACTATGTATATAATAAGGTTTCAAAGTGCTACGACTCTGGGCCCATTTTGCACCCTGTTCTTTAGAAGTTTGACAAATTTCTGTAAATTATTTTTTAAAAAGTGAACATCTGCGTAACTATCTGTCCTAGAAACAAAATGTAAACCGTTAATTATAGAAAATTTAATTCTCTACAACATTCTCGACAATCGTTTTTGGCTCAAATGCACTTAAACGAAGAATTAAGCGAAAATCTAAAAAAACTGCCGATTTTTTTCAATATGACGGCGGGGGCGGAGGGCGAGGAATTGTGCATCTTGCATTTTTAATACTCACTAACCATCCTATATAACCTATCAAAAATTCAGAACTACCGGACCACTTGTAAGAGAACCCCCCTTAATTAGTCTCTATTTACTGGGTTAAATAGAGAATACTTATTTTTTTTTCTGTAGATGACAAACGTGATCGCTACAGTATTAGTAGGTAAAACAATTATTATAAATTAAGTTGAATTGAATTCTAGTTTACTTCCATATTTGTTAAAACCTCAATCTCACCCCGAAAAGTTGAGTTGGCTTTGAAAGTTAAACAAATATGCTTTTAAGTGTAAACGTTCCCAAAGTTACTGAAAATTAAACCAGTTTGAAACAAAAAAATAACGCTGTAACAACTTCTAGTACTTACCAAAAGTTTCGTTCATCGTTTAAGATTTTAATACCAGTTTGTTTACCTGTAGTTCGTTGCATTACTTTGTTTGCTTTCAAGTGGATTAAAACTGGATTCAAAGAAAATAAATGAAAACATTGTAGTTTTTGGAATATTATTTAATTAAAAGTACTTACTTATGTTTTTTAATAAAATGTATGTCATAAACAGAAACATTGTGGATGATGGCTTGTTTGGAATCAAAGAAATACCTAAATGTTTCAACTGAACAAAGACTATAAAAGAAAGATTTACTTGAAAAATGGAAAATGAAGTATTTTAGAAAAAATCGACCCGTCTCACAACTAGCTCCAATGGGACGCTTACTTATTTGCACTGTCCGATGGAAAAGAATGGGTATAAAACCGCCTTTAAAAAAATTACATAAAAAAAGTAAGAATTAATAATCCCTCTTATACCTTCTGTATTCACACCAAATAACCCCTCATTCGATAGCTGTCATAATATGACATCAAACATCAACATGCAAGCCCTTATTCGATAACGGTCATATTATGACAATTACACAAGTTCGGATTTCAAGTCTGTTTTCTTGAACCAATTGATGTTTTGGAACATGTGAGTAAGGCAGGATGGCTCTCTAGTCTGTGCTTATTCATATAATTCAATGAGAACAGACTTCTTTTAAGAAATAAAACTGTCAAGCCGCGTTTTTCTCAATTACTTTTATTTTGCTTGAGTAATTGGCAACCGCGGTTGCGTCGCGCAGCAAGTAGGGTCCTAGATCGCGGCAGCTGTTTGCAAATGAGGGGATAACGTAAGTAGGTACTTTGAAGTCGGGCGTGAAACATGTAAGTAGTACAATTTTTTGTTGTTTTGTTAAAACCCGCCCGAAATCAAAGTACTTACGTTATTTGGTATGAATACAGTAGGTATAAGAGGGATTATTTCTTACTTTTTTGATGTAATTTTTTTTACGGCGATTTTATTTTTTTATAAAAATAATTTTAATTTCACTCTTTTTAGTGCATCATGCAGGCAATTTACGTATATTCTGGCAAATAGGTATGTGACTAAACTGATAACCTCATTTTTTGAAGACGGTTAAAATACCTTAAGGTATCCCCTTTCCAACAAAACAAGAATCATCTAAATCGGTTTAAAAACAAAGGAGTTATGCCTTAAGATACGTAATAAATTCACAAAGTGGTAACGAAAACGACTGTATTTTCAAGATTTTTCTTGAAAACTACTGAACCGATTTCAAAATTTCAAATGGAACCAACTTGGGAATACACCTATTGTTATAACGTTTGAATGATTTCAATCGGTTCGAGTAATCAGTGTACATACACTCATATAAAAAAAAAACGCGACGAATAGATAACCTCCTCCTTTTCAATTTTTTAAGTCGGTTAAAAATAACAAATGTCAAACATTTTTACTTTTCCGACATTCACAATGTATTCTTATTATTTTTTTTTCTTTTAATTACTAAAAAGTTCTAACATCAAAGAGATCACGTCACTTCACATTACCGTTTCATAAACATTACATCGAGATGAAGACAGAATGTATTAGCAGTATGAAACTGCACGTCCAGTGAGGGGTTTTTGGTCATTAGTGTTTTTGTCGAGTATTACGGGTTCGCGTAAAAGAGTGCATGAGTTAGCTCGTTTTTGTGAAAGGTAATTATGCATACGAACCTAATATTAATGTGGTACGCTCTCGATGTGATACGTAAGGGTTTTTTATGATTTTGATGACGGTACCGTGTTGAAATTTAATTTTGAATCGAGATAAGGTGTCCTTAATTTGGCGGTTAATGAAAGAGTTTTTATACTTTTTTTTTCATTTAACGAGTTGGGTTCGATCAGCGTATTTTCAAATTATTAATTATGTAATTTATGGCAACATCACTAATGAAAAATGGAAAATGAAGTATTTTTAGAAAAAGCCGACCCGTCTCACAACTAATAATAAAAATAGCATTGTGAATGCAAAAAAGTAAAAGCAACTAGCTCTGATGCACACTCTGATGGGACCCACGACCTTTCACTGTCCGGGCGAATACTCTAACCACTGAGCTACTGAGTCATTAGGAGAAGTGCCGAGTTTATCCAAAACTTCTAGTGGGCTGATAGCCAGCGTTTTTCTAATACTTCATTTCAATAATAAAATTACATTAAAATGTTAAAATAATATTTACCACAAATCGTTGTTATTATTCCTAAAAGTAGCCAAATTCAGATACTTAGCACTATTAAAACACTACAGCACACTTTTTCAGATTATAAGATTGTATTGACCACACGGCCCCCACTATACCACCCCGAAACACCGGAAGCACATTACATCAACTCGGAAAGGGATCGACACCGTATCGCCTTCGCCTCGGCGTCAATCTTACGCAAGCACGTAACCAAACCGGATCAGCGCTATCTAATCAGCGGTACGTCGGCTCGGCTACGGCTAGGCGACGCCGCGCTTACGGCTAGGCGACGCCGCGCTTACGGCTCGCCGCACAGTGGTTCCATATAAAAAAATAGAAAAAAAGAATGAGAGAAAAAATGATAAGTAAAAAAAAATTAAAAAAATAATTTAAAAAAAATGTCAAAAAAATGAAAAAAAAAATGAGAAAAAAACATTAATAAAAAAAATTTATGTTCATTTTCATTTTCAGACCACTGTGCGTAGAGCCGTAAGCTCGGGTACGGAGAGACGTGAGCTCGTGGACGACTAGCGGTAAGCGCGGGGATAGCAAGTTGAGCGACCCGCAAAGCGGTTCGTGAGCTGGTCCCGAGGCGAGGCGATTACGTTACGATTCCGATTAGTGTGCTTTGCAGTAGGGGGTTTCATACAAAGAATACTGAACCGCTCGAGTTGATACGTTTCCCAACAAGCAAAGAAATCCTATAAGGATTGATTATAAGTCTGCCTCTACTAATAACGTTCTTGTAAAGGATTTATTGTAGACCCTTTTACTTATAATATTATTTGACAAGTCGTAATATACTTAAGGGCATTAGTTTTTATATATCTATCTTATAGCTTGCTACAAGAATAAAGTTTAAAACATTTATAGGACACTTTTACTAGTAATAGCATTTCACAAGCATAGATATTCTTAAGAGCTTTTGCTTTTATATCTCAGTCTTGTAGTTAGCTGCAAGAGTATCTTATAGGACACTTTAAAGAATAAGTCTCGTATAATTGTTTTTGGTAAGACTATATAGTCCTGAATAATATTTTGATCTAATAGTAGCATGTTGTAAGTAGAACAAGATTTATAACACACTTCTCTGAGATTACTATAAGTTTGAACTGCTATAGTTTTGTTTGAGACTTTTTTAAATCTTATTATACTCAATAAGAACGTTATGAGATAAAAAAAGCTAATTAACCACTAGCTAGATCAAGCACTTAACTAGTAAACATCTGCCATTTTGTAGATTTCTCCATCCTCTTGAGGAAATAAGTTATTGGAAACGATTCAAAAGGAGCAGTGGTTACAAAAGAAAAGTGACCAAAACGTATGATGAGTTAGTGAATAGGTGACCATTCGGAGAATAAATCCGACAAGATCAGAAAG
This sequence comes from Crambus lathoniellus, assembly GCA_949710035.1. Classification (NCBI taxonomy): domain Eukaryota; kingdom Metazoa; phylum Arthropoda; class Insecta; order Lepidoptera; family Crambidae; genus Crambus; species Crambus lathoniellus. The sequence continues at coordinate 8,160,799 of OX453315.1, read as the reverse complement.
CAAACAAAGCTCTTCCAGTGCGAATTCAGGTGAACTGACAGAGGGTTCTGCATATTATTCTATTAGCAATATTTTTTCTTCCTCATCTCACCACTCAGAAGATGAAGAAGTTCAACATTAGAAAGAAGAACACCATTTCAAATGAATCAATGAATTCTAAAAAATGAGTCCCTAATAAGTCACTAATAAAAACATTAGTGTAAATAGATTTCAGGGAACCCTAATTTGTTTCAAAATGGAGAAGAGTTATCTGGACCAAAACTACTACAAGCACTAATTTACCTTTAATGGTTCTACAAAGTACTTAATGCAGTGCAATTTTAAAACATGGCGAATTTACATAAGAATTTGATTAAATAAAATTTTTACAACATTGTCCTACGTGCTTATTTTCGAGGGGCATTGGTGAAACTAACCAAATTACTGTACATATTTACAGTAAAAATTAATTCCCCATCCTCCCATTCACATACTTAATTACAAATACGAACTCCAATGTATTGTTATTTCTATAATAAAAGCAAGTGTATTTACTTATACAATTTAACTTTAATCACAAAATAACAAGGAACAATATTAACTTATAAAATTTACTTCTAAATACATTAGCTAATTACACTATAAAGTAGATTGCATTTGTAACATACTTGTGTAATATAATAATAAGAGCGTTTGTGCTTATAATTGTTTAGTCTTAGATTATTATAGAAGCAATTGATTTTCGCGAACGCTTCCTCAAGTATGCTATAGGGCTAAGTGACATTCTTTCAGCTGGTTATAAGATAATTACAGAAATAATAGCTCCTATAACTGCGCCCAAATCCAGGTTTGTAGCATACTACAAGTTTCTTATAAGAGAGGTTAGAAGTAGTCTTGAAGATAGCTATAAGAACTGATTTTGCTAGTTGGGTTACGATCCCTTTCCGAGTTGATGTATGTGCTGTGACCTTAATTATGTCGATTCGTAGTAAAAAGTAACAACAATAAAATTAAAACGACTTGAAATAAGTACCGAAAAGCAGCAATTCAAATGAATCAGGGTAACAAAACTATCGAAGTTTATTTACCTTTAAAATGTGGCGAAATACAGATTTACGAGAGTGTAACCACAGGGCTATGTCACAGTGAACGTAAAAGTTTTATATTTATTTTACCGATACATATTTTAGCTTCGAGCTACTCCGTTAGACTAAAAAGTAAACTCTCAAAAAAACCTTGTAATAATTTTAACAAGCCTAGAATTATTAAAATTTTAACTTAATTATACAAATAGGTCATAATTATATTTTATTCCGATAATAATTTCCCTTGTCTAACAAGATACTGTAAGTACAGTCGCCAGCACGTCAGGTGACTACGAACTGTCAAATTTCTTTAAATAAAATTCAACCTTATCTCCAACAGGTTGAGTTCAGTTTCAATAAATAAATTTTGTCATTTTGTATTAACTCGACGCGCTGGTGACCGTATAAAACAATGTCTTTCCAATAGTAAATAGAATATTATGCGAACGTCGATTTCATACTTAAATAATAACTAGGCACTGAGCGCAGTTTTATCCGCGTGGTACTCGTTCCAGTGGGAATATCGGGATAAAAAACCTATGTCACTCAGATAAAAATAACTTTCGAATGATGCAAGAGTTTTTAAAACCGGTCCCGTATTTTTTGAGTCAATCATTACAAACAAACATAAAATTATTTTTTTATATTATATAACTGTACCTAGATAATACTTTTGCTTGGTACACGTGCAAAACTTCGAGGCCTTTGTTTCAGTGTGGTGAATAATAAGTGTGAAAATAATGTTGATTTCATAAGTCAAAATACCTCAACTTTTTATGATGTTTCATGACGTTCCGTACATCTCCAATCAACTCACTGTTTGTCGAAAGTACGTAAAAAAAATAACGCACTACAGCACTGATAAATTTTCCGATAGAAAAATTGGATAGGCTCTGTTTCGGCATAGACTTAGGGTAGTATATATTCAATAATGAGCAGGTAGTGGCGCCCTAGGTCTTAGAGGAACAATGTACAGATGAGAAACAATGTCCTTTTGTTCATCAACACTGTTGGGTCTAAGTCTAACGTGGCAGACGTCAGCTTGCAACGTTGCACAATTGTAGGATGTTGAATATCTTGAGATCTTGTCTCTGACTGAGTATTGTTCAATATTGTGTAATCACGTAATCTTTTTTTTCACATCTAAATGAAAAATAGCAAAACTATGCTTGACAAATTCTGGAAATCGGTCGGTATAGAGTTAAAAAATTAAATATAATTTAACTAAATAATTAACTCTATCATAAAATTATAGAGTTAAATCATTCTCAGTTGTGGCAAAAAAATAAGGAATAATAAATAAAGGTTTATTAAAAAATTACGTAGAAAACCATTGTAGCGAAACACTTAAAAAACTACTATATACAAACAATTTTTTTATATAATCTGCCTGGCGTATATATATTGATATTTCCTTATTTAAATCAAAATCCGCAAGGCATGTCAAACCACCTATCCACATTGGGCTTTCGAGGTGGGTCCTATTAATTTTTTTAATCATCCATAAGTGCCCCAGCAATGGGAACATTAAAAAGACAGATGATCAAAATCAAAATCAAAATCAAAAATCATTTATTCATTTTAGGCTGATACAGCACTTGTGAACGTCAATGAAGCTACCCTATCGGTTCGCAAATCCTACGGCGGGAGGCCTTGTAACGAGAAGAACCGGCAAAAAACTCGCCAAGGGCTATTTTTTTCCATAATGCAAATAATAATTAAATATGGTACCTTAAATGGATGAGTTACAACTTCGGCAAAAGGTAACACACTGTCAACCATTACACTATGTTGTGGCATGTCGACAGAGTAAATACAAACACATCAGAGTGCTAATTACGGATTCAACCTGCTATGATTTAAAGCCATCGTTGAATTCAACCTCGCGGTCATGTCCATACAGATCGATCATTTTGAATGGGACAGCCACTCCGAATCTCGTACCGATTATTTGACGTGGGAAATTTTAAATGATTAGAGTCAGAATTATTATTAAGTATATTATTATTCCCTTTATTACATTTTAAATACTTACAAAATTATATTTCTAAACATTAAATTTTAAAATAAAAAAAATAAAAAATTAATAAATAATAAATAATTAAATAAAAATATAACATTTAAAAATACAAAAATGCAGTTCCCCAACGGTAGCAAGATCAGGGATCCCGGCTACCGATGGTTAAGGATCCAGAGACAGGAACCTTCTCACTATTATATTATTATTATTATTATATATTATCTCAACACACATCATCATCATCAACCATTTATTGCCCCCACGGCTGTGGTACTGGCCTAGCTTATGAATGAACAAGGAGCATGTACTATGACCCACCACGCGGGCCTAAATTAACGACTGTAAATGCAGACGAGGAGAAACGTCTTAACGTGCCTTCCGAAGCACGGAAGCACGAAGAACATGAAAGTTTTTTGGTCAACGATACCGTGACGAGCGCCAACCACTGCGCCACGGGCTCCCTATCTCGACAGTGCTCAGGGGGCCAAGCCTACTAACGTTAAGTCATAATTTTTACACATTAGTTACAAGAAATGTGTACTTTTTTCACAATACTTCTGATGGTCAACCACAGACTACATTCATATCACATCATCCTTACTTATATTATAAATGCGAAAATGCGAATCTGTCTGTCTGTGTGTTACACAATCACGCCTAAACTACTGAACCGATTTGAATGAAAATTGGTACAGAGATAGTCTAGAGCCTGAGAAAGGACATAGGCTACTTTTTTATGTGAACAAAGGGCTGTAAGGGGTTGAAATAGGGGATGAAAGTTTGTATGGAAATTACGTCATTTTTAAAGCTAGAAGCTTCAAAGTTATTTTATAGGCTTTTGATTAGATAAATAAATACGACATTTAAAGTTTGTAAAAAAAACTACCCTAAAGAGGGTGAAAACAGGGGATGAATTTTTTCGTATGATGACGTCGGCAAAAAAGTTTACGAAACGGATTTTGATGAAAGTTTTTTTGTTATACAGCTATTGGTCCTTGCCAACATATAGCTATAATTTATTTTGAAGATCGCAATTTCTGATGTGGAACCATAGCAGTCCAGCCAAACTATGAGAGATATAAAAAAACCGTTTTAAGGAAAATTGTTAAACGTGATGAGCACTTTCTATTGACGTACAAAGTTTGAAGGTCTGGTACACCTGATGTGGAACCCTAGCAGCCAGATTAAACTATATGAGATACAAACATAGCGTCTTAAGAAAAGTTGTTTAACGTCATGGACATTTTCTATTGACGGAAAAATATCGAAGGTCTGGTACTCCTGATTTCGAACCCTTGCAGCCCAGCTTAACTATAAGAGATACAAATACAGCATCTTAAGAGAAGTTGTTCAGCGTGATAAGTATTTTCTTTTGACATACAATATATACTAATATTATAAATGTGAAAGTGTGTTTGTTTGTATGTCCGTCTTTCACGTCAAAACGGAGCAACGGATCGACCTGTTTTTTTAGTATGTGGATAGTTTAGGAGCTAGAGAGTCCCATAGGCTAATTTTATCCCGGAAAATTATCACATTCCCTCGGAAAAACGTCGTGTAGTACACGCGGTAAAACCGCGGGCGGAAGGCTATGTGATATAAATTTTTAATGTGGTAATACCACAGAATAATATTTGTAATACGTAGGTACTGTTTATGTAATATACACGGTAGTTTTTTATCACCCCGTATATTTTTAGGGATTATTTTACTCATGAAAACAAACAACTTTTATTATGGGACCAACACTGAAATCGCGAAAAAATATCAGCTGTTCCATACATTTTGATTAAATATTTTTGCACTTTTGTATGGAATAGCTGTTTTTTTTGCGATTTTAGTGTTGGTCCCATAATGAAAATTGTTTGTTTTCATGAGCAGAAAAAAAACGGTATTTTTATATCTCTCATAGTTTGGCTGGACTGCTATGGTTCCACATCAGAAATTGCGATCTTCAAAATAAATTATAGCTATATGTTGGCAAGGACCAATAGCTGTATAAATAACAAAAAAATTTTCATCAAAAGTAAATAAATAAAATAATTCATACTTATTATAAAACTGTATGCGATTCTATTCAGGGGGCTACCGGCTAAAAATTATGGGTATGGACATGGGCTTCATTTGACATTTGAAGCCCATATTATGCCCTTAAAGCACAAAATATGGGCATCAAATGTCAAATGAAGCCCATGTCCATATCCATATTTTTTTGCCAGTACAGGGGCTGTATACATTGAAAAGAAATAGAAAAAAATACCACCAAGGGTCTTCTTAAACGGAACAGATACCAAAAATATAGTTTTAGAATTTTTTGTCTGTCTGTCTGTTGTCCACGTTTCAGACAAAAACTACTGAACGGATTTTAATGAAACTTTTTTGTTATATAGCTATTAGTTGTAGCCAACTTATAGGTAGGCTATAATTTATTTAGAAAATCGTAATGGCCGATGTGGAACCATAGCAGTCCAGCCAAACTATGAGAGATATAAAAATACCGTCTTATGGAAAATTTGTTAAATGTGATGAGCATTTTCTATTGACGTACAAAGTTTGAAGGTCTTGGTACACCTGCCTGGCTAGCATTACCATCATTATATCACCCGATATGATATAGCACGTCTTGCTGTCTTGCTTCCAACTTAGTGGCGTAGGTAAGCAAGACAGCATGACGTGCTATATCATATCGCATGATGGCATGATAAAAGCCGTTCATGCTAGGCCAGCTGATGTGGAACCCTAGCAGCCAGGTTAAACTATATGAGATAGCATCTTAAGAGAAGTTGTTCATCGTGATAAGTTCTTTCTTTTGACATACTGTTTGTATTGTTTGTATATCCGTCTTTCACGTCAAAACGGAGCAACGGATCGGCGTGTTTTTTTAGTATGTGGATATTTTAGGAACTAGAGAGTGACAAAGACTAATTGATATCCCGGGAGAATATAACTTTCCCTCGAGATAACGTCGTGTAGTACAGGCGGGCGAAACCGCGGGCGGAAGACTATGTGAAATAATTGTTTAATGTGTTAATATGTATCATAGCGCTAAACTAATATATAAAATAAATACACAAAAAAACGAAAACCTTATTAGCGAAAAAAAATAAAAATGCTGCCGAAAGTCACTATTCCACGCGAACGAAGTCGCGGGCACAGCTAGTACTGTCATAATTCTTGTAACTAGTGTGTAAAAAGGCACTGCAATTGAACTACAACTGAAACACGATTGAGACACGATTATGACTTAACGTTAGCAGACAGCCCCCTGTTGTTTTGCACTTTTTTAAATTTTCGGCTATTTCACCACCATCGGGCTTGGCAAGTACGTACCTACCTACACTACGGTTATAAAGATAAAGGTTCTTGTTCGTTGTGGTATTATTGACACCCACAAAACAAGCGTCGTATTCACCATTGACCATGTTCTTTATGGCAAGGCATTTACGCCTTGATGTCTCATATTCGAACGGACAAATCCGGTGCACCCTTGCGTACTATGGATAAATTTTGCATTCCACAATTTGTTTTTTTCGTATCGGATTCCGTGCCACGTGCGACTCTCATATGTCGGATAGATATCATTTTGTTCCGTGTATCCGGCTCGATATTGTAATGTAACGCATTGAATTTTAACGAGGGGCGATCAACGTGCTTTTTATGCAATGGCGATTGCTGTTGACCTACACTTATCTGGTTTATAGAAAACTATTGAACGGGTGATAGTTAATTCCTGATCCGGGTGGAAAAAGATTGTAGAGTTATTTCATAACGCAGATATTGTTTTAGTATATTATGATACAAGTGAGCTTAGGTTGCTCATTATACACGAGGCTGTGGGTTGCAGCCCGAGCCGCAGGCGAGGGCGTAAATCAGCCGAGTGTCTAGTGAGTAAGTTGCTCACGAGTTTCATACGCACTTTTTCAACACACTTGCGAGGAAAAACAAACATTTATTGCATACATATTGTATTAACCTAATATTAACTAAGGGAAAAAGCGCGCAAGTTTTTTTTTTTGCACGCGCCAAATGTTAGGTGATTGATTAGGTACATACAGCCATACAGCCTACGTCAAAATAATTAAGTATAATAATAGTGATAAAATGCAAATGTTTTATAACAAATTATTGTGAATTATAAATAATTTAATAATCATATACTTAATTATGTTTTTTGTCTTAATTAGGGACACATTTATTTATTCTAAAAACGTAAATGGATTTTCAGCCGTATAAAACCTCTTTGTTGTTACAAAAAAAGGACTGTATCTATTACCCGCTAAAATTGAAAATGCTCTGTTGACTCGCATATAACTTGCAGTTAGGTACTAACTTTACTTTGTAGGATACTGTATTACCCGGTTAAATTGAAAAGTCTCTGTTTACTCGCATATAATTTGCAGTTAGGTACTTACTTAACTTTGTAGGGATAATTCTATTACGCAACTAGTACTGTAATATTATTATGCACGCGTGGGTTATAGTTCGGTTTATGGCCCTAAGATCGATGTAATAAGGCTCACTTTATGAGCAAGTGTGTTGAAAAAATTTTTACGTTACTCATATGCACTGTGAGAGATTGTTTAATTGGTTTAATAGTAAACTTTCTAGACTTGATTTTCGACGTGAAAATTGACCCGAACGAAGGGCACTTTTAGAACAACTTATCAGCTTTTTCTTATCCATCCATAATGGAATGCTTGTACCTTGTGCATTAAAATGGATGATGATGAAATGAAAACGAGAATCTGTAAAATTATTTTAGCCCTGAAATAATTATGAGCAATTACATAGCAGCAGTAGTTGCGCTAAATTAGCGTGTCTGTTATCGTATTCAGTGTGGGATTCTTATACGTACTAATGCATAAACCTCCATTTGTCGAAGTCGGTAAACAGTACAAGATAAAAAGTGCGCAGTGCTTTCAAAACGAGCTTATGTGCGTCGAGTAATTACTAATATGAAAAGGCCCTAAACAAACATTACTGCAAACCGCGCTTGCGGTGTGAGTCTGCAATAATAGTTAGTCCAGATTTGTTAGTTCAGCTGTAATGAATTTGAAATGTAAACTATCCACTTATTTGACTTTCAGAAGTTAATATCTGTTGTTGTTGAATAGTAATCGGAAACGCTGGATAACTAATCCATACACGACGACCTCCATGGCCAAGTGGTGTACGCGCCGGTTTTCAAGGTGCCGCTATCTCTGGAGGTCCCGGGTTCGATTCTTGGTCGGGTAAATATTGAAAAGGAACCTTTCAATATTTCCTCAGGTCTGGGTGTAATTAGTGGTGCCTGCTCTCGATCGCCCCATCTGGTCAGCCCACCTAGAGTGGGTAACCTTATGGGGAGATTATGAGGAGGCTGCCTCCCTCTGTCCGGCCCCCTCTCAAGCTTTCGAGCTTGTTCGGGGGCCGGGGCAGGGGTAAGAACCGCCCAGCTTTGACGCGAAGCCTATTAGGCTTGGCGGGAGGGATGGGCACGGCGAGGGACAGGCCCTGTGTCTGAATAAGTCCAACATGCCGTTTGGTACCCGTAAAGACAGTATTTGCCCTCACTATAATAAAAAAAGGTCTGGGTGTATATGGTCGTCGTCGGTATAACCCGTCGCTGTTTTCAATTTCCATAACCACTAGGGTAATGGAAATTATATATATAGATAAAATAGATTGGCCCAAAACATATCGCATTTCGTGTGACAAGGATTTATAAAAGAACATAAAAGGGTTGAAAATAGGATCTGGAAAAATGATTACGTATCTATACGAAGTAGTCTAAGACACTATAATTCCATTAATATATAATATGCTCCTTGTCCTACTAACCAATAGCTGGCCATGGCCAATATCGCGTAATCGGCATACTTACATAATATAAGAATATCTACCGCTACCGCGAAGTTTGATCCAATCTAAATCGGATTATATTAGTAAGCAGCACCGTGTTTTAATCGCCTTAGCATAAGCGTTAACGAGCGCTTTACAATTGAATAACAGAAATAAAAATGGCTCTAAGTATCAAAACAAAAAAGTGGAGGAATTTATGTATCGAATAAAAAAAAATTAACAACATAATACTTGTATTTTATTAAACTTCACATGGTTACTGTGGGGACATTAAATGGCTGATGATGATGATGATGACGATGATGGTTACTGTTACAATAAAATGCTTCTTTTAACTTATTATTACATTTCATTGACACAATTCGATGAAAGATTCGATCGATTTTCAGTCACAAAATTTCAGTTCGAATATCATTGAACCTACTGGGTATTTGACTGTTGTTGAAATGTAGATATTTAATTATGAAATTCAGAATTATAACATTATTGAATAGCAAATGTGAAAAAATAAATTCAATTTGTATGATAACAATCGAACTATGAGCTACTTAATTGTGACTCTAGCTATCTCTTTCTAAAACGAAATTTTCTATGGCGAGAGTATGGCGCTATAGAATTGTGACGTCACATTTCGATAGCGCTCTCCTTGTCTAATTAAAAAGTTTGATGCTCTATATCGCTGAAAATATGCAAGATATTTGAAAATAAATACCGTTGTTGTGTTGCTACTAATTCAATAAACATTTTAAGTCAATAAAAAAAAATCAGTCAAATAGCCAATCATGCTGAAATTTGGTTTGTGTGTTAGGTGGTAGGTCTTGATCAAAGTCTGCTAGCTATAGCTACTGACTCCATAACAACGTTGGTCGCCATTACAATGATGTTTTCAGCATTCTTGTGTTCCGACAGTTATAAGATGAAACAGCCAGTTCTACAGTTGTTGAGGATTTTGGGAATAGTGCGCTGTTCAGCTTTATCTTATCTAGGTGTGATAAAGACTAAATGCTATCACGTAGTGGTTAAAACAAAATAGATCATAATTATAAGATCTTACGTGTCTAATCTAGTGTTACTGTTTTAACAAATGATCGTTTTTTGTTTCAGGTATGTACAATGGAAAGCTATACGGTCAGCTGAAGTTACATTACGATATGTATATTACTTACGTAAGTTTCCCGAACAGTTTTTTAACTTTTAGAGAAATACAAGTTGGTAGTACGCTAAAAGATTTATTTATTGTATCTTCGTCGACTGATAATGTTAAAAAGTACACTTAATTACCTACGTATCCTTAGTTGTTGGGATCGTTATACGATGGTTTCTTTTTCTCGCGATTGTACTGTTTCCCTATAAAGTTGTGTTTTTATGTTGAGGTTACATAGGTACAATACTTAAAAATGGTTCGTATAGTAAATAAAATTGATAATAGTAAGAAAACCAGTAAAGTACGATATATTGGCGAAACATTATTGTTTCAAATATAACCAATATGTGGCCACGGCCTCAGATTTGAAACCTATTTATATAAATAATGAATCATGTTATACTAGACAATAAATGCACCGCCAATTGTATTGCATGTTGCATAATTTATTGTTTTGTAACGTAAGTATTAAATCCTGCGTAAAGTTTCAAGTGCTAAAATGGCTGCACTGAGTAAAATTAGGCGTTATACACACACATGGTGTCTAGTGAACCGAAGTTTTTAGTAATACTAATGTTAAATTTATGGTAATTTAAGTACGCAATACAGCAAAGCCGCCAGTTAGCATGGCTTTAATGTAGCGAGTAATTTGTTAGGCCCAAAACAAATAGTACCTATTTAATTTACCGAAATGTTTTGATTATAATACTTTGTTTTAATTAACGTGTATTAAGAAAACATGTGAAGATGTTTTGATTCACTTGTATGATCTAAAAATTTCTACTCAAGAAACTACTCTCGAAACACCAACTTTTTATATCGCAGATGAATGTGATATAGTTAATATATCGATTTTGAAGCACCTAACATTGAAATGAATTTTAGTATTGCTCAGCTGCGTTGTGTAATCCATCCGAAGTTTATTTGTTCTGAGTACCCACAGTCAAATTAACATCTTGTCTAAAATAACCGCCTCTGTGGTCTAGTGGTTCACCGATTTCAGACCAAGAGGTCCCGGGTTCGATTCCCAGTGGGGGTACATATTGTATTCGGTTTGGTTGGTGGTAGGACTTGTTCAAAGTCCGCCTGGCTAGCTACCACCATCATAACTAAGTCTGACGCCATAACAACGATGTTTTCAGCATTGTTGTGTTCCGGCAGTTACAGATAAGATAGCCAGTTCCTCAGTAAGTGAGGATTCCGGGAGTAGTGCGCTTCCATCTTCAGCCTTATCAGCACTTAACATCAGGTGTGATGAAGGCTAAGTTCTACCCCGTAGAATAAAAAAATAATAGTTTCAGGCTGATCGATAGAGAAAAAGGCAGTAGTGTTATTGTGGGGCCAATGGAAACAAGAGGAAAATAATTTAACATTCTTAGTTATTGATATATTTGACAACCATGAAAAGAATTTTGATTCTCCACAAATTATTGCAAATATAATACAACTAGCTTTCTGCCCGCGTGGACTAAACGACGCTATCCCGCGGGAATGTGATATTTTTCCGGGATAAAAAGTAGCCTATGTTCCTCTCCAGGCTACCAAGTATCCGTGTTCCAAATTTCAGCCAAATCTGTTCAGCCGTTTTGGCGTGATTGAGTAACAAACATCCAAACATCCAAACATCCAAACATCCAAACATCCAAACATACAAACATGCAAACATCCAAACATCTAAACATCCAAACATCCAAACTTTCACATTTATAATATTAGCAGGATATAATATTTACCCAGTCTAATGAGCGTTTTGGTGGTAATCTAACAGAGACGACGACGCCGACACGTCACGACTGCAACTGCACACTTCCGACGGCATGTTTCCTGCTTAAATGTAACTGCTTAAGGTGTATCGATGAGCTCAGTGGCGCCGCCAATGGGAATAAATCAATTGCATTTTATTAAAGGCTTGGATTAAAAGCTTCGGTTATTTCGCGCAGGTGAAAGAGTGGAATGTATTTTATAAATATACTTTTGAGAACTCAAACTTAGGCAATAAGTCGTGAATCTCAATAGTGCCAAAAGTGGCCACATTTGGCAATATCAAGATCCATAACTTGGTGCTCATATTTGAGGCCATGAAAAAATAATTAAAAATTGCATTTTGCTCTTCTATTTGCGCGAAATAACCGAAACTTTTAATCCAAGCCTTTAATAAAATGCAATTGATTTATTTCCATTGGCGGCGCCACTGAGCTCATCGATACACCTTAACGCTTACTGCTCGCGCGTGTGAGCACCCAGCTTTAGATTACTAATTAATTCCACGCGTTATGAATGTGGTGCTGCTCATTGTAGTGTTTATTAGCTCGGGTACACTAGTCGCTTTACCCGATGTAACTTGACGACTGTTTCTGACGTTTTATTACGAATTAGAGGAGTTTACCTTACCTACCACTTTTAGTTGTACGTCTTAAGATTGCTTGGTTTAGGTATAAGTTTACCATGCATCTTGAATAATACGATTTTCAGATGCTGGTGGAATTTCAGATGTGGTTTGTAGTTTTGAGTTGCTCTCTTATGCTATTTCAAATGCACATGCGCACCAAAATTATGTTCATTAGATCGCCATTTGCCTATCATAATTTTCGAGACAAAAAATAAATAGACGTAATATACATAGCTTGCCGAAAAACGGGCAGTTGCTTTATTTTCGTCCTAACTACTAACTTCACAGTCACAAATTGCAGATCATTTACTCGTTATTCCTCTATTCTATCACTTTATAATAATAAAAAATGCAAAATGACTCGTCATTCGAACAAAAGCCTCAATTAAGAACAAACACTTCCCCATTTCCCACAGCGGAAAAAGATTGAAAGTTTATTCACGTTTCCTACATTGTTATATGAAACTCAACTTTAGTTTTTTACATTTGTGGAAGTTTGGGAATAGGTAAGTAGTAGGTACTTATAAGTTGTTTAAATGATTTTCGGAAAACATAAGTACAACACAACAAACATTCATCCAAGACTGACACAGAAATTATTGTAGAAATGTGTTATGAAGTAGGTACCTAGGTGTTATGTGTATGTAGTAGTAGGTATGTAAAATGTGTTTTTATGTAAATAAAGAAAGTGTCCATTTTTTTTGCAAATAATTTAAAAAACAACAATAAATTACCAAATATGTGTGCAATATTTATGCGTGATTAAAAGGTACCTATAATAAAGGGTAAATCGCCAGTCTTAGATATGATTTTTACAATACAAATTAAACCACGAATAATTTGGAAAAAGTTTATAGATATTACAAAATAAGTACTTGAAAGGGACTGGACTAAGTGAAACATAAAATAATAACATTTTGTCGATAAAAATCACAAAATTCTGGTCTAATCTAATTTTCAGCTATGCTGAAAACTGCAGCTATCAATTTATTATCATTATGACGCATATTACTGAGCCAATATTTTAATAAGTACATAATATCAAACTATTTTATCTAGCGACCCTATTAACGATTTGAAAAAAAAAATCGTTTCATCATCATGTCAGCCGAACGATTACTATAAGCAATTCGGCGTTTAATAAGTTCTTATTCCGCGCTGAACGCTATTGTCTGTGGCTGACACCTGACGCGAGGTGACAGGCAGAGGTATCTTGTATCATCCAGCGCGCGGGTGAAATCTGATTTTTTTCTAGGTTTATGCGCGCTCTTAAATCCGTTTATACTATAAAAAGTGCTAAAGTTTTTATTTCAATCAACTGTTCGCGTAGAAATCTAAGATGTGCTTTGAGTTTATTATTTGTTTTATATCCCAAGTACACATAGAAATGTAACCTAAGTACCTACATCAATATAACAAAGTTATAGAGTCTGTAGGTATATTTGTTTGGTTGATCTTATTTGGAACTAGTTTACGACTTATTTCGTGTTTACATTCATAATATTAACGCATATACGCTGGATGGAAGTAATCTTGCGAAGCTCCTTTGCTCCTTTTTATAGATAACAATAGGATTTATGTACCTAATGGGTAATTATTTTATTAACGAGATAATGGACTCTGGTTATAACGTGCTCACTTCGTGCTTCTAATGAAAATGAATTATACTGTTTTATGATCACATTTATGCTAGAAAACGCAACTTTTCTTCAACTGCCCTTCAGGGAGTCCCGTCCCTCCATTATTTTTGTCTAGTAGGTATATTATTAAATTACATTGTTTATCTTAAGATTCAGAGAAGATCAAAAACTGTTAAGGTTATTTAAAATTCATAGCACAACTAAGTTTATTCAAGTATTTTAAGTCGTAATTTGTTTTTATATCATCCATTTTAATTTTCCAGACGTCTTGAGCTGAGAAAAAGAATGAGCGTAGAAATTTAACACAATATATATTATAAACGTCATTGAAAGTAATTACATTTATATATCCTTACCAAATAACTTTTTAAACTTTCATGGTTATTAACACTGTAAATTATACGAAAAACGGGACTTTTACCATGTTTTGATTTGTTGTCGAGTCGAGTTTGATGTTTTGTACTCCGTGATCATGGCGTGTGCAACTGCGCCGATATATCGGGGCTCGACAACAAATCAAAACATGATTAAAAATCCCGTTTTTCGTAATCCTTACCAATCTAATAAAGTTGAACAATTCGTACATTTGTTTGATCGATTTAATCTGCAACTTCATAGTATAAGTCGTCTTGTGTTGTTTACATTCACAATATTAACGCATCGAATCTTTTCCACGCCGGATGGAGCCAATCTTGCGAAGCTCCTATTGATCCTTCTATATAGAAAACAATAGAGCTTGAGTGTGTGAATGGGGAACAGAAAAACCCGCCTGTTCTCTTATACTATAAATATTATGTGCGAAACACTTGGCATACGCCCAAGGCAAGAGGGTGGCCGTGAAAAGTGCGGGCTGGAGGACTTTCGGTAGAATAGTTTGCACGTTGTTATAAGTGAATTAGGAATGAAAGAAATGGCCGAGTGATGGCAATGTCTTTTGTTTGATATTAGCGTAGCCGCACATGAGCCACACGCGACAGTTACATATGCCGCCACCTGACGCTAAAAGTTGCAACAAAGGTATCTGAAGCGAGCGACAGACACTTGTGATCGGTAGAAGACACTTGCGGTCGGTAGCCGCTATTTTTAACCGACTTCTAAATCAAAAAGGCCTCCTCCTTTTTGATTTAGAAGTCGGTTAAAAATAGCGTTAAAAATATTCTCTATTCGTCTGCATGTAGGTTTTTTTGTGTATGTCCGCCGATTACTCGAAAACGAATGGACCGATTGAAATGATTAAAACG
The DNA here is from genome assembly GCA_949710035.1 of Crambus lathoniellus. Classification (NCBI taxonomy): domain Eukaryota; kingdom Metazoa; phylum Arthropoda; class Insecta; order Lepidoptera; family Crambidae; genus Crambus; species Crambus lathoniellus. Next base: position 8,145,460 of record OX453315.1, on the reverse strand, counting down.
TTATTACATCAGGTTGGTTTCCAAGTTAGTCCCATTTTTTGAAATTTTGAAATCGGTTCAGTATAGTTTTCAGGATATCTTGAAAATACTGTCGTTTTCGTTACCACTTTATGTGAATTTAATACGTATCTTTAGGCATAACTCCTTTGTTTATAAACCGATTTAGATGACTCTTGTTTTGTTAAAAAGGGAATACCTCAAGGTATTTTAACCGACTTCAAAAAAGGAGGTTTTCAGTTTGATCACATACCTATTTACCAGAATACACGTAAATTGCCTGCACGATGCACTAAAAAGAGTGAAAAAAAATTATTTTTATAAAAAAATTAAACCGCCTTCAAAAAAATCACATAAAAAAAGTAAGAAATAATCCCTCACCAAATAAATAACGTAAGTAGGTACTTTGAAGTCGGGCGGGTTTTAACAAAAGCAACAAAAAATTTACATGTTTCACGCCCGACTTCAAAGTACTTACGCTATTTATTTGGTGAGGGATTATTTCTTACTTTTTTGATGTGATTTTTTTGAAGGCGGTTTTATTTTTTTATAATTTTTCACTCATTACTTGCAGTATTTTGTGTCAGCGTTAGTGGCCAGTGGCGGCCTTAAGCCTTGCCGCACATGGGCCACCAACCACAACCACGAATAGCAGCCACTGACCTATTTCTTGTAGTTTTCATACATTTTATGTGAACTCGCCACATGCTTCTTCTTCTAGCTTCAGGTGGCGGCATTTGTGGCTGTCGCATATGGCTCGTGTGTGGCTACAGCGACTATTTGGCGACCATCAGCGTCAACCGTGTGCGGCGAGTTTATTTAAAACGTATGTAAACTACAGGAAATAGTGCGGGAGCGGCGTTTTATGGTTATGTTTGGTGGCCCGAGTGCGACCGGCTTAGGTTTAAACCTATGTAGAACATAATCCCCCTTATTCAAAAACGTGAACTAAAGTTAGACCTGGGTGCCTACCATCAACTCTTATAGCGATTTTGTTTAGGACCTAAACTGATCTGCTTCGCTTATTCGTACCACGACAGCTTAATATCAATGACAGCGATTCAGTGATGATTCAATGACATTTCACAGCCGCTGAGCTGTCATCAACTCTTATTTGACTTATTACTCGGCCAAGTTAACATGTCACCTGCAGGTTATACCCGTCCCTTTCACTCTCCGGGCATGACAGAATCGAGTGAAAGAGACGGGTAGAAGAAATAAGGACACAAATCGTTCGGTCATTCACATTTAGCAATTCATTTGCGATCCAGTTTTTAGAAGGTCAGAGTACGAAAGAAAGCAATTCATTTTAGGAACCTATTCTGCATCGCGCTATTTTTGAATCGCTGTCTTAAAGTTGATGGTAGGCACCCTGGTTTAAAGTTGATGCTGATTCTGTCTTTCATTAGGAAAATGAAAGTGACCGCACCAGTTTAGTACAGTTTTAAACCAGGACTATTTTAGTCCGCGTTTTGAAATAAGGGGGAATAATTTTAGTAAAAATCAAACTTTAATCAGTTTTTATTACACAACCACATATGCCAGTTGATAACAAAAATTCATGTGGTACCTTGAGTAAACACATTTTGTGGAACATTATGGAATAATTACTTATGTCAGTATTTTGTCCACAAATCCAACTAAGTGTGGTAACTGTTTGATACAAGCACTGATTCTGGGCAACACCAGCAGTCATGGGTCATCAGCGAACAAGTCAGTGTAATATTGTTGCAGAACTGTTGGCAACGACGCGTCAACACTGGATAACCTGGGCCAACGGACAACTTAATGTCTCCCTGACGAGCCAAATCACTCGTTCACTTACCATACATTATATTTATTTTGATTACAATTAGTTGACCAACTTACCTGTCTAGAAAATCTAAGAAGAGGTTTGTCAAGGGTTTTTAAATTCTTATTCAATTAAAAGCTGCTCCTGCGTGTGTTTCTTGTGGGAAAATGGTGTATAAAATTTTCCTTACGCTCGCACGAAATTGCATTGAAATTCGTCAACCGTTAAAAGTGAGGATTTTAATTAGCTATTGGAATTTATTCCAAGAGTTACCGGAGCCTCACGAAACTGCCACATATTCTAGAAGAAGGAACAAGTGGCGACTACCGGCGTCAACGGGGGATGTGCGGCGAGTTCATATTATAAAATGTATGAAAACTATAATGGAAATAGGTCGGTGGCGGTGTGCGGCCAGGCTAAGGGGGCTGGTTATGGTATTTCTAATCAAATCGGTCTCGGTCAAATCTCTTCAGGCGTTAACTTACTAACAAATACGCACTACCTTTTTTATTTTTAATAAGTTTTTAGTTTTTTTACATATTGAAATACATCCGGAATGTGATATTTTTTCAGGAAAAAAGTAGCCTATGTCACTCTCCAGCCCCCAAACTAGCCCCATGCCAAAAATCACGTCAATCCGTTGCTCCGTTTTGACGTGAAAATTGGACAAACACACAAACACACTTTCGAATTTATAATATTTTCTAACAATTAATTAAGTAATATTCAATTTGAAAGTGAGTTCTTCTTTCGGTAAGCCAGGCTTTTTAGCTTATATGAAAGTAAAACTGGCAACATGCAATTTAGTTTATGGTACACTAAGATTAACGGTCCCGCGTCTAAGGAACTTTACGACATTTAAAACGTAATACCGTACTTCTGCGGTGTTTAATTGCACACACGTAATAGAATCTGTGTAATGGGTAATTATATTATGAACGGCTTAATGCAGTCTTGATATAACTCGGTTAAGTGTTATGACGTAATTACGTGGCAGCTGGCTTCGTACTAATTGTAATGAATTTAATTATTTGATTTTGATAGCTATGTTTTTACATTTATTAAGCTTTGTACGAACATACGCGATCACGAGTTTGCGATGCGGGAGCGACGCGAAAAAGTTGATAGCGCGTGAGCCGTCACGCGGTGGAGGCTGCCGCTGCCACTTTAATACAACTCTAGGTGATGCCGCAGCGGCAGCGGCGAGGGGTTTGTGACATTCATTGCGTGCTCGCGACAGATTTCTTATCAAATAAGTCACTCACGTCAATCTGTTACGCAGCAACTGATGAGCAAATCGCTTGCCGTCGCCGCTCAATGCGCATTTTCGTGACTCAATATTATGGATATGGACATGAGCTTAATCTGTCATTTGAATTTTTGTTGAACGTTGCTGGCTAGCTATTATTATACTCGTTGTCACTAAACACTACTAATCAGGGAACTGATAGCGACTATTTTTTCTATAAAATTGACCTAAAACCTAAAACCATATCCAAATCCATAAAGTTACGCGATAGACCCCCAGGCCGCCCCGGGAATGTGAAACTTTCGCGTAGACCGGCGGCATCCAACGCTGACTGACGTTTCCGTGTGTTCGTGCCATTTTGGTCAGAGTTAAGAAAAAGTATGTAACTATTGACACACACTGTACTTTGTACTGACAGTCAAAACGACATTAGAGCACTTTCAGAACAGTCAATACGACATTACAGTACTGGGGCTGCATTAAATGGCTGATGATGCTAATGAACATTGCCAAATAAGACACGATTTAACTAAAGAAGAGACACAGCTATGAGCAATTTGAAATCTATACTACTCAAAAATCAAAATAGGGGCTACTGGGCTTTTCTCATACAAACGTCACTTACGCGTCTCATCGATGAGTAACTTTTTGCATTTCTGCAATGATTTTTACGTCAATGGAGAGACCAAACGCCCAATTGTTAAATCTCGTTTTTAAAAATGGCTTAAAACCACTCTATATTCTCAAAAAGTTAAAACAATAAGTCAAATGTCATGTGTTGTGTTGTTGACGGTTGTTAAATATAGGAATTGGGTCTTCCATTGGCATTTCGTCGCGTAAAGGTTATTCTAAATTTAAATGACTGAAGTACATTGTGCATTAGTTCGTTACATCTATATATATAAAAATGAATCCCTATTTCCCTTGGTCACGACATCACGCGTGAACGGCTGGACCGATTTGGCTAATTTTGGTCTTGAAATGTTCGTGGAAGTCCAAGGAAGGTTTTAACGGTGAGAAAATAGGGGAAGGAGGGGTAAGTAAAAGTAAGGGTAGAGTAAAAGTAGGGTAGGGTGAAGGTAGGGTAGGGTGAAGGTAGGGTAGGGTAAAGGTAGGGTAGGGTAGGGTAGGGTAGGGTAGGGTAGGGTAGGGTAGGGTAGGGTAGGGTAGGGTAGGGTAGGGTAGGGTAGGGTAGGGTAGGGTAGGGTAGGGTAGTGGTAGGGTAGGGGTAGGGTAGGGGTAGGGTAGGAGTAGGGTAGGGGTAGGGTAGGGGTAGGGTAGGGGTAGGGTAGGGGTAGGGTAGGGGTAGGGTAGGGGTAGTGTAGGGGTAGGGTAGGGGTAGGGTAGGGTAGGGGTAGGGGTGGGGTAGGATAGGGGTAGGGTAGGGGTAGGGGTAGGGCAGCGGTAGAGTACGGTTAGGTTAGGGTGGAGTAGGGGGTAGGGCCACGGGAACGAAGTCGCGCTGGGTCAGCTAGTAATTTATATTTGTAGTAATTTGTACGCATATACAAATGTTGCGGCTTTTGCATAAAAGGAAAAATAATAATAAACTCTCCTTGTTTCTCAAAACGGCTGAATGGATTTGGCTATAATTTGGGACGCAGATACTTACTTTGTAGCCTGGAGAGGAACTTATGCTACTTTTTATCCCGGAAAAATATAACATTCCCGCATGATAACGTCGTCGTGTAGTCCACGCGGGCGAAGACATGGGCGCGGAGCTAGTAACACTATAAAACCTTTTCAAATTATTATCTTTCAAGTAATAGAACGTCATACTAATATCAAGAGTTATTTTATTAGGTTCCTTGTTATTACATCCTAATTTACAAAGTGAACAGCTAAGAGAAACGCCGCAGGCTGTACTGTATATCAAAACCTATTTCATATTATTCACACTGCACGGAGATAATCGTGCGTGGTGGTAATCAAACGTTGTTCGTTATAATAATCGCTGTTTGTAGGGCTGCCACCGGTCGTATTAAATAAGGGATGTGATATATTTATGACTTAGTTGATAGTATGTCGACACAATAAAATTTATACGAGCACCGAGCACAGTCACAAAACAGCCCCCACTCTTGACGCAATCGAGTTCACATAAGAATCGAGTCAACTTCAAAAATCTGTTATTTTGGTACTTTGAACACAGTTGCTATGGTTTCCATATAGTACTGTTTTTACATTATTTCGATCCTCAAGTGACTTTCTATTATCGATATTGCCAGTAGAATAGAAAAGAATGTATGACATACATTTTTCTTTTTATGCTTCTGGTGATATCGATAATAGAAAGCCAGTACTTATCTACAGGGGCTTATGTGAATTCGATTCCGACGACAGTTACCCCCTTAGCGTCGCCGCATACGAGCCACACGCGAACAAACGCCACAAACGCCAAACGCCACAAACGCAGCCACTTGAAGCTAGAAGAAGTAACAAGTGACGACTAGCGGCGCCGGCAGCCGACAATCGTGTGCTGCGAGTTCATTTAAAATATATGAAAACTACAGAAAACAGGGTGCCTACCATCAACTCTTATTGCGGTTTTGTTTAGGACCTAAACTGATCTGCTTCGCTTAATCGTACCACGACAGCCTAATATCAATGACAGCGATTCAGTGATCATTCAATGACATTTCACAGCCGCTAAGCTGTCAAGAACTCTTATTTGATTTATAACCCGGTCGATTTAAAATGACACCTGCAGGTTATACCCGTCCCTCTCACTCTCCGGGCATGACAGAATCGAGTGAAAGAGACGGGTAGACGAAATAAGGACACAAATCGTTCTGTCATTCACATTTAGCAATTCATTTGCGATCCAGTTTTTAGAAGGTCATAGTGCGAAAGAAAGTAATTCATTTTAGGAACCTATTCTGCATCGCGCTATTTTTGAATCGCTCTGTCTTAAAGTTGATGGTAGGCACCCTTGTCGGTGGCGGCGTTTTGTGGTTGTGGTCGGTGTGGCCCGTGTGCGAAGAGACTTAGAGACACAGATCACCTGTAGGCACGTAACAGTGCCCTGAGGCTAGGTTTTCCTACGATTAAATTAAATTTTCGCCACTTCAATATGTAGGTACATTTTTTCTAGAGTTCGATGTGCTAATAGGTCTTAGATGAAAATTAAATAGTGTTCATCGTTTAGCGCAAAGCGTTTGAGTACTAACTGTACCTAACAATATTTTTGAGATTTGCTAAAATACCTTATATGATACGCTCTTATAAGTATACGATATGTACCTAACAATATTTTTGCGATTTCCTAAAATACCTTAAGATACGCTCTTATAAGTATACGATAAGGCTTAATGTCAACATGAAAAACTTGATGTGCTGGTCCACGGTTTAACATGTTGGATACTATTTAACCACCTCGTATACTTTACACTGAACAAAATGGCGTCCATAGTTACGTCCTGACTACTGCGAAACAAAAACATGTTACTAAAATTCTAAAAAAATTCTAAACCAACAGATCAACTGTAGTAGCAACCAACCCTACCATTCCCTACCATATAAATTCGCAGAATGAATTTTTAAACGTATGCAAATTAGATGTACGCAAAACTCTGGCCATTACCCGGTTGTGGCAACACAGCGTAAATGCATCCCGTTGACGCGACCACGGCCGGACTGAAATGTCGGGACATTTGTTGGTTTTTATTGTTTGTAAAATATCTGAAGGTAAACCAGGTGACGAAACAGTGATGACCTATGTAATATAGTATGGTTACACTGAGAATATGTATATCGTTGAAATAAAAAAAAAATCTAATAAAGAGAAACAATAAATATGTTCTTAAGGGTGGTCAACATTTTCCTACCGCCCATTCAAGATTTTTTTAACTGACAAGAAGAACAGAAAATTGACGGTGTATTGGTTCTATTCACGTCATCATCATCAACAGTCCGTTTTGTTCACTGCAGGACATAGGGCTCTCCTAAATGCCGTTCCTTGTTTCTCAACCCGCATCCTGCCCCCGCTGTAATCTTCAGCAGGGCATCCGGAGTATCCGGGTGCCGTACGCTACGAGTATGTTTGCCTAAATGCGGTCTTCACTTTAGAAATCGTTTGCCGCAACGGTCGTCGGTTCTCGAGAAATGAGACAAGCATACTGCCACTTGACGAGCTCATTCATCATAATTATTTGGGCACCTTAGTGATAATAATAGACAGGTTACTTTTGATTATTAGGGTTTAAGGCTTTGACGTTGGTTGAAATAACAGGTTTTCACTTACCCCATAAAAATAAAGCTAGAAAGAATCTACTTTCTGGCTCCTGAAAACCCGGCCACTAAAATTTATAGGTATCGTTACAGAAAGGGTTATTAGATTGTATAAAAAGTTCTATTTAACACCCGTCTTCTTTGAGGTAGAAGCACTTACCAAGTTAAGACGAAAACTTTTTAACTCGCCCTTTTTATGCGATACCTTATAACTTGTGACGTCTCCACCAACAAATCAAAAGTTGTCGACTTTTGAATAAAGAATTTACAATTTTTCCGGTGCTAATCTACCCTTTACGGATCACAGTATTATATCAACGGCAGCGGTTAAAATACCATATATTTTGCGTGGAAAAAGTATATTTTTCGTGGCACAAACATATTTTTCCGTAGCCTGTGTGTATATCGCGATTACGTGCGTAATGGCATATGCTTTGTCACTGGGCCCAGACTTCGTGATGTGTAAATTTCACACACAAAGTGTATGTGAAATGTCGAGTAGGTAAATTATTCAGGAGTGTATAATACCTCCGTATAAGTACTGCTCTGATTTTAAGCTAACGAGTGTATTTTTGTTTTATTATTGAACTTAAATGTCATTGAAGCGTGAAGAGGTTTTCGCCCGGGTCGCTTTAATACTTCGGCAAAGCCTACGTGTCAGCGACATGGGAACCCGCCTGCTTCCCGCTTTGAGTACGTGGACTTTCCGTATAATATGAGATCTTGTTTTTTTTTTTTTACTTTTTAGTTCGATTTTGGCAGTCGTGTTTAAATAACTAGTTTATGAAAAACAGAATAACATAGGGACATTCTTGGGCAAGTCCACATTAAGTGGTATATATATAAATTATGTTTTACTAGCATTATCCAGGAAGTAAGCAGGGGAATTGAAAAACGGCCCATGTGACTGCCTCATAAGGACACGGATTATTTTATCATCCATAGGGTAAAGAAAGGTATATTGATGATATAAGTAATTTGGTGATATTTTATTAAACGGATTACCACAAAGTTCCCTATGCGAGCTCATTCATGAGACAGCGCTAGCGAGTTCCTACGAGTGTGAGGAAGATAGACATATATCACGCGCTACGCTTCAACGTTCATGTTTTTAGTAAACAATCTTTATATAAAATATCACCAAATTACTTATATCATCAATATACCTTTCTTTACCCTACCAAAAATTGCAAAATCATTAACAACAAGTCACGTATTCCAATGGACAATAAAGAGAGATAAAATATTAGGCTCTAATAATTAACATAAGCGGCACTTTACAATGTTCATAACAGTGTATTGAATTAAAATTGAAATTAGAATTTTCGTCCCATTTGTTTCAGTAATTAACCGATGTTCATGATGTTTTGATGATAATTTATTTACTCATTCAAAATTACTTCAAACATAATGTAAGTACAAATAGCTTGCCGCTGCTTTTGATTTCATGAATAATTCAGGATGTTTTCAATTCATACATATCATCAGCCATTGCTAGCGCACAGGCCTTTCTCATGGACGGATAAAAAGAATGGGCTGTAACCTACCACACGGGCCCAATGTTAATTGGATTAACAACTGCATGCAGCCGGGAACAACGGCTTAAAACGTAGCTTCCGAAGCACGGACGGAAAGGCTCGAGATAATATTTTGACGACCGATTTGGAGCAGGGGCCATGCTGCGCCAGAGGTCTCGGGTTCAATTCCCGAATAAGACAAATATTTGTGTGCAGGAACATGTCTATTTGTCTTGGTCTTGGAGTTTTCTATTTATATTCAGTATGTATTTACAAACAAAAAGTATTTAAGTATATATTTATCCGATCTAGTTTTCCATGACACAGTTTCTCAATGAAATTTACATGGGCTTCGATAATTGGTGTATTTGTAAAAAGTTATTTATTTATGTACCTACCTATTTATTTAATACATTTATGGTCAACTACCTATCCTGTGACCGACAATTATTGCGAAAGATGCTTAAAGGTTGCAGGCCGGGCGCATTAACCACTGCGCCTCAGACTTCTGAATTTCAATCGATTTTTTCAAATAAAACATTCCTAAATGTTGACTCGACTAGTAAGTTTACACCAGATATTATTATGTTAAAATCTCATCAATATTTTTTGATGGCAAAATAAGCACACTCTGTGCACGATTGCTGTTTGGAAACCGCGAGTGAAAGTCTTCAATAAAATTACATTAACTTTTATATACTCGTAGGTATGTGCTAATATTAGTAGTAAAACCTTGAGTATGTAAAACCATTGCAACTAGTATAGTCTTCAATAAAATTACATTAACTTTTATATACTCGTAGGTATGTGCTAATATTAGTAGTAAAACCTTGAGTATGTAAAACCATTGCAACTAGTATATAAGAAAAACTACTAACGACCTATTTGCTTGTTTTTTCTTCTAGTAGATAATATTGATTCGTATATAAACTGTGGCATTAGTATGAACGTGGATAAGACGATTTATTATTGAAACACATGAATACTGTGGCGCGTCATACAGTACCTACTTAAAGTGCAATTTGTGTCTTTTCGCTCACATTGATTAATGTTACTGAATAACTTCACTTAACTGAAAGTTGAGAGGAAATCCTCGTAAGTTGATATGGGTTTAAAATTGATACTTGATACGATTTTAATTGTTTTTCTCCGACATGTCATGAAAGGGATTGGTAGGATAGGCGAATGTTGATGGATAGGAAGGAAGAGGAAGCTGAAAGATGGATATTTTGTTATCGTCATTATATGAGTGAGAAGGAAGACATTGAAGAGATGACGATTATTCAATGAATTTGGTTCAACCAGCCCCCTTATTCACAAGCCGTCGGAAATGGAATCGGATTCGACTGTGCTTTATCTTTGTCTATTCTATAGTCATCATCATCGCGTATGGCTAGACTGCGTTATCCTAAACCTCCAAACTAAGTTATTTAGCCAATCTACGGCTGCAGGCGATAGTTGGTGAAGCTCTGCTAAGCCGCCCGAAAAAAGGTGCAGTGGGCAGTCCTCGACTATTGGTGTAGGGTCTGGACTGATGCCCCACACTCACAGGCAGGCGAGTCTTTTAGTCCCCATTTGTGTCGATGGTGATTTGACCTCCCGTGTCCAGTTCTGAAGCGATTCAGCTTAACCCATAGAGCACGTTAAATATCGCACCCTACGGGCGCCTTCGTTGGATCGGGTACTCAGTGCTTATAAGGGTGATTAAAAGCTTCCCATGAAGAGCGACACGCTTCGATTGTGCTGAAATGGTCCTTGAGCCAATCGTCGTTCCAGATGGGGAATCTAGACGGCAAGCGGTAGGGAGGAAGATGGTCTAGTGTCTCCCGGATCGGTCTTCTATCTTTGGGTCTTGGCTCTTTTGCCATTCAGCAACTGCCGCGTTGCGTCTGCGTAGCTCGGGCGGAGGAATGTGGGCCAGCGTAGAGAGCCAGGCTAGAGGGGTCGATTTAATGAGTCCGGTGATGATGCGCATAGCCTCGTTGAGCTGAGTATCTACCTTCTTGGTGTGCGCGCTTCGGTACCAGACTGGTGCACAGTATTCGGCAGCAGAGTTAACCAGTGCGAGTGCAGATGTGCGCAAGACCGTAGCTGAAGCTCCCCATATTCTATAGTGAGTGACAAAGATAGTGAATACATTCCGCTGTCCGGAGCGTTTTCGACGATTTGTGAATCAAGTGCAGGTAAGAGAACCCACGACTCCACAAATAGAATACATTAATAAACCAAATTACTTGAACCTCTATGGCTATCACTATCACTACATAGTATAAAACAAAGTCGCTTTCTCTTCCCTATGTCCCTTTGTATGCTTAAATCTTTGAAACTACGCAACGGATTTTGATGCGTTTTTTTTTAATAGATAGAGTGATTCAAGAGGAAGGTTTATATGTACTTTTTATCCCGATATTCCCACGGGAACGGGAACCACGCGGGTGAAACCGCGGGCGGCCGCTAGTTATATATATACCAAAGACTCTTACAACGACCGATTTGGCGCAGAGGTAAACTACCCGCCTTCTGCGCCAGAGGTCTCGGGTTCGATTCCCGAACAAGACAAATATTTGTGTGCATGAACATGTATATTTGTCTTGGTCTGGGTGTTTTCTATGTATATTAAGTATGTATTTACAAACAAAAAGTATTTAAGTATATATTTATCCGTTATCAAGTTCACGTAGACACAGTTTCTTAAGAAATTAACTACGGGCTTAGATAATTGGTGTGATTGTAAGAAAATATTTATTTATTTATTTATTATTTATTTATTTATTTACAAGTTTACTAATATGATCTCTTAAAGTCGAGGAGTTGGGTATATTTTTGCATAGATTCCTCAAGAGATGTGGTTACGGAATTCATTGATGTTCAAGTATCTTGTATAGGGTCGAGGACAGGTTGACCGCGATTTATGGTTCACCAAATTTGCTATGAATACATTACGCAGGAGGCTTTGATGCCACACCAACTAACAAAGTGTTTGAAGACGTGGTAAGGTCACAAATCGATGAACACGTTATATAGGTTTCTGTCACATAAGGACTGAATTACGTTTTACACGGTAAAATTTTTAATCACCCCTTATAATTTTAGGGATTATTCTACTCATGAAAACAAACAACTTTTATTTTGGGATCAACACTGAAATCGCGAAAAAAATCAGCTGTTCCATACATTTTGATAAAATGTTTTCGAACTATTGTATGGAACAGCTGATTTTTTTCAGAGGCCCGTCTCGTGGTTTTTTAAGAAAAGCCTGAAATATTTTTAGCGTCATTTTTTTTAGCTTACAAATGACTTGAACTACTTTTATTGGAGAGCTATGTTTTGTCATGTTTCATGAGCTCCGAGCGCTTAAAAAATACACTTTTTTTATGTAAAAGTTCCCCAAATACCCCAACGTCAAAGTATTTTCAACCCCCCCCCCCCCCCCCCCGAAACATTTTCCCCCAAAATTCCCCCCCAGCTATAATACCCGAATTTGGAGGAATCCCCCCAATCTGACATCACTGAAAACTGTCTGTATTGCTAGCGACATAAGGACGCTTTCAAGTCTGACCGGCTGTCGTGTAAACATGAGTGTGATCACTAGTTGGTTTCCTATTATCCTTACGAGTAAGTACTTTAACTTAGCACCCGGTGCGAGAGCTTTGCTCTCATATCTAGTAGCTCGTACGATATTTTAAGTATGTGCTTTACTTGTGCAGTCGATCATAATGGCATTAAGCCCGCCCTTTTCGCGTTACTTCTAACTACTTTAGTTTTCATAATAGAATTGTATAGTTTGATTGAACTTTTTAAGAACCTAGAGTTTTGGTGTTTGGTATTTGGAGTTTGGGTATTTGAGTAGGTACATAATAAAAAATAAAACCGCCTTCAAAAAAACCACATCTAAAAAGTAAGAAATAATTCTTCACCAAATAAATAACGTAAGTACTTTGAAGTCGGGCGTGAAACATGTAGGTAAAATTTTTTGTTGTTTTTGTTAAAACCCGCCCGACTTCAAAGTACTTACGTTATTTATTTGGTGAGGAATTATTTCTTACTTTTTAGATGTGGTTTTTTTGAAGGCGGTTTTATTTTTTTATAAAAATAATTTTTATTTCACTCTTTTTAGTGCATCGTGCAGACAATTTACGTGTTTTGATCACATACCTATTTTTAGTAAATAGGTATGTGATCAAACTCAAAACCTCCTTTTTCGAAGTCGGTTAAAATACCTTGAGGTATCCCCTTTCCAACAAAACAAGAATCATCTAAATCGGTTTATAAACAAAGGAGTTATGCCTAAAGATACGTATTAAATTCACATAAAACATGAAAACGAAAACGACAGTATTTTCAAGATTTCCTGAAAACTACTGAACCGATTTCAAAATTTCAAAAAACGGGACCAACTTGGAAACCAACCTGATGTAATAACGTTTAAACCATTTCAATCGGTTCAGCCGTCTTCGAGTAATCGGTGGACATACACACAAAAAAAAAACATACCTACAGACGAATAGAGAACCTCCTCCTTTTTGATTTAGAAGTCGGTTAAAAACAAAACTTACGACTATACAAAGGAAACTCAAGCGGGCAGGCGCTTATTATTTCTCGAACACTCTAAGTTCATAGATATTTCCTTCAACAAACATCATACAATTAATAACCGGTATGATCAATAGGTAGTAACCAAATATTTCGACGTTTAACTAAAAAAGTGTGTAACAAGCCGTATGTCTGCAGTGGCAGCGACTGAATTCGGTATATGGAACACAAATTAAATTCGAGAGGTGCGTATTGCGGTACTGTGACATTTACTTTTACCGAAAGTAAGTTAACATATCAAGTAGGTAACGATACTTTGACGGTATTTCTGTAGGTAGGTATATCGGTTTGGTTGTAAAATGCTGAAAAAACCTAGTGAAATGGTAATGTTGTAGTACTCTAAAGTAATCGTCTTAAAATATTTAGAATGCTCAATAGTTTGGTGTGAGCTTGTAGGTGTGTCATCTTAATATTTTTTTGTTGCTCCATTTCTTAAACTTCCTTTTTCCGTTCCCAAAGCTCTGATCAAATAGGTAGATGCTACCAAGAGTCTCCGAAGCGGGTGCGTCGCGCGTAGTACGCCGACGCGTAGTTTTCGCGTCGTGCGCGAGCGCTTAGTAGTTCGAGATAGGGCTCCCACCCAAAACTGCGAATTCGCATCGCATCGCAAATATTTGCGATATACATATAATATGCAGAGCGCCATGCTAATAGAAACCTTATTGTCTATCAAATATTTGATACGCGTCGCAGATTTTTGCGATTTGCAGTTTTGTGTAGGAGCCTATAAAGTGACTTGAGTCCGCTGCGCAACAGATCGCGACCACCTTTACAACGTCGCTCCTGCTTGGTAGAAGCGTTGTCGCACCTATATGTTCAGAGAGCCTAGACAAGTGGCCTTAGTATTCTCGATATCGCCAGTAGAATAGAAAGAAAATGTATGGGATTGACATAAGTGGTCACGTGACGATTCGATATCGATAATAGAAAGCCACTTGTCTAGGGGGGACAGAGCATAAAAGGAACCGCTCACTTCCTTTGTAGCCGGTTACAAAATACAGTTAGGTACATAGGCGACCGAAAGGCTCTTTACACCTTTTAAAATAGCATTAATAAGGGGATATAAGGATTGACGAAGTTTCAAAACTTTTTGCTTTAAAATTATGATTAGTTACAAGATTTTTCTTTCAAGATTTTTACCTACCTCTATATTATTTGATTGCAAAAAATTTAGTATCCCAGCATTTTCTTTTCAAATGATTCAGTTATACCAAATAGTAAAATCATATTTTCCGATATCAGTTATTCAACATTATCGCCGGAAAACGAAAAACAATATGTGGCTCGACGAAAAATAAAATTCGCTCGTAACAGATACGCAATGCTGGCCAATGAATTTTCTGCTGCAAGCGTCATCTGGGGTCGCCTTCAAATTTGCATTAGGGCTACTGCACAGAATGGAAGGTTTGATAAATTGTAGTCACATTGATATTGTTTGTCCTGCGATCGTTGAGTATAAGCAGCTTTCGCAATGGTCGGTCTCGGAACGGGTATGACCAAAATTTATTATCTCGAGTTTCTTCGCCCTTTGGAATGCACGTTAAGCTGTTGGTCCCGTCCCGGCTGCGTTTACAATCGTTAATAGCCACCAATCCACTTTGGGTCCGCGTGGTGGGTCATGGCCCATTCTCCTTATTCTTCCATAAGGAAGGCCTGTGCCCCACCAGCAAGGACATTAAAGGCCGATCATGGCCCCCTACCGGGCGAGGTACCTCGGCTCGCCGGGCAGCGTCCAGGAAGCGATCACGAATGTGAAAGCTCTTGGAGCATTCCTGGCTGAGCTGGGCTGGCTGGAGTGATCTGGCCGCGCACCCTCCGGACGCAAAATAGGCGCAATAGACGTCGAGTTGCGGAAACCGCCCGTAATGTTAAGAAGAAGAAGAAGAAGGCCGATCATATGATGAGTCACTATAGTTTTGAGTACAGAGAACACTAGAAAGGTTAGATTAGAAGAGTACTGATCAAGCGTACAATCTAAATAAAAAATGTACCTATGTACCATACATTTTGCTTGCTATATTGAGCAAAGGGTTTTCCACGCTACTAGAACCACGAGATTTTAGTCATCATTATTACTGAAAATGTCCAAAAGGTGTTGAACTATGTCGTCATCGTTAACTGTCCACCAATCACATTAGCGCGACAGCACTTAATGGTCGACCTTAATTGGAATTACTGGACGCGAATGGCCTCTGTCGAATTAATAGGATTTATTATGTACGACTTGATTCTAAAAGAGGTAAGGGCTTTTGAGAGTTGAGGGCTTCTACACATAGTTTAACAAAGAGGTAAAGTTTCAAGTTTGTATGTAAGTATAGGTAAAAATTTGTTTTAGTTTCAGTTCAATGTATGGGGACCCCCTTAGTATAAAAATTGTAAAGCGGTTTACGAAATACATCTAAGTACCTACTTACCGAGTTATGTAAATACCTAACAATCCGAACAGGACCCGCGTAGTGGGTCATGGCCCATTCTTTTTATCCATCCATAGGGAAAGCCAGTGCCCCCGCAGTGGAGACATTGAATGGCTGATGATGATGATAATGTATAGGAAATAATCTCTGGCTGAAACTACTGAAACGATATTGAAAATTCTTTCACAGTCATGTCGGAAGCTTTTCGAGTTAATTCTTCATTACTGAAAAACTATCGTTATGTATCGTTATCGTGATCTTTTTAGGTAAGTAGGAAGTAGGTATATTGTATGAAAACCTATGAAATCTAAAGGAGCGCGTCTTTTGGTCGTCTATGGAACTAATTTTCACAATGAGTATTAGCCTTTGATTGTATAATGTACTAAAATAAATAAAAATACAATAGATATTTGACATAAACACATCTTAGATTTCTACGCGAACTGTTCATTTAAATAAAACACTTTCACGGAATTTTTCATGCATTAATTTATCAACTTGGTAAAATTTTAAGTTGTTTTTAAAGGATATATTTGACAGCTTTTGACGGATATATACATATTTCACTATTACGATTACCATAAATACAGACAGTTTTCCTGCTAGAGCTACTAGTCCAAAGTGTCCAAACACGAAAATATGTCGTGGTAATCGTCAAAAGCTGTCGAAGTGCTGCTGTCAAATATAGGTATTGAATATTAGTCCTAATACGTGTGAGGATGTTTGTTACTCTTTCATGCAAAAACTACTGAACGGATCTAGATGAATTTTGCAACAGAGATAGATTATAGACTGGAATAACACATAGAGTCCTTTTTATCCCGATATTCCCACGCGAATGGGAACCAAGGGGGTGAAGCCGTGGGCGGCCGCTAGTCCTTTATACAACCGAAAGAGGCGCTGCTCTGGATTCCATACAAAATAATACGATCACGCTAACTATTACGATAACGATAGGATTGCATGCTGAAGGAGTTATATAAACTTTACAGTAAGTAATTTCGTAGAACCCGATACATGTACAATCGACTTTTCGTATTTCCGAGTGTACAAACAATAATAGAACTATTTGTTCAGTTCGCTGCGGACAGCCGCGCTGTACACACGCGTACACGTAGCGAGACATCTAAGATTTTTTTTCGGATACCCACGTATTAAATATGTTATAAAATGAGTGAAGGTGATACGAACGACTCGGATTTTATTAGAAGATGCGAAATGGAAATTAACTGTACACAAACGGAAAGTGAAAAAAATGTTGAAAAAAGAAAGACAAGAGAAGACGAACACAGTGAAGAAGAGGGTTATATAACAATCAGAAGAAAACCTAAACGATTGATAAGAAGTGTATCAGACGATATTGAGAAAAATAAGGAAAAGACTATGTCAATTAATACAGAACCCGAAGGTTGCTTGAACTACGAAGTGAGTATTACGTCTTCCGAAAGCCTACCAAAACAAATAGCAATGGCTAAATTACTTCGATCGGAAAATATTAAAGACATCACGAAAATAAAATACAAAAGTTCGTATAAGGTTCTTATTCAATTTAGTAACAAAGAAGAAGCTATTAAGTTAGTTGAATGTGAGAAATTAAAAGAAAAGTGATTAAAATGACAAATGACATACGAACTATCCATTTCTTATGGCGTGATGAAAGGAGTAGATTTGGAACTAAATGAAGAAGAGCTCATAAAAATTATTGAATCAAACACTGAAATAATGTCTGTGAAAAGATTAAAACGATTAAATTTCGATGGAAAATGGATCGACAGTGAATCAGTAAGAATAACTTTTAACAACAAAGCGATTCCTGGATTTGTATATGTTTATGGTTGCCGTTTCGTTATTGAGCCGTATGTATTT
Source organism: Crambus lathoniellus (assembly GCA_949710035.1). Classification (NCBI taxonomy): domain Eukaryota; kingdom Metazoa; phylum Arthropoda; class Insecta; order Lepidoptera; family Crambidae; genus Crambus; species Crambus lathoniellus. Next base: position 8,127,802 of record OX453315.1, on the reverse strand, counting down.
CCAGTAACTCAGTGTTCAGGATGCTGGGTATTCGGTCATATTATTAAATACTGCCCTACAAAGAAAATCTTATGCCCTAAATGCGGAGGCAATCATGACAATTGCGAAACAAAAACACTAAGATGCTTGAACTGTAAAGGGAACCACTTCGTTTTAGATAAAAAATGCCCTCTTTTTCTGAAGGAAAAAGAAATTAGAAAAATTATGAGTTGTGAGCAAGTTACATACAGGAAAGCTTTACAGTTACTCAATGACAAAAAGGAGAAACAACAGGTTTACTCCAAAGAAATTAGAGATGATACCTACAACACCTCGCTTCCCGTATTGGCTGATAATAAGGTGACGTATAGCAGTGTAGTTACTCGAGCTTTGATACATCATCAGGACTCAGAAGTTGAGGAACAAATAGAAGAAAATCAGTCAACAGAGGATGAAATGACAACAGAACAACAAAAGAAAAAAAGGTCTAATAAGAAATCACAAAAAAAGAAGAAGAAGATTCAATCCCAAACACAATACGAGACAAAAGAAAAGGAAAATTCACAATATGAAGAAACAAATATGCGGGATGAAGGACTCTCATATAAGTTTGAATTTGTTAAGTTTTGGTTTAAACTTAAACAGGTATTTATGACACAGTGTAATTTTAATGAAAAGTTGTTATTAGTTTTAAAAATAATAATTGAAGAGATAAGAAAATTAATAGTAGCTAAATTTTGGGAAAAAGAGTTGTTTGAAAATCTAATAACATTTATCAATGGCTAATACGGATAACAATATTAGTATTAATCTATTTCAATGGAACTCACAAAGTTTAAAGCCTAAAATTACAGAGTTTTCAGATTTAATGCACAGAGAACACGTTCATATTTGTATAATCAGTGAAACATGGTTAGACTCAGAATCTGATATGAATTTTGGTGTGAGTGGTTACAATGTCTATAGATCAGATAGACATGACTCTTATGGTGGTGTTGCGTTGTTGGTCCATCATTCTATTCAGGCTCATTGTGTTCCCGTTAATTTAACAAATGGCATAGAGGTTATTTGCATAAAATTACTTAATTGCGCTGATTTAGAGTATGTCGTATCTATTTACTGTCCTTCTTCTGTACGAACGGTTGCATCAGACTGGGACGAAATTTTCTCATTTTCTTCAAAGAAAATATTAGTAGCTGGTGATTTTAATGGACATCACACAAATTGGTCCACCAAAACAGAAACAAGAGGTGTTCAAATTTTAAATTCATCCCTTGAAAACGGCTTAATCTCTCTTAACAATGGTCAACCTACACGAGTCAAGTTAGTTAATGGAAACTTACAAAAAACTGCGCCTGATATTTCCTTTGCTTCTCCAGATATTGCGATTAAGTTTGACTGGCTGGTGACCAACGAAAATCTCGGCAGTGATCACTTAATTATAAAAATGTGCATAAGTATACCTAACAATTTTAGCAGTGTTAAAAAACGTAATTTCAAAAACGTGAATTGGCCTGATTATCGTAAGTCCCTTTCTGATTTTTTTGTGAATTATAACGACTGTGAGGATAGCGTTCAAGTAATGTATGACTTTTTTGTTCACCAAATCTTTAAGGCAGCTGATAAACATATTCCTTATTACAAGATATGTCAAAAACCTAATTCTAAATTTACTCCAAAAGAGTACTGGACCCCTGAATTATCTAAAGCTGTCGCGGAACGTCGGCTAGCCTTATCTAGTTTTCGCCGTAACCCTTCTCCTTCTAATCTAAATATGTTAGAAACAAAAACTCTCGAAGCTCAAAAATTGATTAGAAAAGCAAAATCTCTTAATTGGCAGAAGTTTTGTGACTCCATTGATGGGAAGATGTCGGCTTCTGAAATGTGGCAACGTACAAGATGGATGAAAGGGTACAAACGAACAAAGTCTTACCCATCAATTGAAAAACAAAAAGATTTAATTACTTCTCTGGCACCTGATTATGTAGTAAACTCTATGCCTTCATTCAAGTCAGTAAATGAACAATTAGAAGTCGATTTTAGTCTTTCAGAACTTAATAGTTGTTTAAAAACTAAAAATACAGCACCGGGTGAAGACGGCATTTCATACTCTATGATTTATCACATGCCCGATCAAGCTAAATATTTTTTGTGCGGGACAGATTATTACGATTTATTATGTTTAGAAATAAGATGTATATAAAATTCCTTGAGTTGACCGTTGTATAATAAAATGATATTTTTGTGTGTATTTTACTCCCTCTGCTAGGTTGAGATAAATTAGATAAGTTTTTTGTGTTGTATATAGATCGTTTATAATATTGAAATAATTTGTAAAATGCAAAGGGCTCTCGATACGGTATTGCCTCGACGTACCTAAGGTCCGATTCGCTATCTCGCTCACTCGCGGGATATGCTCTTCTAGCACAACCGCGCCTCTAGCGGCACATCTCGGAACTCCCTTACACGCAGACTGCCACAGTTCCGAGAACTAATTTAGCGTCGCGAGTGTAAGTAAATTCCTTGAATTCTTTTGTGAGAAAATACGCGGAAACAATTAGAGTCGTTATAAATATCGCGTGCCCTCGCATTAAGATTCATTCGCATCCAGATATTGTAAGAAGAACAATAAAGTCACTCTGCCCGAACGAGCATCAACAACCAGTGGTTTTCTTCACCGTCCGGAACCTCTCCGTCTCCGCACAGTTTATGTACACCGGGGCTGCTACCGCTCATAAACGGCCGGTCCCGTACATATTGGTCCTTCGTAACCGGATAAGAAAACCACCGAAGACAGCTTGGACCACCATATTGGTCCTTCGAGCCGGATCAGAAGATACCTACTGAAGACATAGAAAACTACAGTCAAGATGGTGCTCACTAGAAGTGAAAAAGAAAGAAGAATCGCCGAGCGAATCACCCACGAAGAACCTCCTGTTTCCCCGTCACGAGGACGCGTGAGGGAGCCGCGTCAAGAAGCCTCGCCGCCACGTCGCCACGCTTCACCGCCGAACCAACGCGGCTCACCTCAGCGCCCCGACGTCTCGCAGCCACACCGACGCGTCTCATCACCGAACCATCAAGCACGCCCAGACGAACCTCCGCAACGACGAAGCCAGCACAGCCCAACGTCACGCCCGCCGCCGAGGCGCCACGTTTCAAGAAGTTCATCGCTTCACCGAGAGCTGCGCCAACCGGTGCTCCGTCAACCTTCGCCGTCTCCGCGTCGCCATGAGTCGCCACCACGCCGCTACGAGTCGCCATCACGCCACTACGAGTCACCGCCACGCCACGCGTCCAGCACACAGAAAAAGGAACAGGAGCAAAGAAAACCACCGTCACACCGTCGCACCGCACCGCCCAGCCGAGCGACGAGTACGAGGGAGTCGCGCGCCATCACCACGAAGTCCGAACGAGCGCGCCTCCTCGCAGAAGCCAGAGAAGAGATAGCCGAAAAAGAGCTAAACCTCGCCAAGGCCCGGTTAGCAAGAATCGAAGCCGACAGCGACGCAGAATCCGAAACCACGGAACTAAGCCAAGACGACGAAGCGGAAGCCAATTCCAGAAACAGAACAGAAGAATGGATACAAGCCACGAAGCCACTCACAACCACCGAAGACGTCACGAAGGCGCCAGCACCGTCTCTACATACCACGCCTGCCGGGGCGACACCGAAGAAAGAGACGGCAATAGAAGTGAGCGAGCTAACTGCGGCGATTATGGAAGCGGCCAGAGCCTTTCAACCGAAGACTGAAGTAATCAGACACAGTTCGAGCGTCGAGTTACCGATCTTCGACGGCGCACACACCGACTGGCTGAACTTCAAGATGGCTTACGAAGATTTAACAGTCTACGGCTCCGCGAGAGAAAATACCGCCCGCCTACGCCGAGCGCTACGGGGAAGAGCCAAAGAAGAGGTCGAAGACCTACTCGCCGTCGTATCGAAACCGGAAGTCATAATGAAGGCACTTGAAAACCGTTTCGGCCGACCGCAAGTCATCGCAGAACTAGAGCTCGAGAAAATCGAAAATATTCAACGAGTGACCGACGCACCGAGAGACGTCTGCGCCTTCGCCAATAAGATCCAAAATGCCGTGACCGTGCTCTACACGTTGGGGGAAGAAGGGTACTGCCAGAACCCGAAAGTACTCAAGACGCTAGTCGAGAAACTTACGCCGAGCCTGCGATACAGATGGTACGACTTCAAAACGAAAACAGCGAAGAAAGCAAGCCTCGACATGTTCCGCAAGTTTATCGTCGCCGAAGCCGAGAACTGCAGAGAGTTTGCGCCTCCCGAAAACATTACGTCCGACGAACGCCCGCCTCCGCGTCAACCGCTGCCGCAACCAACGTACCGAACTCGCCCGCAACGCACGCATCAGCCACAGCGAACGTACTCGGCGCACCGAACAGAAACAGAAACCGAAACACGCGCGCCGGAGAGACAACGAACCTGCGCTGTGTGCGCACAACCTAACCACTCAGCCTACGCGTGCGCAACATTCAAGAGAGCGAGCAACGACGAGAAGTGGAGACTGGCAAAGGAAAAGCAACTCTGTTTCCGTTGCCTAGGGGCGAGAACTTATTCACACCGATGTCAACTACGACGCTGCGGGGAAAACGGCTGCGCTAAGTCACACCACCGATTGCTGCACTTCGAGAGGCGTACCGAGAGCACGATGACGCCACCGCCGTCGCCGCCGCCATCGCCGCCGCCAGCTGACGACGACTTCGAACCCGAGATAGTTGCAACCACGAAGTCACGCCGAGCCACAAGTACCTACCTGAAAATCATACCAGTACGAGTCACCGGGCAGAGCGGGTTCATTGACACGCATGCACTCCTGGACGACGGGTCTACCGTCACACTGATAGACGCCGCCATCGCCGCAAAAATAGGAGCCGACGGACCCGCCGACATACTCGCTATCGAAACAGTCTCAGGGAGAGAAGAGGACAGAAACTCTCGCCGTGTCACTCTACAGCTGAATGGAAACAACAACGAGTTCAACATTCAAGCCCGTACGATCGAAAAATTGAAGCTGGCGCCGCAAACAATAATGAAAAATGACGTTGTCAACGCGCCGCACCTACGTGACATCGAAGCCCACGTGTACTACGAACGAGCCGCGCCGACGCTACTTATTGGCCAGGACAACTGGCACCTGTTAGTAACCGAAGAAGTGAGAAGAGGGCGCGAAAACCAACCGGCGGCATCTCTTACGCCGCTGGGTTGGGTTCTACACGGCGCCACCAACAGAAGTCGCGACCAACGTGTACACTACGTCGCTCATGTGAACGTCCGCACCGTAAACGAAAACCGAAACGAAAATGCAGATCGCGCCACCGACGAAGCAACGAAACAAGACCCCGAATTCACACCCGAATCGCGCTGTATACCACCGCAGAAACCGACGTCGCCAACAGAAGAACTCGCACTAAAACAACCGAGAGAAGCGCTCCTGAGAAAAGGCTACGAAACCGAACCGGGCCCGCCGGTCACTGACCCCGGCCGCACCCGGTACCTACAGCTGCACTCCGCCAAGTTTCGCCCTGCGTCCGAAGCCGCCGCCCGTTACTCCGATACATCGCCCAACGACCAGCTGATCAGCGGTCCCGACCTCCGTCAGTCACTACCGGAGGTACCTGTGCGCTTCAGCCAGCACGAAGCCACCGCGGTCGCCGACGATGAAGAAACTTTCCGCCGCCGCATCGACATCCGAAGCGCCTTACAGTTTCCGTGGCGCAACGACCGGCGGGAGAACCCGCACGAAGCGCAAAGTTCATTTACCGGGTCGCCGTTCCCACCCGAAGAAGAATGGCCGCGAGAAACAATGACGAAACTCGAAGCAACGACGGTCGAAGAGAAAACGCCTGACGCGTTTTTAATAGCAATGCCTGTCGCCGTCGCCACCGCAACGTCGGACGTCGCGAAAGCGTTACCCGACATAACACGCTTTTCTTCATGGCAACGACTTATCCGCACGACCGCACGAGTACTTCAATACATCGAAGCGCTGAAAACCAGAAAACAACGCGTCCAGCACAAACGGACAAAACCGCGCGCGGAAGCCGATCTTCAATCGCGAGCTAACAAGACTCATAACAAGATAAGCTCCGCCCAGCAGAAGCCACGCCCACTGACGAACGAGTGCGCGTTCAAAACATTGAGCGCTGATTTTATCCGTCGCGCCGAACAGCTGTGGGTGACGCAATCGCAACACGATTCGTTTGGAAAAGAGATCGCCGCGCTACGAAGAAAACAAGTGTTACCGACCGACAGATTGAAGAAACTCACCGTTTACGTAGACGAAACCGAGCAGCAACCGACTGAAGAATGCCTGCACACGCTACTGGCCGAAACCGAGTACGTGGTCGACAGCCGCCCGCTCACCCACGTGTCCGTCGAAGCTACCGACGAAGAGGCGTTGACCCCTAACCACTTCCCGTTGGGGGGATCAGCGCGCACACCACCGACGGGCACCTGCACCGACGCTGACCTGAGCGGCCGCGCCACCTGGCGCCGCGCACAGCGCCTCGCCGACCACTTCTGGGCGCGCTGGGTGCGCGAGTACCTGCCCGAGCTTCAACACCGGCGGGAGCCCCACGGCCGTGGGCCGGCCATCAGGGTGGACGACGTGGTCCTCATCGCCGACGGCAACCTGCCCCGCAACGTATGGCCCAGAGGCCTAGTCACCGAGCTGCACCCGGGACCCGACGGCGTGACGCGCGTGGTCGACGTGCGTACCCGAGGTGGCGTGCTACGACGGCCTGTGAAGAAGCTCATCGTGCTACCGACGGCGCCCGCACCGGATTGAACTACATAAGCCGCCGGGCTTATGTACGGCGGGAGATATGTGCGGGACAGATTATTACGATTTATTATGTTTAGAAATAAGATGTATATAAAATTCCTTGAGTTGACCGTTGTATAATAAAATGATATTTTTGTGTGTATTTTACTCCCTCTGCTAGGTTGAGATAAATTAGATAAGTTTTTTGTGTTGTATATAGATCGTTTATAATATTGAAATAATTTGTAAAATGCAAAGGGCTCTCGATACGGTATTGCCTCGACGTACCTAAGGTCCGATTCGCTATCTCGCTCACTCGCGGGATATGCTCTTCTAGCACAACCGCGCCTCTAGCGGCACATCTCGGAACTCCCTTACACGCAGACTGCCACAGTTCCGAGAACTAATTTAGCGTCGCGCGTGTAAGTAAATTCCTTGAATTCTTTTGTGAGAAAATACGCGGAAACAATTAGAGTCGTTATAAATATCGCGTGCCCTCGCATTAAGATTCATTCGCATCCAGATATTGTAAGAAGAACAATAAAGTCACTCTGCCCGAACGAGCATCAACAACCAGTGGTTTTCTTCACCGTCCGGAACCTCTCCGTCTCCGCACAGTTTATGTACACCGGGGCTGCTACCGCTCATAAACGGCCGGTCCCGTACATTTTTTATTGAAAATCTATAACTATATATTTAGGTCTGGAACCGTTCCTTATCAGTGGCGAGATATTAAAATCATTGCAATACCAAAAGCAAATAGTAATCCAAACGGTGACCCAAAACTAAGGCCTATTTCTTTATTATCTTGTATATGTAAAAATTTTCACCTAATGATACTTAAACGCTTAGAGTGGTACGCCGAAAAGAATAAACTTCTTTCCCGGCATACTGTTGGATTTAGAAAAAACTCTATCTGCGTTAGACTCGCTTGTAAGGCTAATTACTTATATTCAAATTGGATTATCAAAAAACTTTGCTACAGTAGTTTGTTTTTTAGACATAGAAAATGCGTACAATAACGTTTCTATTGAAGTAGCTATGCAAATTCTAGATAATCTCTCAATAGGATCTAAATTCTGTTTTTACCTTTCATCATTCCTTAGTCAAAGACATTTAAAAATTATTTTAGATAGTAAAGGCTTTACTTTCACTAGATGGACTCATAAAGGCCTAGCACAGGGCGACCCTCTTTCACCGTTGATATTCAATTTGATAACCCATGATATATGTAAGGAAGTTCAAAATGTATTGATTTCGCAATATGCAGATGATTATGTATTATATATATGTGATAAAGACATAAAAAGCAGCGAAAATAGTATGCAAATCGCTCTTAATTCTGTAATTAAGAAGCTGGAGAAATTAGGGCTATCGCTATCAGCAGATAAGTCAAATTATTGTGTTTTTAGTAGGGGACGACGCAGAATTTTACCAACTTTAAAAATAAAAGAACAGCCTTTATCTGTAGTCGAAAACGTTAAGTATCTTGGAATGTGGCTAGATCGAAGCTTACTTTGGGGGAAGCATATAAATGAAACTCTTTATAAATGCACGAAAATTATGAATTTGTTAAAAATGCTATCAGGTAGCTCGTGGGGAGTTCATACAAAACATTTACGAAGGCTATATATTTCTCTAGTAAGGAGTCGACTGGACTACGGATGCTTTATTTACGATTGTAGCGCGGAGAGCCATGTGTCGAAATTAGATAGGTTGCAAAATCAAGCACTGAGAATTATAGGAGGGTACATAAAAAGTACTCCTATCCATGTCATGGAAAGTGATTTACATATAGCGCTCATATTCAGAAGACAATATCTTGCTTATAAGTATAGTCTCAAAGCTCTCTCCTGGACTAACAATGTAACCACGGACCTAATGTCCGAACTGTCTGAGCTCAGTCAAGTTCGTTATTGGGAGAGAAAAAAAAAACCTCTTCTGGCCAAAACCTATATTGATATTCGCGAAATAAATTGCGCTTCTACAGATATTCATTTAATGTTTACACATGATGTATGGCTATCGTTTATTGATATGAATTCCATTATTTCTACTGATCTGGAAACCATACAACATTCTAAGAATTTTTATGAACCAAACCAACAAATTGTCTGCTTAATAATGTAATAGAAGAGTTAAATGTTAAATATAATGGTTGGCATAAGATTTATACCGATGGGTCAAAGAGTCATAATGGCTTAGGGGTTGGGGTTTATGATCAAACTTTGAACTATAGAATAAGTAACAAAATTGGTTCTGTAATATCCATAATGTCACTGGAACTCATTGCAATAAATGAAGCTTTAACTTATGCACTAAATCATAATTTAAATAAAATTGTAATTTTCACTGATAGCAAAAGTTCTTTGCAGCATTTGGCTCGATGCGCCTCTGGCTGCAGAGGTACATCGATAGCCTACAAAATTATTGAAAAGTTAATAACCATCTCTAAAAGACATTTTCACTTCAAGTTGCAATGGGTTCCAGCACACGTCGGGTTAAGGGGGAATGAGGAGGCTGACCGTATATCAAAGTTGGCATCAATCGAGGGAACAGAACTTAGCTTTGTACCGGATCATTCGGAGTTTATAACTAAGTTCAAGGTTAAATGTTTTCTCGACTGGCAAGATCATTTTGACAACAAATCGAAGGATAAGGGTATATGGTATAAAACAATACAAAATAAGCTTCCTCGTGTGCCTTGGTTCGATGATAGTAATTTAAGTAGAATTTATATTAAGTTAGCTTTAAGACTCCGTTCTGGACACTATCCATCGGCAAAGTTTGCATTCCTCATGAAAAAAGCGCAATCTGACAAATGTCCAACATGTCAAAAAGTCGAGGATGTGCAGCATTTGCTGATGGAATGTGTCAGGAATAATAATGAGAGGCAGCTATTGATGACTGAATTCCACCTAAACAACCTAGATATCGGGCTTATTCAAACTATTTTGTCAGAACCAAAATCAAATATTGCAAAAAAACTGTGTCGCCTTGTTACGCTTTTGCAATAGCTGTCTCTAATTTGGTGGTCAGTGTAGTATTATAGTATTATTGGTTAGTATTAGTATAAGGTTACAATGGGGTTGGCATGTCTATTAAGACAAAAACCCCTTTCAAAACATTAGATTAAAAAAAAAAAAAAAAAAACTATTTGTTCTCTGGTTTAATCCTAGCAAAAGTTAAAAAACCGAAGGTTATTTGAAGCGGAAGCTTTGACACGGGCCAATGCCCTGGCCGATCATCTGAACTAACTTTGTGTTTGAAACTTTAACTGCTTTTGGACACGGCTTTAGCTCTGGAACGCACAGGTGGCCTTTTTCAGATGAAACTTTTCTGTTTGGTGCACCTTTTTACAACCTTTTTATTAACTTGCCATGTTAGTTAGTTAGTGGGGGACAAATCTTGCAAGCTTAATTTGACCCACTTCCCAGTGTTCGATGGAGCTGAAATTTTGTATACAGGTTTGGTTTAGATGACAATACAATAATAAAGTACAGTCAGCAAAGACATTTTTACAAAAAACTTATTTTTATAAACACAACGGGGCAACGCTTAGCCTTCGTTATACCCGATGACAAGGTTCAGACTTACCATCAGTGGCCCGATTCTGCTAACGTTAAGTCATAATCGTGTCTCAATCGTGTTTCAATTGTTGTGCTTTTATACACACTAGTTACAAGAAATGTGAACTTTTTTCACAATACTACTGAGGGTCACACCACACAATACATTCACATCACATCATACTGTTATAATTCTTGTAACTAGTGTGTAAAAAAGCACAACGATTGAAACACGATAGAGACACGATTACGACTTACCTTTAGCAGTCAGTATCCTTAACCAAGCGTAATCTTTTAAATCTATGTGAATAAAAAGTTTTTGACTTTGACTTTGACTGGCTATCTTATCCCTAACTACCGGAACACAATAACGAAGAAACATTGTTGTTGTTTTACTGATAATGTAGTCGGACTTTGTTAAGATGGTGTTATTGCTAACACCATTCTATCAAAGTCCGCCACCATAGTACCATAACAACAGTCGGACTTAGAACAAACCTTACCATACCGACCAAAACCTTGTTTGCCATTTCGTTTAATTTTTATCATCCTTCCCGTAATTAAGTCGATCTAAAGTGATTAACTACTTTATTATTTATTTTGTGTTTCGTTTACTATAGACGCGTATACGAAAGAAAATTTGTGCTCGAATGTAGAAGTGTTTTTTTTTTACCTCGAGTCTACGGCCCCTGTAAAGATAGGCACTGACCCATCGTGTTATAAGGTCTCAAAGCCTTTCTTTTACTAAATATAATTTCATATCATTTTTAATGTTATCATATTCCCTGTGTTCATCTCATTTCAATAAGATTATAAGACTACCTTATTAAAAACATAAAATCAAATAATTTCGTTCAAATCTTCAAAGGTAAGTTTTACAAAGCTTCACCAAGAGCTTAGCATTTTCCTTTCACTAATTAAGATCGTAATTTTTTAACAACTTTCTATCAATTTATTAATTAATTTGCGGTATAGAATTTTTTTGGACGGTCGCTTGTTGTCGATTTTAATTAGAAATCAGTTTAAGGAAAATCTCTGGTTTTAAATAAGTTGTGGACGTGAAATTATGGTTATGATTATTATTGTTTTTCTCTATTTCTTTATTTTAGTCTTATACTTACTTACCAAACGAAGTAATCTGCTAAGTAATGTAGGTAGGTTTCGCGAGATACAAAATAAACTGCGTCTCCGTAGCTCAATCGTTAGACCATTCGCCCGGACACTGAAAGGTCGTGGGTTCAAGTCCCATCGGAGCTAGTTGTGAGACAAGACGATCTTTTCTTATACTTCATTTTCAATACAATACAAACATTTCAGATTTATAATGTAATCATTCCTAGGTTATTGCGCGTACTATTAGTCAAAATGTATGTTTGTGGTTACGAAAGCATTGTGAGACTGAATAAATATTCTGGTATTTGTTTTTTCTCTGACAGAACCGCGTTTAATGCAAATATAACCAAGTATACACGGCGTCTTTTGTACATACTAATTTATATTGCGCTAGAATATTTCTTTTCATGGCAAAATGGATTATTAAGTATAAAAATGATTAAATAAAATGAACCGAATAACAAGATTTGAACCAACCACAACCAAAAAGAATCAACGCCTTGAAAACAAATAAAAACAAACCGGCCAAGTGTAAGTCGGCCTCGCGCACGAAGGGTTCCGTACCATCAAAAAATCGCGTTTGTTGTATAGGAGCCCCCCTTAAATATTTATTTTAATTTAATTATTTATTTTTAAAGTGAATACACAACTAAATAGTCTGTGAATATTTCAAGCGTCTACCTGTTGCCGTTATTAATACCGTGCAAAAAAAAAGGCAAAAAAAATTTTTGTATCGTGATCGTTTGTTATAAGGGAGACAGACAGACAGATAGACAGACGGACAGCGGTTCTTAGTAGTAGGGTCCCGTTTTACCCTTTGGGTTCGGAGCCCTAAAAAAACTTGTCTAACTAGGCATTCCCTGTTAAAGCGTAAAATGTAAATATTTCCTTGAACGCTGTGAAGCATGTTTAGTTGGTAAGCAAATAGTCGCTCGGCCACTTCATCCAGTCTCGTCTGGACTTGTTACCTACGACAAGATTAATGGTTGTACAGTGAGCTTGTGTTTCGAGAAGCGAGAAGAATTTCTCGTTTTCTTCCAACGTAACTTGTAAGTAATTAATTAGGAGATGCGATAGAAAGTGATTGCAGTTTTGTCTGGAGTCAGAAGGATGGGTGAATCTTGTCTGCTGATAGGAACAGGGTAACATCATGAAATTGCATTGATTTTTACGTCAAAGGAGAATTCAAAAGTCCAATATTATTATTATTAACCAGCCTTCCGCCCGCGGCCTCGTCCGCATGGACTACGCGACGTAATTTCGCAATAAATCACGTCGAACCGTTGCTCCGTTTCGACGTGAAAGACGGACAAGCAACAAACACTGGCAGACACTGGCAGAGAATACTTTTAGTATTAAGTCCACCTTGTATATTACATTAGGTATATATTTTGTACAAAAGTTTAATTAATAAAAATAAAAACCCGTTTCACCTATAATATTAGGATATTATGGATTACTAGCTTTTGCCCGCGGATTCACTTGCGTTTTATTCGGTGTCCCGTATACCCACGTTTCAGGACCTTAGACCTTAAATATTGGAAAAATCATTTCTTGGTCGATGTTAACGTTGTATATTATGTAGTAATGTATACGTTGTATGTGCCAAAGTTTAGCGTATTCGTGCCAGATGATAAAGATATGTGTAACCTTAATTTCTCGGATGCCTACAACATAATAACTCTTCGTCATAATATCTGTTTGCCTAATATCGCGATCCGTCTAGTAGTTCTATTCGGGCTGTGCGTTCGAACAGTCAGTCAGTCTTGATTTGATCAGTCAGATAGAGGATTCCGGGAGTGCGTTTCACCCTCAGATCATCAGGTGTGACTAGCCGTTATCTCGTTGTGGAAACAAAGTAGAAATAGGATATCTGTAAAACAAATCGAGCAATCAGACAACTTATTTATCTCAAAGCAATTTCCCTACAACATCTTCGTTTCCTTCTAGTATTATTTCCTCAAATAAATCTTACATATTGAAAATCGCACGACAGGAAAGTACCTCTGTATCTCTGTTTACTCAGCCGTCGTACGATTGAAGCGAATCCGACTCAGAAACGGGAATATCTCAAATAATATGGAGGATTGTGACGCGAGCGACTTCAATGTTACCTTTGGATTATATAATGAAGTTCGAAGCAGTGCTGGGTGCCTACCATCAACTCTAATTGCGGTTTTGTTTAGGACCTAAGCTGATCTGCTTCGCTTATTCGTACCACGACAGCTTAATATCAGTTCAAAATTCAAAATTCAATATCGTTTATTCAATTTAGGTTTGTTTAACAACACTTATGAACGTCAATGAAGCTACGCCATCGATTCAGTGATCATTCAATGACATTTCACAGCTGCTAAGCTGTCATGAACTCTTATTTGACTTTTAACTCGGCCAAGCTAACATGACACCTGCAGGCTATACCCGTCCCTCTCACTCGAACAAATTTTTCGACAGAATCGAATGAAAAAGACGGGTAGAAGAAATAAGGACACAAATCGTTTGGTCATACACATTTAGCAATTCATTTGCGATCCAGTTTTTAGAAGGTCATAGTACGAAAGAAAGCAATTCATTTTAGGAACCTATTCTGCATCGCGCTAGTTTTGAATCGCTGTCTTAAAGTTGATGGTAGGCACCCTGGATTTAACATGTCGATGCTCAATTGTCTAGTATTATTTTATTGTCGGAAATGAAATATTCGAAAATATCGACCAATCGTCGATGAAGCTCCGCCGGCAATCGAAACTGGGACCTTTCACTGTCCGGGCGAATGCTCTGACCGCTGAGCTACGGACTCGTTCGGATTTTTTAAAAAAAATCAATTATAGAACATGAATTGTAAATGCAAAAAAGTGAAAATAATAACGTAGTAGCCCGCTTATGCCCGAATACTCGTACGCTACTTATCTTTGGGAGCGTCTCAAACATCGCCCTGTCACTTTAAATGTAAAACGTATGAAAGAGATGCCATGATGTTTGAGATGCTCCCAAAGATGATTTGCGTTCGAGAATTCGGGTGTTTGCCCGATAATAGAGGTAAGCTTGAGCTAAAAAATGGTACGAATGTTTGGGACACCATTAAATATGAAATCTGAAATGTCCCCATCTAGATGAGTCCACCTACCTGATGACTCTGAAGAAAAACCGTAAGAGACCAGCATAACTGTTAAAGTATTTGATTGAATCAGGCGTCACTTGGCGGAAGTCCCTAACCATTGTGAAAAATAAATATATGTAGCTTTCTTCCGCAAATAATCCCAAAACTTGCACCTTCACCGATCACACTACTCTACACGTGTTTCGCCCCAACCCGGGGCATCCTCAGGAGATGTTTGTCCGTATGCAATCCAGCACCGAATTGCATTTGAATTGCACCGAATTCGGTGCTGGATTGCATACGGACAAACATCTCCTGAGGATGCCCCGGGTTGGGGCGAAACACGTGTAGAGTAGTGTGATCGGTGAAGGTGCAAGTTTGGGATTATTTGCGGAAGAAAGCTACATATATTTATTTTTCACAATAACTGATAAAGTAATTGGCATTTAATCTTTACAAATCGTATTCAGTATGGTTGGCCCTTTCTTTTGAAATAAAAACTTGAAGGTCTGGTGTATCAAAGTCAAAAGTCAAAAAGTTACTTATCATTTAACTAAATAAAATATTTTATTATCTATTTGAAACCAAACTCCTCGGTAACCCAGCGTGGGATAAAGTGTATTTGTGAACGCGACAGACGACCTCATTAAAGCTTACTGTTGATTAAATCTGCTGCAGTCTTATTCCTTTCACAATAATGTTGAAAATGGATTCAATATTTTAATACACAGAGAAATAGCTTGGTTTTAGATATGACGGGCAATTATTTACCTAATGCAATTCCTAGAGTTTAAATATGATTTGAAGCATCTTGGACTGAAAATAAATTTTGAAGTGAAAGATGAGTTTAAATTTTTAGAATAGGTATTTAATTACTTCGTTTAAAAACATCTGGAAACGCAGAGAAAATGAGGAATAATAATTAACTTTTAACACAAATCAACACTTACGCTAATTAGTGAAATTCTTAAGGGTTTAAGAACAATTTTATTTTGTTGGTAAAATTGCACAATATTATTGTTTTTGCTAAACAAAGTTGTTCTTTATAAAACACTTTTATCGTTTTATGAGATGTTGTTCTTAACAGACGAATAGACGAAGGACGTAGGTAAGCACTTGAAAATAACAAATAAGTAATATGGAAAACGAAGTATTTAGATAAATCGACCCTTCTCACAACTCCGATGGTTGATTTTTCTAAATACTTCGTTTTCCATTTTTCAATAATAAAAATTGCATTAAAATTGCAATTGCAAAAAAGTTAAAGTTAAAGAAAAGTAAATAATAAATTGAACAAAAAAAAAACTAAGTTAGCACCAAAAATATTGTATGAACTGCACACAAAATGTAGTGTAGTGTACATTTCAGTATTCTAAGTTTTTTTTATTTATAAAGATGTACAAAACAGGTTACAGCCAATTAAAGAAAACATAAAACAAATAACAATGACATAATGTGAACTAGGTTGAAACCCATAAATATGTACATACTGTTAGAATTTATATTAGCAGCGCCTTCAATAAAACTTAATAATATATGAAAGAAAGAAAATAAATTCAAACAAATAATCTGAATATTATGGCTTAAGTATCTGAAACATTCAATACCAATCTAGATAAAGGTATGAAGAAATATTATTTACTAGCTTTCCGCCCGCGTCTTCGCCCGCGTGGACTACACGACGTTGTCCCGCGGGAACGTGATATTTTTTGGGGATAAAAAGTAGCCTATGTTCCTCTCCAGGCTACAAAGTATCTGTGTCCCAAATTTCAGCCAAATCCGTTTAGCCGTTTTGGCGTGATTGAGTAACAAACATACAAACATCCAACCAGTTGACTGGTAGAGAATGCCTAAGGGAATTAAGTCCGTCTTTTGTATGTTTTTCATGCAATAAAGAATCAATAAATAATAACCTACTTCATTTTCAAAATTGCATTGTGAATGCAAAAAGGTAAAAACAATATGAAATGTTGTTAATATTTCATTCCATCCTATTAATAGCAATCCTATTGCTTCGCTCACAACAAAGTTAGTGTAATGTTTTTATCCCTTACAAACGTTGCCAAGCCTCGTGCCAACTGAGGGAACCGCTCATTTCATAGTCACGAGTAGGGCTGTCGATTTTAGCTAAAATACTAACGCCCGAATTCTCGAACGCAAATCATCTTTGGGAGCGTCTCAAACATCATGCCATCTCTTTCATACGTTTGACATTTAAAATGACAGGGCGATGTTTGAGACGCTCCCAAAGATAAGTAGCGTACGAGTATTCGGCCATTAATAATAAAAAGGAAAGATGTGATTTTTTTGTTTTTTTGTTATGGATAAACTTAAAAACTTCTGGATCGATTTTAAAAATCATTTTCCTGAGTACTATATATTATATACATAGGCTATATTTTATCTCGAAATTCTCACGGGAACGGGTACCGCGTGGGTATCCGCGCGGAGCCCCTATCTATTAGTAATATTATAATATAAAATTATAAAGAGGAAAGATTATATTTTTTGTTTGTTTGTAACGGATAAACACAAAAACTACTGGACAGATTTTTTAAAAAATCTTTCACCATTATAATGTTATATTTTTCCTGAGTGACATAATTCATATTTTTATCCCGATATTCAAAAGGGAACGAGTACCACCACGTGGGTGAAATCAAGAGGAGCCAGTAGTAGTTAATATACTAAATATGTTATATCGCTTACATTAACCTCTGAGATAAGTGGTGTAAAGGATATCATGACCATCGAAGATGGCACCCAAACTAAATTTTCATCACAAATATTTGTCCCAGATGAATATCGAACCCACTACTTGTAAATAATAATAAATAGGTGTGATCAGTATTACTGCGCTATCGCGTTACCTTCGTAATGGACTTCAATGTATGCCAACTGTACTTTTACAATCGTTTGACATTCGGTTCACGTGGAGGATTCAAATTCAACTGGCTTCCAGTTGATACCAGGAATATTCCGTATTTTTCAATCGTTCGGCTGCAACGAGTGGTTTTAAAATGAAGTCAAACTTTTGGGAATTGTCAAAGATATCTATACGTGCCTATCTATCACTAAAACGTGCCGAGAGTGCACGTTTTCATAATAATAATTCATTGATCCAGATCCATATGTATGTACTCGTAGATAATGTAAATAACAATTCTATTAAATTTTATGCTATCATTTCAAACTTACAACTATCATTTTAATCCCGTTTCCTATACAATTGTCACATTAGAAAAATATTGTAATCTAATTTAATATAAATCATAAATCAATCTAACTATAATGATAATTGTAATTATTCTTTTGACATAAATTTGTTTTCATAGCCTATAATAATTTATGTTATATTCACTCACATGCTTCTGCTAGCAAGACAGACGGACAACATTTTTATTATTATATCAACCCTGTATACCCTTTTTTCTGTGAATAAATAATTTCATTTCATTTCATTTCATTTTCAATTGGTGCAAACGGGCGCCCAACCATCGCCACCAGTAGCCAGCGACAGACACTTTATACAATTTTTGCGGCGATGGTCAATCGTTCATTTGCGTCGAGCTTTAGAAGTGTAACAATGTTAATTGGGTATTTGACTGTTGTTGAAATGTAGATATTTAATTATGACATTCAGAAATATAACATTATTGAATAACAAATGTGAAAAAAGAAATTAAATCTGTATTATAACAAGCGAATTAAGAGCTACTTAATTGTGACTCTAGCTATCTCTTTCTAAAACGAAATTTTCTATGGCGAGAGTATGGCGCTCTAGAAATGTGACGTCATGTTTCTATAGCGCTCTCCTTGTCTAATTAGAAAGTTTGATGCTCTATAACGCTGAAAATATGCAAGATATTTGAAAATAAATACCTATGGTGTGTTGCTACCAATTAAATGATCATTTTAAGTCAATAAGAAAAATTCTGTCAAATACCCAATTGTGTCAGAGCGGTGCCAACCCTTGCCGCGGCTCTCAAAATTTACATTCATTGCTAAACTTTTGCCCCGTCTTCGTCTGCGGCCTAAGCTCTAATTCGGCCTTTGACCTGGTAATGTCCTGACTCTGAATGCAGATCTTGGTTTAAACCCTCGGTGAATAAGTTAACTGTCTGTTACGAATATTGAGACTTTATTTTGCCAGGATTTGCTTCAGTTACGATCCACTTTAGTCCTCTGACTTATTTGCCAATACAAACTTTTGTCATGCGCTATGACGCCTCACGAACTAAAACACAACGTAAATATGGCACCAAATGACTTTTTTAAACGGAGGAAACGGTTACGAATAATACGATTTTACGTCAAAAATGACAGGAATCTATCCTACTATTATAAATGTGAAAATTTAGATGTTTGGATGTTTGTTACTCAATCACGCTAAAACGGCTAAACAGATTTGGCTGAAATTTTGGACACGGAAACTTTGTAGCCTGCTTGATATTTCCTGAAAAATATCACATTCCTGCGGGATAACGTCGTGTAAGTAGCCCACGTGGGCGAAGCCGCGGGCGTAAAGCTAGTAAAATAAATATTGTGCTTATATAAATATAAGTTATTGCCCTGATCTATGGATATAAAAAAGATTTCAAACAGAAAGAAATTCACTAGAGTGTGCGCCAGATAAGTCTGCGCGAAGCTTCCATATCGTTTCTAAAGTAAATCTTAAGCTACTTCAAATTATTATTTTTTTACTTTTTGCATTCACAATGCAATTTTCATCATCAAAAAGATTGAAAATAAAGTATTAGAAAGCCTCCGTATTTCAGTGGTTAGAACATTCACCCGGACAGTGAAAGGTTGTGGGTTCAAGTCCCATTGGACTCATCGGTGCTAGTTGTGAGGCGGGTTCGATTTTTTCTAATACTTCATTTTCAACATTTTCTTAAGCTCTTTAAAAAAATAATGTTCAGTTAGGAACGGCTTTTTGTATTATCTTAGCTTACTTGGAATGATAGTAAAACAGAAGCACCCAGCAAGTGCTATTACGGTAGCTTGAAACTAACATTAAAGTTAAAGTAGCTTGGAAGACGCTTCATAATACTAAAGCACATTAATTTTATTTTAACGGGAAAGTGGGTAAATAAAGCGCCACAAGAAAAACACTTGAATTGGCATTGTATTTTACAAGTTGGAATTTCATACATACATTTCATACACATTTCTAGAAATGCCCCGATCCAATTTTGTATGAAAATAATATTTTCATTACAGCTATTATGAAAATGTTATTAAGTGGGAAGGTACCTCTTAGGGATACAAATAATAGGGATCTCAAAATGTTAATCATCTTAAAAGTTTAATATCATTTCCAAATCAATGGTGAACCAGTGTTATTTGATTACGTACTGGCTCGGCTGGAACAGTGGCTTGAATGTGCTATTCTAGAAACAGAAAGAGCTTTATGTCTGTCCTCTTTATCAATCGGAAGCGTTCAGTACCTGATCATGTACCAACTAGTTAGTGAGCTGCTCCGGCGACATCGGGATGTGTTAAGGCCTAATCAGACGACGGACTGTCCTTTTTTGT
Source organism: Crambus lathoniellus (assembly GCA_949710035.1). Taxonomy (NCBI): domain Eukaryota; kingdom Metazoa; phylum Arthropoda; class Insecta; order Lepidoptera; family Crambidae; genus Crambus; species Crambus lathoniellus. The sequence goes on along the minus strand of OX453315.1, from coordinate 8,107,712 downwards.
CCAGCGATATAAATCTCTTATAAATTGTATCGAATAACGCACACGAGGAACTAAAAGTACCGCGGACAAAAAGTCCGCGAAATTACCGCGGACACCGAGAGACTGAACTGGACAAAAGTTCGCGAGTCCGCGAAAAAAATAGAACGAACTTAACTAGGCGAAACAACGCACACAACGAACTTTAGTCTGCATTGAGCGCTCGATAGTGAAGTACGTTTCCGGGCAACAAATGACCGCACACCGTATGCGTTGAGTCCGCGACTAGTCCTCGGAGAACATATTTTGGACGTACATTGACTTTTTGTCCGCCGGGGACAAAAGTCCCTCGTCTGATTATGCCTTTATGATGCGTTTTTGTTTTTAATCCTGTCAAAATTACATTTGCGGTAAGTTTCACTTCATTTTTTTCTGAGCCCTATTTTACGGGATTTTAAATTACTTGTGTTTGTGTCGAAAAATGTGTCTTATCTGCTTAGTATTGGCTGACAATTTAAGGCCCTCCGTTTCGGTGCTTGTTGCTAGTTTGATAAAATCCAAATTGGTGACAAGGTCAACAGTGGTTCGTTTCGGAAAAGTACACAGTGGCTCGCGAGCCATAAAGAATTTTAATTAATCAATAAAGATTTTTCATTCCTTATCGATTTTTAATTTTTCCTAATAATGTCAGAGCCCCTGTGTAGGGTGATTTAGTAGTGGCTACTACACACAGGGCATAGTAGCCACTTTATACAGGTCTTAGTATACAGTGTCTCGATTCCTACGTAACTACCGACGACCGATTTGGCGCAGGGGTAGGCTACCCACCTTCTGCGCCAGTGGTCTCGGGTTCGAGTTCGATTCCCAAACAAGACAAATATTTGTGTGCATGAACATGTATACAAAATAGAACTTTGTCACATTGAAGCGTTCCGAAAGAAAGCGATCAGTGTCACAGAAGTCATTCAATATTGTAATATGACCTAGGTAGTCCTATGTTGTATACATATTATTGCTCGTGGCTGTACAATATTGCAAAACCATTTGGTTTCTTCATCCCTCAAGATTTTTCAACAAGGGTAGACAAAGGTCGTATAAATTCCACGCGCAAAGATCTTCACATTTTCATTTTGATTCATCTACACTCATCACACAATGCTAATTCTGCAAAAACGTTTCTTTCGAATGTCGAGACAATTCCTCACATTGAGAGGATAATGATGGAGTACAGCGAGAAAAGAAAAAACCTATATTAAAAGCAATCATGGCAGCTCAAATGGAAGAGCAGGCGAGTGGAGAAAGGTTGTGATTTTTAATTAATCTGCAGCGTTGGAAATACTTCTGTGCATTTAAATTACTTATTTTATTTCACAATTATTTATTGATATACTAGAAAAGATCGACCCGTCTTCCATTTCTCTCTCCAGTCTTTTAATAAAAGACACTTAATTTTACAATAGTGTTATATGTAATTTATGATTCCAAAATGAAGAACACGCGTATCCCTAATTAAAGTGTCCTCAAATTCAGGATTTCAAAAATCTCGATCTTCTTCAGCCTCAAGTTTTCGAGATCTCCATTCAGCTGCGACCACTGCGGATTCCATTTATTCATTAAGGTGAAGAAATTATTCCGAGCCGCGAAAATGCTACATTCCTGACGCCTTCATTTTGTTTCAACAAAATTAGATTCCTACCAACGTAGAGCGACCGAGATAATTTGGTATTTAACTTCGGCTAATCAGACAAACTTTGAGCGCGTTCATACAAATACGTTTGCGAATTTAACGCCACGGGCGGGATTACAAACTCTAGTTAGTTGTAGACGTACTTGTACTTTGGAATCATATTAAAAGATATTTTCTTTTCTATTTTGGAAATAAACGAATTTGGTGTATTTTAATAACATTTTATTATAAAACTTCTAAGTTTTGACGATAAGTTTTGAAGAATTTTTATATTCTTTGATTAATATTATAGCTTAATTTAAAATAAAGAATGTTAAGTTTTATTGTATACATATTATCAAGTAATTGACTAGGAACAATAAAACCTACGTGTTGATCGAAGCTAGGAACATTAAAAATTGCTGGAAATATCTTACAGTGGTTGAGTAGTTTTTTTTATTTCTTTTCCAAAGACAGTTAACAAAACAAATTAGTGTTCTGACACAAAAAGCTGCTTGTTCATTGTTTTTCATTTATTAACGATCATTTCCCCAAAATTTTAGACTTTCTTTTTTGGACAACGTTTGAACTTCCAAGTATCAAGGTGTTTAGCCCCTCCTACATCAGCTTAAGTAGGCCGTGGGTGAGAGCAGGAGAAAAGGATTTTATGATTAAGCCAAAACCCCCTTATTATCGCTGTCTTAACTAATGTCCCCCCCTCTCGTCATCGTAGCCACTTCTCCCAGTTTTGTTTTCCAGCCTTAATAAGCTTTTGAGACGGAAAACTTCAGTTCGCTCACTTCTTCATTGTTGTTCCAATTTGTTCTTCTATTTTTGTTCCTATTGTAAATATGCTGTTTGTTTAATTTTGGGTTCAATCATTGCGTGTGTTTTTAACTTTGGTGTGGCTGTGTTTGCTTTTCAATGCACTTTTTTAAGAATTACATTCTCCCAGTTAGTGATATGAAAATAGAGAGAAGAATCCTTGTAGAATAATGATTCTAAGAAAGTTTTTATTATACTACTACTTTTTGTAGTATAATAAAAACTTTGTGCTGAAAACATTTCATAGAATAACTTTAAATAAGTTTCGGCATTTGAAAATTTCTTATGAGCTTTACGGATTACAATGAAAATTAAAATGTCTTATTTAATGCTTATCTTTTTCTTCGGTCTTGAAAAGCGAAGTTCATTAAAAAGGCGACAACACAGAGCTACGAAAAGATGTTGATGTTTAGATAAAAGTAGCTTGCTTTATACTTACTGCAAGCCGTCGCGACTTAGTCCGAGTGGAATTAAGGTTTTTATATATTGGGATAAATACCACACATCCTTAACAATTTATTGGGCTACCTGAATATGCAACAAGATTTTCTAAATAGACTCCGTACAAGCTCTGCATATGACTCTGTCCGTCTCCGGTGGATCGGAAGCCGGCTCTCGCTCCCGCAGTTAAAGACCATTTCGGCATTACCCAAATAAACTACGCTATGTAGAGCTATAGTACAAGGAGGAATTTTCGTCACTGATTTTATTATTTGCAAAAAAAAGTAAAGATATTAGCAGATATCAGTTTCGTTCAGACTTTAATAAAGTTTATGCAGGTTTTAATTCGTAAATAATATGCATATATTTTTGAACAAATAGTCCTAAAATAATTCAACATGGAACCTTTTTTCAGCCATCTTCGGCTTTATTTTTTTCTCAATGCTGGAACTGGAATGACTTATTATGATTCTGTTACGATAAGACTGAGCACTACAGAAGAACTTATTTTTTTATATGTAGTAAAGCTACGTTCTTCTAACCAGTGAGAATAAATTAGGCAACTTTTATGGCTTTACGCAGCCTATCCTCTTAAAGCAAACAAACAAAAAACAAAGTAGTTTCTGACTGCAACGTAAGTTTTTTAATGTGTTAGTTTTGCATATTAAAATGTAATGATCTTACACTACGTATTATGTGATAATGACAAATAAGGACACAAGGTATTTATTTGCATATTAGATTCAAGATTCAAGATTCAAATTTGTTTATTCAATTTAGATTGTTATTTACAATACTTGTGAACGTCATAGAAGCTACGCCATCGGTTCGCAAACCCTACAGCGGGAGGCCTTGGAGAAGAACCGGCAAGAAACTCCAAGGGTTGTTTTTTCTCCCTGTTTTATTTCATACAGAGTCGTCAAATTGAAAAATGACCTTAACATGGTATGACTAAGGTCAGTTTCCATCACAATTACACAATGGGTTATGATAAATACAGTTAAGTATAGGCGAACTAATGATCATAGCGGTGAACAATTTTCAATTACTTAGGAACTCTACTTAAAGCTTTAATATTAGTTAAAAACAAAAGACAATTCTACTATATACTGCAAGTTGCGCCATACATGTTTCAAATGTAATTCTTAATAAAATGAATAAAAACAAAAAAAAAACACATTTTAAGGCAAGCAGATAAGGACAGACCCATTCCCACTAGCAGCACCCGTTCACGAGCATGACGCATGAAAGCCATCGCTTCGCTCAACCATATTTTAGGGAACGTAACGACCCGCCTCACACGCCACCACCGTATGTATTAAGTACATACATGTAACATAGGTACTGTGGTATCATATTGTTAGGATATGATACCTCCTTGCATTGTCTATGGTTGATTTATGTTTAAATCAGTATTCAAAAATATCGAATACATTGTCATCATTACGCGAGCAGTTTGTTTTAGTCCAGACGATTCCGCGGGCGCGGGTTGTAGTAGATAGAATATATCGGCCATGGTGCCGCAGTAAAGATTTATATCGCTAATACATTTATTATTTAATAGAATCCCAGTGTAGGGCTTCTTATGGTGTTAGGCGCGAACGAATTACGTAGAACGCAATTATACGGTGTTTATGTGTTGCAGATTCCCAAGATAAACTAGGAAGACCATGGAGGTCTTATTGTTCGACGGCATCCACGGAGATGTCGAAGTTTTTTTTCGGAGCTACGAGGTGATGACGGCTCTGCAAGGCTACGAAGGCGAGGCCAAGAAAATCGTCGTTGGAGCTTTCTGCACGGGCGCAGCCCGATATTTCTACGATAAGATCGTCGATATGGTTAAAGACTACGACGAAATGAAGAAGGAATTTGTCAGGGAGTTTGGTCTTGTATCGGACCCACTTGCTGAATTTTTTGCGAGAAAACAGTATTTCAACGAAAATTCGTTGGAATATCTGTATGCGTTGGATATTCTGGCCACTCGTGCTGGGAACGCAATTACAGAACAGTTGTTCATACAACAATTCCTGCGGACAACCGACGTTGTCACACGCAGCAAATTGATGTCGCAAATCTACGTCGACAAAACGCATTTGAAAAAAGTAGTGAGACAGTTGTATAACCTTGAGTGCTTCGAGGAATGTGCCCCTAATATGTGTGATTCTAGCAGTGGTGATAAATCTAATCAATGTGTTTATTTTGTGCCGGAGTTAGAGAATGTGCCAACTCCCAATCAATGTGCCTCTTGCACGCCAAACGAAAAACCCCATGATTTGTATGATACAAGTGAATTGAATGATTTTAGAGCTCAAGCCCCGATGATGCCCATCACGACATCATCTTGGAGGACGACTGAGACGTCCCCACAATCTAATAATAATATTGTTGTAAGTAAAGAAGAGGATTGTATGCAGCTGATGTTGGTGCAGGACAATCACAACACAAGTAAGCGTACGCCGTTTTTATCTATTGAGTGTCGTGGTCAGAAAATAGACGCCTTGGTGGACACCGGTGCGAGTGTGTCGGTAGTGTCACAGACGGTAGTAGACAGTCTAGGTCTCAGTGTGGACATGGTGAACGCTGAACTACGAAATGTGAGTGGTGGAAAACTTTCAATAGTAGGGAAAACTAATGTATGTTTCTTGATAGATAACGTGTTGTTTACACAGCGATTCGTTGTTGTAAGGGACATTGTACCAAACATAGTGTTGGGTTGTGATTTTATTAGCAGGAATAGCATAATTTTGAATTTTGAAAAATTTTGTATAATTTACAAAAAATTTAATTTTGAATTTAATGTGGACATGAATTTTATGTTGACATCGATTGACATTGATGACAATGAGTCACAACAGTCACAAATGATAGATGTTTCGAATGACGGATGTCAAAGTAATTTTCGGAAAAGTAATATGTCAGAAAAAAGTTCGCATGTTATTCCTAGTTGAAAAAGTTTTTTTATGAATAAAAATAGGAATGACAGTAAAATGAAGAAAGGCGCGAAAAAGTTTGAAAAGTCGAATATGAATAGGATTTCGAAATCCAATATAAGTTCGTTATGTAATATTAGTTCGTTACGAAATAAGAAACGATTGAAATTTTAACATATAAAATTAAATGTAAAAATAAATTTTCTTTTATAGATTCATTTTATAATAGGGATAGAAATAGGATAGGATTATAGGATGTTTTATAATAGTGATTGTTAGATAGTTGAAATGTATAATTGTGTGATTTGTATTAATATGTGTTTCTTTTTCATGTACGGAAATACTGCACCTGAAGCCCACGAAGTGTCCTGTGGTCCACTTATAATATGATGTATTTACTTAATTTTTTTTTAATGTTTAATTTAATAAAACAATTATTTTTTTGCATTTTTACTAATAAGTAGACATCGTGTCGTGTCTCTTTACCTTCATGGGATAGGGCAGGAGGATGACCTATTATCTAATTAGGTGTGAGAATCCTCTGACCTTAACTTATGTTGATATTGACATCACGTTTCGTTAATGATCTGGACCACAAAAGTAACACTTCTGTGTTTCATTTTATTTCCGTTTTAGTTAGTTTGTAAGTTGTTTCGATGTCACTTAAGGAACGAGGTGACGTCAACATTTGTTGGTGAGGGGGGAGGAAACCCTGATGGTCCAATAAGGACCAGGGTCATATCCTGTTTGTTGCAGGATCCCTCTAACCCTGACTGGCAATGTTGTCGACACCACGCTACATAAACTGTGGTGGCCCCTAGTAGACAGTCTGCTTGAGGTTACCACAGGTTTATGAAGTTCTAAGCTTGTTGTCGGGCACCTTTTGAGATGAGGGGTTATTTTTGGGTAATTTCGTAGTCAATATATTATTGGTGCTTGTCCGACATGTTTGATCTTGGAATTTCGACTTAGTTAATGCTTAAATGAGCTAGGGTTAGCTTTGATTGTAACTACATATGATGTATTAAGGTTAGGTTTAAGGCTGGGCAGACCTTTTCCCTTGGTTTTGGTATGTCGAGCCAATGCAATGGTTGGTTTGTTTTGATTTCAAGAAATTAATAATTATATCAACCATTGTCCTGGCTGTCCGTTAGTGAGGACCAGTCTTATTGATGTGATATCGTTCCAAGGTAGGCAGGGCCTTCGCTTTAGGGTAATCCATGTAGGAAAAAACATTTCTTTAGTAAGAAAGGTTTTTTTGTTGCGGCAGCGGCATGTGGTATCATATTGTTAGGATATGATACCTCCTTGCATTGTCTATGGTTGATTTATGTTTAAATCAGTATTCAAAAATATCGAATGCATTGTCATCATTACGCGAGCAGTTTGTTTTAGTCCAGACGATTCCGCGGGCGCGGGTTGTAGTAGATAGAATATATCGGCCATGGTGCCGCAGTAAAGATTTATATCGCTAATACATTTATTATTTAATAGAATCCCAGTGTAGGGCTTCTCAGTACCGAAGCATTTTTATATTCAGTGAAAGAATGAATTATATTTTTAAATCAGCATGTCGTTCGCACGTACCTTTATCATAATTTTTAGTGGCTTTGTTTTTTGGAACGTTTCCAAATGTGGCAAATTGCATCAAGAAGTTATGCATATTATTTAGAGTTTGTTTCTGCTAGGTCGCATCTTTTCGTCTTCGTCACATCCATACAAATTTTATAAAATGTGAAAGTGTGTTTGTTTGTTTGTCTTTCACGTTAAAACGGAGCAATGGATCGACGTGATTTTTGATATAGAGATAGTTTGGGACCTGGAGAGTGTCATAGGCTACTTTTTATTCCGAAAAAATATCACATTCATGCGGGGTGAAGTCGTGTAGTCCACGCGGGCGAAGCCGCGGGCGGAAACCAAGTATGTTATATAAATAAAATTAAATGTAACTAGTCATTTATAAAAACGTCACTATCACACTTTGACAAGGTACTGTCTAGTATCGGTCGCGAAGTTAGGAAGCTACTGTGTCACGTCCTAGAAGTTACGGGATACCTTTTCTAAAAATTGTCACGTTCCTGGAGCTGGAATTATGTGGGGACCTATGAATTTTGTGACTTGAATCGCTAACCTGCTACCTAGAATATCGCGTTTCATGAGGAAAAAGAATTTCTATGGTAGGTAGTTACAGTTGACAGTGTAGGTAAACGTTGACAGTTGCACGGCGAAACAAGATTGTATTAACTACATACGCTCGGAGATTTGATATAACGTAACACCAGTCAGTCGCGAGCTTGTAATTTCGGAAATCGAAAACTATATTAATAACACTGTAACAGCATTTTTCGAGTGGTTGGCTGAGGCACACATGTGTGCGTAATCCGAGTTTCGGCTATAAATGTTTAGGACGTATGTGCGCCAAATCCGAGCGTAGGTACAGATGGCGGGTCCAGCTTTGTATCACTTGCCTGATCCGATCACCGTATCGCATCAAGTTCCGTATCCAGTTGTGGACCGTACCGTAAATCCGACTTGTCATGAGTCGGGCTGTATGGCATGTCGTATCATCAGTGCGGCGTATCATGACCCGTCCAAATACGCGATGATGAAAAGTGGCGGCGGTATGGATACGGTGATTGGATTCGGCAAGTGATACATTTCTTAACACGCCTTTGTGAATGTGATAGGAGATGCACAAGGTTGACATGTTGAAGTGTTCTAATAAACCGTATTTTAGTACTTAGTGCTTGCATGAAAACCGAACAGTCGGACATACAGAAGCCAATGACTTGGTTTTTAAATCTGCCCAAAGTTTATCTGTTTTGACCCCATTTTTGGTACATATTTTTAATTGCTGCTTTGAAAAGGGAGAGTTCCCAGTTGTCTTGAAGAGATCCCGTGTGCATCCAGTTTATAAGTCTGGGGATGGACACCTCATCAATAATTACAGACCAATATCGATTCTTCCAGCCATCTCAAAAATTCTCGAGCGTCTTATTTATAATCGTTTGGTTAACTTTCTGGATAAATACAATGTAATTTCTAAATCCCAGTATGGCTTCAGATCTGGCAAGTCCACTAGTGACGCGATTCTTGAAGTTTCCGAATTTGTTGTTACTAACTTGGCCAAGGGCAATAAAGTTCTGGGCATATTTCTAGATTTAGCCAAAGCTTTTGACACGGTGTCCATCCCTTTACTTTTGTCTAAGCTTGAACGATTGGGCATTAGAGGTTTGGAGCTGCAGCTTTTCCGTGACTATTTGTCGAATCGTACTCAATGTGTCTCCATTGGGGATAATGTCAGTGATTACCTAAGTATACAGTATGGCGTACCCCAAGGCAGCATTTTGGGGCCAGTTTTGTTCTTAGTGTACATAAACGACCTTCTAGATCTTCATCTTACCAAGGGCAAGTTAATATGTTATGCCGATGATACGGTACTTCTCTTTTCTAGCAATACTTGGGATAATACTTTCCAATTGGCTCAGAGTGGTTTTAATGAAGTTTCTAAATGGCTCAGGCGTAATTTATTGACTTTGAACGCCGAAAAAACTACATACATCACTTTTGCTATGAGAAGTACAAGTCTACCTTCCCCAGGATCCTACTAATATTATAAACTAGCTTTCCGCTCGCGGCTTCGCCCGCGTGAACTACACGACGTTATCCCGCGGGACTGTGATATTTTTCCGGGATAAAAAGTAGCCTATGTTCCTCTCCAGACTATAAAGTATCTATGTCCCAAATTTCAGCCAAATCCGCTCAGCCGTTTTGGCGTGATTGAGTAACAAACATCCAAACATCTAAACATCCAAACATCCAAACATCCAAACTTTCACATTTATAATATTAGTAGGATGTGAAAGTTTAGATGTTTGGATGTTTGTTACTCAATCACGCCAAAACGGCTGAACGGATTTGGCTGAAATTTGGGACACAGATACTTTGTAGTATGGAGAGGAACATAGGCTACTTTTTATCCCGGAAAAACTCACTTCACATTCCCGCGGGATAACGCCGTGTAGTCCACGCGGGCGAAGCCGCGGGCGGAAAGCTAGTATTACATAAAGACGCATTGCTGTGATAACTACGGTTCTCAATCATGTGCATGTCCAACTCTTCAGAGTTCCAGTAGCGTTAAGTACCTTAGACTTCTGCTCGATTCTTTACTGTCCTTCAGGGAACATATAGCAGCCTTAGCAAAGAGAGTACGTAAACTTGTATATGTCTTTAAGAACCTCAGATTCGTTGCTGATACTACTCTTCTTAAACAAGTGTATCTCTCACTTTGCCAATCTATTATAAGCTATGCTATAATTGTCTGGGGTGGTGTTGCTAAGTCGACGATTTTAACCCTGGAAATAGCGCAACGGTATGTTTTGAAGATTTGTATGTTTCGTCCAATTCTTTACCCTACTGCACTTCTATACAGGGATTGCAAAGTCCTAACAGTCAGACAAATTTTTATACTTCAGCTAACTCTCAAGCAACACTCCCGTCTAAAATATGACAAATATTTGGTAACCTCCAAACGTAGAAATTATAATGTCTGCCCAACATTATATTTCGTCGTTTCATTCTTTGATATAATATTTACAGAGTAGTCCCTTTAACCTACAGGCAACTTCGCACGTCTTTAGAGATTAAAAAAAAGAAAAGTTCACTAATCTGTCATTTACTGTTCTGTGGTCAGTTTGACGCCATTTTTCTCATTCCTTTTTCGTGCGAGGCAACGAGCGCACGCGTCTATTTTAAATGCCGAAACGCAGCGCACAGGAAAATGTTGAACGAGTCCAACGTTTATATTCTTCAGAGAATGAAGATAATGCCACAGGTACGTTTATAGTGCTTTATCAATTCCTATTCGAATATTTGTGCATACATGTTATTAACAAGCTACACCATAGTTAACTAAATTTATCAGATATTAAGATACAATTAATACTTTTTTGTTTCTTGTTGTTCACTGGTGAACATGAACAAGTGATTTCACTAGATGAGTTTAGTTAGGTACATAAAATCAAACTAAATCGAGATTGACTGCGAGCCAATCGCGATGTCGTAATTAGCTGCGAGCTAATTATGGGTCATATTTATGACATGAAGTAGAATCTACCCGCGTTCTAGGATAGACGCATGTTATCTACACTTTATTTAGTTACATAAAATCAAACTAAATCGAGATTGACTGCGAGTAATCGCGATATCTTAAATAGCTGCGAGCTAATTATGGGTCATATATTATGACATGAAGTAGAATCTACCCGCGTTCTAGGATAGACGCATGTTATCTACAGTTTATTTAGTTACATAAAATCAAACTAAATCGAGATTGACTGCGAGTCAATCGCGATATCGTAATTAGCTGCGAGCTAATTATGGGTCATATATCATGACATTAAGTAGAATCTACCCGCGTTCTAAGATAGACGCATGTTATCTACAGTTTATTTAGTTACATAAAATCAAACTAAATCGAGATTGACTGCGAGTCAATCGCGATATATCGTAATTAGCTGCGAGCTAATTATAGGTCATATATTATGACATGAAGTAGAATCTACCTGCGTCCTAGGATAGACGCACGTTATCTTCAGTTTATTTAGGTAGTTAGTCAAAATCAAACTAAATCGATATTGACTGCGGGTCAATCGCGATATCGTAATTAGCTGCGGGCTAATTATGGGACATATATTATGACATGAAGTAGAATCTACCTGCGTTCTAGGATAGGCGCAACGTATCTACAGTTCATTAAGTTACATAAAATCAAACTAAGTCGCAATTGACTGGGGGTCAACCGCGATATCGTAATTAGCTGCGGGCTAATTATGGGTCACATATTATGACATAAAGTAGAATCTACCTGCATTCTAGGATAGATGCACGTTATCTATAATTTATTGTCTGCGGGACAACATAAATTATTAGGCCATAATAACTTATTAAATTATTCTTTGAATATTATTTTTTACATTCTACCCTCATGTTGTTTTTTTTTGGCAAAAAAGAGTATGTTTGTTTTGGATACAATAAATATCATACAAAACGATGCGGGACTTTATCGAACAATCTTTGGAAATATCCATCCAACAAACCTTGGATGCCGCAGTATCGCAAACGGCTCACTCAAGAAATTACATCGATAACTTTCGATCCACAATAATATTGTCAGCGTTGAGGGCGTCTACGTCCGATACGCCTGATTTTGGAGATGCCATTCAGCTTAGCTATTTTATGGACACCTTTATGAAAAATAGGTCTACCAAAAGATCAGAAAGAGAACTTGACAAAGGTACTTGATACCAAATAATTGTTGATTGTTGCACGCACCTAAATTAAACGCAGCGATTGCTGCCGCAGTTTCTGACGTCGTCGTCGTGAGGGGACGCTACAAAATGTTTCTTGGTTTTCAACAACAACTTGATATGGGTACCTCGGCAATAGGTAAATAGAGCAATGGACACACTGCTCTCCTCAGACGATAAGATACAATCTCTTTAGTATCTAAGCGACGACTGTCGCATTTTGGTATTGATTTACACCATTTCCTAACGAAAGATAGGATTAAACTTATTACATCTAGTTTAGAAAATAATTTCCTGCACGTCATACAAGACTCCGATAGATATGACTCTTTATTGGGTAATACATCATCCGAAAATATAAAAGCCAGTAAGGCAATCGAACGACAAGGTTCACAGATTTGGAAAACATTCACAATTCAGAAACCTTCTGCAGTCCAGTCCACAGTCATTCGTCCTGCCCATCAGGGAAACCGGTCAGGACCTCCTCAGTACCCGTGAAACAGGGGGGCGGCGGGGAGGTCAAACCACAGGACAGGACAGAGGCTAGCGCCGCCACCGCGACGAACCTACCCTAAGCCTGCTTCGTCTCATGCGAAGAACTACAATCAACCCAGGCCCCGTGCACTGCCACAATAACAAAGGTACACGCTGGCAGAATTCAATACTTTTATGATTGTTGGTTTCATATAACATACAACAAAACTGTACTATCATGGATCCAAAACGGATATTATATACCCTTTTGTACGGAAGTGACAGTCTGTCGTGCTTTAATCTAAATTTACCCCCGAAGAAAGTCACGAGATGGTCCAAGCTATAAATAAATTAATTGAATTGGAGCAATTTCACATTGTTCCCCGGTAATTGACCAGTTCATATCAAGAACTTTCCTTGCACCCAAGTCTAATGGTGGTAAACGCTTTGTCTTAAATCATTAAATAAATTTACTGAGAAGAAAAACTATTTTAGAATGGAAGACTATAGAACATCTCCTTAACTTATACCACAAGGTAGTTTTGTAGCACCGATTGACCTCAAAGAGGCGTATTTATGACTTCCAATATGTAAGGAAGACCGAATAATATTTAAGATTTCATTTTCAAGCTCCAAATTCAAACTTAGCTATCGACGAATTTACTGACTTGCCTTACGGCCTGTCCGTAGCATCAGCATCCAGGGTTTTTACCAAAATTATGAGAGAGGTTATATGTCCTATCTTAGAAGCCAAGGTCATAAATCAGTAAATTTATTTCGACGATGCTTAATAAATAAATTCTTTATTTATCAGACAATACTGTGGCCCATAGAAGGTTAGTAAAAAGAATCTTAACAGAAGGCATCGGGGACACTTCCGTACGACTAAGTACGGTACGACTCCTAAATTGTTACAATGTTTAGGTTTTGTTGTAAACCGCGAAAAAAGTGTGTTAACGCCTTCTCAAGTCTGTACTTTCCAAGGCTTTTTATAATTATGATACGCAACATTTCTCGCTGTAAAACGCAGAAACATTGCACAAATGATCAGAAATTATTTAAAATTACCGAAACGTACAATAAGAATCTTTGCTAATTTTATTGGTGTTCTAATTTCGGTCTGTCTAGCAGCTAAATACGGATTTAACTTTAAGAACGCTAGAAGTTTTTGGCATTGCAGCGCCATAACGGTAAATGCAAAGCAAAAATTTAATTTTAAGAAGACCAAAACTAGTCGCGCAATAACTTTTTTACAACATTCTGTCCTATGAAAGCTTTTACAAAGGAAGACGATATTGTGCAATATTACTGCGCATGGATAATACTACAGTAGTATGCTACATTAACCGTCAAGGTAGATGGAATAAAATTTCCACGCTTAAAGAAGTTGACACGATGTAGGTAGATTCATCGCCATTTGGCTACACGCGTCATAAGTAAACACAAAAAATAACGGCTCAGATATCGAGCCAAGTAAAAGCAACCCCGATACTGAATGGGAGCTATCTGACGAAGCTTACGTTGATATTAAATCACCGTCCCGCGCCGTACCGTTTCACTGTTCTTAAACCATTAAACAGTAACATCGGCTCACATGAGTGTATTTAACGAGTTCTAAAAGGCGCTTACAAACTTAAACCAAGTCGCCCTAAATATACCTCTACTTGGGACCCACAACTTGTTCTCAACCACATACCTAATTGATACCCAAATTTAGTACTGAGCCTAGACAAGAAAACTTTGTACAATGCACAGGGTTACAAACTTTCACGCTTATAAAACTAGAAAATGTATTCATTTCTCAAGACGGTGTTCAGATAGCCATAACCGACATTATTAAAACTTCGGTCCCGGGCCGCGAACAACCCATGCTGTACTTGCCATTCTTTCACGAGAAAATAAATATATGCTGCTTCAGTCCTCGTCGATCATATATATTTTTCAAAAAATATGAGGACTTCGAACGCAGACAAACTGTTGTTAAAATACAAAAAAACTCCACAAGCGCACCAGCTCGCAGTCTTTAAGCCGCTGGGTAAAATAAGCTGTTGGGAGCTTGGGAGAGAGTGGCGATAGCACACGATACGCCTCCATCTCGACCGTGCTTGCTCACGACTCAGTGTTTGTAGACGAGATAAGAAAAACAGCTGGTTGGACAAGTACCTACATCTACACAGCCTTTGCTCGGTTCTATAACCGGCCTATTGAAAGCGAAGATGTCTTCGCGAGAACCGTAACGTTCCCTACTAATGATTAGTTACTTTTTTTGTTGCTGATTTATGATTAGGTATTTAATTTGTACGAAGAAAACCTAATATTATTTAAGGGTTGATTGTTTACATTCTGCTTATGAACAAATACATAATATGTTTAATTGAGATGGTTATTTATTCTTATAAAAACGACCCATCAACACCTCTTCTAGAACAAAACTTAAATCTCTAAACATCTACTCTGTAAATATTATATCAAAGAATGAAACGACGAAATATAATAGATGATCAAACGAACTACTGTGAAGTTCGATCGCTATTATATGAGTCGTTTCATTCGAAGATATAGCAACCCGCCCAGCCCAGTAAACCTCAGCTGCAGGCGGAGGTTTACAAACCCACTAGTTAAGCTTTGTTCTAGAACACCGCTATTACTCTGAACTTGCTCTAAACGAAATGAGAAAAATGGCGTCAAACTGACCACAGAACAGTAAATGACAGATTAGTGAACTTTTCTTTTTTTTAATCTCTAAAGACGTGCGAAGTTGCCTGTAGGTTAAAGGGACTACTCTGTAAATATTATATCTTCGAATGAAACGACTCATATAATAGCGATCGAACTTCACAGTAGTTCGTTTGATCATCTATTTTTCGCTAAACATTCCTTTGCTCAAAATTTCTTTAACTTTCTTGGTCCTTTTATATATAATAAAATCAACAAAATTAACAATATATACAATTTAAACTTTTATCAACTCAAACATTGTGTTTGTGACTGGTTGGAATCGTTTAGTTATGACGAAACTGAATTAATTTTGAAAATAAGTACATAAATAATGAAAAACAATTGTTATGCTAGGTACCTTTTTAACTTATATATAATTCTATTGATAAATTCCATTTATTTAATTTATGACTCAACAATATACTCACCCTCTCTACACACACTCACTCACATTCATTTTACTCACCGTGAGAGGTTCACTAAATAAAATTAATTTTAATTTTAAGGCACTAAAATGATTCTGGCATATTTTTGTTAGTTTAGTTTACTTATATTTTTAACTTTCTAGTTAAACCTTCTTTTGATTATAGTGAGAGAAAGAGCACTGCACCTGAGATACAGGTTTTCTAGTTCGGGTGCAGATGTTTACAATTGTCTTGTTTTTATTAAGGTTTAATACAATAAGCTCTAAGTTATGTTTATGTTTATAGTAATAACTTATGTAGTTATCAAAACATGTATTTTTCCTTGGTTATCAATAAATTATTATTTATTATTATTTATTAAAGTTTACGGCAAATATTTTCTTGTATAAAACATTATTCTTTCCAGAAAATGTTAATCTAAACAATTTCATTACACACAAGCACATTAAAAAAAACATCATTTTACAGCACTGCGGTTCACTTGCTTTTCATTCGTAAACAAAAATCTGAGCAATCATTCTCAAGCATCAATGAATGATAAACACTTTTACACGAGAAAAGTAAATAAAAAACCGCTTGAAACGATAAATTAAGCAATTAAGCCTTTCGATGTTTTTTATAAATGTATAATTTTTATTTGTGTTTGCGTTCTCATTTTCAGCCTGTGGCTTTTTAATAAACATTTATTTTCCTACTAAGCTGTATCCTCGCAGTCCGAGTTCCATTTTTATTTACACGTGGAGTTGTGTTACGGCGTGTTACATTTTTAACCCCGATTGCAAGAAGAGGGTTGCTATTATAGGTTTACGTAACTGCGTGTCCGTACATCTGTGTGTTTTATGTGGCATCGTAGCTCCTGAACGGATAGACCGATTATCCCGGAGGCGCGGGTTCGAATCCCGCCTGAAAGCTACTTATGGGGCTCGTGGTTTTTTACTATCATATTTTTCCTATACTTACAAAATTGCATTGTGAATGCATAAAAATAATATAAAATCTCAATATGGCTGTTTCATCTTAATCGATAAAATGTTTCTTTCGGATGCGAGGGTTTCCTCACATTGATGAAACAACGCTGGCCTACAGCGTAACAAGCGATAGCAAAATTCGACGAGTCGTGTAAGCCTTTCGGTAGCTTAGTTGGTCAGAGCATCGGGCCGGATTCCCGGAGGCGCGGGTTCGAATCCCGCCTGAAAGCTACTTATGGGGCTCGTGGTTTTTTACTATCACATTTTTCCTATACTAAAATACTTAACAAACTTTTAAGCTGTGAATACTAGAATGAATGATCTCGTACATGGAACGTGCATTTTACTGTCGAGTTTTTCGTGTAGTTCAATGTCATCACTTAATGAGGTGACACGGCACTCGACGGCGGCATGGCTTTCTTGTTTCGATCTTGTAAATTAAAATTTGTTTAATAAAAATACAACGGGGTAGCACTTAGCCTTAATCACACCTTATGTTAAGTGTTGATAAGGCTGAAGGTGGAACCGCATTACTCCCGGAATCCTCAATCACTGAGGAACTGGCTATCTTATCTCTAACTTCCGATACACAATAATGCTGAAAAATATGATTGTTATGGCGTCAGACTTAGATAAGATAGTGGTAGCTAGCCAGGTGGACTAAGAACAGAGTCCTACCACCAACCAAACCGAATACAATAATACCTGAAATCGGTGGTTATTTACTTAAATCAATCTTGCTATGTATCGTGGGCGAAAAGTTGAAAACAAAAATAGTTGCGGAGATGTTTGTCGATTCGTCATTAGCAGTGAGCGTTGTACGGCTAAAGACGATGATGATGATGATAAAGTCCTATAAAGTTAGAATATTGTGCATAATCTGGTATATGATCAATAAATTCATTGACGAGTTTTCGTGTAGTTCAATGTACCTACGTCAGTAAATGAAGTTATATAGCCCTGACGGCATTTATACTTGTCTCGAGCCTCGGTGAGCGAGTACCTAATTAATTAATACTAAAGTTTAATTATCTAATAAGCTAAATCTGTACATGAAATATTAACATATTATTTCTACTCATTGTAGGAAAACAAAACAATGGATAATGAAACGGTAATCAATTTGTTTTCTCGGTTTTCATGTTAAAGTATCTAATATATATGTATAGTGACGTTGGTAATGTGATTATATACCTCGGGTTTTAGCTCGGGTAGCTTAATCATATTGCACATTACAGTGCTTTATGAAAAATCTTAATATCAATGTCGATAGAAGTTAACAAACATAATAAATTCTGAAAAATTGAAAATAAATTATTTAGAAGAAATCGCCCCGTCTCACAACCAGAGCCGTAGGTACCCTGAAACGCAAATCCGAAACTTCGATTAGCCCCGCCCCTTTCACTCGATTCTGTCCTAACTAGAGAGTGAGAGGGACTGGTATTCCGAAGTTTCGGGTTTTGCGTTTCAGAGTAGGCCCTCAGCTCCGATGGGACTGAGGAGATCCGGAGAACCCACGACCTTTCGCTATCCGAGCGACTGCTCTAAACCACTGAGCTACGGAGTCGTTACGAGAAGCGTCGAAATTATCCAATACTTCTTACGCGCTGTATAGTCTGCGTTAATTTCATCAATGTGAAGATATTACTACCCTCACACACGAAAGAAATACCTTTCCAGATATTTGACAATCGCTAAAGATGAAATTATTGCTATTGCAAATTATTTAGATTTTTACTTTTTTTCATTCACAATGCAATTTTTATTATTGAAAAATTAAAAATGAAATATTTAGAAATAATCGACCCGTCTCACAATCAGCTCCAATGAAAAAAGATGCCCCGAAACATGTTCTGTGTATCTGTTTGTTAACGTCCTATCGACACTTATATAATCAAGATGCCTTTTGCGATTTACACGAAAAAAAAAGAAATAAATGTAGGCTATGTATCTCCTTACTCTTTAATTAATGCTGACGCTACCTTCAATCCAATTTGCCGAGGGCCAGCAAAAGAAGCCCCGAGCGGTAACCTTTTAGCCAGTTTCAATTTCTGTTAGCGTTATACTCAATAGTAATTATAATTAATCTCATAATGAATGTTTTTATTCAATAGTACGTTTCTCTTTCAATTTGCCCTTGCAATTTGTAAAATGATCTGCAGAGAAAAATGTTTTACGTTTTAGTAAAAATAAATTTACAGTCTTTTGTAATTTAAATATACAGTTACGTCACATCAATTTGATATGATTATTATTATGAATACAAAAATATCTTATTTCAATTTTAATAAGAAGTGAACGACCGCATAGATCTTTCTTTCGCGTTATTAATTTTTTTGAGTAATATTGTTTTTCTTCTCAGCGTATCGTATATCGTTTAGGACGATAAGTAGGTATATACCTACTTATCGTCCTAAAGAGAAAGGAGCAAATTAATTATTTTGTCCTAATAGTTTATTAACCGAACTAGTGTAACAAAATATTTAGTACAATATAAATAGCTTCATTCAAGACATACCAACACTATTTTGAGCGTAAACCTCATAACTGAAATCTCGTGAAATTATTCCAGACCGCTGTGAGGCGGGAAAGAAAATACTTCAGTAATTAAAATACTTGGGCGCCATGAAAAGAATGCGGCCTTCGCAGGTTGAAGTAGGCTGGAGCGTAATATGATGCTTGGTATTCGTATTAAGGTTTAAGTGTTTGGGATGGTGCTTACATTAAGTTTGAAAGACAGAAATAGTTGGGTGTGATTGTACCTGTGTTGTACTAAGTAACTAACTGTTGGTCACTACACTTCTCGACTCGATTTTTTTACAGTTTTCAAATATGGAAAAATAACTGTCAATCTGAATTCAGAAATTCAGAATTCTGAAAGCAGTACAATTTCTGCACTGGAAGTGAAAAAAATGTTGAGAGCCATTGGAATGTTGGAAGCTAGTTCCAGGCAACGTACTGTGACTGCCGCCATTTTCACTACACCGGGTGTCATAGGCCGCATCTGGACACGCTATCGTATCACGGGCAGCGTGGCCGAGCGACATGGCGAAAGATCTCGTATTACCACTCGATGACAAGACCTGTACTGTACATCCAAAATACTGCTTGACGCAATCATACCATGACCGCTATGATGTTGACCACAAGGCGCTTCAGGCTTGCTGATAAGCGACCAAACGATCCGGAATTGTTTACGCAAAGTGCGTCTGCGTTCCCGAAGGCCGCTGAGGCCACCCATAGAACCCCACAATCCCGTTTACATTTAGGCTTGCGAACACCGAAATTGGGTGGATGAAGACTGGTGCTCTGTTTGCTTCTCTGGGGAATCACGTTTTGGTATGAGGCCGGATACAAGCCGCGCTCAAGTTTTGAGGACCTCTGGACGTCAAGAACGCCTGAGATTATGTCAGAAAGTTCATCCATATGGAGGGGGTACAATCATGGTTTTGGCCTGTATTTGGATCGGTGGAAAAACCGATCTCATTTGGATCAGGGGCAACCTCAATGCTCAAATCACGCAGAGAGGATTGTTTCCAATTAGGTGACGACGATAAAGTAAGCTAATTTTTCCCAATTTATTAAAATTGCATTTTTTCTTAATTTTTTCAACATACTAAGGATAAAATTGTGTATGTACTAAAACATGAAAAATAAGGCAAGCAGCCAGTCTGGAAAATAAAAACGTACTTGACCCCTAAACACTTATGATGTGTGTAGTTCACTTGTTCTAGTTTTGACATTAATATTGAGGTAGGTTGTAACGAGCATAAATTACGCTTGATACTTGTATTAAGGTTTAAGTGTTTGGGATGGCGCTTATATTTAGTTTTATACATGGAAAATTTTTGGGTGTGATTGTTATGTGGATTAAAAGCGACATTTTTCGACTTTAGAAATACAGGAAGGTTGTGTGGAGCGTAATATGAATGCTTGGTATTTATATTAGGGATAGCATGTTGGCTTGATAGTAATTTGCTTACACTTAATACAAAAAAGACCAATTATATTTGTTTCAGCCTTACAAATCGAACACAACCTAAAAATGATTTTAAAATTAAAATTCACAATTGTGATAATAAAATAGACAAAGGCAAAACTAATTACTCGTGTACTTGTCCTACAATAGATAAAGTTACTCATACTAAGTACTTAGGTGTGATTGTGGATCAACGATTATCCTGGCACATGCAAGTCGAGCAAATTTCAAATAGATTAAGAAAATTAACTTGGATTTTTAAAAAGCTTTGACATGTTGTACCTATAGAAAATAATGCACACTCTACTGGAAACAAAAACAATCTTTTGTCTGTTATTTATATTGCTCTGGTCCAATCTGTTCTGATATATTGCCTTCCAATATGGGGTGGAGCGACAAAATCAAAATTTTTAGAACTAGAAAGATCGCAAAGATCTCTTTTAAAGGTTATGCATTTTAAACCGAGAAGATTTCCGACTGTAGATCTATAAGCAAAGAAATCCTATAAGGATTGATTATAAGTCTGCCTCTACTAATAACGTTCTTGTAAAGGATTTGTTGTAGACCCTTTTACTTATAATATCATTTGACAAGTCGTAATATACTCAAGGGCATTAGTTTTTATATATCTATCTTATTGCTTGCTACAAGACTAAAGTTTAAAACATTTATAGGACACTTTTACTAGTAATAGCATTCCACAAGCATAGATATTCTTAAGAGCTTTTGCTTTTATATCTCAGTCTTGTAGTTAGCTGCAAGAGTATCTTCAAACTCAAACTCAAACTCAAACATTTTATTTGCTTCAAAAATTGTGTTTCACATTGAGGTGGTCAACAATGGTATAGATGGATCAACAATAATCTACCCTAATTTAGTAGGCATGCAAATGTCAATTATATAATATTAAGAAGATGTCGATGTTTAATCAGTCAATTTAAAAATAATGCAAAAGGAACAAACTCTAATTAAAATTAATAGAAAAAATTAAATTAGATTGAAATGTCACATTAGTATATCATTTTATGTCTTATCATCTTATGTCGCTGTATTATAAAAATGTCAGATTAGATAGTAATTAGGTATGTAAATCGTATCATGTCATTTTCTTTCCATGTATTCACGAATGGAGTAGAAGTTGTGCTCTTGGAGCCATTGTATCAATTTATTTTTAAATATATTAAGTGGCTGATCAGCAATGTCAAATGGTAGCTTATTGAAAATTTTTATCGCCATATAGAAACAATTCTTTTGATAGAAGCTTAATTTACAATTTGGTATGACTAGTTGGTGTTTTCTAGAGTTTCTATAATTTGACTTTAAATGGTTACATTTTGTAAAGTATTCTGGGTGCTTTTTAACTAAAAGACATAGTTCCAATATGTAAATACATGGCAAGGGGAGTATTTTATATTTATGAAAGAGAGGTTCACAAGATTCCCTTTGTTTTATCCCGCCTAGGGCGCGAATACACTTTTTTTGTGCTATGAAAGCTCTCTCAAAATCTACGCTGTTACCCCATATTACTATGCCATAACGCAGTAGAGAGGAAACATATCCATGGTATCTTATAGGACACTTTAAAGAATAAGTCTCGTATAATTGTTTTTGGTAAGACTATATAGTCCTGAATAATATTTTGATCTAATAGTAGCATGTTGTAAGTAGAACAAGATTTATAACACACTTCTCTGAGATTACTATAAGTTTGAACTGCTATAGTTCTGTTTGAGACTTTTTTAAATCTTATTATACTCAATAAGAACGTTATTAGATCAAAAAAGCTATTGGACCACTAGATCAAGCACTTAACTAGTAAACATCTGCCATTTTGTAGATTTCTCCATCCTCTTGAAGAAATAAGTTTAAATATAAGTTATTGGAAACGATTCAAAAGGAGCAGTGGTTACAAAAGAAAAGTGACAAAAACGTATGATGAGTTAGTGAATAGGTGACCATTCGGAGAATAAATCCGACAAGATCAGAAAGCAAACAAAGCTCTTCCAGTGCGAATTCAGGTGAACTGACAGAGGGTTCTGCATATTATTCTATTAGCAATATTTTTTCTTCTTCATCTCACCACTCAGAAGATGAAGAAGTTCAACATTGGAAAGAAGAACACCATTTCAAATGAATGAATGAATTCTCTAATAAATGAATCCTAAAAAAGTGAATAAAAACATTAGTGTAAATAGATTTCAGGGAACCCTAATTTGTTTCAAAATGGAGAAGAGTTATCTGGACCAAAACTACTACAAGCACTAATTTACCTATAATGGTTCTACAAAGTACTTAATGCAGTGCAATTTTAAAACATGGCGGATATATATAAGAATTTGATTAAATAAAATTTTTACAACATTGTACTATGTGCTTATTTTCGAGGGGCATTGGTGAAATTAACCAAATTACTGTACATATTTACAATAAAAATTAATTCCCCATCCTCCCATTCACATAGGTACTTAATTACAAATACTTACTAACTACAATGTATTGTTATTTCTATAATAAAAGCAAGTGTGTTTACGTATACAATTTAACTTTAATCACAAAATAACAAGGAACAATATTAACTTATAAAATTTACTTCTAAATACATTAGCTAATTACACTATAAACTAGATTGCATTAGTAAGATACTTGTGTAATATAATAATAAGAGCGTTTGTGCTTGTAATTGTTTAGTCTTAGATTATTATAGAAGCAATTGCTTTTCGCGAACGCTTTCTCAAGTATGCTATAGGGCTTAGTGACATTCTTTAAGCTGGTTATAAGATAATTACAAAAATAATAGCTCCTGTAACTGCGCCCAAATCCAGGTTTGTAGCACACTACAAGTTTCTTATAAGAGAGGTTAGAAGTAGTCTTGAAGATAGCTATAAGAACTGATTTTGCTAGTTGGTATGATATAAGTGGAGTTCTTTCTGTGCGAAAACTATTCATTATGCACCTGATTCTAAAAAGACATAAAATGTTAAAGTTTGACCATAAGAAAGAAGGCAAAAGATCAAAGAACGTTGTAACTTACAACAAAAATACCAAAACTGCTTTTGCGGGTCGCCACTTCTATGATTTATCAATGATTTTATTTTATTTTATTTTATTTGTTTGGGAAATTTACAGACATATTTTAAATAGATATGCAGTACTATGAATAGTCTAAGTCTAACAAAAAATTTCCACACATAGAAATATATTATATAATGCATTAGGCAGTATACTACAGCTATAAGAATGGACTAACTTTGCAATGTTATTATTAATTAATGTTGGTAACGATCAATTAATATCGTCTTTACTTTAGCAGTACTATTGAAAAAGAGGTCTAAATCATTAGCAAACTCATTAAAGCTGTAAGTAGCCCTGATAATAAAAGTATTTTGGCGAAAGTTCGTTCGAGCAATAGGAGCACATAAAATAGGTCTTTGTCTTAATGATAAATTTGTTCGCAATGATAGTTTCGACAAGAGCTCAGGACAGTCAATAGAGCCATTCGCAATTTTAACAATATACAGAATATCACTTATGTCACGTCTAAGTGTTAACGGCAAAAAGTGAAAATGTTTACATCGGTTATCATAGTCGATAGAACGACGATGCGATTTGTAGTCTAAATATTTTAAAAATCTTCTCTGAATTGATTCGATACGAGATTTGTACTGTTCATAACGGGGATTCCATATTTGACTAGCGTATTCTAAATGACTCCTTACATAAGCGCAGTACAGGACTTTGATTGTTTTCAAATTATAGAAATCGGAAGATGTCCTTAAAATAAAACCAAGCATTTTATAGGCTTTACCAACTATGTAATCGACGTGTTTATCAAACAATAGCTTACTGTCATGGATCACACCTAAATCTTTTATCTCATGAACAGTAGAAATTGGACAGTTTTTGAGAGTATATTTAGATTCAATGACGTTAGTCTTGCGAGTATAAGTAACATGAAAACATTTTGTAACATTGAGTTCCAATTTATTAGCGGTACAGTATGAGTCAAACCTATCCAGGTCATTCTGTAAATCAGTTACATCGGAAATGCAAGATATAGTTTTTAAAATCTTTAAATCGTCGGCAAAAAGAAGAACTTTAGAATTTAAAAAACAATCACCAACGTCATTGATGAAAATTATAAATAAAAGGGGCCCCAAAAGCGAGCCTTGCGGAACACCAGAAGGGACTTTATTCCACTTAGACATATAACCTTGTATCACTACAGCCTGACTTCTATTATCAATGTAGGAACAGAACCAGCGGTATAAGTCCCCGTGGATACCCGCAGCAGAAAGCTTAGTCAAAAGAATGCAATGATTAATACGATCGAAGCACTTCCGATAATCGGTATAGATTACGTCTACTTGCGCCGAGTTATCCATACCAGCCGAGATATAGTCATTAGATAAGATAAGGTTCGACGTGGTTGACCGACCGCTCAGGAAACCGTGCTGCATCTCGTTGAAAGAACATTTCAGAGTAGCATAAAGCTGTTTATAAACTATTCTTTCTAAAACCTTCGCAAAGAGACACAACTTCGATATAGGACGGTAATTTTCTACATCCGACTTGTCACCCGATTTGTGAATAGGGGTAACAAATGCGGATTTCCAAATATCAGGGACAATGCCTTCGTTTAGCGAACGTTTGAACAAAATACAAATTGGAGAGACAAGACTAGACGCGCAATTAACAATAAAAACTGCGGGTATATGGTCGGGACCAGCAGATTTACATAAATCAAGTTCTTTAAGTAGTCCTAATACGACACTTGGAGATACCTCAATTGAAGATATACTGCTAGGGCTTAAGATTTCCGTACTGGGTGGAGGAGAAACGGTGTTAAAGTCACGGGGTGAGAAAGTTGATTGAAAGTAATTAGCAAACAAATTACTAATATCGTCACCACAGTCCGCCTGGCTATCTTTCAGCTTCAGAACCTTAGGTATACTACCTGACTTATTTTTACTTTTAACAAATGACCAAAATGATTTGGGATTTT
This sequence comes from Crambus lathoniellus, assembly GCA_949710035.1. Lineage (NCBI taxonomy): Eukaryota > Metazoa > Arthropoda > Insecta > Lepidoptera > Crambidae > Crambus > Crambus lathoniellus. The sequence goes on along the minus strand of OX453315.1, from coordinate 8,082,000 downwards.
CAACTATACCAGACTCGATTCGAGCAATGTATGTAGCATAGCACTGTTTTTCTAAGCGTACGGCTCTTTGACGTAAAATACTGAACGATTGGTAGTCTGAAAGGTTGCCATAAATTTTAAACTTTTTGTGAAATTTAGATTTTTCTTTTATTACTCGAATTAGAGCAGCGGTATACCATGGTGGATAATGATACGATCTAACATGTTTTTTAGGTACGTATATATCTATTAATTTATGTAACTGGTCGTAAAAAGTCTTAACGGCTTGGTCGAGTGGAACTTTATATAAACAAGTAAGCCAGTCGACGGCATCCAATTTCGAACCGATCTGTGAATAATCACCCTTGTGATAAAGATATTTAGATACGAACTTAGTTTCTAACCCCTGTACCCTAACACAGTCAACAAAAATATCTAAAGATCTGTGGTGAGCATCTTCAGGCACTAATGAAGATGTCGAGCCGAAGACGGAAAGATTCCTGTTTGACATAGCCAAATCCAGAATGCGCTTATTTATATTAAGTTGGCCATTGAATTGGTTTAAGCCACAGGAGCTCATTATATCTAATAATTCGGTGATATGCTCACTATTTGAAGTAGTCTGAGGTATGAAATAACTATTGTGTGTATTTTCAACCCAAGTGATACTATCTCCGAGGTTGAAATCACCTAAAATAATAAATGTGTCTTCTGGATGTAACATCATTATATGAAATAATTTATCTAAAAAGTTATGAAGTTGCGTTTTGTACGTATTACCCATATTCTCGTCACATAGATAAATTGTGCATATGTGAACTTTTTGGGAGACGGAAGAATGCTCAGAATTATAACTAATAGTTACCCAGATATCTTCCGCTGAGCTACACCAATCGTATCTTTCTACTGCGACTAGATCCCGTTTCACCGCTAAAAGTACTCCGCCACCCATGGTTTGCCGCGTTTGGGTGTAGTTGCGATCGCGTCGCCACACCAAATAACGGCCGTCAAATAGTTCATTATCGCTAATATCTCCTATAAGCCATGTTTCGGTAATGGATATTACATCATAAGAATTTAAACAAACATTACGCTTAAAATCATTAGTTTTAGTACGCAATCCCCGCGTATTTTGATAAAATAATTTTAAAGAATGCACTTTTTGAAATTACTTAATTACGTAATGAACAGCACTATAAAAAGTATATTATGTTCCAATAATAATATAATACGAACAGAAATATTATAATTAACTACATGAAAATAACAGGTAAACAAGCAATAGATCGTCGATAGCTCAACAAAAGATCTATTGAATATCGAGAGATAAGAATACAAAAGACGCACACCTGCGAGACTCATTAGTCGTGACGTAACAATTATAAAAAAGAGCAGTATTAACAGTGTCATAAGATCGAAATTATCATGTACGATTGCAATTCCATTATGAAGACATTTGAGACCGATGTTATGCCAGCAAAAAATGACCAATACTCGTAAACAACATACGATTCTCAAACTTTCGCCGTATTTTGTCACTATTAAAATAACTTTGACATGAAAAATATTAATAACAAATATAATAACGAAAATATAAGACAAGAAAAATAAACTTAATAATTCCTCGATATTTTGTTGAGGTCCTTTTCTGAGCGTATCAGGATCACCGGTGCAGCATCCTGCTGTCGCGCGTAGATTCTGCAATGTTTCACCCATACGTACTGAAACCCCTTCTCAACGGCTAGCTTTTTCGCTTTGTTCAGGAGTGTTTTATTATTGACGGTCAGGTGGTCATTAACAAAAATTCTACTGTTTCCTTGGAGACCCAATGACGAAGGCACTAATGGCGTAGTTTTCGATGACGTCCTATAAGCAGCTACAAAGTCCTCTTTTACATATCTGTTTAAGAAACAGACAATTATTGACTTGTTATTATTGGGGTCTCGTGAAGGCACTCTGGTCACAAAGTTTATGAGATTTTTGGCTATGGGATACTGGATCAGTTTGCCAATATTACAGATCATGTCTAGCAGGTTTTCCGTCTTACTTTGAGGCACACCTTTGATCTCCAGATTATTCATTCGGTTCCATTGCCGTTCATCTTCCATGTCAGCCTGAACTGTGTCAACCTTGTCCTGGATAACATTAATCCTGGTATCAATGGCACCAAAAGAAGTTTTTAGATTAGCCAATTCACTTCTCAATTCTCTAATTTCTTTTGTAAGGGAATCAAGGGGTTCGAATTTTTTGTCGAACAATTTGGTGATTTCCGTCAATAGCTGTGGACTAGGAATGGATTGATCGATAGATGGAGACAAAACTGGAGATCTCGCTGGAGACGTCACTGACGACGACGGTTGAATGGGCAGCCCAGATAGTTTGCACGCAGAGCAACGCCACTTTTGCTGCTTCTTCAGACCTAGTTTCCGATAACCGGACTCCGTTATCTGTGCACAGTGGAAATGGAGTTTCTTATTGCAACTAAGGCAATGAGCACCATCTGACAAAACCTCATTACACAAAGCACATTCCATTACACTCTCGGGATGCGACATTATAACAGGTTGAGAATCACTGTAGAAGGTAACCGATAATATTTAACTACGTGGAAGCGTTCGCACACTACCGGGTCTATGAGACGACTGATATTGTATAATAAAGTAAATAAAATCTTAAACATATATTCTAAAACTTCTCATAATGTTAAAACTACTTTATGTGAATGGCTAAAAGGTTTAACCTACAGTGAGATAGAAAATCTTTTACAACCTGTGAAATAATAAGTATGTCAAAGTTAAATAGAATAAAAGTACATTGATTCTTAAGCTTATATAGCCGAACATACACACTCTTACACACACACACACACACACATACACACACAATCACACACACATGTTTATATACAAAATAGATAGGTACACACACATGGAAAGTAAAATGTAATTTTATATAAGGTTTTAGTTTTTAAGTCTTGTACTAACATAACTAGAAGTACAGAAATCGATATGGAAGTGCGGTGCCTCCTGGCACAGATATTTTTATATCAAAAAGGAGGCTCCAGAAATCTATGTAATTGTTTACTCTAGTTACAAAATAAATATTTTTGTTTTTTTTTTTTTTTTTTGTTTTGTGATTGGGATTGACATTTAAAGCCTATGCAAACTGCAGCTTTTTACGGCGCGTTTGTATCGATACACACACGCGTCAATGGCGGTTCTTTTTGCGGCGCGCTTGAATAATTTAGGCATGCAAATGTCTGCAGGCTGCGTGCGTATCGCGTCAGTATTGGTACAAACAAACGCGCGTCGACGGAACCGGTGCCGGCGCTACGAAAATTCGCGGTGTGTGTGTGTGTGTAGGCTCTATCACCAGTTAGCATGAATATCATGTGAGTTCCAGTTCTAGTAGGTACAGAAATGAAAAATTAAGTTCAAAAACTAAAACCCGACTACTGAAAAATCACGCTCTAAAAAGTATGAAACAAGAAAATATTCTCATCTGAAATTGCCGTGGTCGTATGCCACTTTTCGCTAGAATGAAAATATTGTTTTGTTATAGTATATCAGTCGTAGGCATACGACCACGGCAATTTCAGATGAGAATATTTTCTTGTTTCATACTTTTTAGAGCGTGATTTTTCAGTAGTCGGGTTTTAGTTTTTGAACTTAATTTTTATTTATATTATTTTGGGGTCATAATTTGGCGCTGTGTAGTGCCGGCACATAAAAATAATAGCACTACCCCCTCTCTTCTCGAGGGTGTCGTAAGAGGCGACAGAGGGAAAACTGCCATCAGAGCATGTCTCCATGACAGCAGGACATACTGCGATCGCGTGGCGATTATGGCACCCCCCCCCCCCCCAAATGATTTTACACCAAAAAAGTCAACCCCGCAGTCCACGGCGGCCCGGCTATTCCTAGCTACTAGCGGCTATGGTAACGGCGGGGCAGGGGGTGCTGAGAATCCCCGGGCAAGACCAGGCTACCAACACAGACAACTTGACCTGGCAACCTACGACACGAGCATATTGCGGACTGACTCGAAGCTCATAGAGTTGGAAGAGGTTGTTAGTAAGTTATACTGGGACATCATTGGATTATCTGAAGTCCAAAGAGAACTCGATTATGCGGCAATCCGGTAACTTACTTTACCACCGGGAGGGCGAACAACAGTCCCTAGGTGTTGTCCACATTCCACAAGTCCCTAGTCAACAACGTGATCACCATCGGAAGCGTGTCGAGCCGGGTAGCGTACCCGATACTCAGAATATCGAAACTGTATTCGCTAAATGTCATACAAGTATACGCTCCGACCTCGACACATGACGATGACGAAGTGGAGTCTATGTATGAGGAGGTTTCGAAACCCATGCATAGCTATAAAACCCACTACACGGTTGTGGTGGGAGATTTCAATGCGAAGTTGGGGCAACGTTGCAGTGATGAGTTGAGAGTAGGGCAATTTGGATTTGGGCAACGGAACGATAGCGGCCAGATGTTGGCAGACTTCATGGAGACGGAGAACCTCTTTATGATGAACTCCTTCTTCAGGAAGCCCGTAACTGGCAAATGGACCTGGATCAGCCCGGACGGTAAAGTCAAAAACGAGATCGATTTTAACATGTCGACCAAGAAGCACATCCTCAATGATGTCAGTGTGATCACCGCTGTTAAGACAGTAAGCGATCACCGTATGGTCAGAGGCACATTGAATATCAATGTTAAGCTTGAAAGATCGCGGCTGATAAAATCCACGCTCCGACCAATAGGTACCGGCTCAAATTTAAAACAATGGCTCTCAAGCAGCTTAAAAACAACAAGGCGGCGAGCGGGCACAACAGAACTTCTGAGACCGGGCGGAAAGCCGATACTTAAAGCTTTTCAATTCAATCATCCTCGAGGGCAAAACGCCAAAGTCATGGGGCAGAAGCGTTTTTCAAGAAGGGTGATAGGACTCTTTTGAGGAACCACAGACCCATCACGTTTCTGAGCTATATCTATAAGTTGTTCGACGACTGCCAACCTTCCGAACAAGCCGGGTTCTGGAAAGGCTATAGCACCAAAGACCACATAGGTACATACGCTGCGGCTTGTTATACAGAAGACCGAACAGTACAACTTGCCACTTTGCTAGGCGTTCGTGGACTACGAGAAAGACTTTGATTCGATTGAGAGCTGGGCGGTGCTGCAGTCTCTCCAGAGTAGACCACAGGCACATCGATGTGCTCAGGTACTTATACCAAAACGCCACCATGTCAATCCGATTACAGAACCAGAGCTGTAATCCTATCCAACTACAGCGAGGTGTAAGACAGGGAGACGTCAATTGTCCGAAACTGTTCACAACTGCGTTGAAGGATATTTTTAAGGTTCTGGATTGGAAAGGATGCGGCATCAACATCAATGGCGAGCACCTAACACACATACGGTTTGCCGATGATGTAGTTCTTATGGCTGAGACCTTGGAAGACCTGATAATGCTCGAAGATCTCAGTAATGCTTCTCAAAGAGTGATCAAATACCCATGTTTCACCCGCTCCAGTCGTTGGGAACATTACGCTCGAAGTTGTTGACCACTTTGTTTACCACTTTTCTAGGGCAAACGGTCCAGTTAGTAAGTCCAACTCCGAGAAAGTGATCTCTCGACGAATTCAGCTTGGATAGGCAGTGTTCGGGAAGCTTCGGCATATATTCGCGTCCGAAATACCTCCATGTCTCAAGACGAAAGTCTTTGACCAGGGTGTGTTGCCAGTCATTACTGGCCTATTGACCTATGGAAGTGAGACGTGGTCTTTTACTATGGGTCTCAAAAGAAAGCTCAGTCACCTAGCGAGCAATGGAGAGAGCGATGCTTGGTATTTCCCTGCTCGATCGAATCAGAAACGATGAGATTCACAGGAGAACTAAAACAACCGACATCGCTCGAAGGATTGTACCGTTGAAGTGGCAGTGGGCGGAACAGATAGCGCGGAGAAACGATGGCAGTTGGGGCGGAAAGGTTCTCGAATAGCGATCGCGTACCGGTTCCGTGGACAGGCCCCCTACAAGGTGGACCGACGACCTGGTCAAAGTCGCGAGAAGCCTCTGGATGCGGGCAGCGCAGGATCGATTGTTGTGGCGTTCCTTGGGGGAGGCCTATGCCCAGCAGTGCGCGTCGTTCGGCGATATGATGATGATGAATTTCGTGATAAAGTCAAAATTCGATTTATGCAAGCAAAGCTGCAAGCAAAAACCAATAAAATATATATTTTTGAAACGAGCTCACCAAGCGCTTTCATTTGATACCAAACACGATATTCTTCTCAAAAATAAGTTTTTTAGTTCACAACTTTATGTCGTCTAGAGGGCGCCATATTCAATTTCATGTGACGTGACATAGCCTATAACCAGCAGACAATCAAGACGCTTCCAACGATACCTCAATTGTGAATTTATGATCAGCAGTTTAGAAGTTATGCGGGAACAGATGAACATACATACAAACATACATACATACATACCGGTCAAACTCATAACCCTCCTTTTTTTGCTTTGCCATAGTCGGGTAAAAATTATATCCCATGTTCCACGTTATTCCTGACATTTTAACGTTTTTGAAGGACGCCCCATACAAAATTTTAAGCGCTGTGCGTAAATCAATCTTTCAGACAGAATATTTAAAAAATATCAATGAATAGTTGCTCGATATTCATTAAATGAATACATTAAAGTACCCGGAAGTACTCATTAAAGAATATATAATAAAAAATAATATTCAGTTTCAACAGATTTTCTTGAAAATGCATTACATTACCAGATTTAAAATAGCAGACGTGAATTCGCATTGGGTATTCAATAATACAATGGATTGCTTTCAGCGTTCAATGCAATATGCAATACATTGCTGGTTGGTAACAAACATGATTTGTTTGTCTGTTATGTAAATGAGATGCAGATTTAGCGAATACTACTTAGTACCAAAAACAACTTCTGCGTAATTCATCAACAGCAGTTGATGAACACAAGTTTTGTGCGCTATATTTTTTTTTTGTGGGTAGGTACTAGCTTTTATCTGCTGCTTCGCTCGCACTAAGTTTGGGATAACATAGTTCACTCTATAGAACTTATTTTTTCTATATTTCTATATCCAATCAATATATCACTATTTCTCCATCCAATTTTTGGTCCGCTTGGGACGTGTAGATGTTTTGAAAATTATTTCTTAGCGTAGGTATCTACCTCATCATAACTATCTGCATGCCAAATAGTTCAGTGGTTTGAGCTGTGAAAATTTGTTTTCTTGCACACTTACCACGTGTCATAACTAATTTATACAAAATTCTTGCTCGATTATGAAGTACATGTAAGTTTACCTAAGCTTAAAGTTTTGGTCTGTAGATAAACATAACGTAGCTAACAGTTTACCGCGTACTGTCTGCTCTTTCTACTAATAGTACGGACATAGCAAAGCTAAGGAGCACAATAAAACCACATCAAAAAAGTAAGAAATAATTCCTCACCAAATAAATAACGTAAGTACTTTGAAGTCGGGCGTGAAACATGTACAATTTTTTGTTGTTTTTGTTAAAACCCGCCCGACTTCAAAGTACTTACGTTATTTATTTGGTGAGGAATTATTTCTTATTTTTTTTCTAATTAATTATCTTGGTTTTTTTTGAAGGCGGTTTTATTTTTTTATAAAAATAATTTTTACTTCACTCTTTTTAGTGCATCGTGCAGGCAATTTACGTGTCTTCTGGTAAATAGGTATGTGATCAAACTGAAAACCTCCTTTTTCGAAGTCGGTTAAAATACCTTGAGGTATTCTCTTTTTAACAAAACAAGAATCATCTAAATCGGTTTATAAACAAAGGAGTTATGCCTAAAGATACGTCTTAAATTCACATAACGTGGTAACGAAAACGACAGTATTTTCAAGATTTCCTGAAAACTACTGAACCGATTTCAAAATTTCAAAAAATGGGACCAACTTGGAAACTAACCTGATGTAATAACGTTTGAACCATTTCAATCGGTTCAGCCGTCTTCGAGTAATCGGTGGACATACACAAAAAAAACATACATACAGACGAATAGAGAACCTCCTCCTTTTTGATGTAGAAGTCGGTTAAAAAGTAGAAGTGACGTCGTCTTTTGTAGATTCAACATATTCGCAGTTAGTAGGTACAAAATCAATTTTTCATCAAGGGTATAAGTGTTCTGAAAAGATGACTGTAATATACACGTAAGTGTTGATAATAAGCCTTATTTGAGTTATCGTTCTTCGCGTTACCTTTTATTGTAGCCTATCCTATCCTACTATGTTATAAATGTGAAAGTTTAGATGTTTGGGTGTTTGTATGTTTGTTACTCAATCATGCCAATGGATTTTGCTGAAATTTGGGACACAGATACTTTGTAGCCTGGAGAGAAACATAGGCTACTTTTTGCCCTGGAAAAATATCACATTCCCGCTGGATAACGTTGTGTAGTCTAAGTTAGTGATTCAATAATGTGAAACGTGGTGAGGGCCTAAAATGAACTATTAGATTATTTCAACTTGCTGTTTGGCTCCACAGAGTTCAAATGAGAATCACCTCTCGTTAGTGCAGTTCAGGAGTCAATTCCCCGAGGTCGCATGGAATTGAAAGCTTCGGTTGTAAAACTAGAATCCGGACAACCTGTAGTTTTAATTTTCCTCGCTGTTAGCACTCTTTGCCGTGATAATGAAGAGTTTGTGACACGAACGTTATTCGTTTCAACGTAAACGGGCTTTAATATGGACTATGGCGTGTTGTTGTGGGGCTCAGCAGCCAATATTGGAAATATTTTTGTACCTACTTCAAAAAAGAGCGGTACGCGCCATTTACAGTCTCCGCCGGCGCGATTCATTAAAAGTTTTGTTTAAAGAAATTAATATACTAACCTTAGCAGGGCAATACATCTATGAGAATATATTATATGTTAGGAAACATCTTGACTCATTCACTAAGAATAGTGATATTCATAATTTAAACACAAGAAGTAAAAATAAGCTTGCCGTTCCAAGATTTAGACTTGAAAAAAGTAGAGGCTCGTTTTTGGGAAAAGGCATAGCATTCTTTAATAAAGTTCCACAAGAAGTAATCAAGCTACCTTTAAATAAATTTAAAAAGCATGTTTGAACGACGCTCTTAAGTAAATGCTATTACAAAGTAGAAGATTATTTAAATGATCACAACGCTTGATTGTCATAATTATAGTTACACTAACAATGTATAAAAGGAAATATTCCTATACATAAGTATGAGAAAACTTTCCTTCAGCATTAGCTTTTTGTATAAATTTTATTATTGTACCATTTTGTCCAGCAACGACATAGTTTTTTTGTAAATGCGTTGCTTCTGTTAAAGCTGATGAGTTTTTTTCGCCTGTTTTTCTTGTCAGTTAAAAGATGTCCATAACAGGTGGTAGGTAAAAAAATGTTGGACGATTCATAAGCATTAATTTTATTAAATCTATATGAATAAAAAATTTATGACTATGACTAATAATGCTTTGTTATTAAATACCTAGCAAAAAAAACGAAAATAAATTGGCCTTAAGTATTGGCTTTGTTCCGTATAATATGTGCAATTGCACAGTCATAATATTATTGGTACCATGAAACAGAAACTTCAATTACGTAAGTATTAGAATTTCAAAAAAGGAAAAAGCTTACAATGAACTAACATTCCCATTACTGCAACTTGCCGACGACTCCACAGAGTTTAAATGAAAAGCACCTCTCGTTAGTACAGTTCTGGAGTCAATTCCGTGAGGTTGCGTGGAATTGAAAGCGTCGGATGTAAAATTAGAATCCAGACAACCTAAAGTTATAATTTTCCCCGCTGCTAGCATTCTTTGCTGTGGTAATGACGAGTATTACCACAGAATATAATAATATCACTAAGGTACAGAAGGCGCACTCTGCAAACTCATTCAAATAAAAATAAATCTTTCTGCATGAAAATAAAGTCCAATTCCGTTTGCTTTGTCATCGTTTGCATACTGTTATAATAATCTAAAGTTCGCGCTTGCAAGCAAAACTGTATCCAACAGTTACACGCGAGAGTTTCTATTTCTATGAAAGTCTCAAACAGCTCGCTCGCTGGTCAGGGTTGCGAGCGACTTGCGAGTTCGGTTTGGTTGTTTCTTTTGTTCTTTCTTTTATTCAGACACCCGTAAACACAACAATATATTTTATACGGATTATAAGAACCTTTAGTAGTTATTGTTCGGTGCACAAAAATCACAGAAATGATCGACCGTTTTACGCGCAACGTGGAGCGTACGAGCCGAGCGGCATCCTTCTGCCATACGCGTGCCTGGCAGGCGCGCCGGCCGAACGTACCCCTGGTATTACATGAGCGTTAATCATTTCAGTGAAACGGGTCTCAAAAGTGCTTTGTCATTTGTATAGCAAAAAAGTGAAAATAAATTGGCATTAAAGGGCTTGCAATGAACTACCAGATTATAGCAACTTTGCGGAAGCCCGGCTCCACAGAGTTCAAATGGAAAGAACCTCTCAGTCAGTAAAGTTCAGGAGTCAATTCCGTGAGGTCGCGTGGTATTGAAAGCGTCGGTTGTAAAATTGGAATCCGGACAACCTACAGAATTTCATTTTCCCCGCTTTTTTTTTGCTAGCAGTCTTTGCTGTGCTAATGAAGATTTTGCGATGAGCGTTAATCAGTTCGGTGTAAAGGGGCCGTAATTGTGTTAAACATTCACTGCTATTTGAGCAAGGCACAGTCACGTGGTAGTTAACGGGTTAAAATTCTTATCTTATTTTATAAAAAAATCGTTGTGGTATTATTATTTAATACTCAATGACTCCAATAATACCTTGAAAGTTATTACAATATTCTTGGCCGTATAGATTTATCTAGGAAAATGGATCACTATTGCAAACGAAAAATTACCGCTTCTTCCCCACGAAACTTTTCTTCATATTGTTGTTTTATTTACATAAATATATTAAAAATTTATAATTTGTTTATTGAACTTGAGAACTATCCTATTAGGTACAATAATATTCTTATCAAAAACTTAATCTAAAAGACCGCCGCGAGTCATCTCCGGTTCAAAGGTTCCCATGATACCGGCTGCGTTGCCGCGCTGTATTGCCAGGGAAAGCCTTTGAACCAAGTATGACCCGCTGCGGCGATCGTGTCCGCGTTGACCTAACCTATTTCCGAGCTCTTTAATAAAAGCTATCGCCTCTGAACCCCACACGCCAGAGGTCTCCACCGCAAAAGGGGACAAAAAAGTAATTTTGTTTTAAAGCCTCATACTTTATGTGCTTTTGCCCAGCTGCATTCTCGGCAGCTGATCCAGCAGTCCGCGACGTGTAAGCCAAGTGACTGGCCGCAAAAGTGCTAACGCAGGTCGCATCCCACAGCAGACACCGAGCCCTCTCCCATGGCACCAAAGTAAGACCATCTGGTCTCTTGCCGTCTGTGCGACTTAAGCCTGGAGGTTCCAAAACGCAAGGAATGTTGGCGGCGATCAAAGCTCGGCGGATGATATCGTTAAGACCATGATGTCTGGGGAATCTACCCGCGCATCTAGAGCAGCTCAACCCATGGTGCCCGTCAGCCTCAACCTGGACTCCGCAAATGCAGCGGTGTGGCTCAACCACATTGCACCCCAGTCTCAACCCTACAGCCAACCGCAATGAGTCGTCATCCATGAGAGTGCCTAACTGTGGAGAAGGCAATGCGTGTAGCCAAGTCCCAGATTCTGGTCGTGCTACCGCCCTAAGCCTAGCCAGATCCGTATTACTGGCATCAAATATAAGCTCTTCGAGGGTTAACTTGGACCGGATGTCTTCCCAATTCCTCTGAACCTCAGGATGCTCGGGAGGATCATGATTCGGGCAAAATATTTTGTGGTCGAGCGGCACACACCACCGGTATACCACCCAGAGGTCCATACTGCGTCCGGCTTGATTGCTGGTAAGAATTGTTCTAAGCTCACCTGGCTTGCTACCACAATCTTATCTAAGTCCCTCGCCATAGCAACACTGTTTACAGCATTGATGTGCTCCGGCAAATAAAGATAAGACTCCAGTCCTTGAGTGGTTGAGGATTTTTGAAGTAGTGTCATTCCACCCAGCCTTATCATCACTTAATATCGGGTGTGATGAAGATTTAGTGCTACCCTTTCGTGGATAAAAACAAAAACCTAACTACTTTAAGATTAGGAAAAAGTGATATTACATAATTTTTAAGGTGACTTACGTAACCTACCTTCTTGTTAATATAATATTTTGTACTATAGAGTCTACGAAACACACTGTCTACATTTGAACAGTGTTCGGCTCCTTCAGTTTTATTCTTTTCATTACATTACCCACGGAAGCACCGAGTTTTGAGCCTTAAAAACACACACTCATCGGACAGTCAGTCGCGTGGAAAGATAAACGGGAATGAAAAGTTGCCCCCACATAACTTAGCTGAGATAACCCGCTGCATACCACTGTATTTTCGGTAATGTGAAGTGCTTGCACGAACGACGATTTCGATTGTTCACACGTCTCTGAACGAGGCACTATGATATTTCGAATGTAAGAAGTCAGACACTTAAGTAAAACGAGTCAAATATTACTAACACACTACTGGGGCCCGATTCTCAGGCATTCGAACTTTTTCAGTGTGGTAATTCGTATGTCGAACATTTTGTTTGTGCTTTCTATTGAAAAGTTAGAACGTTTCAAACAAACTAAACTGTCCCACATGTCAACAAATTCATTTTGACAGCTAAGTTCGTACACGACCATCGATTTGTCTGTACTACTCGAAGCGTTCGACTGCTTTTCGATCGAACTTTTTCGATTGTGAAATTCTGACAATACACAAACTGTGTTATGTTTGAATTTCGAGCTAATAAAAGTGAACTTTTCTCGATTGCCTGAGAATCGGCCCCCTGATGTCGAACCATGGCGTATCCACAACAGGGCCTTCATCACACTTTAAGATGGAAGCACGGTACTCCCGAAATCCTCAACCACTGAGAAACTGGCTATTCTTATCTCTAACGGAACACAATATTCCTGAAACATTGAGCTATGGATGGCGGTAGCCTTAGATAAGATGGTGGTAGCTAGCCAGGCGGACTAAGAACAAATCCTATCTCTAACTAGATGGTCTAAAATGAACAACTTATATTACACATATTGTTTTGAGCTCCTCTGTAGGTATCTTAAATATCTTAAAATTAATATTGGCCTTACCTGAGCTTTTGAAAACTAACTTAATAAGAGTAAACCTAACGACCAAAAAAATTACAAACTAGGTATATTTGCAATATCTATTGCCTTCTCACTCTATCTGTTGCTCCCCCCACAAAGCGCGATAATAGACAACTACAGCTCGAACCGTAGGTAAATAGGTAGGTAGGTACGCAAAATCATCGTTTTCTAGTACCTTGATTTATTTTTTAAAACTTGACTTATTTAAATTTCTTTTTGATTAAAAATAAAAAAAACGTATGGCCATGTTCCTTTAATTTCCTTATGTAGTCAAATTTAATTTCTGGATGTTCAAACACAGCGGAAAATTTGGCCGTTTTTAGGATTATGAAGGTTATATCTCTAGGGTTATATTATGTCTATCTTATATCTCTTATAAGTAATTAAAATTTTATAAAATAAAAAGAAAACATAGGGACGTGGCAATAGTGTGGCTATAAATGTTTAAAAAAAAATTGCTCTACTGGCATTATCCAGGAAGGAAAGAGGGTACTTCGTTTGTATGAAAAACGATTATCTCTTAAACTTGTTTTCGTATCTTACAACACTATCACCAAGCCAATACAAATAAGATTAACAATAAATTGATCATCTTTTTATTGTTTACAGCTCCTATCAAAAATCAAATTAAAACCTTAGAAGGGAATATAAATATCATCGGATTTTATCACCCGTTTCGGGTAACACGAAGCGTAAATACAGCCGTTATAATGCGTCAATGAAACTCGATTTCTTTGAACAAACCCTCGGGAGTTCCGTGAAAAATCGGCACGATCACATAAAAAAAACAACTTACTCTTTGATCATATGATTTCAATACGAACGTGTTGTTCGCAATTTGCGCACAGGAAATTGTTCCCCGTTCGAGTGCTCCAAGAAATCTCGCGGGATTCGTCGCAGATTCAATCAAATGCGAAGAAATCAAGCGATTTCGAAGAGAAATCATTATTGTTAAAATGTTAATTTGAAAAGTTAACGAATCGTTTTGTTGCCGCCAACAATAAGAATTTCTGAGTGATTAACGGCGGAGTTAGTAAAAATTTCATTTGTTTTCGTTCTGTGATTAATCGTGTTCTTTGGTGGGCTTCAACCCTTTGATTCAATGAGCAGTTTTCAAGCAAAGCTTTTTCTAACTTTTCTAACTCAAGAGATGGCGCTAGTTAAATTTTTGAAATAGTCATATAAAAGTATTATGGCTGACATACATGCAGAATACTTTGTTCATGAACTTGTGCTATAAGAGCACATAATTTGATATAATGCTGCTATGTAGAAACTTTTTCAAATAGAAATTTACCCGGCTATGGCTTCTGGGGTCTGACGTTATTAGTAATTTATACCAAAAATAACAAAAAGAAATAACAATTGTGCACCCTATCACATTACCTTTAGGCTGACTGGTAGAGAATGCCTGAGGCATTAAGGTAAAAAATCATTTTACGATAAGTATTTCAATAAGAAAAAATAGCAAGCAAGGCAGTGGTGTGACAAAAATTAACAAATATATTATACCTATTAATTAACGCATTAGTCATAGAACAAACACCAATATTCATTACAATATTTGTTTTATGTAAGGATCGAAACCACTAACCATGTTTCACTAAGCAGAACACAAGAAAGAGAATCACAAGTTTTTATTAATGTTTTCGACGTAATTCTGAACAAGAATTCTGAAAAGTGGCACAGACTTGCTTTCAGTGGAGCATAAAGTCGCTAGAACCTCAAGCCTACGGCATGTTATGAGACAAAATATATGTAAAATGCACATTTTTAGATTTATCGTTCGCTACCATTAGAGTATTGCGCTTAGTTTTCCGGCTGGCAACGTTGGAGCAAGTATGCAGTTGGAACTGAGCTGCTCATATTTCTGCAAAATACTAAATTACGTAACTGGAGACAATACGTCTCTGACTTCGGGCAGGCACGGACTAAGGGTAAGTTTGTTAGTTTTCAACTAAGTTGAATCTGCTCGTAAAATATTTTTAATTAATTTATTTATTGAGAAAAATACATAAACCCTATGTATTTTATATACAAAAATGATGTTTTTTCCAAGATAAAATGGCTGAATTGTAAAGTTGATGTATGTTAAAAATATTTTATGTAGAGTTACGTCATGTGAATGTTGAGCCACTTGCCAAGATTCTAAATTTAGCCGAGTAATACAAATCGGGCATACAGAACAGATCGACTATCTTTCCTGTTCCGGTGAAAGCGGTGCTATGTACAGTGCCACAACCTTTTCTGTTCCGGTGACAGCGGCGCTTCTTACGTTTTTCTTTTATTTGTAGCAATTTAACCGGCCCTGACTTCTAAGAACTTCAGCCGCCAGCAGTGCTATGGTTGGACATCAACTTGACAGCAAAATGACATTTAAAAAAAATACGTTAGTTTCACATTTTGGCCACCGGAACAGAAAAGTTTGTGGCACAGTATTCTTTTCATATTTTATTCAACTTGACAGTAAAATAACATTAGTTCCAGTTTTTGTCCACCGAAAACGTTGTTGCATTGTGCTTCGAGTGCACGTTTGAATTCATCATCATCATCATCATATCAGCCGTACGACGCCCACTGCTGGGCATAGGCCTCCCCCAAAGATCTCCACAACGATCGGTCCTGCGCTGCCCGCATCCAGCGGCTTCCCGCGACCATGACCAGATCGTCAGTCCACCTTGTAGGGGGCCTGCCCACGGAACGCCGTCCGGTTCGCGGTCGCCATTCGAGAACCTTTCCGCCCCAACGGCCATCGGTTCTCCGCGCTATGTGTCCCGCCCACTGCCACTTCAACTGAGCAATCCTTCGAGCGATGTCGGTCGTTTAATTCTCCTGCGGATCTCATCATTTCTGATTCGATCGAGCAGGGTGTGCCGTGTAGTGCCGGCACATAAAAAGAATATCACTACCCCCTCTTTTCCCGTGGGTGTCGTAAGAGCCGACAGAGGGAAAACTGCCAAAGGAGATGGGCAGCAGCGTCTCCATTTAACAGCAGGCCATACTGCGCACATACTGCGATCGCCAACCCGCCTGCCAAGCGTGGCGATTATGGCAAAACCCCCCTCAAAATGGTTACACGTTTGAATCACATGGCTAAATTGTGAGTGTTGTCAAGTGACCCAACTTTCCCGTAAGGTGACTATACAAAAGTAGTTTTGGAAAATGTTCTTTACATTGCGTATCACGCCTTAGATATTCTTTTAAAGGATAATTGTTTACAAAGTGTAGTTTAAATATCGAACGAATATAAAAGTCTGTTAGCTTTGTAATGTATGATAGATAATCTAAAATAATGTACCTTGACATGTTATGTTCAGTTTCATAAATTATACCACCTAAATAATTAGAAACGTTATTCGCCGAAGTGCGAAACCTTACTTAAGGGGGGTTAGGCGGTCAGCGAAAAATCACTATGGAATCAACGAGCTCGAAACTAAAAATCGTAAGCGAAATTCACACTTTTATCGAAAAGTTTATAAAAATGTAAAGATTTTTTAAATGTCAAATAGTCGCGAAATAGAAAAGTGAAAAGTGTTTGTGATTTTATAGGAATTATTATTGTAAAACGCGGTCGTAATGTGCATTTACATGAAATTTTAGAGGTAACTTCAGGATCTTTTTCTATCGAGCAAAATTAGAAAACAGGCAATTTTGGCGTTTTCACTTACTAAGAGCCCATAAGCATAATTATGCAATATATTATGAACTCGTACCTTTGTGAAGGAAATGGCGAAAATGTATATTACACCGTCTTCTCTTCTAGAACACTGTTTCAAACTTGACTAAAATTACACATAACCCACTTATTCCATCACAGCGTATGCACATTTGTAAAGTGCATAGCGAATGCTCCAGAAATGCAAATTGTACGCGATTTTTTATTTGCGCGATTCTGACTCGCAATTCTTTTAAGGTTATAGGCTATTTAACAGTCTGTTGTCTAAGCAATGTACCGGACGTTCCGTGGGCAGGCCCCCTACAAGGTGGACCGAGACGATCTGGTCAAGGTTGTAGAAAGCTGCTGATTGCGGGTAGCGTAGGACCAATCGCTGTGGAGATCCTTGGGGGAGGCCTATACCCAGCAGTGGGCGTCGGGTGGCTGATGATGATGATGATATGATGTCTACGCAGAAGAAGAAGTGTGGGCATTTGACTATTGTTGAAATGAAGATTAAGAAATGAATAAATTATTAATTATAATATTTCAATGAATCGATAATAATCGATTAAAAAACGACTGTATTGTGGGAAGTCACCTACGTACCTACGTATGACGTCACACGTAGTTAGCGCTGTCCTTGTCTAAAGAAAGTTTGATGCTTTAAATCTTCTAAAATATGTAAAATATTTGAAATTAATACGTAAGTTTTGTGTTTCAGATATTTTCTAAAAACATTTAAAAAAATAAAAAAAAATCAATCCCATCCCCTATTGAATGATGCTTAAGGTGTATCGATGAGCTCAGTGGCGCCGCCAATGGAAATAAATCAATTGCATTTTATTAAAGGCTTGGATTAAAAGTTTCGGTTATTTCGCGCAGGTGAAAGAGTGGATTGCATTTTATAAATATACTTTTGAGAACTCAAACTTACGCAATAAGTCGTGAATCTCAATAGTGCCAAAAGTGGCCACATTTGGCAATATCGAGATCCATAACTTGGTGCTCATATTTGAGGCCATGAAAAAACTATTTAAAATTGCATTTTGCTCTTCTATTGGCGCGAAATAACCGAAACTTTTAATCCAAGCCTTTAATAAAATGCAATTGATTTATTTCCATTGGCGGCGCAACTGAGCTCATCGATACACCTTAAGTCACAAATCCGTCCCATGCTAACGCATCGTAATGAGCAGCGTCGTGGTGCGGAGTCGCGTGAGTGACTTCTTTGTAACCACATCCATTCACCGATATAATGATGTCTCCTATATTTTACGCTGTACTTACGAATATTCCTAGTTACTTGAAAGCTCAACTTAGTATAACTAACATTGGCGTCTTTGATATCAATATTGTTGATTTAATATAGTTAGTCGTACGTTGGTTGCTTACAAATGTAACAAAAGTGATTTATCAAAGTTATTTTGATATTTTTTCTATTGTGTTGTATATTGAAAGAGTGAAATGAATGTTTTGTTAAATTCTGGAAAGCCTCAACTTCTGATCAATAAAGACTAAGTACTTACAATATTGAAATCAAAATAAAGTGTTCGTACTTCAAGTATTTTCTGATACTTATTCATTAATTATAATGAAAAAAAAAACAGTATTAGCTAGTACCTGAAAATAAGGTCTAAATTGAATCTGATAAAGACAGACTGGTTGACTAGATACTTCATATTATATAAAAGTAACATGCGCTCCTGTTTTTAACAAAATTCTCTTAAGAAAATGCAAGCGGAAGAAGTTACAGGCAAAAGCCAGTTAAGCAATAATTTAAAAAGCTTTTATTTATTCCGTGGAGAATAAGAGGTGCGTTTCTTTTGCCGATACCAGTAAAGCGGATTTCTTTTCAATGCCTATTCATTGAAAATCAGTACGCCAAACATTGTCATGGGGAACAGGAAGCCTCCTTTTAATTCGATTAATCTTTTAATTTCAAACCATTTCAAAGTGAGCAGAATTGAGAGGAAACCTTCTTTTGAACAGACCGTAATAGCTAATTTCGAAATTTGCTTTGATATTAACGAAATAAATTGAAAACCCTTATGTTTTTTTTCTTTTCAAACGTATTTATTTAAAATGAGACCTTGTATCTTGTCATTCGTAGGTACTACACTGGCTTTTGGTTAAAAATAATTGAATAGAATCAAGGCAGATGTGTGTGAGCCAATTATTTTTATTGAATTTCGTGTTTTGTTTTAATTTTAACTGCGGTATTATTCAGATGAAACTTATACTTCTATATATATAGATAAAATTCAAAGTCCTGACTGACTGACTGACTGATTGACTGACTGACTGAGATATCAAAGTACAGTCCAAACCGCTGAACCTAGAGACTTCAAATTTTGCACATTGATACGTTATATAGTGTAGGCATCCACTGAGAAAGGATTTTTGGAAATTCCACCCCTAAGGGGGTGTAATAGAGGATGAATGTTTGTATGAAAATCCGTCAGTTTTGAAGTTAGGATCTTCAAACATTGTATTTAGGCTGGCAATTGAAAATTAATATTTACTTGTGTCAGCGTGTTTGACAATTCCACCCCCGAAGGGGTGAAAAGGGGGATGAAATGTTGTATCTGGAAAGTCCTTCATTTAATTTATTATTTAGGCTTATTTGTGGTCGGAAAGTAAAACAAATAAGCAAAAACATGTTTCGTATTTTTTCGAAAATCAACCCCTTATAGGTTAAATGGGATAAATAAACCTAAAAATCGATATGGATATCGTTATTGAGGTTTTATGGGATGACGATTGCAAAAATGGCATACACGCTGAACATGATTCAACCAATAAAAGGTTGCAATAGGGGTGAAGTTTTGAATGAAAAATCAGGGGTAAAATAGACATTTCAACTTGAAACTTTGTAGGCTTTACTTCTTAAAACAAATAGGCAACCCATTTCGTAATTTTCCCAGAATCAAACCCAGGGGGTAAAATAGGGGATGAATATGTGTATACAAGTCCGTCAGTTTTGAAGTAAGGATCTTCAAATTTTGTTTTTAGTCTGGCAATTGAAAATTAATATTTTCCTGTGTCAGCGATTTTGACAATTCCGCCCCCGAAGGGGTGAAAAGGGGGATGAAATGTTGTATCTGGAAAGTCCTTCATTAAATTTATTATTTAGGCTTATGGTCGAAAAGTAAAACAAATAAGCAAACACATATTTCGTATTTTTACGAAAATCAACCCCTTAGAGGTTAAATGGGATAAACAAACATAAAAATCGATATGGATGTCGTTATTGAGGTTTTATGGGATGACGATTGCAAAAATGCCATTTATTTTGATGTTTAACACGCTGTACATGATTCAACCCCTAAAAGGTTGAAAAAGGGGTGAAGTTTGAATGAAAAATCAGGGGTTTAAATAGACATTTCAACTTGAAACTTTGTAGGCTTACTTCTTAAAACAAATAGGCAACCCATTTCGTAGTTTTCCGAAAATCAAACCCAGGGGGTAAAAAGGGTATAGAAACCTAAATCATCATAAGAGTACCCTAACAGTTCTTGGTACCTAAGCTACTCAGAACTAACTTTTTGATTGTTTAGTTTAGTTTCATTTAGTTTATTTATTGACCATATTATAACAATAACGTTACATTTGGTAAGTCATCGATTAACATCTGCTTTATATTTAGTCATCAGAATATTTAATCTTTAAATACTAATTCGTAAGTAGCCTCGTGCGAGGCCCGCCGCACGTGGCAAACGTTCTGCCTCGCGCGAGGCTGCTCGCTTGGTGAGGGAGGACCCGCCTAATCACGTAAAAACGGCTGATCGGATTTTTATGAAATTAAAACATAGAATACTTTTTATCCTGGTTATTGGTCCCCTAAGTATTTTCTCGAATGTCCACGCGGACGAAGTCGCGGGCGGAAGCTAGTATACTCATAAAATTGGATCTGTTTTTCACGTTTGATTTGAATATTGATTAGGTACTGGTTACATAACTTGATATTCACTTGTAAAGGGTGTCTTAGCAAGCACTTGAATTTTGAATTGCGCGCCATTTTCGACTGTCAATTCCTATTTCAGCTCAATTTCCATGGAAACCATTGCATCGTCAAACGCAAA
Organism: Crambus lathoniellus; assembly: GCA_949710035.1. Classification (NCBI taxonomy): domain Eukaryota; kingdom Metazoa; phylum Arthropoda; class Insecta; order Lepidoptera; family Crambidae; genus Crambus; species Crambus lathoniellus. The sequence continues at coordinate 8,061,030 of OX453315.1, read as the reverse complement.
TTGAAATCACGGTGACTGCCGCTACGGTCATTGTGCAGCACAAATTACTTGTGTTCGCAGTAGCTACCTAATAAGTTGTTAACTCACTTAGTGTGTCGGTAAGAAGTTGTAATATTATTTGAGCTGTTTTTCATAAATCTAATAAGTTGCATGTTGTTTATATTACTTTTAAAGAGTAACTATATTAGGCAGGGCCTGTTTCACAATGTCTAAGTAAGTTCTGATTAGCTGTTACTTGACAGATAGGCCATAAAAAACTGTCAAGTGAACTGGGGGGCTACCGCGTAACTTTATGGGTATGAACTTCATACGTTTTGGGAAACTTTAAGTCAATTTTATAAAGAAAATAGCCGCTATCAGTTCCTTGTTTTGTGACGTCGGGTATAACAGAACAAAGCAGCAAAAATCTATCAAGATAAGGAATTCAAATGACAGTTGAAGCCCATACCTATATCCATATTTCTTAGCCGGTAGCCCCCCTGGAAAGTATCTCCTAATCGGACATTGCGAAACAGACACTTAAAAAAAAAGGCCCAATAAAACTAATAAACTCCTGCGTTTGCATTGTTGTTGTTTGCAACCACTTGGGTTTCCTGTACACCAATTGCTGAACAAAATTTCTGAAGGTAGGTAAACTACTAGGGCTACCCTATAACGAAAAACTGTCGTTATGGTAACATTGGTAACCGTTATCGTGATCGTATCATTTTGTATGCAAACCACCCTGCCTAGCATGAGCAGCTTTTATCGACTATTGACGCAAGATAAGAGCCTACATCTTGCTTACACCTTAGTAGGGTAAGTAAGACAGCATGACGTGCTATATCATAGCGCGTGATAAAATGATGGTCATGCTAGGCAGGCTGAGCAGGCAGCGCATCTTTCAGTCGTATAAGTAACTGAAATTCAATACAATACAATCATGTTTGGGAAAAACGAAAAATATGTAGCTTACTTCCGCAAAATGATTTTGGTGTTGGTTTTCGCACGAAATATCTCCTGAGGATGCCCCGGGTTGGAACGAAACACGTGCAGAGTAGTCTAATCGGTGAAGGTGCAAGGTGTATTACTGTCTTGCTATGCAGGTATTGTGCACTGGTATTTACGTGGTGTGCATGTGCAATTTTTTTGCGGGCGGGCGGGCGGTGCATCTTGCATATTGTGTTTTTTGTGGAAGTAAGCTACATATATTACACAATGGTTAGGGACTTCCGCCAAGTGATGCCTGATTCAAACAAATACTTACAATACATGTTTAACAGCTGCGCTTTGACAGCCTTTGAAGGACGGTATAATTTGCTATTCGATTACCCTATTGATGGTTTTTCATGCTAGGGCTACAGAAAGCCCAAAAAAAAGTCAAAATTCAGCCGCTTTGCAACATAGCGGTGTGGTGGAGTCAATCTTTGCGCTAGATGAGAAAACCATTGCAACCGGTTCAAACGCAAATTGAAATCTCGGTGACTGCCGCTACGATCACATTGTACAGTATAAATTACTTGTGTATGCTGTGGCAAATAAGTAGGTAATGTATTGCAATGAAGTTGTGTTAGTTGATGCGAAATAGATTTAATTGTCCTTAACTATTGTTGTTAACTGAAAATTGTCAATCATCATTTGTAAACCATTGCAACCGGGTCGAACCTAAATTGAAATCACGGCGACTGCATCTACGGTCACAAATTATTTGCATTCGCAGAAGCTAATAAGTTGTTTACACACTTACCCCCTTACTAGTAATCGTGGTGTAAAGTTACACTTGGTGTAAATCTGTTGTTGTCTCTGTCATCATTTTAGACAACATAAGTAAATTTACACCACTTTTATTAGTAAGGGGGAGTGTGTTTGTAAAAATGTGGTATTATTTGAGCTGTTTGTCATGAATCTAAAAAGTTGCATAATTTGTTTATTTTACTTTTAAGAGTATATCAGGCTTAAAACTTATAAACTCCTTCTTTTGAAAACCATTGCAACAACTTTGGTTTCATGTAGACAATTGCTGAACAAACTTTCTGAAGCTAGGTGAACTGCAAAACGTCGACATTCAGCCCCTTTGCTACATAGGGTGTTGTGGAGTCGATCGTTGCGCTAAATGAGAAAACCATTGCAACCGGGTCGTACGCAAATTGAAATCACAGTGACTGCAGCTACGGTCACATTGTGCAGTACAAATTACTTGTGTAGTGGCAAATAAGTAGGTAGTGTATTTTAAAGAAGTTGTGTTAATTTATTTTGTCTACTAGCGAAATAATTATTTTTAATAGGACATTATCAATATTATTTATTTGTTAACCACCAGAAATCATTTGTGTACGCAGGGGAAAATAAATATTGTATTGCGTAGAACATGTATTGATTGATTTCTATACGTATACTTGCGAAATAACCTTGATTCAAAAATGTGAGATTAAAAGTACACGGGGCCTAAAACAATGTCGACTTTCTCTATTTGTAAACCTTTGCTTCCGACTGGACCAACTCAGGGTTACGTTGTGCAATGTGCAGTACAAATTACGTGTGTTTGCAGTGGCAAATGAGAAGTTTTCTGAGAGTGGGATGAGAAACTTAATACGTATTTACAAAACGACACGTGTCAAGCAAGTCGGTGTTTTTCCAAACCGATTTTCTCTACAACTTTTTCGATTCCGTTCCGGGATTGGTGCCTTCCCCGAACCGTGTATATTTTTCAATATGGCTGCCAGGCTTCCCGGACATTTGTCCATTAATAACCAGTACAGAAGGCTTGCCTCACGACAAATTTCCATTGGAGTCGCGACACTTCATTATTTTCAATGAAGACGTAAATTTTCGTCTTCTGAAATGTACGCTTTTACTCACTTTCTTTTATTTTGTTTGGCAGCTCATGAGGGTTTTAAACTCGTATTTTTGGAACGAGGAGATGGGACTTGGGTTAGGGCTGACTAAATAATTATATTTATTGTATTTATAAATATTTAAATTATTTTCTTTGACATGATATCACCACAGTTTTTTCTAATGTTTTTTAAAATTGTATGTTATCATAGAATAATAATTTCCGCGTTATTTAATTCCATTGCTAAAGTAATTACAGAATATTAGACACATTCTTATTTGTTGTTCACATAATAAATTTAAATAGCATTTATTTCAATCACGTTAGTTTTTCATGTAATTTAACATGAAACCTAACTCTATACCTACCTAACTATAAAATATAATAAATCCTGCTAATATTATAAATGTGAAAGTTTAGATGTTTGGTTGTTTAGATGTTTAGATGTTTGGATGTTTGTATGTTTGTTACTCAATCACGCCAAAACGGCTCAACGGATTTTGCTGAAATTTGGGACACATATACTTTGTGGCCTGGAGAGGAACACAGACTACTTTTTATCCCGGAAAAATATGAGATTCTCTCGGGATAACGTCGTGTATACCACGCGGGCGAAGCTGCGGGCGGAAAGCTAGTGACAATAAGCCTTTGAATCCATTAAGCCACAATGTTTTTGCAAATATTATATTATAAAGGAAAGAGAATTATAAAGGTTCTGAATGTAAAATAAAATTAGTGGAAACTTTTACATTGGCATATTTAAGTTACTAATAACAAAAGTTACAGTATCATATCAGCAAAAGAAAGATCAAGTTTAACATACCTCTAAAGAATTCATTTGCTTGGTTTTATATTTACAAACTTTATAATATCAAAGCTTCCAACTTTGAGAACTACCTACACTGCGTAAATTCGAGAAACCATAAATAAGTACTAAACTGAACACAAAGGAACATCAATGCCGATTCTTGAATTGAACAAAAATAACTGCTAAAAGTGTTTGAAAATTTACTAATAAAATAAAAGGTGGAAAAGTTTCTTTTTCTGACAACATCGACTTCAAAATAGGCCTAAGTCACAATGGAGTGGCAGCCCTGACGTCGTCCTTCATTAGTCACAGTTAGCCCCCTTTGTTCGGCGGGTATGAAACTGTTTTTGCTGACAGAAGATTAGAAATTTGAAAATTGTGCGAAGTAATTTTGGTTGCATTGTGTGACAAAGTTTGGCCAGGATTTGTTATACAATCAATTTGTAATAGTTTTATAAGTAGTTGCATCAAATTAATTAAGCATTCCCGCTATCGAATTTCAAACTGGAAAAGGCAGCCTTTTCTTTTTTTTTCTTACCGCCTCTGTGGTCATTTTGTACACACCACTGGGTATCAGACCCAGAGGTCCCGGGTTCGATTCCCAGTGCGGGTAGGGCAGGCGTACCGGTTTTGGCCACTTTAAGGATTTTTTCACTTTTAACCGCTTAGTGCTTAATGATCTTAAGTATTTTAGAGAAAATTTATAATGTAGAGTTATAGATAATTTATCGACCTTTAAAGGTACAATCTACAAAGTAAAAAAATAACAATAGTTTTTTTTATTTAGAACAAATTCTGCGGAGGGGGCCAAATACACCGTTTGCATTGGTTTTGGCCACTTTCATAAAATTACTATATTTGAGTTGAGTTTATGCTTAATTGATGTCTTATTAGAGTTCTGGACTAAAACACTACATGAAATAGTATTTCAATCACAGCTAGCTCCTTACTACAATTTTATAAGTATACCTTTATCACTTGATTAAAAGAAAATTAGCGGATTGAGGCTCAATCCGTTAATTTTCTAGTACGTTAGCTAACAAAAGTGAGTTGTGAGTCTTTTAAAATAAATGAACTTTATGATAGGTTGGAAACTTTCTACTAATGCCAAAGTGGCCAAAGGTGGCACAATGCTAAAATTTCTAGCCCCACTTTTGGCCACTTATTGTTTCCCAACTTTTTGTAAGAACAGTGAAAAAACAACACTTAATCCACCTAGAAGAAACATATTCCAATATGATATAAAATATTAAATAACCATAAAATAATTTTATTGTAGAAAAAAAAATTATTTTACAAAACCTTTACCCTTAACATTTTTCTTAAGAATTTTTCAAAATGTTAACTTTGAAACATAACACGTGTTTATTTCTAATATATCGTACTACATAAAAAAGCTAAGTGCTGTAATTATTAACTAAAAGTGCAATCTTTTATTCGCCATTAATAAATATAAGCAATAATTATTTAATTCCTATTTATATAACTTTAAAGTGAAAAGTGACCAAAACCGGTACAGTGGCCACAACCGGTACGCCTGCCCTACATATTGTATTCGGTTTGATTGGTGTTAAGACTTGTTCGATGGCCTCCTGGCTAGCTACCACAATCTTACCTATGACGCCTTGAAAACGATGTTTCCAGCGTTGTTGTGTTCCGGCAGTTAGAGATAAGTTAGCCAGTTTCTCAGTAATTGAGAATTTCAGGAGAAGTGCGCTTCCACCTTCAGTCTTATCATCACTTAACATCAGGTGTGATGAAGGCTAAGAGCTGGAAAAAATTGTACACTCGGAACCAAAAGTAAATTTAACCCTATCTTCATTAGAATTACTTACTTTGACACTTCACTTTTTGTCACAGATTTTTTCGGAGACTGCATTTTTATTATTTAGGTATAGTATTGAATTTTTGTCTTTGTATTTACTTTGCTTCGGTGCCAGTCGGATTAATTTTGTACCTTCATCTAATTCAAGCTGTGAGCACCAAAAAGCCGTTAAAAATGACCTAACCAACAAATCCTTTCCGACAGACGTTCAAAAATAGGTTGTTTTTGTTTTCATAGTTTTTGCGGACGTTCCATGGCGTTTCGTGTTTCGTCTGTCATTTGTCATCCTGCAAACAAGTTTTTGCACGACGCCGACGCCCCCAATTTCTGTACACGACATATGTCAAAACCTTTCCTGCGGTTACGGCGATTGGCGGTGACAAACGTGGGAGGGCTACCCTTGAAATATGTATGTCACTCCCTATCTACATATGAAATAAATATGTAAGTATTTATTAATTTAACTTTTGTAAAAAATACACAAGGTAAAGAAGGCACCTACACAAGGCGGACATACCTAATACTAAAAGTTGACAGTGCCAACGTATGATAGCGATAAAAAAATAGCTTATGACTCGTTCAAGGAGAGTTACATTGCGCGCTCGCAACAGACGTCTAATCAAATAGATAGAGGTGACGCACCAACTCACGCATACTCGCCGTGTGGCGCGACTCCAGGCCTACTCTGAAACGCAAAACCCGAAACTCCGTTATACCCGTCCCTCTCAGTCACCAGCTGTGACAGAATCGAGTGAAAGGGACGGGGATAACCGAAGCTTTGGATTTGCGTTTCAGAGTACGGCTCCTGATGCGCCTCTTCTTCTTTTACGAGCACTTAGTTGTTTTAAAGGGGATCTCAATTTGTAGATGCACCTTTCATAATAACGATTAACGGCCGATTTGGCGCCTGGGTACGGATACCAGCCTTCTGCGCCAGAGATCACCAACTTCTTAACGTGCCTTCCGAAGCACGGAGGAGCTCGAGATGAAAAGTTTTTGGTCACCCATCCCGTGACCGACCATTGCAAAAGTTGCTTAACCTCATTGATGGCTTGCCGAGCGCAGTAATCACTACACCACGGGCTCCTCAACCATCAGGCCATCACATACATTGAATTACAAAAATAATTGTATAGGGTGCTGTGTGTGCCATTATTATGTAAATTCAGCTTTCTAGTAACAAAAATATTCCACAGTAAAGCATTTGTGATACGAGAAACTTTCTGTTCCATAATGAGTGGAGTCGTAGTAAAAACAAACAATGAGAGGCCGAAGTTGGTCGCCTCAATTGAAGCGAACTAAATGAGCGACAAAACTGCCTGAACATTCTTTAAGTTCATTGCTCTTTTCGCTACGTTTGGCTTTAATAAAGTTACTAGCAGCTCTCCACCCGCGGTTTTGCCCACGTGACCTACACGATACTATATCACAAAATAAAGAGTTACCACCGCGTGCTTAGTGTGTGACTATAGGTATGCTATACAAGAATCACAACTATCACTGAGCTAGATTTCATCCAGATCCGTTCAGTTTTTTCGCCGTGATTGAGTAACAATCGTCCAAAAAAACTCGTGCAATCAAACTTTCACATTTATAATAATATTAGTAAGAAAATATGTAGTGTTCTGTGTATAAAATGCAAATTCAGCTTTCTAGTTACAAAAATATAGTCCACAGTAAAGCATTTACTGTGATACGAGAAACTTTCTGTTCCATAATGAGTGGAGTCGTAGTAAAAGCAAACAATGAGAGACCAAAGTTGGTCGCCTCAGTTGAAGCGAACTAAATGAGCGACAAAACTGCCTGAACATTCTTTTAGTTCATTGCTCTTTTCGCTACATTTGGTTTTCATAAAGTTATATTGCTGTTGTGGGTACTAGTACCTAAAACTTTAATAGTTTTAGGTACTAGTACTTTTAGTAGCATAGATCTCTGGTCCGACGGTGCATGGCGCGATTCCTATTCGGAACTAACATTTCAAGTTTTTATTTACTCATTTAATCAGTTAGTCAAGGGATATTTAGACTCACATTTACTTCTGTGGCCGCGATATGAACTCATAAACTGAATGTAGTATTTGCATGAAAACATAAATTATTTCGGTTCTATATTCTGTCTACCTCTAGAAAATAGCAATAGTTGTTTTTTTTAATATAGGCCAGATACATATTTGTCTTCCGTGATTATTTATTACGGTGTAGTAGTCATCAAAATTCTTAACCAGGCAAAATTACCTACCTACGTTTGAATAGCAAAACCGTGTATTGACCGTAACAAAGAGCTTGGTATATTTCACGCGATACTAAGTGAACAAAAAGTACCTAACCGCAAAAGCGACAAACGTTTAAGTTAATTTTCTAACCCATTTGCCGGCGCTCGCGGCACATGGGCTACTGCCGGTCGAAATGTTCGTTGTGCAAAACGTTTGGATATTGTTGATCGCTTGTGTCCAATGTATGTCCATATTGAGATTTTAATTTATTTTTATGCAATCACAATGCAATTTTGTAAGATAATAATTCTCATTTTTCCTATACTTACAAAATTGCATTGAATGCATAAAAATAAATTAAAATCTCAATTTAATGGCTGTTTCATCTTAATCGACTGTTAAACATTTGTGAAAATGTTTAACAGTCGATTAAGATGCGAGGGTTTCCTCACATTGATGAAACAACGCTGGCCTACAGCGTAACAAGTGATAGCAAAATTCGACGATAGTCGTGTAAAGCCTTTAGGTAGCTTAGTTGGTCAGAGCATCGGGTCGGATTCCCGGAGGCGCGGGTTCGAATCCCGCCTGAAAGCTACTTATAGGGCTCGTGGTTTTTTACTATCACACTTTTCCTATACTTACAAAATTGCATTGTGAATGCATAAAAATAAATTAAAATCTCAATTTAATGACTATTTCATCTTAATCGACTGTTAAACATTTGTAAAAATGTTTCTTTCGGATGCAAGGGTTTCCTCACATTGATGAAACTACGCTGGCCTACACAGCGTAACAAAAGTGATGGCAAAATTCGACGAGTCGTGTAAGCCTTTCGGTAGCTTAGTTGGTCAGATCTGGCCTACAGCGTAACAAGTGCTGGCAAAATTCGACGAGTCGTGTAAGCCTTTCGGTAGCTTAGTTGGTCAGATCTGGCCTACAGCGTAACATGTGATAGCAAAATTCGACGAGTCGTGTAAAGCCTTTAGGTAGCTTAGTTGGTCAGAGCATCGGGTCGGATTCCCGGAGGCGCGGGTTCGAATCCCGCCTGAAAGCTACTAGGGCTCGTAGTTTTTTTACTATCACATTTTTCCTATACCTACTTACAAAACATAACCCTTTTTGGCTTCGCCGCAGACGGTTCAAGTTAATTTTCTAACCTTTACAAAATAATTGCTATGACAATTTAGTTTAGAATTCATTTTATTGTAACATTGATTTGTGAATTTACAAAATTTTTTTTGCTTTTAAAATAACTAACGATGGTTGAGTTTTGGAACACGGACTTCCTGTTTAACATTAACACTTTTACTGCCGTTATTTTGTAGTAAAATTTAGGTAATAATAACACTTTACTGCAGACACTCGGTTAGAATATAATAGGCGGCCTTATCGCTTAGCAGCGACCTGTTCCAGGCAACCCACAAAATAAATAAGTACGCAGAACAAAGTCGTTGTATATTGGAAACGTGTATTACTTCACGTTGCGAAAATCCCGTTTTCTGTCCGAGTATCGCCCGTGAGTCGTCCGTGTACTCGTTTGGGGACACTCACGGAATTTCTCTTTTGTTTACGAGCTTTGATACAGTGTCTGTGCGAAATGCGTTTAGTACAAACGGGTGCTAACTTTGTTGCAAGAGAGGTGCAACCGGTGTAAGCTTCGTTTGGTTATTGTTACAGATTTAAAGGTACTTATGATAAGAAAGTGTTCTTACCTATAATTATTAGGTGAATTTAAAGATACTTTAATCGTAGGAGGTATTCAATTTATTAATAAAAATTTAATTAAAAAAAATCTTTTCGTACATATTTTAGCGTTTGAAATCATTGCAAATCATAACTAGGGCGTCGTTCATAATATATGATCCGTTAGTGAAGATCCGTGATCACGAATTGTGATTGTGATACGATGGCTCACACGGACATCATTATATAGGAAAGACGAATCTTTCCTATACATTTGACTTTTGTGACGAATCGTGAATGACGGGACGGATAAGTGTGAACGAAGTGTAAACTATTGGAACCGACTCTGTTTTCAAGGCTTCTGATTTATAGATTGTAAAACTAGAATTGGCCAAGAATTACCAATTCTTTTTCAGTTTTACCATCCTTTGTGGGCGATATTACATTTTATTGAATTCTGCAGAGGAATAGGGAAGCTCTCAAGGCGATTAGTTCTCAAGGGCAGTAAAAATTGAATGCGCACTTAGAGTCTGGCATTGCTCTCTGGACAATCGCCAACACATTGGCAGACCCTGGAAGACAACGAACCTTGTAAGAACATTTTGTGGAATTAAATTTTTCGACGATGATATTCCAGTTGGTATTTGTTTTGGAGTCGTCTTTGGATTGAATGGTCACTTCAGTTTGGTACAAGGGAGAATTGCCCCATTAATTATGGGAAATATTTAATTGCAACTCAAAAAATACTGAGTTGCACTCCTAAATTGTGATGATGGTGATGTTCATGCTGCAACTTGTGCTGAGCAGTGTCCTATTTAGTTTCACCTTGTTTTCTTTTAATTTAATAATATTGTAATATTCTTGATTTTGTGGAACTAAATTAAAAATTTTGAAGTTTGAAGTTTGAAATTACTGAAATACTGCGGTAAAACTTACGTAAACCTACGTTTTCATGTTCATTTAGCCTTTTTAGGTGTGCGTTTTAGTATTTTTGTGGATTAGGTTAGATTGCGTTATTTATTTACCGTTAATAAAAGTAATTAATAAATTATTTAGGTACTCAAGATACTACGTAATACAACTTAATTATCAACTCAAATACTAATTTTCCTATTAACTGTAGTAACTAATTCAGAATTTTATTATTAGCTAATTTTATATCAAACGAAAAAGAAAATTCTTTGAAGAATATTAAAAACTCAATAAATGTAAATAACAATGAATTGCTCTGAGAAGTCTTTCATTTTCATCATTTCCACAATCCATAATTTTCCCGGAAACAAGTAATAAAACGAACTCTTTGCTTTTCAAGTAAATAGCAACATTATCAGATCCTTTTTTCCCATCTTTTTCATCCTCATCATCCAGGCTTAATTGTTAATAATTTTAATTAATTTTCAATATTTTTCCCAATGATTTTCCGTTTTGAAAAAAAATCATAAATTTCATAAAAAAATCTACCAAGAAACTAAAATTTTATTTTCGTAACATCTCTAGTTTCCTCGGCCTTATAAAGGGTTAAACCAAGTGACTTTAGGTACGTACGTCAGTTACTCAGTTCACAACTTGTCTTGTCTAATTTTCTCAGCTTTTTAGCACTCACTAGTCGCATAATAGGTATATATTAGGTATCTATTTATTTACGAGTCGCTTGTACCCGACAACTGCGCTGGACTCATTCCAGTGCCATAAAGTCAACCCTCCAACTCTGCGTCCGAATATTATACTTTTTATGAGGCAATGCGCCAGTAAACTCCTTTAAAAGTCATAAACACGCAGATGTATGCTGTAGTTTTTTTTTATTACGTAAGAGAAAGAGGCATTTTGGGAGTGTTCATAATAATTGATTGGTAATACTATTAAGTAAGGCGGAAGCCCAGACTTTGGCCACCTTTTGCTATAAAAAGTTATCTATAAATAATTTAAAGTTATGTTTTCCTAATGGCAATTAAATAAAGGGATTTTAAGGTAATAATAACAATCGTTAGAATCCCTGAAGTATGTGGTACGATTTTTTTTTCACAAACGCCATTTCCTGTTTTAAGTATTTTTCGTATAAAAATTTTAGGAATTTTGATAGGTAAGGATGAAAGTTAAGGTAAACCTCTGTTTTTTTATAATCAAATTATTGTATGGCAATTGATTAGTTTAATAGCACATTTAACTGTACTTATTGATTTATCCTGGATTAGGTTTTGATTTTATCTATCTATAAGTGGTCAAAACCGGTGCATTTGGCACATTTCGCACATTTTGTGTTATACACAAAAAGCCATTTTACCGTTTCAAATTTGAAAGATGTGCCTTTAAAGGTAGATATATCTCTCAATAATTTTAGAATAATTTTTGTCAGTAAGTAGGTATATGCTTCAAAGTGAAAAAATCCTAAAAGTGGCCGCAAACGGGTCTCCTGCCCTACTTAATATTAAGGTTGTGTACTTGACTTTTATTTGAGTTAGTGATTAATTAATTTGGGAATTGTTACTTTACGGAAATCGCCATCTAGAATATAATAAATACAGAAGGTCACTTCCAAATGGGAAATAATAAGCAGTGTTTAAGAATAGGTAGGTACCTACTCAGAAAACTTAAGCCAGGACTGCTATTGAGATGCCAGTATGGTTCCTATGCGGGTTTTCTGATACCTGTAGAAGAATTTTTTGCTCTTGCATTTCGGTTTCTTTATCCACCAAAAACTTACCTCCATGCAAGTTCTCTGTTGAATCGTCTGAATAGAAGTAAAAGCTCTCCGAAAGTTTTAAAAATTTTCGCAGCAATTATTACGATTCCAATATTTATTTATAATAGCATGCTGGTCTGCATTATCCCTTATATTTTTACGCTTAACTCATTCACACGAAGAAGATTGAGGAATTGCTTTTTGGGCGACGGTAAAACATTTTAAATGTGAACTTTAATTTGGATATTTTTACGAATAGAGAAAAAACATGATTCGTCATGACGTGCCGTGTTTTATGACGAATCGTTAATGGTCTCGTGTGAATGAGTCCTTAAGGTTAAATTAACAAACAGCTAATAGACCGTTGCCTAGCGGTTGTAGCAGCAAGGGAATTCAAACAGAACTTCAAAAGGATTACCCGAACCCTGATAGTTTTGACAAACAAAACTTTTGATGGAATCAATTTCACTTCTTCCTTTGTTCTACGAAAGTTTCAGTTGATAGCGATAACTTAGTAGTAAGTAAAGTACCTAAAGTGATTTGTGCTGGTTTGTTAGGAGCGAAGCTTTTTGTAAACTCGGAATTTAATTTAGTAACAAAATATGAAATTGAGAATCATGCAATTCTAAATTATTTTAGCGTTTCTGCATTCACAATTCTATTTGAACTACCCATCCTCAAATAAGCTCTACCGTTTTTTTATCATCATCATCATCATTTCAGCCGTACGACGCCCACTGCTGAGCATAGGCCTCCCCCAAGGATCTCCACAACGATCGGTCCTGCGCTGCCCTCATCCAGCGGCTTCCCGCGACCTTGACCAGATCGTCGGTCCACCTTGTAGGGGGCCTGCCCACGGAACGTCGTCCGGTTCACGGTCGCCATTCGAGAACCTTTCCGCCCTAACGGCCATCGGTTCTCCGCGCTAAGTGTCCCGCCCTCTGCCACTTCAACTGAGCAATACTTCGAGCGATGTCGGTCGTTTTAGTTCTCCTGCGGATCTCAAAAAAAAACTATTAAAACTAAGAATTCGATTGTTTGCCTAGAGAATTTGAGTAAGCCTACAGGGGTATTTGTTCCCTGAACTACATGTGAGCGAGGCGACGACAAGCGGGATGGAGATGGCTGGATGCGGGCAGCGCGGGACAGATCGTTGTGGAGATCCTTGGGGGAGGCCTATGCCCAGCAGTGGGCGTCGTTCGGCTGACATGATGATGATGAGGCGACGGGCAAAAGCTAGTATACCATATATTATTGTAGTGCATATTTCAAGTTTGTTATGTTGTCGCATGTACATATACAATACAGGGGAGAGTTAGGAGCACTCCCTTTCGTAAATTAATCAAACGTCAACGTTTTTCCACACAAAAACATATCACTTAATTAATCAAAGGAGAAAAACAGGAGCCAGCCACCCAAATTATGTAGGTAGTAAAGGAAAGTCGAACCTACAGTACCATACAACTGTTAAATAAATTGTTTTAAGACAATTTTTTAATACTTTTTTTATATGTGAGGGTTTGTAATTGGCTTTAAGATGTTACTTAGTAATTTACTGTGTTTTTGACAGCTGTAAACCTTCTTAAATAATAAAAATAAAATGAAATAAAATATTTTATGAAGGACTAGCGGCCGGCCGCGGTTTTACGCGCGTGGTTCCCGTTCCCGTGGGAATATCGGTTAATTCAGGTTATCTACTATCTGTGAGCCAAATTTCAATCAAATCCATTGAGTAGTTTTTGCGTGAAAGAGTAACAAACATCCATACATCCGTAGGTACATCCATACTTACAAACTTTCGTATTTATAATACCTATTAGGACACACATTCTACCACTTTGGAAGGCTATCTTTCAAAATATTGACTTTGAGAAAAAATGGTTTGAGAAACCTTTATGTAATTTTTAAAGACCTATCCATAGACATCCCACATGAATATGTTTGATTTAAAAAATATTTTCCAGTTTCAATTCCGTATGGGGATGGGGTGCCCCCCTTAATTTCTTATCGTTTTTTGTTTTTATTTTAAAATGTAAAGCGGTTCCCAGAATACCCCTGCCTACCAAATTTCAACTGTGTAGTGTTTACAGTTTTGGAATAAAGTGGCTGTGACATACGGGCGGACGGACGGACAGACAGACAGAAATGACGTTTTTTGCCATTCGGCTACGGAACCCTAAAAATGGTACTCGACTACCAATATCTTTCATCATTCATTTGGGCGTACTACCTACTTGCATTACGGCAGGGGGCCAAGTCGTAATCGTGTCCCAATCGTGTTTCAATTGTAGTTCAATGGTAGAGCTTTTTTACACACTAAGTAATTACAAGAAATGTGTACTTTTTTCACAATACTACTGACGGTCAGATCACACACTACATTCACATCACATTATACTGTCATAATTCTTGTAACTAGTGTGTAAAAAAGCACTACCTACTAACGGCTCAATTAAGAATTTTTCAAGGGGATGAACGTTGCTAGGGGATGAACGTTGCTCACGTCCGCAGGAGATTGCTTAAATAACCCTGCACGTGTCCCCTGGGTAGCGCTAAACGAGCAACAATATTCGGCGTTTTTGTAGGAAATCAAATAGACTGAATCAATATGCCACGAGACCACTATAGACACCAGCCACAGAAAAAAACTTCCAACGGCTCTTCTAAGAGCCTGCAGACAAAAGATGTCGGTCCTTCAGTCCGCATCTGCCAGTTGAATATTGAAGGCATTAGCCGCGCAAAATGTGACTACTTATCTAGAATTTTGGTAGAGCAAAAAATAGGCGTGGTTTGCATTCAGGAAACACACACCAAGGATGATCAGGATTTAGCCAACAGAGGTCTTATTCCAGGCTACGCTCTTGTCACAGCGGTGCACCATCCCAAGTATGGTATAGCCACTTACGCACGATCCGACCTGCGAGGAGTCCAAGTGTTACAGGCAGACATTAAAGACACAGTCCATACTTCTACCGTTCAAGTGCAAGAGCTACAAATCATGAACATCTACAAACCCCCTCAATCGCAATGGCCGCTCGAAGTCCTCCCAAACCTACGCCACCCAAGCATATTCTGCGGTGATTTCAATAGCCACCATGTCAACTGGCGCTACAAAGCTACAGATCCAAACGGGGCAGCCTTGGCAAACTGGGCGGAGCTCTCGGACTTATATCTTGTCTTCGACGCCAAAGATAAAGGCACTTTCGTATCGGCCAGGTGGAACCAGGATTACAATCCAGATCTGACATTCGTCAGCAGAGACTGCTTAGATCAGCCTCTCCCTACCTCTCGCGCGGTCCTACCAAGCTTTCCTAACAGTCAACACAGACCCATCATCTTGGATATTGGTATAAAGATCCCACTCGTTGACTCCATGAAAATGCCGCGCTGGAATTTTAACAAGGCGGACTGCGAATGTTTTAAACAAAAACTCGACTGCGATCTGGAAGCCGATCATCTCGAACCACAACCAAACAACTATAAGAGGTTTATTGGACTTGTTATCGCAGCGGCCAAAGCTACCATACCTAGAGGTTATAGGAAAGAGTACATTCCCGGTTGGAGCACACAAAGCGAAGAGCTGTATAAAGAATATCAAGCCTCCGGTAATCACGAAACTGGAGCCCAACTACTAAAGGTCCTGGACGGATATAGGAAGGAAAAGTGGATGGAGACAGTTGAGAGCATGGACTTTAAGACCTCAAGTAGAAAAGCTTGGAAGGTGCTGAATCGCTTGACGGGCAAGAGGAGTAGTCGACAGCCATCTCACAATTTGCACCCAGATGCTATAGCCAACAGATTGGTCGACTTAACAAGAGCAAAACGGGATCCTTGCACGACAAAGCGCATTCGGAAGCAGCTGACACACCTAAAACGCAGTACACCCTCAAATGATCACCTCACCCGCTGCTTCCTCGTCCCAGAAACACTCGAGGCCATTAAACAGCTCAAACCAGGCAAAGCAGCCGGTGCTGACGGGATATACAACGAATTTATTCGCTACATGGGACCCGTGGCCGTAGGCTGGCTTGCTGCTTTCTTCTCAAATATCCTGCTCAAAAACCAACTGCCTCCTGAGTTCAAGCTTTCCAAAGTCATAGCTCTGTTAAAGCCTGGAAAAAAGGATCAGCTTCCGGAAAATTACCGCCCAATTGCTCTTCTAAGCTGTACATACAAACTGCTGGAGAGACTTCTACTCACGCGTATTGCTCCAATCATCGAAGCTACCATCCCTCAAGAACAAGCAGGATTGACCAGGTGCTAGCTCTCACTACACACATTGAAGATGGGTTCCAAAAACAACTTAAATCCACAGCGGTCTTCATTGATCTTACAGCCGCCTACGACACCGTGTGGAGACACGGACTCATCTTCAAACTTCTATCGGTCGTACCTAGCAAAGAGGTAGCAGCTCTTGTGGCCAATATGCTGAGCGAAAGACAGTTTGAAGTTTACTTGGGAGACGCGAAGAGCAAGCGTAGGAAGCTAAATAATGGACTGCCACAAGGCTCGGTACTGGCTCCCATCCTCTTCAATCTATATATTCACGACCTACCCGAAACGGAAGCCAGGAAGTTTGTATATGCAGATGACATTGCGCTGGTGGTTCGGAGTCGGGAGTTCCGAGAGGCTGAGGATGTCCTGACGAGAGATCTTAGGACCATGTCGAGTTTCTTTTCTTCCTGGAAACTTATACCTAGCACAAGCAAAACAGAGATCTCCTGCTTCCATCTTAACAATAAACTTGCAAACTACCAACCGGTTGTTGAATTCCAGGGAGAAAATCTCAGGTTCAACTCCAACCCAAAGTACTTGGGCGTCACTTTGGATAGGTCGCTTACTTACAAAGAGCACTTAACAAAAACCTCCCTGAAATTGTCCACACGCAACAACATCATGCAAAAAATTTGTGGCACATCATGGGGAGCATCTGCCGATGTCCTCCGAACAACAGCGCTTGGTCTCGTGTATCCCACAGCAGAATACTGTGCAGCTGTATGGTGCGAAAGCGCGCACACGCACAAATTAGACACGAGGCTCAACGATGCAATGAGGCACATTTCAGGCACGATCAAATCTACACCGACCCACTGGTTGCCCGTACTGAGTCATATCGCTCCACCTCATCTCCGAAGAAAACATGCTCTAGCGAGGGAAGCCCAGAAGATGATTGAACAACCTGATTTGCCGGCACACACAGAATTTACCATGCCACCACCGCAGCGACTGAAATCACGCCGACCAACAAGCGTAGCTGCAGGAAAGCTGTTGTCCGATGGCTTCCTGGTGGATCAATCCTGGAGGGACGAGTGGTCGGAGGCCGCCGCTGGTCTTCGCAACGCCTTTCCTGACCCAACCGCAAAACCTGAGGGGTTCTCCCTACAAAGGAAGTACTGGTGCCGCTTAAACAGAATCCGCACGGAACACGGCAGGTGCAACTATCTGAAGCACAAGTGGGGTTGGATAGAGAGCCCAGCGTGTGACTGCGGCCTGGCGGAGCAGACCATGCGACATATCGTCGAGCAATGTCCGAGGCGCCGTTTCACAGGTGATCCGCACGATCTCTACGGCAACCTGACACCAGCGGCTGTGGACTGGTTGCAAAACCTAGATATAAATTTATAATTAAGATTTCCTATAAATTGTGTTAATGTATATACGCCATACGATTAAATTAAATTAAGAATTTTGGCAAGTGGCTCCACTTTCCCTCTAAGTGATTGTAGCACTCATAATTTCAAGTATCGACAGTAATACAGTCGTCGTCGTTCAACAAAATCATCATTTCAATTACAAGGAATATCTTCCCACCTATCAATTTACGAGTATACCAATTACCTAACTACTAATTAATTAACCCAGCAACAGATACGCCCACTATATTTCTTTATTAAAGATCTGCTGCTGTTGAATGAGCGAAAGTAGCAATTGGCTAAAAGTTCAAGCTTTAGTGGGTCCTAATGCCGTAAATATACATGGCCAAAAAATATATAATTATGGCTTATTTCTGAATCCAGGATAGTTAAGATAGTGCCAGTAAGCTAGCGAGCAAAGTTTATGCACCAAATAAACGATTTCTATTCTATTCTAATTCTGCTAGCTAAAAATTAAAGCTAGAACAAAATTAAAGCGGTCGTTGACTTGCGCAATCGGTTCCAGCCTATATTGAATAAATTGTATTGAATACTGAAGCCTCTTTTCATTTTTTTGCTCAAAGGTATAATAACTTGCTACGTTGGATACGGTCGAGCGTAGGGCAATGAGGCTCATTGGCGACAAAAAGTTGGTGTTGAGTAAGCTTCACAGCTTGGCACATCTCCGTAGACTCGCCTGTCTGTCGGTTTTTTATAGACTGTATTTCGGGGAGTGTGCTCATGACTTACATGAGCTATACCGCCTTCCCCTTTTTACCACCGATTCTCTAGACGCACTGCAGGCTACCACTCCTACCTGGTTTCTACTTCCAGATTCCCTAAACGCTCCTCAACTTCGTTTTTCACGCGGACCGCAAAAGAGTGGAATGCCTTCCATGCGTTTGTGTTTGAAAAAACATACAACCCGAATGTTTTCAAGATTAAAGTGCACAGACATCTTCTGGGTAAGCTCGCTCAATCGTAGATGTTATATTGTTCCTCGAGTAAGTTGGTATTAAGAGCAAACCCACTACATAATAAAATAACTATCATTTCATTCCATCACGAAAAAGATTCGAATATTTTTTCCGGAAATAAATAAATGTTCAAGGACATTTCCATTAGCAAAGGCAGAGCTAAATTACTATAGCATGCACAAAATAACATTTGCACGCGTATCGGATTCATTTTCGGTCCCTTCATAGCTGCTTACAAATTTATTGGAAGATCAGATTCGCTAATTTTTTCAACTACATATATCGAGTCCGAAATAAACATGTGTGAAACGGATATTCTGGCGTGTCGTAGCGCCACACCACACAAGTGTGTCTCCGGCGTTAATCAAAGCAGAATTCTCTGATATTGTTAAAAAAATTAGCGAATCTGATCTTTCAATTGTAAGCAGCTATGAAGGGATCAGAAATGAAATCCGAAAGAGTAATGGGATGTAGGTATATGAATAAAAATTATATGTGTCAACAGTAGGTAATTTGATTGAAAAGGGTATTCTAACAATCAACAAAGCAGTCAAGGTTTCATTGAAAACGTTCACAATTGAGTTTCCCTTTTGTCGTTTTAACATCACAAAGAATAACTTTCCGCCGTTGAATTATTTATTAGCTCGGTATAGATTCATATTGTTGCTTTGTTTAACATTCAGTTGTCTTAGGATGAATAATTAAGACCTAGGTACGGTTGACCAGTTAACAGATGCACTGCGAAAATGACTCTTAAAACATTCGTCATAAAAACGCACTCTATTATAGCTATATTAGGGGCTGTCCATTAATCACGTGAGGTCGAAAGGGGGGAGGGGAATCCGGGAAAAAAACCACCAAGTATGACAATCACATTAGTACAAAGCCTGCTGATACATATTTTTTATTATTATTATTATAATTTTATTTCGGAATCATCCATAGTTGAAAAATGGAAAATGAAGTATTTAGAAAAAATCGATCCGTATGCATTGAGTTATAATGTACTATGGGCGTTTGTGCACTACCACTGAATTTTACCGATCCGGAAAAAAACGGATGCTTGTATTCAATTAATTACTATTATAAATGATTAATTATTAAAATACAAGCATCCGTTTTTTTCCGGATCGGTAAAATTCAGTGGTAGTGCACAAACGCCCATACGGATCGATTTTTTCTAAATACTTCATTTTCCATTTTTCAACCATAAAAATTGCATTGTGAATGCAAAAAAGTAAACATTTTAATAACTAAATCAGTCATCCATTGAATCAAATCAAATCAATCAAATCATGAAATCATTAAAGTGCAAATATTTCAAAATCTATGATAAATATTAAAACAAAACACAAAACGTATAGACCTAGTTCTAATGCATTACATCAACATACCGAAAATTCATTGCTGTATGTTATCGCCGTTGTTGGAGACTTGTTTCGGAAGGCACGTTCAGCCGTTGGTCCCGGCTGCAATAGCAGCTTTGTCAATACCCACCAATGCGCATTGGACCCACATTGGTGGGTCATGGCCCAATGTCCTCATACATCCATAAAAACGCCTGTACCTACCCTAGCAGTGAGAACATTAAAAAGTCTGGTGATAAATTTATAATGCTGAATATCATTTTAGACACTTTACACACTTAAGTACTTTGAAACAATACCTGGGTGCCTATCATCAACTTTAAGACAGCGATTCAAAAATAGCGCGATGCAGAATAGGTTCCTAAAATGAGTTGCTTTCTTTCGTACTAGGACCTTCTAAAAACTGGATCGCAAATGAATTGCTAAATGTGAATGACCGAACGATTTGTGTCCTTTTGCTTCTACCCGTCTCTTTCACTCGATTCTGTCATGCCCGGAGAGTGAGATGGACGGGTATAACCTGCAGGTGTCATGTTAAATCGACCGGGTTATGAGTCAAATAAGAGTTCCTGACAGCTTAGCGGCTGTGAAATGTCATTGAATGATCACTGAATCGCTGTCATTGATATTAAGCTGTCGTGGTACGAATAAGCGAAGCATATCAGTTTAGGTCCTTAACAAAACCGCAATAAGAGTTGATGGTAAGCACCCTGCATTAATAACAAAACCAAATCCAGAAAAATATGTGCTTGCAAATAATCTTTAAGCGGGTAGGTACATTTATTTAAATAAAATTATACTAATACATTCATAACTTAGATACTTTAAAAATCTTATTCCACAAAGTACAACCTCGCTGTGAACACCTCGCACCACCATATTTCCTCTTTATGAAGACATAAACCACACTTATGCAGCCCGTTCACATAGTAAAACATACGAGGACCGCAGTATGTCATGTCCTTACAACGAGTATTGTTATAAATAAACAAAAGACGGGACATAATTTTGATATTTTGTTTCGGTTCTAAAATTTCAAAAAATTTACTGTATGATATTTCGCATAGTAAGTTTTTGTATGTGAATGGTGCTGGTTAGTCTCATTGGTTTTGTCTATCCCTATCTATTAGGTATGTATGTAGTTTTACTGGTTTTAAATTTTTCCTTTTTAGAAGGCCTCAACACAATACAGTTTTATTTTTTAGTCAGTACGCAAACTTTAATATGTTGTTGTTGGCGATGGGCACGGGCCCTATTTGCTACTCCCCCCCCCTAATGGAGAGGCCTCGATTGGGGTACTATGTACCGAGGCACGCCCCACACGGGTATTACCCTGCACCTAGGAGTGCTGTTGGTCGGGGCCAGTATGTACCCGATTGGGACCCGCTCGCCCGGTACGAGCGTCCCACATTTGGCGCGCCGACTCAGGCGCGAGGGGGACAAGTACCCCCCCAAAATTTTTAATGGCGCCCCTGTCGGACCCAACCACCCCGCCGGAGCTTGTGCTGTTGCCAACAGCCTCCGTGAATGTTTGGGGACCTAAGGGCAATGTTGTCACGGTGCGTGCCCTTTTGGACTCAGGTGCCCAGGGGTGCATAATGTCCAGGTGGCTTGTCCGACAGCTGGGTCTTTTGCTTGTGCCGCATCACGAAGCGGTACGGGGGGTGGGAGACTCGCGGATCCCTGATCCGATTGGTCGAGTTGAGTTCTCCTTCTCCCCCCACTTCACGCCAAGGCCGAAGATCGGTGCTTCGGCGATAGTTTTTGATAAGGTGGTTGGACCACTCCCGCAAGTGCGAGTGCCGCCATCCACGATTGAGCTGACGTCTGGACTGGCTTTGGCTGATCCTTCCTTCCACCGACCGGGCCCAATACACTTGTTGATTGGTGCGGATGTCCTCGGTCGTGTACTGTGTGGAAGCAAGCGAGTTTTGCAGACAGCCGATCTTGTCGCCTTGTCCTCGTCGCTGGGTCATGTGGTGATGGGAAAGGTACCACAGACACCAGAGACCCCGTCGGTAGACCGCCAGACCATTGTCGGTTCTACTTTGTCCGACGTTCTCCAAAAGTTTTGGGAGGTGGAGGAACCCCCCACTGCCAAGCGGTTGGATCCGTTAGCGGAGGAGTGCGAATTGTTCTACCAGAACAACACTGGGCGCCTCCTCTCGGGTCACTTGATTACCCGCTTGCCCTTCTTGGCGGTTCGCCCTCCTTTAGGGAGCTCCCGACCGATGGCCGAGAAGAGATTGTTGTCCATGGAGCGTAGGATGGCCAGGGATCCCGCATTCAAGGAGAAGTATATAGACTTCATGCGGGAGTATTTGGACCTTGGGCACATGTCCATCTCGCAGTTGGACTGGCGTAATGTGGAACATTACTTCCTGCCACACCACGCTGTTTTGAAGACTTCCAATGGGAAGATCCGCGTGGTCTTTGATGGTTCAGCGCCCACGTCAACCGGAGTGTCGTTGAATCAGTGTCTGCATGCGGGGCCGAAGTTGCATCACGATGTCTGTGATGTTTTGACCAACTTCCGCCGGCACGCTGTCGTCTTTGTGGCCGATATCCGCATGATGTTCAGACAGACCGTGATTCACCCGGAGGATAGACGATACCAGCTCATCCTTTGGCGTGAGGATCCCCAGGATCCGATGTTGGCTTACGAGCTGAACACCAACACTTATGGTTTGCGGTCGAGCCCCTTTGTGGCGATCCGTTCGCTTTTGGAGCTCGCAGAGCGCGAACGGCTACGCTATCCCCGGGCATCTGCTCTTATTGAGGGGGGGGCCTTATTTGTCGACGATATCTGCACGGGGGCCTCGAGCTTAGATGAGGCTCTCGTCTTACGTGATGAGCTGATTGCGCTCTTGAGGGCTGGTGGCTATGAGTTGCGGAAGTGGCTGTCTAACTCACCGGACCTATTGGCAGATTTGCCTAAGGACCACCAGCAAGAGCCGCTCCTCTTTGAAAATCCGGAGACTCCAGACATGCTGTCTGTTTTGGGAGTCCAGTATCGACCAGTCCCGGATTTGTTCACATATAGATTGGAACTGCCAGACCCAAAGGTCTGGACTAAACGCACGGTGCTGTCCACTGTAGCCCGTACCTTTGATCCGAACGGTTGGCTCAGCCCTGTAGTGTTTTCGATGAAGTGCTTCCTACAGGAGCTCTGGGCTGCGGAATTGTCATGGGACGAGCCCCTCTCTGGTAGCCTCCTACGAGAGTGGGTGAGGTTCGTGTCATCCCTACCCGACGTCAATCGGGTTTGTATACCGAGGCAAATGCTGCCTTCGGGAAAGTTTAAAGCCTCCCTGCACGGCTTTTGTGACGCGTCCGAAAGCGGATACGCGGCAGCCGTTTACATCCGAACGGTGGATGCAGCAGGCGTTGTCGCCGTACACTTAGTTACGGCCAAGAGTAAGGTCGCCCCCCTTCGGACTAGGCTAACCATTCCGAAGTTGGAGTTGTCCGGCGCCACTCTCTTAGTACGGCTACTCAATCATGTTGCCGACACCTTGGGAAACGGTGTCGACTTGGGGTCGATATTTGCGTGGTCTGACAGCCAGGTCGTCCTTTGTTGGCTGAAGAGTTCAGTCCACACCCTTGAGGTTTTTGTGGCCAACCGGGTCTCACAAATTCAGACTTCAAAGGCCCCGTTGATTTGGCGCCACGTACCGGGCGAATTGAACCCCGCAGATTGTGCCTCCCGCGGCTGCGAGGCGCCTGAGTTAGTGGACCACCGCCTATGGTGGAGTCCATCATGGTTGTTACGGCCTGAGCGCTCATGGCCTGCCACCCCGGCTGTGGCCAGGGTCCCAGACCTAGGCATGCGTGTTCACGCCGTGGAGACGGTGGCGGCTCCGCAGATGGAGTTTTTGTTAGACCGCTACAGTTCTCTTGATAAGTTGCTCGGCGTGACTGCTTGGATGAGGCGCTTTGTGCGAAATTGTCGCCAGCCTCAGGAGAAATCGTTGTCTCCGGTCCTCGCCCCACAAGAGCGGCAAGACGCTCTGTTGCATTGGTTGCGAGTGACGCAACAGCGAGAGTTTGAACCGGAGCTGAAAGCCCTGCGCTCAAGTAAGTCCAAGTTGAAGGGACCCTTGGTGCGGTTGAATCCCTTCTTGGACAGTACCGGATTGCTGCGTGTCGGAGGTAGGCTCAGACATGCCAACCTGCCGTACGGATCACGCCACCCTTTGTTGCTCCCCAAGGATGGACCGTTAGTTAGACTGTTGATTACAGACCGACATGTAAAGAATGCTCATGCCGGTTGTAATGCTTTGACCGCGCTCCTCCAACGAGAGTTCTGGATTTTGTCAGCGCGGAGAATAATCCGATCCGTTATTTTTCGTTGTCTCCCGTGTTATCGTTTGCGCGCCGATACGATGCAGCCCCAGATGGGTGATTTGCCTGCCGATCGAGTGAACGAATCGATGCCCTTCTCAGGAGTTGGAACGGATTTTGCGGGGCCATTTACCGTTAAGACATCGCGGCTTCGTAATGCTAGAACGGAAAAGGCTTACTTGTGTGTATTTGTTTGTTTGGCCACTAAAGCGGTCCACCTGGAGGTGGTTAGTGCCCTCACCACAGAAGCCTTTGTAGCCACGTTGAATCGTTTTGTGTCTCGCCGCGGAATGCCGTCGTTAATCAGGTCCGATTGTGGAACCAATTTCAAGGGCACCGATAGGTATTTAAAGGAAGTTTGTGAATTTTTGGATAGGAATAATTTTGAGATCGGATCCACACTCTCTCGCAGAGGGGTACGATGGCAGTACTCCCCGCCATCCTGCCCCCACTGGGGAGGGATTTTTGAAGCAACTGTAAAGGCCGCTAAAACTCACCTTCGTCGCGTTATTGGGGAGACGGTCCTCACGTTTGAGGAACTCGCGACCGTATTTTGTAAGGTTGAGGCGGTCCTCAACTCGCGTCCGTTATGTCCGTTGTCTTCGGACGCGAATGATTTAGAGGCCCTTACGCCGGGCCATTTTTTGATTGGCAGACCGCTTAACGCCTTGCCGGAATATCCTTATTCCGAAGTGCCCTCCGGACGGCTCTCGCGATTTGAATTGCTCCAGCAGCTTACGCAGAGTTTTTGGCGCCGTTGGCATCTGGAGTATTTGCACATTTTGCAGCAACGCGTTAAGTGGTCGGATAGGACGACCCCACCCAAGACCGGAGACCTCGTGTTGGTAAAGGATCCAAACCTGCCGCCCCTCCGCTGGCGTTTAGGACGCATTGTTCAGCTTCATCCGGGGTCGGATGGTGTGCCCAGGTTTGCCGAGGTCCTGGTGGGGGACTCTGTTTTGAAGCGAGCGATCGCTACCCTCTCTCGCCTGCCCTTAGATTGAGTTGGCGGACAGTTTGCTACTGTCCGGGACGGGGGGATGTTCGCGCCGCGCTGCGAGCGGTGCGTTGCCATTGTCAAGGTCACGAGACAATGCGCTCGGCCGGCCGGTGTAGGATCGCCAGTTGGCCGTAAGCAGCCGTGAGACAAGTTCGTGTGTTTCTGTAGCGACGTGCCGCGCCAGTTACCTATCCATATTGGGACCGAGATTTCGTTTTGCACCTACTAGGGCTCCGGTCGGGGTACGGACTTGTAACCCGTGTGTGTTCGCTTTGAAAAGCGCCGGGAAAGTTTTAGCGGCCTATTAGGGCATTGTGTAGTATAAGAGTGTTAGCTGTAAGAGTATCCCATCGGGGGTTGTGTGGAGATCGTTTTGTCAGGCGCGCGCGCGCCGGCGAGACAACGTTCAGCCCCCCTGGATTACGGACACTATTTTCTAGTAAGGTAGGATTAGCTTAATTTACTTAATTTTGCATGAGAAACCTTCGTTTCAATAAACTGTGGAACACAGTAGATGTGGTCATCACAATTGTGCGTGATCATATTTTTGGTAGCAGAGCGTAGTTGATATAATTAATTTTCATAGTAAAAATAAAAAGCGTACCTAAAAAGAGTACCTAAAAATTATTTTTTTTTGTTGAAATCTCGAGGGTATTTGAAGATCCCGAGACGATTGAAGTACTAAGAAATTGTTCTAGTAAATTCTCGAAGCGAATGTTTCTCACTTGGTGGATCCGATAATAGATAGACACTTATATAATTGTTGTCACATACTAGTGTTTTGATACGAGTTTACTCGCCTAGATGTGTATATTTTTTTTGTGTGTCCGGATTTATTTGACGAATAGTTCGTTCGAAAGTGTGTTTATTAGTACCACATACTAGTGATTTGATACGAGTTTACTCGCCTAGATGTGTATATTTTTTTTGTGTGTCCGGATTTATTTGACGAATAGTTTCGTTCGAAAGTGTTGTTTATTAGTACCACATACTAGTGTTTGTTCCGAGTCCGCTTGCCTAGTTAAAAAAGTGGAACTAGTTTTAATTATTAGTAGTATTAAATTACGAGTATTATTATTAAAAATAGTTTTGTTTTTGTTTGTTGATAACGGTTTAGTAGTTGATTTGCGAGGTTGACTTGGCCGTGCCGTGTATGCCATATCGTTAATCCTATACGTTTTGTTTATACCGTTATATTGTTAGCCCTTGAAATTGGTAAGTTGCTAATAATTTATGAAAATAGTAGGGTCCGTGTATGTCGTCCGAATTTTAATTGTGTTTTATATTATCGTGACGCGACCTATTTCTATTGTTTTTTTTGTTGATGTTTACCACTTTTATATTTCTTTGTTTGCTTTGTTTATTAAACGGATTATAAATGGCTCCTACGAACCCGACCGCCGTATCCAGGGCTGGCATCCAAGGAGCTTTGCGTTGGCTTGCTTGTGCGGTCACATTAATAGACCGAGCCGACCGGGTAGGCGCGTTGCTAGCTCGGTATGGCGGGCTGGCAGCTCGGCTGCAAGACCTGGAGCGCCACGCCATGGAGTGTCGCGCGCATTATTTGGAGAACCCCCCAGCTGATGATGCCGTGTCGGAACAGCTGGAGCAGGATGTAGCCCAGGCCTATGAGCTGGCTGACCAGTTCACGGAGGCGGCTGAGAGGGCCCTGGCTGTTCGGAAGGGGGAGCCGGTTTTGAGCGGGGAGGTCAAACCTACCCCGACGGCGTTGCTAGGCCGATTGCCTACATTGGAGATTCCCACTTTTAATGGGGATCTGTCAGCCTGGATGGGCTTCATTAACCTGTTTGACAGCCTAGTGGATTCACGACGGGACTTATCCCCTAGTGAGAAGTTGGCCTATTTGCGCTCCTCCCTGCGAGGAGAGGCCAGCGCGGTGATCCAGCACCTGCTCATCAGTGACGACAACTACCAGGTGGCTCGCCAGCTTCTGGTTAGCAGGTACCAGAATGTCCGGTTACTGGCGGACACCCACGTGGCCACGATTTTGGCCCTCCCGCGAATCACGCGGGTACACCTGTTACGGAGGGAGTTGCTGAACCCGCTACTGTCAGCGGTCAACTCCCTAAGGCGATTGGACCTGCCGGTGGATCAGTGGTCCTTTGTACTGCTGCACATAGTCCTCGCCAAATTGCCCGCTGAAATGAAGGGGCGCTTCGAGCAGAGGTACGGAGGCGACAGCGCCTCGTATCTCCCGCCCTTCGCGGACCTCCTTCGTTTTTTGGAGGACGAATGTAGGGTGACGGACCACCTGGAGCCCGCCCCGGTTCCAGGTGTTGGTCGTATGGTGGCGGCGAGGGAACAGCCCCGTCGCCCGACCAATCGCTATGCTGCCTTCCAGCAGTCCCCTCCCCCCGCACCGAGTGAGCGGTGCAGGTATTGCAGGGGAGATAGGCATGTGGTGCACGAATGTGCCAAATTTAGAGGCCTCCGCCCAGAGGGACGGAGGGCCGTTGCGAAACAGCGCCAATGGTGCTATAGGTGTTTGGGGGGACACATGCAGTCGGCGTGTCCCCAGACCGAGGATTGTCGTCTTTGCGGAGGGAGGCATCACCCCCTCCTTTGTTTGGACCGCAAGGACGCCGGGAGCGACCGGGGTTCGAATTCCTCGCGCACGGGCGGGGGCCCGGCAGCCCGGAACCGGTCCCCTAGAGATTCGGCGGGGCTTAGCCCCCCCGTTCAGTCCCCCCCGGAGAGGGGGAACTATAGGAGAGACGCCCCCCCCACGGGCGGGGGTAGGGGGGTACCACAAGAGTACGCCACGGTGGCGATGGGCACGGGCCCTATTTGCTACTCCCCCCCCCTAATGGAGAGGCCTCGATTGGGGTACTATGTACCGAGGCACGCCCCACACGGGTATTACCCTGCACCTAGGAGTGCTGTTGGTCGGGGCCAGTATGTACCCGATTGGGACCCGCTCGCCCGGTACGAGCGTCCCACATTTGGCGCGCCGACTCAGGCGCGAGGGGGACAAGTACCCCCCCAAAATTTTTAATGGCGCCCCTGTCGGACCCAACCACCCCGCCGGAGCTTGTGCTGTTGCCAACAGCCTCCGTGAATGTTTGGGGACCTAAGGGCAATGTTGTCACGGTGCGTGCCCTTTTGGACTCAGGTGCCCAGGGGTGCATAATGTCCAGGTGGCTTGTCCGACAGCTGGGTCTTTTGCTTGTGCCGCATCACGAAGCGGTACGGGGGGTGGGAGACTCGCGGATCCCTGATCCGATTGGTCGAGTTGAGTTCTCCTTCTCCCCCCACTTCACGCCAAGGCCGAAGATCGGTGCTTCGGCGATAGTTTTTGATAAGGTGGTTGGACCACTCCCGCAAGTGCGAGTGCCGCCATCCACGATTGAGCTGACGTCTGGACTGGCTTTGGCTGATCCTTCCTTCCACCGACCGGGCCCAATACACTTGTTGATTGGTGCGGATGTCCTCGGTCGTGTACTGTGTGGAAGCAAGCGAGTTTTGCAGACAGCCGATCTTGTCGCCTTGTCCTCGTCGCTGGGTCATGTGGTGATGGGAAAGGTACCACAGACACCAGAGACCCCGTCGGTAGACCGCCAGACCATTGTCGGTTCTACTTTGTCCGACGTTCTCCAAAAGTTTTGGGAGGTGGAGGAACCCCCCACTGCCAAGCGGTTGGATCCGTTAGCGGAGGAGTGCGAATTGTTCTACCAGAACAACACTGGGCGCCTCCTCTCGGGTCGCTTGATTACCCGCTTGCCCTTCTTGGCGGTTCGCCCTCCTTTAGGGAGCTCCCGACCGATGGCCGAGAAGAGATTGTTGTCCATGGAGCGTAGGATGGCCAGGGATCCCGCATTCAAGGAGAAGTATATAGACTTCATGCGGGAGTATTTGGACCTTGGGCACATGTCCATCTCGCAGTTGGACTGGCGTAATGTGGAACATTACTTCCTGCCACACCACGCTGTTTTGAAGACTTCCAATGGGAAGATCCGCGTGGTCTTTGATGGTTCAGCGCCCACGTCAACCGGAGTGTCGTTGAATCAGTGTCTGCATGCGGGGCCGAAGTTGCATCACGATGTCTGTGATGTTTTGACCAACTTCCGCCGGCACGCTGTCGTCTTTGTGGCCGATATCCGCATGATGTTCAGACAGACCGTGATTCACCCGGAGGATAGACGATACCAGCTCATCCTTTGGCGTGAGGATCCCCAGGATCCGATGTTGGCTTACGAGCTGAACACCAACACTTATGGTTTGCGGTCGAGCCCCTTTGTGGCGATCCGTTCGCTTTTGGAGCTCGCAGAGCGCGAACGGCTACGCTATCCCCGGGCATCTGCTCTTATTGAGGGGGGGGCCTTATTTGTCGACGATATCTGCACGGGGGCCTCGAGCTTAGATGAGGCTCTCGTCTTACGTGATGAGCTGATTGCGCTCTTGAGGGCTGGTGGCTATGAGTTGCGGAAGTGGCTGTCTAACTCACCGGACCTATTGGCAGATTTGCCTAAGGACCACCAGCAAGAGCCGCTCCTCTTTGAAAATCCGGAGACTCCAGACATGCTGTCTGTTTTGGGAGTCCAGTATCGACCAGTCCCGGATTTGTTCACATATAGATTGGAACTGCCAGACCCAAAGGTCTGGACTAAACGCACGGTGCTGTCCACTGTAGCCCGTACCTTTGATCCGAACGGTTGGCTCAGCCCTGTAGTGTTTTCGATGAAGTGCTTCCTACAGGAGCTCTGGGCTGCGGAATTGTCATGGGACGAGCCCCTCTCTGGTAGCCTCCTACGAGAGTGGGTGAGGTTCGTGTCATCCCTACCCGACGTCAATCGGGTTTGTATACCGAGGCAAATGCTGCCTTCGGGAAAGTTTAAAGCCTCCCTGCACGGCTTTTGTGACGCGTCCGAAAGCGGATACGCGGCAGCCGTTTACATCCGAACGGTGGATGCAGCAGGCGTTGTCGCCGTACACTTAGTTACGGCCAAGAGTAAGGTCGCCCCCCTTCGGACTAGGCTAACCATTCCGAAGTTGGAGTTGTCCGGCGCCACTCTCTTAGTACGGCTACTCAATCATGTTGCCGACACCTTGGGAAACGGTGTCGACTTGGGGTCGATATTTGCGTGGTCTGACAGCCAGGTCGTCCTTTGTTGGCTGAAGAGTTCAGTCCACACCCTTGAGGTTTTTGTGGCCAACCGGGTCTCACAAATTCAGACTTCAAAGGCCCCGTTGATTTGGCGCCACGTACCGGGCGAATTGAACCCCGCAGATTGTGCCTCCCGCGGCTGCGAGGCGCCTGAGTTAGTGGACCACCGCCTATGGTGGAGTCCATCATGGTTGTTACGGCCTGAGCGCTCATGGCCTGCCACCCCGGCTGTGGCCAGGGTCCCAGACCTAGGCATGCGTGTTCACGCCGTGGAGACGGTGGCGGCTCCGCAGATGGAGTTTTTGTTAGACCGCTACAGTTCTCTTGATAAGTTGCTCGGCGTGACTGCTTGGATGAGGCGCTTTGTGCGAAATTGTCGCCAGCCTCAGGAGAAATCGTTGTCTCCGGTCCTCGCCCCACAAGAGCGGCAAGACGCTCTGTTGCATTGGTTGCGAGTGACGCAACAGCGAGAGTTTGAACCGGAGCTGAAAGCCCTGCGCTCAAGTAAGTCCAAGTTGAAGGGACCCTTGGTGCGGTTGAATCCCTTCTTGGACAGTACCGGATTGCTGCGTGTCGGAGGTAGGCTCAGACATGCCAACCTGCCGTACGGATCACGCCACCCTTTGTTGCTCCCCAAGGATGGACCGTTAGTTAGACTGTTGATTACAGACCGACATGTAAAGAATGCTCATGCCGGTTGTAATGCTTTGACCGCGCTCCTCCAACGAGAGTTCTGGATTTTGTCAGCGCGGAGAATAATCCGATCCGTTATTTTTCGTTGTCTCCCGTGTTATCGTTTGCGCGCCGATACGATGCAGCCCCAGATGGGTGATTTGCCTGCCGATCGAGTGAACGAATCGATGCCCTTCTCAGGAGTTGGAACGGATTTTGCGGGGCCATTTACCGTTAAGACATCGCGGCTTCGTAATGCTAGAACGGAAAAGGCTTACTTGTGTGTATTTGTTTGTTTGGCCACTAAAGCGGTCCACCTGGAGGTGGTTAGTGCCCTCACCACAGAAGCCTTTGTAGCCACGTTGAATCGTTTTGTGTCTCGCCGCGGAATGCCGTCGTTAATCAGGTCCGATTGTGGAACCAATTTCAAGGGCACCGATAGGTATTTAAAGGAAGTTTGTGAATTTTTGGATAGGAATAATTTTGAGATCGGATCCACACTCTCTCGCAGAGGGGTACGATGGCAGTACTCCCCGCCATCCTGCCCCCACTGGGGAGGGATTTTTGAAGCAACTGTAAAGGCCGCTAAAACTCACCTTCGTCGCGTTATTGGGGAGACGGTCCTCACGTTTGAGGAACTCGCGACCGTATTTTGTAAGGTTGAGGCGGTCCTCAACTCGCGTCCGTTATGTCCGTTGTCTTCGGACGCGAATGATTTAGAGGCCCTTACGCCGGGCCATTTTTTGATTGGCAGACCGCTTAACGCCTTGCCGGAATATCCTTATTCCGAAGTGCCCTCCGGACGGCTCTCGCGATTTGAATTGCTCCAGCAGCTTACGCAGAGTTTTTGGCGCCGTTGGCATCTGGAGTATTTGCACATTTTGCAGCAACGCGTTAAGTGGTCGGATAGGACGACCCCACCCAAGACCGGAGACCTCGTGTTGGTAAAGGATCCAAACCTGCCGCCCCTCCGCTGGCGTTTAGGACGCATTGTTCAGCTTCATCCGGGGTCGGATGGTGTGCCCAGGTTTGCCGAGGTCCTGGTGGGGGACTCTGTTTTGAAGCGAGCGATCGCTACCCTCTCTCGCCTGCCCTTAGATTGAGTTGGCGGACAGTTTGCTACTGTCCGGGACGGGGGGATGTTCGCGCCGCGCTGCGAGCGGTGCGTTGTCATTGTCAAGGTCACGAGACAATGCGCTCGGCCGGCCGGTGTAGGATCGCCAGTTGGCCGTAAGCAGCCGTGAGACAAGTTCGTGTGTTTCTGTAGCGACGTGCCGCGCCAGTTACCTATCCATATTGGGACCGAGATTTCGTTTTGCACCTACTAGGGCTCCGGTCGGGGTACGGACTTGTAACCCGTGTGTGTTCGCTTTGAAAAGCGCCGGGAAAGTTTTAGCGGCCTATTAGGGCATTGTGTAGTATAAGAGTGTTAGCTGTAAGAGTATCCCATCGGGGGTTGTGTGGAGATCGTTTTGTCAGGCGCGCGCGCGCCGGCGAGACAACGTTCAGCCCCCCTGGATTACGGACACTATTTTCTAGTAAGGTAGGATTAGCTTAATTTACTTAATTTTGCATGAGAAACCTTCGTTTCAATAAACTGTGGAACACAGTAGATGTGGTCATCACAATTGTGCGTGATCACTATACTTTATAGATTCGTGTTTTTTACGAATCATAAATGACGGATCCCATGTGAACGTGCCGTTACATTTTCAAATTGAATAGACTTCACAACATTACTTAAGTAGCGATCTAATTATAGCACTCTTAAAAATGCCCAAAGTGTTACAATACAGACCGTAACATCATCATCATCGTCGTGTGAACGAGCCCTTACAGTTCATTCACAAGGGATCCGTCACTGACGATCGTGACAAAACACGAAACTCGTACTTGTGTACTTTAAAAACAAAAGACATATCCGTAATTTTATACGATTCGTGATGCGTGTTAACACGGTCATTTACAAAGCCGTCTTCCAAAAAATTACGAATCGTGAAAAAGACGATATGTCAATCGTCGTGTGACGTCGAGCACTTACGATATTACTTAAGTGGCAATATAAGTGGATGCACTTAAAATAACTCTTTGGGGCACTCTTAAAAATGTTCCAAAGTGAGCCCCAATAAAACTGACCGAACTAAAAACAGAAATAATAATATTTGCAATAACCGTAGTCCATAAGTCTATTTGTCGCCGGGACGCATCTGTGCGACGCCGATATTCCCACCCGTTCCGTTGAATTTGTTACGCGACTGCGCTGTTAGGCTAGATTGAGAGAAATCGAATTGCCAGAGAAAACCGCATATGTCTTTACGCCACATAATATTGCAAATACTGTTAGTCCGCTTAGACGAGGTCGATTTATCAAAGGAATCCGCTGTTTATTTATGTGAGTGGTATTGAGATAGATTTGCTTACTCTGCTTCTAGCGTGGTGGTAAGTAATATTAAAGATGGTTTTCGCGAAATCGTCTATGTTCGTGTTATAAGTTATAACCCTTAACAAGACTAGTTCGACTTTTTGTTCTCAGCTAAGGATCGTTTTTAAAAATAAACCATTATTATAATTAACAACTTAATTGTCCCTATACACACAATTTACAACTACCACACGTCCATTAGTTTTTCATTACTGTTAGGCTAAATAGCATTAAAACTGTAATAAATAAATTTATTTCATAATTTTTTGGCTTATATATGGCTCATGGCTGTAGGGTAAAATCATTTTTTCCTAAGTTCAATGAGTCACATCACATGTGACTCCTGAACCTAGTTTAAAAGTTCCTCGTAAGTAATTTTTTTGAGTCATTGGACAGTTATGGTTATGTCTATGTAAAAACATACTGTTTTAAGTATATTTTTTGTTTTGTGAATTCTACTAGGCTTTTCGACAAGATCATTTAAGCATTTGTGTATCTCTGTGTGACGCCGATATTGCCACCCGTTCCGTTGAATTTGTAACGCGACGGCGCTATTAGCCTAGGTTGCGAGAAATCGAATTGCCAGAGAAGCATATGTCTTTACGCCACATAATATTGCAAATATTTTTAGTCCGCTTAGACGAGGTCGATTTATCAAAGGAATCCGCTGTTTATTTATGTGAGTGGTATTGAAATAGATTTGCTTAGGTACTCGCGTAGCGTGTTGGTAAAAATTTAAAGGTGCCTTTCGCAAAATCGCGTATCTTAGTGTTATAATTGTAACCAACAACAAGACTTATTAAGGGGCCTACACAGAGATCGGCAGGCCGCCTGCAGTCCTCGATCAAACATGCCACCTGACATTCAGTTTTTGTATGTTAAACTGTGAGTGTGTTGCCTGTGTGGCCGACTGCGGCCATGACAGTATGTTGCCTGCAAGCGGACTGACAGTCTCGGGGGCCCTTTAGACTTTTGGTTATTTTTCAGTTCTTTTAGTAGTATATGTATCAAGGTGTACACCTATATCCTAATGGTTACAAACTTGTTCTTAGATATAAGTTAATTAAGATTTGTTGTACGTTCTGGTTGAAACCTGTTTTGTATAACTTTAAAATAAAATAAAAACAATAGAGATATGTTGTTGGTATGTATTAGGCACCTATATTTTATCCAATACAGATTGTTTGTATGACGAAACAGATGTTCCCATTCGCAATATGTATCATAACCCGACGTTAATATATTTTATTTGGGTAGAATAATTTCTCTGTGCCTAATCCTGAGCATTAGCGTGTTCTCAAAGGTCAAGAATGAGATACAAAGATAAAAGAAAAAGCTATAAATATAAATGTGTAGGAATGTCGTGTAACATAGGGATATAAGAGATTTATGCGCCATCTTACAGCCAAATGTTGGAGCAGTAAAACATTTGGCCAATGGAGAATTGTATGTTACTATGAATATCATATTTCTTTTTTTTAACTTCGGCTTTTCTGCGGCATTCTTTAGCTCTGACTTTGAAAAAAATACTGGCGTCTTTATGGTTTTGCTTAATAAACCTACCTACTGGTTTATGAGTAAATGGCTTTTTGTAGAGCATATTAAAAAGCTAGTTCGCAACATAAATGAAATGTAAAATAGCTGTGTTTTCGTTCTGTTCAGAAGTTTTCTGAGAAGAAAATATTTTAAGGACTATGTTCGCGCCGCGCTGCGAGCGGTGCGTTGTCATTGTCAAGGTCACGGGCGACACGCAATGCGCTCGGGCCGCGTGCAGACCAGTTGGCCGTAAGCAGCCGCGAGACAAGTTCGTGTGTTTCTGTAGCGACGTGCCGCGCAAGTTACCTACCCATATTGGGACCGAGATTCGTTTTGCACCTACTAGGGCTCCGGTCGGGGTACGGACGTGTAACCCGTGTGTGTTCGCTTTGAAAAGCGCCGGGAAAGTTTTAGCGGCCTATTAGGGCATTGTGTAGTATAAGAGTGTTAGCTGTAAGAGTATCCCATCGGGGGTTGTGTGGAGATCGTTTTGCCAGGGCGCGCGCGCGCCGGCGAGACAACGTCAGCCCCCCTGGATTACGGACACTATTTTCTAGTAAGGTAGGATTAGTTTAATTTACTTAATTTTGCATGGGAAACCTTCGTTTCAATAAACTGTGGAACACAGTAGATGTGGTCATCACAATTGTGCGTGATCATATTTTTGGTAGCAGAGCTTAGTTGATATAATTAATTTTCATATTAAAATTAACTACATAAAATTTCATAGTAAAAATAAAAAGCGTACCTAAAAAGCGTACCTAAAAATTATTTTTTTTTTTGTTGAAATCTCGAGGGTAATTGAAGATCCCGAGACGATTTGAAGTACTAAGAAATTGTTCTAGTAAATTCTCGAAGCGAATGTTTCTCACTTGGTGGATCCGATAATAGATAGACACTTATATAATTGTTGTCACATACTAGTGTTTTGATACGAGTTTACTCGCCTAGATGTGTATATTTTTTTTTGTGTGTCCGGATTTATTTGACGAATAGTTTCGTTCGAAAGTGTGTTTATTAGTACCACATACTAGTGATTTGATACGAGTTTACTCGCCTAGATGTGTATATTTTTTTTTTGTGTGTCCGGGTTTATTTGACGAATAGTTTCGTTCGAAAGTGTTGTTTATTAGTACCACATACTAGTGTTTGTTCCGAGTCCGCTTGCCTAGTTAAAAAAGTGGAACTAGTTTTAATTATTAGTAGTATTAAATTACGAGTATTATTATTAAAAATAGTTTTGTTTTCGTTTGTTGATAACGGTTTAGTAGTTGATTTGCGAGGTATGCCATACCGTTAATCCTATACGTTTTGTTTATACCGTTATATTGTTAGCCCTTGAAATTGGTAAGTTGCTAATAATTTATGAAACTAGTAGGGTCCGTGTATGTCGTCCGAATTTTAACCCTTGAACCCCGTTGGGGCCAATTCTGACCACGCATATAGCTGTCAACGTTCACTCAAACCCGGGGCGGCCAATATTGACCAGGCGCCGGCCGGCACAGATTACTTGTGTTTTATATTATCGTGACGCGACCTATTTCTATTGTTTTTTTTGTTGATGTTTACCACTTTTATATTTCTTTGTTTGCTTTGTTTATAAAACGGATTATAAATGGCTCCTACGAATCCGACCGCCGTATCCAGGGCTGGCATCCAAGGAGTTTTGCGTTGGCTTGCTTGTGCGGTCACATTAATAGACCGAGCCGACCGGGTAGGCGCGTTGCTAGCTCGGTATGGCGGGCTGGCAGCTCGCCTGCAAGACCTGGAGCGCCACGCCATGGAGTGTCGCGCGTATTATTTGCAGAACCCCCCAGCTGATGAGGCCGTGTCGGAACAGCTGGAGCAGGATGTAGCCCAGGCCTATGAGCTGGCTGACCAGTTCACGGAGGCGGCTGAGAGGGCCCTGGCTGTTCGGAAGGGGGAGCCGGTTTTGAGCGGGGAGGTCAAACCTACCCCGACGGCGTTGCTAGGCCGATTGCCTACATTGGAGATTCCCACTTTTAATGGGGATCTGTCAGCCTGGATGGGCTTCATTAATTTGTTTGACAGTTTGGTGGATTCACGACGGGACTTATCCCCTAGCGAGAAGTTGGCCTATTTGCGCTCCTCCCTGCGAGGAGAGGCCAGCGCGGTAATCCAGCACCTGCTCATCAGTGACGACAACTACCAGGTGGCTCGCCAGCTTCTGGTTAGCAGGTACCAGAATGTCCGGTTACTGGCG
This sequence comes from Crambus lathoniellus, assembly GCA_949710035.1. Taxonomy (NCBI): domain Eukaryota; kingdom Metazoa; phylum Arthropoda; class Insecta; order Lepidoptera; family Crambidae; genus Crambus; species Crambus lathoniellus. The sequence goes on along the minus strand of OX453315.1, from coordinate 8,023,707 downwards.
GACACCCACGTGGCCACGATTTTGGCCCTCCCGCGAATCACGCGGGTACACCTGTTACGGAGGGAGTTGCTGAACCCGCTACTGTCAGCGGTCAACTCCCTAAGGCGATTGGACCTGCCGGTGGATCAGTGGTCCTTTTTACTGCTGCACATAGTCCTCGCCAAATTACCCGCTGAAATGAAGGGGCGTTTCGAGCAGAGGTACGGAGGCGACAGCGCCTCGTATCTCCCGCCCTTCGCGGACCTCCTTCGTTTTTTGGAGGACGAATGTAGGGTGACGGACCACCTGGAGCCCGCCCCGGTTCCAGGTGTTGGTCGTATGGTGGCGGCGAGGGAACAGCCCCGTCGCCCGACCAATCGATATGCTGCCTTCCAGCAGTCCCCTCCCCCCGCACCGAGTGAGCGGTGCAGGTATTGCAGGGGAGAGAGGCACATGGTGCACGAATGTGCCAAATTTAGAGGCCTCCGCCCAGAGGGACGGAGGGCCGTTGCTAGACAGCGCCAATGGTGCTATAGGTGTTTGGGGGGACACATGCAGTCGGCGTGTCCCCAGACCGAGGATTGTCGTCTTTGCGGAGGGAGGCATCACCCCCTCCTTTGTTTGGACCGCAAGGACGCCGGGAGCGACCGGGGTTCGAATTCCTCGCGCACGGGCGGGGGCCCGGCAGCCCGGAACCGGTCCCCTAGAGATTCGGCGGGGCTTAGCCCCCCCGTTCAGTCCCCCCCGGAGAGGGGGAACTATAGGAGAGACGCCCCCGCCACGGGCGGGGGTAGGGGGGTACCACAAGAGTACGCCACGGTGGCGATGGGCACGGGCCCTATTTGCTACTCCCCCCCCCTAATGGAGAGGCCTCGATTGGGGTACTATGCACCGAGGCACGCCCCACACGGGTATTACCCTGCACCTAGGAGTGCTGTTGGTCGGGGCCAGTACGTACCCGATTGGGACCCGCTCGCCCGGTACGAGCGTCCCACATTTGGCGCGCCGACTCAGGCGCGAGGGGGACAAGTACCCCCCCAAAATTTTTAATGGCGCCCCTGTCGGACCCAACCACCCCTCCGGAGCTTGTGCTGTTGCCAACAGCCTCCGTGAATGTTTGGGGACCTAAGGGCAATGTTGTCACGGTGCGTGCCCTTTTGGACTCAGGTGCCCAGGGGTGCATAATGTCCAGGTGGCTTGTCCGACAGCTGGGTCTTTTGCTTGTGCCGCATCACGAAGCGGTACGGGGGGTGGGAGACTCGCGGATCCCTGATCCGATTGGTCTAGTTGAGTTCTCCTTCTCCCCCCACTTCGCGCCAAGGCCGAAGATCGGTGCTTCGGCGATAGTCTTTGATAAGGTGGTTGGACCACTCCCGCAAGTGCGAGTGCCGTCATCCACGATTGAGCTGACGTCTGGACTGGCTTTGGCTGATCCTTCCTTCCACCGACCGGGCCCAATACACTTGTTGATTGGTGCGGATGTCCTCGGTCGTGTACTGTGTGGAAGCAAGCGAGTTTTGCAGACAGCCGATCTTGTCGCCTTGTCCTCGTCGCTGGGTCATGTGGTGATGGGAAAGGTACCACAGACACCAGAGACCCCGTCGGTAGACCGCCAGACCATTGTCGGTTCTACTTTGTCCGACGTTCTCCAAAAGTTTTGGGAGATGGAGGAACCTCCCACTGCCAAGCGGTTGGATCCGTTAGCCGAGGAGTGCGAATTGTTCTACCAGAACAACACTGGGCGCCTCCTCTCGGGTCGCTTGATTACCCGCTTGCCCTTCTTGGCGGTTCGCCCTCTTTTAGGGAGCTCCCGGCCGATGGCCGAGAAGAGATTGTTGTCCATGGAGCGTAGGATGGCCAGGGATCCCGCATTCAAGGAGAAGTATATAGACTTCATGCGGGAGTATTTGGACCTTGGGCACATGTCCATCTCGCAGTTGGACTGGCGTAATGTGGAACATTACTTCCTGCCACACCACGCTGTTTTGAAGACTTCCAATGGGAAGATCCGCGTGGTCTTTGATGGATCAGCGCCCACGTCAACCGGAGTGTCGTTGAATCAGTGTCTGCATGCGGGGCCGAAGTTGCATCACGATGTCTGTGATGTTTTGACCAACTTCCGCCGGCACGCTGTCGTCTTTGTGGCCGATATCCGCATGATGTTCAGACAGACCGTGATTCACCCGGAGGATAGACGATATCAGCTCATCCTTTGGCGTGAGGATCCCCAGGATCCGATGTTGGCTTACGAGCTGAACACCAACACTTATGGTTTGCGGTCGAGCCCCTTTGTGGCGATCCGTTCGCTTTTGGAGCTCGCAGAGCGCGAACGGCTACGCTATCCCCGGGCATCTGCTCTTATTGAGGGGGGGGCCTTATTTGTCGACGATATCTGCACGGGGGCCTCGAGCTTAGATGAGGCTCTCGTCTTACGTGATGAGCTAATTGCGCTCTTGAGGGCTGGTGGCTATGAGTTGCGGAAGTGGCTGTCTAACTCACCGGACCTATTGGCAGATTTGCCTAAGGACCACCAGCAAGAGCCGCTCCTCTTTGAAAATCCGGAGACTCCAGACATGCTGTCTGTTTTGGGAGTCCAGTATCGACCAGTCCCGGATTTGTTCACATATAGATTAGAACTGCCAGACCCAAAGGTCTGGACTAAACGCACGGTGCTGTCTACTGTAGCCCGTACCTTTGATCCGAACGGTTGGCTCAGCCCTGTAGTGTTTTCGATGAAGTGCTTCCTACAGGAGCTCTGGGCTGCGGAATTGTCATGGGATGAGCCCCTCTCTGGTAGCCTCCTACGAGAGTGGGTGAGGTTCGTGTCATCCCTACCCGACGTCAATCGGGTTTGTATACCGAGGCAAATGCTGCCTTCGGGAAAGTTTAAAGCCTCCCTGCACGGCTTTTGTGACGCGTCCGAAAGCGGATACGCGGCAGCCGTTTACATCCGAACGGTGGATGCAGCAGGCGTTGTCGCCGTACACTTAGTTACGGCCAAGAGTAAGGTCGCCCCCCTTCGGACTAGGCTAACCATTCCGAAGTTGGAGTTGTCCGGCGCCACTCTCTTAGTACGGCTACTCAATCATGTTGCCGACACCTTGGGAAACGGTGTCGACTTGGAGTCGATATTTGCGTGGTCTGACAGCCAGGTCGTCCTTTGTTGGCTGAAGAGTTCAGTCCACACCCTTGAGGTTTTTGTGGCCAACCGGGTCTCACAAATTCAGACTTCAAAGGCCCCGTTGATTTGGCGCCACGTACCGGGCGAATTGAACCCCGCAGATTGTGCCTCCCGCGGCTGCGAGGCGCCTGAGTTAGTGGACCACCACCTATGGTGGAGTCCATCATGGTTGTTACGGCCTGAGCGCTCATGGCCTGCCACCCGGGCTGTGGCCAGAGTCCCAGACCTAGGCATGCGTGTTCACGCCGTGGAGACGGTGGCGGCTCCGCAGATGGAGTTTTTGTTAGACCGCTACAGTTCTCTTGATAAGTTGCTCGGCGTGACTGCTTGGATGAGGCGCTTTGTGCGAAATTGTCGCCAGCCTCAGGAGAAATTGTTGTCTCCGGTCCTCGCCCCACAAGAGCGGCAAGACGCTCTTTTGCATTGGTTGCGAGTGACGCAACAGCGAGAGTTTGAACCGGAGCTGAAAGCCCTGCGCTCAAGTAAGCCCAAGTTGAAGGGACCCTTGGTGCGGTTGAATCCTTTCTTGGACAGTACCGGATTGCTGCGTGTCGGAGGTAGGCTCAGACATGCCAACCTGCCGTACGGATCACGCCACCCTTTGTTGCTCCCCAAGGATGGACCGTTAGTTAGACTGTTGATTACAGACCGACATGTAAAGAATGCTCATGCCGGTTGTAATGCTTTGACCGCGCTCCTCCAACGAGAGTTCTGGATTTTGTCAGCGCGGAGAATAATCCGATCCGTTATTTTTCGTTGTCTCCCGTGTTATCGTTTGCGCGCCGATACGATGCAGCCCCAGATGGGTGATTTGCCTGCCGATCGAGTGAACGAATCGATGCCCTTCTCAGGAGTTGGAACGGATTTTGCGGGGCCATTTACCGTTAAGACATCGCGGCTTCGTAATGCTAGAACGGAAAAGGCTTACTTGTGTGTATTTGTTTGTTTGGCCACTAAAGCGGTCCACCTGGAGGTGGTTAGTGCCCTCACCACAGAAGCCTTTGTAGCCACGTTGAATCGTTTTGTGTCTCGCCGCGGAATGCCGTCGTTAATCAGGTCCGATTGTGGAACCAATTTCAAGGGCACCGATAGGTATTTAAAGGAAGTTTGTGAATTTTTGGATAGGAATAATTTTGAGATCGGATCCACACTCTCTCGCAGAGGGGTACGATGGCAGTACTCCCCGCCATCCTGCCCCCACTGGGGAGGGATTTTTGAAGCAACTGTAAAGGCCGCTAAAACTCACCTTCGTCGCGTTATTGGGGAGACGGTCCTCACGTTTGAGGAACTCGCGACCGTATTTTGTAAGGTTGAGGCGGTCCTCAACTCGCGTCCGTTGTGTCCGTTGTCTTCGGACGCGAATGATTTAGAGGCCCTTACGCCGGGCCATTTTTTGATTGGCAGACCGCTTAACGCCTTGCCGGAATATCCTTATTCCGAAGTGGCCTCCGGACGGCTCTCGCGATTTGAATTGCTCCAGCAGCTTACGCAGAGTTTTTGGCGCCGTTGGCATCTGGAGTATTTGCACATTTTGCAGCAACGCGTTAAGTGGTCGGATAGGACGACCCCACCCAAGACAGGAGACCTCGTGTTGGTAAAGGATCCAAACCTGCCGCCCCTCCGCTGGCGTTTAGGACGCATTGTTCAGCTTCATCCGGGGTCGGATGGTGTGCCCAGGTTTGCCGAGGTCCTGGTGGGGGACTCTGTTTTGAAGCGAGCGATCGCTACCCTCTCTCGCCTGCCCTTAGATTGAGTTGGCGGACAGTTTGCTACTGTCCGGGACGGGGGGATGTTCGCGCCGCGCTGCGAGCGGTGCGTTGTCATTGTCAAGGTCACGGGCGACACGCAATGCGCTCGGGCCGCGTGCAGACCAGTTGGCCGTAAGCAGCCGCGAGACAAGTTCGTGTGTTTCTGTAGCGACGTGCCGCGCAAGTTACCTACCCATATTGGGACCGAGATTCGTTTTGCACCTACTAGGGCTCCGGTCGGGGTACGGACGTGTAACCCGTGTGTGTTCGCTTTGAAAAGCGCCGGGAAAGTTTTAGCGGCCTATTAGGGCATTGTGTAGTATAAGAGTGTTAGCTGTAAGAGTATCCCATCGGGGGTTGTGTGGAGATCGTTTTGCCAGGGCGCGCGCGCGCCGGCGAGACAACGTCAGCCCCCCTGGATTACGGACACTATTTTCTAGTAAGGTAGGATTAGTTTAATTTACTTAATTTTGCATGGGAAACCTTCGTTTCAATAAACTGTGGAACACAGTAGATGTGGTCATCACAATTGTGCGTGATCAGACTATTTTCACAATAATTTTAGCTGAATAGAGGCGAATAGCGTTTGAGATAGGTAGATCTGTCTGTCAATATATACAGACGGAAGGATAAATATGGAGAGAATTTCTTATTATTCGTGTGATCTATAAATTTTACTGAAACTATGGCTAATGTTCACGTTGAAATGTATACTATTTAAAATGCATCTTGGATAAAGAATAACAATGCGTTCTAGACTAAGGGACTTGTCACACCGCCGGCGAGCAAGGGATTAGCTTTCAACTATTTTATCACTCAAGAAATGAATTCTTACACATTGATTCTTAAAGGCAGCAATCTAACTGTCATAATTTGACAAGCGAATTAGTTACATAATCAGCCCGCAGAGCCGTACGGCCCCGTATCCGCTGCACGGCCCAGGCGCCCAGCACCCCGATCGCGGTAATCCTATGACGCATTAGTCACGTGCAGTTGACGTGCAAAACCGTATTTGATAACGCGCGGCGTTGACAGTGGAACAACGTTTTCTGTGCCGGTGCAAATCTTTGGAACTAAAACAGTTTTCATACGACAGTCTACTTTGACAGCTAATTTCGTATTGCAAGTGGTACCTCCATGAAGTTTGACTTAACACTCTGAGGTAACTGGAGCTCTCACCCTGAATAAAAAAGTGTCGCCAGCAAATTTGACATTTATGTATGTAGTGGCTGTCAGCTGTCTCATATGACCATACGTATTTTTTTATAGTGTAGGTGAGACGGAAGACAGCCACTGTGTTATTTGTGGTATTCAAAAAATTGTTCGTACTGCACTCTCCAGTTACCTCAGAGTATTAAGTCAAACTTCATGGGTACCTCTGTCACGGATGTCACCGGAATAGATAGGATTCTACAATCCAATCTGTTCCGGTGACATCCGTGACAGAGGAGGTCTTGATCACGTTTGCGTTTTGACAATATGAAGTCAAACGTCAAGACGCAAACGTGATCAAGACGCGCTGCATAGAATTTCGGCGATCGGCCCGCAGCACACTTTCCGGCCCGAGCCGATGCAAGCCGGTTGGTCTAAATTGTACATTATTCATCCGTAAGGAAAGTATGTGCCTTTACACATTACGATTGTAATTAAACTATTTTATACAACAATTAATCCTAAATCATTAATTTAACACGAATACCCATATTTTATGACTTTATTACTGAGTCCTGGAAACCCATACTAATATCACAGAATAAGCAACTTTTCATACAGTAGGCCGACGGAGACGTCTAGACAGGTCAATCGTGCGGAGCTTGCGGGGTGAGACGGGGGAGTGGTTGTCCCGAGCTACATACAACGCCGGTCATAGTAACTCGGGACAAGTCTTCCAGGGCTATCACGACTTTATCGTTATAATTTATTTTTAAATTAATATTATGTTGCATACGACATGTAGTGTGAGTGAGTGCAAATCTTCATCTCGCTTATTAAAAAAAGGCAAATTTCCAAAATTCAAGATGGCAGCCATATTTTTTGTTTGTGAGCCGATTTTGATGAAACTTGGTTTTTAGTACAATTTTGACAAGAAAACAACAACGCAATGTCAAAAATAAAAATAAACCAAGATGGCGGCCAACTTTTTTTTTGTAAGCCGATTTTGATGAAACTTAGTTTCTGGTACTATTTTGACAAGAAAACAACAACGCAATGTTAAAAGTATTAAAAAATCCAAGATGGCGGCCAACTTTTTTGTTAGCAGGCCGATTTCGATGAAACTCAGTTTCTGGTACTATTTTGACAAGAAAACAGCAACGCAATGTTAAAAATATAAAATCCAAGATGGCGGACAAATTTTTTGTTTGCTGGCCGATTTCGATTAAATTCAGTTTCTGGTACTATTTTGACCAGAAAACAGCAACGCAATGTTAAAAATATTAAAAATCCAAGATGGCGGCCAACTTTTTTGTTTGTGAGCCGATTTTGATGAAACTTGGTTTTTAGTACAATTTTGACAAGAAAACCACAACACAATGTTAAAAGTATTAAAAAATCCAAGATGGCGGCCAACTTTTTTGTTAGCAGGCCGATTTCGATTAAATTCAGTTTCTGGTACTATTTTAAACAAAAAATTTGGCCGCCATCTTGAATTTTTATATTTTTAACATTGCGTTGCTGTTTTCTTGTCAAAATAGAACTAGAAACTGAGTTTCATTGAAATCGGCCTGCAAACAAAAAAGTTGGCCGCCATCTTGGATTTTTTAATACTTTTAACATTGTGTTGTTGTTTTCTTGTCAAAATTGTACTAAAAACCAAGTTTCATCAAAATCGGCTCACAAACAAAAAAGGTGGCCGCCATCTTGGATTTTTAATATTTTTACCATTGCATTGCTGTTTTCTTGTCAAAATAGTACCAGAAACTGAGTTTCATCGAAATCGGCCAGCAAACAAAAAATTTGGTCGCCATCTTGGATTTTTATATTTTTAACATTGCGTTGCTGTTTTCTTGTCAAAATAGAACCACAAACTGAGTTTTATTGAAATCGGCTGCAAACAAAAAAGTTGGCCGCCATCTTGATTTTTATATTTTTAACATTGCGTTGCTGTTTTCTTGTCAAAATAGAACCAGAAACTGAGTTTTATCAAAATCGGCCCACAAACAAAAAAGTCGGCCGCCATCTTGGATTTTTATCATGTTTAACATTTCGTTGTTGTTTTCTTGCCAAAATAGTACCAGAAACTGAATTTCACCGAAATCAGCCAGCAAACAAAAAAGTTGGCCGCCATCTTGAATTTTTATATTTTTAACATTGCGTTGCTGTTTTCTTGTCAAAATAGTACCAGAAACTGCGTTTCATTGAAATCGGCGTGCTAACAAAATAGTTGGCCGCCATCTTGGATTTTTTTATACTTTTAACATTGCGTTGCTGTTTTCTTGTCAAAATAGAACCAAAAACCGAGTTTCATCGAAATCAGCCTACAAACAAAAAAGTCGGCCGCCGTCTTGAATTTTTTAATAATTTTGACATTGCATTTGCATTATTAAATTATATTATTAATTTAATATCGCAATACCAATGTACCCACCCGGGGTCGTAAAAGGTCCACGGTCACATTTTAAAGTGACAACCCTTACGTACGAGATGTCAAAGTGTATCAGCTGTTTTTAAATTTAATTTTATTAATTTAATTCATAGTATTTGTATAGTGTTTTATTGTAAAAGTGATTCTAACATTATAAATACCTAGTACAAGTGTTTTCCAAAAAATCTACTTAATATATTTTGAAAAACATCGACGACAAAATTGTAACGGCGAAACGTCAATGTAACGGACATCAAGATTTAGCAAGACGATAATTACCTATTGAAGAAGGACGATTAAATCGATAATAAGCGGCAAATAAAACCGGGGAAGTATTTGTTTCGTAACTTTATTGTTAATTAATAATACTCAGACACTTTGTTGTTCTCACTGAACTGTTAAGAGACAAGTACAATTGTATGTCAAACTGGTTTCACACTTACTGTACACTAATTTAACATTACTGGTACAGAGTTCACTTCCAGTGAACAACGTCACAAACAATTACGATTTGGCATTGTTAATACCTCTCTTCACTTGACATACTGTGGAAGTGAAGCTGATGGTGACCGCTACCTGTCACAGACATTCACCTATTCTGCTACTCTTTCCATGCACTACATCTATACAAAGAAACCCAAATCATCTCGAACAAATATTGTGAAACTAGTTTGCAACAACAATTAGTACCTAATAATAAGTCTGTTAATTTATTAGTGAATGGAGTTAAGTATAGGTTAGGTACCTACTGTTTGACTACCTACATTCAAGTCAACAAAAATCAATCTTATTTCAGATCCTTTATTTTCAATATATGTATGCAAAATTATTTAAGTAAACTACACAGTATTAATAATATATTAATTTAAACATATTGATTGATATTTATGTAATTTAACTAAGTACCTACCTACATACTTCTGAAAGGCTTACCTCACTTTACTTTAACAAAAGTCAATCTGATGGTGACACCTTCCAGCTACTTCTATAAATATTTATTTATTAAACATTGTTAACTAACACAAATATAAACCTCACTTTCCTTTGCTCAAAGTAAAGTTGATGGTGTTATTAAGATTAACATAGCATTCATTCATAATTTTATTTAAGTATTTGTTATTTTATTACACCTAATACACTTTATGATTATTTAACTTTTTAACTGTTTGTTCCTTAAAAAAAAAATAGTAGTTACCTAGAAAAGTCAATTAAATAAAAAAAAAACTTTTTTTAATTATTTCCTTAGATAAATCTGTCAATCCTAGCTTTACTTAAATCATATATTGATCACTTCTGTATATTTTCAGCGGTAGCAACTTTTAAGCTTAATTAGCAATTATGATGACCCGGAGGGCAACGGCTAAGGATGTGGAGGTACAACTCAAGAATGCCCTGCAAGATCTAAAGGCAGCTAAAGATCTAAGTGACTCCCTAATAAGGGAAAGAGAGGAAAGTGAGACGGAGATCTATAAGAACATTACCCGTAACACTGAGCTTAAAAATGAACTTGCTGCTCTTCATGTAAAATACTCGGAAGTTGTGCAGAAGTGTAACCAAATGCAAGACTTTATTGAGTCTTTTAGGGCTTGCTCTGATACTCATGAACAGGCATTGAGTCGCATAACAGACCTGGAAATTAGTCTCTCTCTTGCCCAGAAAACAGTATTAGATTTAGAAAAAGAAAATAGAAGTATTATAGAAGATAAGCACTCTCAAAGCCTGTTTAATGAGTTGATGCAATGTAATTCTGCAGCAAATGACAATTCAACTTTGGAAGGTCTTAACTATGTTGATAAACCATTGTTTAATAATAATAACGTCTGCCAGTTTAGTAGCGGGAAGAAATTAAAAAAATACATAAAAATTAATAGATACATAAGAAAAACTCAAAAGTTAATGAAAAAACAAAATTATTATAATAAGTATAGTCACATAAAGCAAGAACGTAAGCAACTTTTAGAACAATTAAATATGATAAACATGGAAACATGTAATAAGAACAAAGAAAGTGAATTATTAGGTAGTCAATTATGTTATAAGATTGACAATTTAGAACTTTCACTTAGGGAAATGTACTCCAACTTGTGTGAGTTTTCTAAAAAACAATTGAATAATCAAAAAATGGCTGCATATAATATGGTTGACTTTTGTAATTTTAATTCAGACCGGTTCGAATCATTAGGGAAAAAATGCAGATGCAGTTGTAACACAGTATGCAATGACTTCTGTCAAAAGGAGTCATTAGGCCAAGCGGCTCAGGTCTATTTACCAACCAAACCTGAAGTCTCTAACATTTGTGATAGTTTATTATTAAATAATAAAAGTAAATCCCCCACTAAAACTACTGACACCAAAACAATTATGTTCAGTGATGAGATTGGGAAGAATTTAGGCCAATTTTTACAGAAAGATTCAAAGGAAAATGTTATTAATTATTGCATGCCTGGTTCCAGTATAAACGAGATCATGAAAATAGTTGTTAAAAAATCCTTAAGTGAAAACACAAACTTGATAATTTTAATTGGGAACAGGGATAATTTAAATAAAAACCAGTTAATAGCCTATTGCAACACATTATGTTCATTAAATGTAAGGAAGGTTGTTATGTTTACATTTCCCTACAGTAAAAGTTTTTCACCGTTAGAAAATAAAATAAGGTATAATCTAAACTTAACTATGAACACATTAGCCTGTCATAATAAAGAGTTGCATATTATTGATATCAATATGTTGTTGAATAATGTATACTTGACTAAAGATAAATATTATCTGCCTAATTATCTTAAGCGACAAATAGCGGTATCGCTATCATTTTATTTTAAACAATTAGCCATCAACTTGGCTAGTATAACCTCTGCTTCTATTGAGCAGTTTAACTTTGATACTTCTAATGTAACTTTGGAATCTGTTCCAAATAATTCGATTCTTTTGAATCCAAATACTGACATGGTTAATTTAAATTACCATTAGAGACAACGGAGGCATACTCTAGCCCAGTATTGACAAGAGGAAGGCCTAAATGTTTAAAAATAGTACACCAGAATATCCAAGGCTTTTCTGCTAGCAAAGACCTAGAAATAAGTTTATTTTTAAATTGTGAAAATATTGATGTGTTATGTGTTACTGAACATTGGTTAAAAGAATATGAATTATTGTTAAATTTGGATAATTATAGTGTTGTAAGTTCATTTAATAGAAAAACTACAATAAGGGGGGGTTCTTTAATAATTTTACCCAATAACACACAATATAAAGAGCGAAAGGATATAGTATCCCTCTCTGTTGAACGAATTTGTGAGATATCATGCGTGGAACTTGAACAAATAATTATAATCTGTGTATATAGCCCCCCTGGAGCAAATTACACAGTCTTTGAGTCCACTATGGAGGATGTTTTGAAAATATGCTGTCGTAAGAATAAAAAAATTGTAGTTTGTGGAGATTTTAATATAGACATCTTAGATATTAAATTAGCACAACTCTCCAGTAAATTCCTTAATCTTTTTAAATCATTTAATTTGCTTCACACTTTTATTGAACCGACGCGAATTACGCCAACATCGGCTACTTGCTTAGATAACATCTTTTCCAACTGTAACTTAATTGAGAAATCGGTAATTAATATTATTAAATCCGACCACAGTGGACAACTAGCTTCTTTTGAGCACTATAATGTTATTCCTAAACGCGAAGTAATTTGCAGGCCAATACCGAAACGTGGTATTAATAAATTTAGAAATAATGTACAAGATAAAATTCAATGTTTGCCAGCTTCTGCTGACGCTAATAACTCTTATCAATCATTATTTGATATTGTTGAAAAAGAATTTAGTAACAATTTTAAACAAAAAGTTATAAAGTGTAATGATCGTAAGAAGTTTAGTGACTGGGCCACACCTGGTATTTATAATAGCAGAAGAAAGTTATTTGAACTCTATGCACAAAAAACGACTTCCTGTGATCCTAGCTTCATTGAATATGTCAAGAAATATTCAATAACATTTAGGAAAGTATGTGCTTTGGCAAAATCTAGGTATATTTCAAATAAAATTAAATCATCTGAAAATAAAATAAAAGCTACCTGGAGTACACCAAAAGTTGCCTACACCAGACAACAGATAGCGCTAGTTACGCACTACCAATAAAGGGGCCCAAGCTTGGTCTCTATTACCTACATATAAAAAATTACTCTGTGAAGTAGACTGAGTGTCAGATAACTCTGCGCGACTGGGGCATTTTTGGCGCTAGTTACAGTACATTTTTTTATTCTAAGCTTATAGAAAAGATTAGTATTCGATTTTGACCGCGCAGACGTCAGCGATTACATACTCTTTGGAAACGGCAATAGAAGAAATGACAGTTTTGTATCGAAGGTACGACAGTTAAACGATTTTTCATAGAAAATTACAATTTTTACTCAATTTTCCGGAATAATAAGTAGCCTATGTTAGTCTCCAGCTCCCAAACTATCCCCATACCAAATATCACTTCGATCCGTTGCTCCGTTTTGGCGTGAAAGAAGGACAAACAAACAAACAAACAAACAAATAAACAAACAAACAAACACACTTTCACAATTATAATATTAGTATGGATTTGTAAAGCAGAGCGATATTCATCGCTTTAACACAAGAAATAAAGATAAACTTGTCGTTCCCAAGTTTAGGCTAGAAAAATCCAGAGCCTCATTTCTGGGGAAAAGCATAGCCTTTTTTAATAAAGTTCCACAGCATATAATTGAACTACCATTGCATAAATTTAAATGTTACATTAAAGAGTCGCTGATGAGCAAAGGATACTATAAAGTAGACGATTATTTGAATGACCGCAATGCATGGTCATGATGTAACACATAACATAATCACTGTTTAATATGATGTATTTTTATACTAAGCAATTGTTGTATTAGTAACGATATGTTTTTTTTTTTTGTAAATGTCGTTACCTAACTAAGAAACGCTGGCAAGTTTCTTGCGCCCATTCTTCTTGTCAGTTAAAAAAGTCTTGAATGGGTGGTAGGAAAATATTGACGATTCATAAGTACATATTTATTATGTCTAAGTGAATAAAGAATATTTTTATCTTATCTTTATCTTATCTTATCGTACTTACGTAAATACCTATACAGGCGTCGGCATCGCCCAACTTCAAGGGCGTCGTCCAACTGTATAGAAAGATTGCTTAAACTGTGCTAATATTATATGTGAAAGTATGTTTGTTTGGCCGTCTTTCACGTCAAAACGGAGCGACGTATCGACGTGATCGAGTGAAATACAATACTTTTTAACCCGGAAAACTATCATATTCCTGGGGGATAACGTCGAGTATTTCACGCAGGCGAAGCCGCGGGCGGAAGGCTAGTCCTTACTTCCTTACTTATATTATAAATGCGTCTCTGTCTGTCTGTGTGTTACACAATCACACCTAAACTACTGAACCGATTTGAATGAATTTTGGTACAGAGATAGTCTAGAGCCTGAGAAAGGACATAGGCTACTTTTTATTCCTGAAAAATATCACCTTCCCACGGGATAACGTCGTGTAGTACACGCGGGCGAAGCCGCGGGCGGAAGGCTAGTACTTTATAATTTACTTATATATTGAACACAATCTCTGTTCACTATAATAACAAACCTACACAAATTGAAACACAAAGTTCAATTTACAAAACATCAATCATTGAACTAACTTCAAGCAGACCCTTTTAGGGATAGTTGGTATTTATCCCAAGAGTATACAAACATACAAACTTGAACACGAGCAGAATATGTTGATAGAGACTATCAACATTTTCTGCTCGAGGTTTATACCTTGAATCCCACAGGCCACTATCCAAAGCTTTGGGCAATCTAAGATGCTTTGTTAGGCTTTATCGAGTTGGTCGTAACTGCCTCTGCAAATTCGAGAACGTCCATAAACGTAGAAGACGTAGTAAAAATAAGCTACAGCAGTATCCTAACAAATTCGTAATCTGATTCTAACATTGACCCCCTGTACACACTGGGCGCTCGGCGAGCGTTTGGTGAGCGTACGCGAGATATTTTGTATGAGAATCTGTAGTTCTGCTACTGCCCGCTAGAGGCGCTGTACAGATTTGCATACAAAATGCAACGCCAACGCTAACGCTAACGCCCAGTGTGTACCAGCTCTTAGGCTCAGCTCACTGACGCAGAGTTGGAGCGACGCGACACTTCATATTTTTCAGCTTTAACATATTCACCTCTATTTTTATTTCAAGATTTTTATTTAACCCTTTATAAGCTCGGCCTTATACAAGGTTAAATATAATGGATTATTTTTATAAAAAAATAAAACCGCCTTCAAAAAAACCACATCAAAAAAGTAAGAAATAATTCCTCACCAAATAAATAACGTAAGTACTTTGAAGTCGGGCGTGAAACATGTACAATTTTTTGTTGTTTTTGTTAAAACCCGCCCGACTTCAAAGTACTTACGTTATTTATTTGGTGAGGAATTATTTCTTAATTTTTTGATGTGGTTTTTTTGAAGGCGGTTTTATTTTTTTATAAAAATAATTTTTATTTCACTCTTTTTAGTGCATCGTGCAGGCAATTTACGTGTTTTCTGGTAAATAGGTATGTGTGATCAAACTGAAAACCTCCTTTTTCGAAGTCGGTTAAAATACCTTGAGGTATCCCCTTTTTACCAAAACAAGAATCATCTAAATCGGTTTATAAACAAGGAGTTATGCCTAAAGAAACGTATTAAATTCACATAAAGTGGTAACGAAAACGACAGTATTTTCAAGATTTCCTGAAAAGTACTGAAACGATTTCAAAATTTCAAAAAATGGGACCAACTTGGAAACCAACCTGATGTAATAACGTTTGAACCATTTCAATCGGTTCAGCCGTCTTCGAGTAATCGGTGGACATACACAAAAAAAAAAAAAAAAAAAAAAAGAGAAAAAACATACATACAGACGAATAGAGAACATCCTCCTTTTTGATTTACAAGTCGGTTAAAAATAGAGATTTACGAAAATAAAATTGTTGTATGTTGGTAGACATATTTTTTATGCTTTTATCATTTTTATTAAAAGAAAAAAATCAGTAGGAAATGCAGATTGGAATGGAAAATTTATACAATTGAAGAGGACATTTTGCTCTGAGGACCACCCCCTCTGAATTGATAGTTTCTATTTAAGTCAGGGGTCAAAAACTACACAGTACGAAAAAGATAACGCAAAAGAAAATGTTTATATTGGTGGCATCTATTCTGCAATTACCTTAAAAAGGGTTAACTTGCAGTGTTTGTATGTATGTATGTCCCTTCGGGTCAAATCTTGCAAGCTAAATTTGACCCACATTCCATTGTCCGATTGAGCTAAAACTTTGCATACGGGTTTGGTTTGGATGACAATACAATATTAAAGTACAGTCAACAAAAAAGCTCGTTATAAAAGTTTTTACAAAAGACTTATTCCATTATTAAAGTACAAAGTGTAATGTGAATATAGGAGCGCGCGTCCTACGAACGCGCGAACCACAATAATTCCATATACAACCTCGAACCGAACACAGAACACGGAAAGATTTTTTTCTCTTTACTTTCCATGTTCTGTGCGCGTGAAGATGCGCGTTCTAGTTGAAAAACTTGATACGTCGCTTTGCTTTGACTCTGCCCCAGTGTAAGTCGAGCCATAATATTGGTGCTTAAAATTTGGAAAATGTTACTACACGTCTCCTGATATATATAACTAATATGCTCATGATGTTTTCACTAAGTTGGACACCATGAGCATTTTGGACATTTTCTGCACATTCTGCTGAAATACGTATAATATGACAACCATTTACGAGCAACACATAGCAAGTATTGTATAAGCGAGAATTCGTGAGGGCGTTGTTTAGGATGTTTGGTTTTAGTTGTGTTACTGCTTCTTTATGTACAGTGCAGTGTACAAGCAACCATGTAGAAGAGCTAGATAAACAAAATAACGAGAAGTCTATAGGTACACATAGCGGCACTTCAGACATGACATACATGTTGACCTTGAGACCGCCTTTATGCCCTACGTAATAAAAGCTGTTATGCTGCCGTTCAACTGATGTGCTGTCGAGTGTACACAAAATCCTTACATAATCTATTAATTAATATTTGATTTATTAAAATATACACAACTAAATTTTCAAGTATTATCCATTACGTTACATACATGTATTGCCAAAAATACAGGTTCCAATCAAATATTATAGTTATGTTCATATTGTCTTCATTACTATATGTATAGATACTCTATTATGTTTAGATAAATAGCTCTAAGCTACAAGATAAGACAAGGGTTGCACAGACTACTTACTTGCCATTATTATTAATGAACCACCGTATCGTAGACGATACGAAGATTTTTCCTAATTGCTATTAATGAGTGTGCGGCTCCTTTGATCGGAATACAAATTATGTAGATATCGGCCTCTCATTACAAGAAATATTTTCCTAGATATTTAGAATTTCCTTTTACTTATATCGTTACTGGGCAAAGTAAGTATTCGTTCAAGTTCTAATTTGTTTAATATGGATAAGGTTGATAGAGGAAAATGGTACTTAAATTATGTTTTCAGAAGTTTGTTTTAATTTTCTTTGTATTTCATGTTGTAATACTAAATATTTTAAAATTATTTATAACTGAAACACAATATAATTATTAGTAGCCCTATCACGAATAACTGTCGTCATGGTTATCGTTATCGTGATCGTTTTATTTTGTATGTAAACCAGAGCAGCGGAAAAATATATATTATGTCACCGAAAAATAACAAGAACCGCAAACCTAGGAAAATTATAAACTTACGGAAGTCCTGTAGAACACGTGATAGGTTAGAAATTTCGTGGTAATTTATTTTAGGAAATTTATAAATTTACGGTTTTTATTATTTTCCGGTCACATAATAATAGGAAAAAGTTTTTTAGTATCACATTATTCCTATACTTACAGAATTGCATAGTGAATGCGTAAAAATAATTTAAAATCTCAAGGAACTGAGTTTGAATTTATACTTATTTAATAAATTGACAGCTTTAAAGGACGGTACTTATAGTTTACTATTCGATTACCATAACGATAGTTTTTCATGCTAGCGGTACGTAGCTCTAGCACGAAAAACTGTTGTTATGGTAACCGTTTTAAAGATTGTATTATTTTGTATGAATACCAGAGCAGCAGCGCCTCTTTCTGTCGTACAAGGAACTGAAATACCATACATATTTGACAGCAGCAATTTGAGACAGCTTTGGATAACGATAGTTTTTATGCTAGGGGTACAGAAGGAAGCTGTAAATATGATCAGGAATTGTAATTTATTTATCCATGACTATACTTACTGTATTTACTTAATTAAATTTTATTACTTCAATAGATTTTGATTAAATTATCATCCGAGGATCTTTGAATAAAGCGCCACTTTCGGAAAATGCATTCTCTATATTATTCTCCTTCACATTCTAAAGGTTAATTTGGCTTAGTTTGCTGCTTACCCAAGTGTGTTGGTCATTTAAAATTGAATGCGAGGCTAGCCTTTGTAATAGGATTTCACGTAACGGGATAACCTTTTACCCAACTTGTTACAAAAAGAAGATTATGTGCTTATTGCGTTGAGTGAAGCAAATCGAGAAACCATTGCATGGGGTGACCAAGGGCTTTAGGGATAAGGCCGGACTGGTATGGCTATGGCGAAGCGATGGCTGGTTCATGCGTCATGCCCGTGAACGGGTGCCGCCAGTGGGAATGGAATCCTGACATAGTTATTGTGTGAAGTATTTATATTTTATACTTGCAGTTTTCTTATTAGTAATCATTATTCATAATATGAATGAGATAGTGTGTCGACCTCTAACTATTTGATTTCTTGTTTAGTTGAAAATTGTTTACTGTTGTACAAGTATAAGTAAACATTATGCAAGTTTAACTACTTAAATTAAGGATTCTCTATTCTGATGGAAAGTGACTTTTCTAATGTGTAAAGGTCATTTTTCAATTTGATGACTCTGTATGAAATAAAACAGGTAGAATAAGATTGCCCTTGACGAGTTTCTTGCCGGTTCTTCTCGCAACGTCTTACGCCGCCGCCGTAGGATTTGCGAACCCATGGCGTAGCTTCTTTGACGTTCATAAGTGTTGTTACCTCAACCTAAATTGAATAAAAAAATATTGAATTTCGAAATTTTATGGTGACAGCGACGATAGGGCGTATATCTACACGTAGTAAGCTAACGCTAACGTAGTAACTCGACGCTGGTGGCCCCAGCGTCGAGTTTTTTAACACGCTTTTATTAGCTTGACCTGTACCCCGAGTGTAAGTTTTTATGTCAAGCAAACGCAAACTATTTCGATTGCGTATTTATGTCAATTTGTATGAAAACTATAAAAGCGCGCTACTCGCCGCTAGAGGCGCTAATACAATTTTCATACAAATTGACATAAATACGGAATCGAAATAGTTTGCGTTTTTTGACATTAAAACTTACACTACGGGCACTGTATGCTTCTATCAACAATAACACAAGCCTATGTATGTAAGTATGTACGTAACGGAATCTTCAACATTATTTTCACCAATTTTTAGACGTCGGATCTGCTTGAAAATTTGCACAGAGGTAGAGAGTCGATGACAATACAATAATAATTTAATTTCATCATGGGACAAAAAAAAATCGTAATTATGTATTAGTATCATTTCGGTGTGGCTTTATTGATAAAATGAAAATTTGGAAGGCATTTTAAGCCGTTGGTCCGGGCTGCACTTGCAATCATTGGGCCTGCGTGGTGGGTCATGCCCTAGTCTCCTTATCCATCCATATTGAAAACCAGTGCCTCAGCAGTGAGGACACTAAATGGATAATTAGACAAAGTAAAAAAGTTTTTATCTAAATTAATTATAAATAAAATTCAAGTATTGAAAGAAACTTACACAATTAGAAACTGTTTCTAATGCTGGGGCTTCACCTGTGTGACGCCTAACGGCGTTAATAACGGCATGCGCATCTTAGCGCGCTAATTGTATCAAATTAGTGCGCTAAGACCCGGCTACACCTGCATCGGGCATAAAAAATAAAGTTATTGGAACCCAAAGTCCTTTTTTCTTTCACCTCTACCAAACGCAATAACTAATATCCTTGCTCCGTTATATCAATAGTGAATTAATAGTAATCTCTTCAACATCTGATATTTTCCATATGTATAATTGAATGTCTGTCGGATTACGCCGTGATTGGGTTCCATACATTGAGATTAATTGAGTATTGGTTGACATCGTTCAGTTCGATCGCACCTCTTTCTGCTAAGTCCAAATTAAACCAGCTGGGTTTAATTTCGAGAACAAAAGCTTTGCGTGCGTCAACAAGCCATGCGCAATATTTTAATTAATTAAAAGGATGATAGGATTGAGATAGGTATGCTTATTTTTTGAGATTTAAATTATTTTTATGCATTTACAATGCAATTCTGTAAATATAAAGTAGAAAAAATGGTTTTTTTACCTTCACATTTTTCCTACGTTTATTTTTTGTTGTGTTTTAATGTGTTATGTATCTGGTTCGTTTGTGGTTTCGTGTTTAAAAATATTGCTACAGGTCGTTTTAATTTAACCAATGTAGCTCAGCCATCAATAATATTTACTTTGGAAAATAGAGAGGCGGGAAGCCAGTTTATATTAGGTAAGTACGTTTAATACAAATAAAACTTTAAAATGTATCCAAACAAATTTCATGCATGGAACACTACATTTAATTCGTGTAAGTACGCAGTCAAAACACGCTAGTGAGCGCGTAAGATATTAATACGTATATAGTTTCAATATAAACCGCCAGGGGCGCTGTGCAAACCTCCATGCAACCTTATAGCACAGTCGCAATTTCGCAGCGTAAACACGCCGCTGCCTGCTGAACTTTTTTAATGAACCAAACAAATGAACATCGCCCGAACTGACATTACCGCGCGCCATCCCGAAATTCTTCCAACTTGGTGACTGGTCATTAACATTTATGCGTAGGACTATAAAAGTGGCAGGCTAGTTGACCGCGGTACGGGTATTACCGCCTTAATTGCTCGTATAGGCCTCGGGTGCCCTAAAACGTTGGTTGTTCGCGGTTAAGTGTTATTTAGTTATTTATGAGTGCCTACAAGCCGCCATTAGTGAGATCTCGTTAGGGTGAGTAAACAAAATCACGGGATTATTGAAGTAACTGACTGCCCTGCAGTTAGCGTCGTAATGAGGTGCTAAACTAACAGATAAAACAAAATAATGTCTAAAAAAGGGTGGAAAAACTACTTTATAGCCGCCGTACGCTTTGAAAAGGCAAAGGCCGAAGATACCGTGGAATTACTTTAAGTTAAGACGGGTCAACGTTTACTTTTTATTTTTACATATTTTATGGGTTTGCTCTTGGCTTCACACTAAACCTTATGGTGGAGAAGAAGCCTAAGATGGAGCGAGCTTACCCAAAAGCAGCCTATTGACTCTGGTTTAAAAAAAAAATAGGGTTGTAGTCATTCGGGAAAACAAACGCAGGCAGGGTATTCTACTCCTTGGCGATGCGCATCACAAGGAAATAAGAAAAGCGCTTGGTACGCATTCGCGGGATGTTAACCAAGTAAGGGCGTTTGTGCACTACACTGAATTCTACCGATCCGGCGGTCCGGTTTTTTACGGACCGATATGGCAGCTATGAAAAACATATGGGCGCTTGTGCACCACACTGAATTTTACCGTCCGTCATTTTACTTTTCCCCATTCCGGACCGTTTTTTTCCGTTCCGAGATGACGGCAATGAAAAACATATGTGCGCTTGTGCACTACACTGAATTTTACCGTCCGGAAAAAAACGGATGGTTGTATTTTAATCATATATCACTACATAGTATAAAACAAAGTCGCTTCCCGTCTGTCTGTCCCTATATATGTGTTCACGATGTAAATTTATGAAGTATGTATTAGTTGCTATAGTGTATTTCTTTCTTGTTAAACCTTTGTATTTTATTTATATTTAAATAAATGCGGGATTGTCTGGAGCCGCGAGCGCTGACCGGTAGGTGGCGCACACGACGCTCTAACGGGCGGGACGCGGG
Organism: Crambus lathoniellus; assembly: GCA_949710035.1. Classification (NCBI taxonomy): domain Eukaryota; kingdom Metazoa; phylum Arthropoda; class Insecta; order Lepidoptera; family Crambidae; genus Crambus; species Crambus lathoniellus. The sequence goes on along the minus strand of OX453315.1, from coordinate 8,002,129 downwards.
GGCCGCGGGAAGCATCTACCTAGAAAAACGCTTGCGCTCAGTCACGGGCGGGTCGCCGGCACTGACATAACGCGATCACCGTACGTTCGCCGCTCCACCACTCTCCCGATCGAACCCCTAATACGTTGTTCTTATTTCGCTTTCTCCCACCCTCTTCATTAAGTGGTCTTCGAGTCGGATCGTGAATGTTCCACACACCAACAAAAGACATGGTTAGCACCAGGGGTGCTAAAAAGAAACAAGAACAGCTGAAGGCGGAACAAGAAATGGATTTTGTTCAGGAGTGCAAAAGTGAGTGCCTGGATGCAACCAAGGAAGCTGCAGATACGAAAGACACCAGGAGCAAGATGATGGAAGTCACTGAGGTGAACAAACCTGGACCATCTGCAGAGCGACAAAGCGTCAGAAAATCGGCGTCTAAGAAGCTATCAACTTCATCACTCGCTAAAAAGAAAAGGCTTTTAGAAATACGAGCTGCTGAAGAAAAGGCTCGAGTAAAATTGGATCTGATAGACCAAAAGTTAGCGGCTGACCTGGCACAACTGGAAGTGGAGGGTAGTTGCAGTTCCATATCGGAAGACCAAACGGAAAATAATGACCGTTTTGTAGAAGAGTGGTTAGAAACAAGTCGGCAAGAGCCGACAAAGCAAGCGGAACCGGGTCCGGCACAAATAAATACAACCGGCCGCCCGTTAACCGCGGCTGAACCCGCACTCGCACCAGCACGACCGCCGCCGCCAGCATACGGAGGCACCGATGACACCGTGCACGCACTGGCGAGTGCCCTAAAGGACTTGGCTGCTTCGACCACCAAAAACTGTAACGACAAATTACTTAACCGTTTATGTGCACCAAAAGATTTACCCGCGTACTCAGGCGACCCGCTAGAATGGCTTGAATTCAAAAGAGCATACATGGAATCATCGGAAGTATGTAACTTCACTGATAGAGAGAACCTTTGGCGACTCAGGAAGAGCCTTCATGGACCCGCTAAGCAAGCAGTGTTGGCGCTACTAATTGGCGTGACGTCACCCGACGTCGTGATGTCAACCCTGGAGCTGCAGTTCGGAAACCCTGACGTCATCGTATCCAGGATACTTCAAGACCTGAATAGGCTACGTCCGATGTCACAGGAGTACCAGAAAGATATTATTCCCTTTTCTATTAAAGTGAAGAACTGCGTGGCAGCAGTAACTGCAATCGGCTGCGAACAGTACCTGCAAGCAATGGATGTTGTCTCAGTTATTTTATCAAAACTGCCGAGCGTCCTGATTTCAAAATGGTCAGATTACAGTTTCCCCCTCATCAACCAAGGAGACAAGCCGAAGCTCATGATCCTGTCCGACTTCCTCGGAGACGAAGCCCTGAAAATAACAAAGACTTTTGTTAGTGTACATAGTTTTAATAAACAAAGCTACAGTGAAAACTATCGGAATCGCTCACAAGCGCTGTTGTTGAACAATGAACTAAGTCACACAAGTGAAGTGAATAATAGTAACTGTAAATTTTGTCGCACGTCTAAACACGAATTAGTTGAGTGTAAAAAGTTTAAAAAGTCATTACGTAGGGACAGATGGAACTTTGTGAAGCGGCACGGTATTTGTTACAAGTGTTTGAAGCCGCGTCATAAACACGATACGTGTCCTGAACCCCCGTGTGACGTAGATAACTGTGGACTATCTCATCATCGTTTTTTACACTACATTGTTAAAAAGAACTCAGTGCCTAGTAACAGTGTGAACGTGAACATGACCGATGCGCTTACGTTATCCGAACCGCAAGTTGAAACAGTGAACTATGTAAGTACGAACAGTTATAAAGTGTTACTAAAAACTGTGCCTGTTTACCTACGCGGGCCGAACGGTACATTTCTTTGTTATGCGTTATTAGACGACGGATCATCTGTTACATTGATAAGCGCTGCGCTCGGAACTAAACTAGGTTTACGCGGATGTAAACAAACTATGCGTGTGTGCGGCGCATGGGACAATAGCGAAGTAGTGTGCGACAGTGAAGTATTGGACCTTGACTTAATTAACTGTGAAGGAACTGAAGTTTCTATTCGTGCGCGTAGTGTACATAATTTGAACTTACCTATGCAAAACGTCACCTCCGTGGACTTGAGTAGTTACGAACTGATGAAACCTGAAATAAAAAACATTATTAGTGACAAACAGTGCAAACCAGAACTTTTGATAGGCCAAGATAATTACGATTTACTCTTACCTTTACAAATAATAAAGGGCAAACCTGGCGAACCTTACCTCACTCGCACGCCGCTGGGATGGTGTGTTCACGGCCGTTTACGATCTAACTGTGAAGGAGAGATGTCATCGCAGTCTACCCTGTTTCTATCTGAAAACCAAATGAACATAAGCACTGAAGCTGATATTTTACGAGAGATGCAAGAAGAAATGCGCCAATCCTTTGCGATAGATAAGCATCTATCGCAAAGGATTGGCGCATTTCTTCTTAGGCGTCTCATCCAAGCCAAGACTGAACATGGATGACGTCAAGGCGAAGGAACACCTGGATCAAACCGCTAAGCTAATAGATGGAAGATGGTACGTGGGGCTGCCGTGGAAAGATATAACCTGTAAAATGCCAGATTCATACCCAAACGCTTTGACAAGGCTGAAAGGCGTTGAGAGAAAAATGAAGGTCAACCCAGGATACGCTGAAAGATACAAACAAAGAATCGAACATCTTTTCACTAACGATTACGCTTCGCCACTTAAGGAGAGTCCAGAACCTAAGGCAGTGTGGTACCTCTCTCACTTTGGTGTAGACAACCCGAATAAACAAAACCTCAGACTGGTATTTGACGCCGCCGCCAAAAGCCATTGGATGTGTCTGAACGATTACATACGTAAAGGACCGGACTTATTGATATCACTGTACGGCATCATGATGCGATTCAGAGAACAACAAATTGCCGTGTCCGGTGATATTAAAGATATGTTTCTTAGAATAAAAATACAAAAGGAAGATCAGGATGCTCTTCGTTTTCTGTGGCGCGAATCACCTGAAAAACCCATACAGACTTATGTGATGACAAGCCTTATCTTCGGTGCGAACTGCTCCCCGTTTGTTGCACAATATATAAAGAATAAAAATGCTGAAAACTACGAACAAACCATGCCAGAAGCTGTACAGGCGATTTATTCGCAGCATTATATGGATGACTACCTGGATAGTTTGAGTAATGAAGACTCCACCATTAAACTAGTTAATGACGTCACTTACATTCACAAAAAAGGCGGTTTCGAAATTAGAAATTGGTCGTCAATAGGCGTGGGTAATTCACTTCAGAGTGAATCAAATGAATTTATTCCCAAGACTGAATTGTTAACTTAATGATTCACTTGAAAACATAACGATTCCGGAGGAATTAATAAGTCAGTGTGTCAGGGTAGTGCGCAGCGTGAGTGCAGCGTCGAAGACTCGTAGTAGTCGTAGTGTCTCTCAGAATAATTCGTGTTCGTTCGTTCACTTCATTTACTCACTGATTCACTTTGTCATTGTCATCTAAAAACATCAAAGATCACGGCTGACATTTTCAAAAGTTAGCCAAATCTTATTTTTATATCACATGGAGTAGGTACTTGCAATTTGTAAAATTAAATTTGTATTAGAAGGATCACAAAATTACTGTAAATACATTGAATTTTAACTGCGCAATCTAACGAAATTTTATTGACAGTCCTTATCCTGGGAAAACATGAAGGAAAATCAATTATATATCAATTATTTAGTTACAATGTGAATAACTACTTTAAACAGAAGTACGAAAATGCTAGCGACAATGGTCATTATTCATTATTCTAACATTTTATTTCGCGCAAAAGCGTAAAATCTCTAAACTTCATAAACCAGGCAGACCAGCACAGCACAGTATTGTCATTGTCAGGGAACACAATAAAACAAAACAATAGATAAGATAAAGAAAGCCGGCAATCCTTACCTATGGGTGCCTATGGGGATTTTTGTACAACATCTGTTCAACATATTTTGTTTAAGAAAAAGAAGCATTTGCAAAGGCGCTTGTTGAATCATTTAGGTGAATTGGGAATTGTTAAGGTGAATCAATTCATTTTGATGAATCAGACTAAGTGAATAAGGTCAGTGTAGTGAATCAAGATTACCCATGCCTAGTCGTCAAACAATCCCACTGTTTTAAAAGGTTTACCAAGCCAGCCTTTAAGACCAGCTGTTGCCTTGAACAACGGGCAACACTATGATGGAGAACGCACGCTGGGTCTCATCTGGTTTCCAGACAGCGATACCTTGGGATTTGATGTTTCGTTCAAGAAAATACCTAAACAGATTATGACCGGTCAAACAAAGCCTACAAAGAGAGAAATGCTCAGAGTAGTAATGTCAATATTCGACGTCTACGGTTTTTTGTCACCTATTATTATCAAAGGAAAAATAATGATTCAAGATGTTTGGCGGGCACAAACCAGCTGGGACGATGAAATATCTAACGATATATACGACAAATGGTTGGAGTGGCTGCGCATTATGAATAACATAAACAATATTAAGCTGCCTAGACATTACGCGAGTGCGACACGAACCGCAGGTGCGAGAGAAACGCACGACGCTAGTTTAGCTACTAATGAGTCACCGCGCCCGATGATTGCCGGCGCGGGCCCGCAGTCGAGTAATTCAAGTTATACAAACTTAGAGCTACATGTGTTTTGCGACGCGTCTACGAAAGCGATGTGCGCCGTCGCATACTGGCGTTGGACTGACGTAAACAAACGAATAAATGTTGCGTTTATCTCAAGCAAATGTCGAGTTACACCTGTGAGGTATGTTTCTATACCGCGCCTCGAACTACAAAGCGCTTTAATGGCTGCGCGGTTGATCGATACGATAAATAAGGAACATAGAATAAAACCTAATGCCAGGTACTTATGGTGTGATTCAGCAACAGTTTTGCATTGGCTGCGTAACGACTCGAGAAACTACAAAGCATACGCCGCTCATCGCTTAGGAGAAATAGACGAGTTAACAAATAAAAATGAGTGGAGATACATACCGACAAAGTTAAACGTCGCTGATATTGGAACCCGAGAAACATGCGACGTCGATACCATACAGGACGAGTGGTTATATGGACCTGCATTTTTGTACCAGAACGAAGTTTTGTGGCCTTTAGACTCAGACGTACAGCGACCTGATGATTGTGATGTGGACCTAGAATGTGTAAATACTCTTCACCTCACACCTGGAACCTTACCTGCTGTACCTGATCCCGAGCGGTTTTCGTCGTGGCTCCGCTTACTGAGGTCTACATGCATGATGCTGTCCTTCATAGAAAAATGTAAGCGACTTACTTGTGACTCTAATGAAACATTGATGGAACGGGCTGAACACCTGTTGATAAAATACTCGCAGCTAAAGTCGTTCCCCGATGATGTACGTAACCTGCAACAGAAAAATAAATTAGATAAGAAGAGTAAGCTACTTACCTTGAGTCCTACCCTTGATGACGACGGTTTACTCAAACTGGCTGGACGCATTGATGCTGCTGATGGAATAACTGCTTTAGTGAAACGACCTGTGATACTTGATGGCCGCTGTCATATTACTCACCTGATCGTGAAGTATTACCACGTGAGAGCATGTCACGCGAACCAGGAAATGGTCGTCAATGAGCTTAAACAAAAATATTGGATTATAAGACTTCGACCGACGGTTAAACATGTCAGTTCCAGGTGCATGCTGTGTCGGATCAAGAAGGCCCGACCCCTTCCACCTAGAATGGGTGACTTACCTGAAGCACGGCTTGCTCATCATCAGAGGGCTTTTACCTTTACTGGATTGGATCTGTTCGGTCCCCTGGATGTGACGGTTGGACGACGCTGTGAAAAAAGGTATGGAGTCATCTTTACTTGCCTGACTGTGAGAGCCGTCCACATTGAGTTGGTAAGCCAACTGACCACCGACGCGCTGATTATGGCTGTTCGGAAAAGATCGACGTTTCTGAACGCATCTCTAATGTCACGTCAAATTGACATTTGGCTGTCACTTGAAGTTGACAGTGACACTTGATTGAAATTCTCGTGGCAAGATGTCGGAATAATTTTGCTGAATTTGTTAAAAATCGCTCGCGTTGAATGTGCCTGGCATATCGAGTTTGAATAAAATCTTAAATTATCTATGTGATCCCGTTTTGTACGACCAAGGTTTTGACGCCATCCATCGGGCTGGTCGCGGAGTTTTGAGTGAAAGATAACCTTTTCTACCACACGCGTTGTTGCAGGGGCAATATATATCTTGATAAGCAAGCCCCGCGTGTGTTATCGTGTAGTGCTGAAGCGCCCAGTGTCTTGGGACCGCTGTGTTGTATGTGTTGTGAGTAGGGTGACTAATTGGTAAGGTCTGCAGAAGAAGAAGATTTACCAGGGGGCGCGCCCTCTGTCTCCACTGCCCAGGACCACAGACAGTATGTAAAATTCACCTTACTTCACAATATAAATTAAGCGCTGTGTATCGCAGTCATATTGTTCAGTTACATCCCAGCTGAAACCTAGCTTTTGTCCGGAGTCTCTATTCATAATAATCTTCCACTGCGCTAAGCCGATTCCGCGGATTTAGCAGGGGTGTACTGAACATTTCTTGGTAGCCAAGAGCGTAGCTTGAAGGCCTGAGAGGCCCACGCCAAAACTTTGTATTAATCAGTGCCGTTTTGATGACCCAGTCTGGTCCGGACTAGATTAATTTGTACTTGTAAATGGTAATTGGCTTGCATTTGAAAAGTAAAGGGCATTCCTTTGTTATTGGTTCCATGTCTTGTAATTAATTGTCATGTATTGAAGTTCCAAAGTGTAAACAGATGCCTTTCTTTGCTCATAATAATTATTATTCAGTTTTGTTAGCAAATTTGAGTTGTGAATATTGACAAGTTTGTTGCTAAAATAATAGCTAATAAAAGGTTAGCTAATAAGTTTGCACTCAATACTTAGTGAAACTTAGATGATTTAGGACATTGTTTACACATTGAAACTCATTGAAACTTGTGCTTTGAAATAATTAAAATTAACTTGTTGTTGTGTAACAGTATGTTGTGTTGATATCCAAGTGAATTTCAATAGTCAGTGATTTTGAGTGAATTTCAATAGTCAGTGAGTTTTGTTGTTTTCTGATAACCTCCAAATATTTAAGAGTTTGTGTCATTATAAATACTTTGTTGTTGTAATATTGGAATTTTGTGGTTAGTAATAACCTCCAAATATTGGAGATTTTGTGTTATAGTGAATATTTTGAATTTGTTGTTTTTGTTGATAAATTTGGGACGTTACAATGACGGCCTCCTCGGCTAAAGCCAAAATACGTTCTGAGTTACGGTGGTTAGCTTCTGCGGTTGCATTATTGGATCGACCGGATAGGACGGAGGCCTTGTTGAACAGATACGTAGATCTGCCCGTACGTTTGGCTGTTGTTGATGAACAGTATGCCTTATTTTTGGAAAGGACTGCTGAGGCCGATGTGGAAATGCGACAAGAAGTCGATTTGGATGTGGACCAGTGTTATGATTTTGCGGACAGAATTACCCAGGTAGCTCGACCTTTGCAAGTGGCAAGAGAGAATGAACCGAGCCCATCCCCGGTCACATCTAAAAGTATGCCCCCTCTCTTTGCTAGATTGGCCCCCTTAGACTTAAGGCGTTTTGCTGGTCGTCTAGAGGACTGGGAGGGCTTTATTAATATTTTTGATAGTCTTGTACATGCCCGGGATGATTTGACCCAGGGCCAGAAGTTGGCCTACCTGTTATCCGTGTTGGAAGGGGAGGCCCTTGAATCGGTTCAACATTTGGCCCCCTCGGATGAAAACTACCCTATTGCTAGGGATTTGATTGCCCGTCGGTACCAGAACGTACGACGTCTGGCGGACAACCATGTTGCCGCCATTTTGAATTTACCCCGCGTTGCCAGCGTGATGCACTTGAGAGTGGCTTTGTTGAATCCGCTGTTGGTTGCCTACAACGCATTGAAAAACTTAAAACTCCCAGTGGAGCAGTGGTCGTTTTTGTTACTGCACATTGTCCTGGGAAAGTTGCCGGACTCTGTTAAGGTCCGTTTTGAGCAGCAGTATGGTGGGGATAGTGCGACTTATCTGCCACCCTTCTCGGACCTCTTGACGTTCCTGGAAGGAGAAAGTAGACTGGCAGATAATTCCTCTCTGGCCGGTCCTATGGGACCCGAACGACCTGTGCCACAGAGTAGATCCCCCACCGGACCCCCCCGTAGGGGGCGTATGGCCCCTCGCGCGCCCGGCCGCTATGCCGCCGTCCAGGAGACCGCCCGCTGCTTGTACTGTCGGGAACCGGGTCACAGCACGACCCGTTGTGATAAGTTCCTCGACCAGCGCGTCCAAGGCCGTCGAGCGATCGCGCGACAACGGACATGGTGCTACTCGTGCTTGGGCCTGCACATGCAGCGCGAATGTACCCAAGCGCACCCATGCCGATTTTGTAAGGGCAACCACCATCCCCTCCTCTGCATGAACAGCCCAGAGGGCGGCGGAGCGCCGCAGCGCGTCGCTGCAGGATCACCTCGTATGGGTGGGGGGCTCGGACCCCCCGCGGTGTTTGCATCCCGCAGCAGTTCTAGTGGCCACCAGAGTGGCCCCAGACGCTCTCCGCCACGAATGGAGCCTCAAACGGGCGGGGGTCCCAGGGACCCCCCCATGGGAAACCGATCGCCGAGGATGGGGATGAGTTATGCGGGCGTTGCCGGAGGTCGTAGAGGCCCCCCGCGACGTTTTGAGCCTCGCACGGGCGGGGGTCCCACGGACCCCCCCATGGGAAATCGGTCCCCAACTAGGGGGTTCGATTTTGCGAGCGTTGCGGGAGGTCGTAGAAGCCCCCCGCAACGTGTTGAGCCTCGCACAGCCGGGGGTCCCCGGGACCCCCCCTCTGAAAATCGGTCACCGTGCCCCCGCGACTATGGGGCGACGTACACGGTGGATCCTAGGCACCGATTCTCGCCGCCGCTCGCCGAATACCCGCGTTTGGAGCGGCGCCCGCCCCGTCTTCAAGGGGCCGGGAGATATAACCCGCCTGATACCGGGCGATTTGGACGTAGGCAGTATGTGGGAGACTGGGACCCACTGGATCGCTATGAGCGACCCCCTTACCATGGGGGGACGTCTGGGGACCCCACATACTAGCAATCAACGTGTTTACGGTCGATTGTAGCCACCCCTCCAGAGACCGTTTTGTTGCCCACGGCCTCTGTGCTTGTCAGGGGATTGAATGGCGACCTTGTGGAAGTTCGCGCCTTGTTGGATTCCGGTGCTCAGGGGTGTGTTGTGTCATCTTGGTTAGTTAGGCGGTTGGGCCTCAAGGTGCACCCCCACACGGAAGGCGTGAGAGGTGTTGGCGATGTGAAAGTCCCCGGGTTGTTAGGGCATGTTGACTTCACATTTACATCACGTAATAAGTCCACGCCAGGCATTAAGACCTCGGCGATTGTGTTGGACACAGTTGTTGGCCGTCAACCTTCAGTTGACTTGGGACCGAGTATGTTCGGAAAAGATCGACGTTTCTGAACGCAACTCTAATGTCACGTCAAATTGACATTAGCTGTCACTTGAAGTTGACAGGGACACTTGATTGGAATTCTTCTTGGAAAAATGTCGGAATAATTTTGCTGAATTTGTTAAAAATCGCTCGCGTTGAATGTGCCTGGCATATCGAGTTTGAATACATCTTAAATTATCTATGTGATCCTGTTTTGTACGACCAAGGTTTTGATGCCATCTCTGGAGTGGCCGGTCGCGGATGCTTTGAAAGATAACCTTTTCTACCACACGCGCTTGTTGTCGGGACACTATATCGTAATAAAAAAAGCTCCCACGTGTGTGTCTTTGTGTATCTATTGTTGAAACGCCCAGTGTCTTGTGAACGCTGTTATTTGTGTTATGAGTGAGGTGACTAATTGGTAAGGTCTGCAGAAGAAGACGGAGCCACAGGGGGGGCCCCCCTCTCCCCACGCTGCCCAGGGACTTTCTACACCACAGAACCGTATGTGAAATCACCTTACTTAACATTCTCTCCACTGTGTATCGCAGTCCTATTGTTCAGTTACATCCCGGCTGAAACCAAGATTTGTCCGGAGTCTATACTCATGATAGCCTTCCACTGCGCCAATGCTGACTCCGCGGTCTAGGCAGGGGTGTACTGAACATTTCTTGGTAGCAAGAGCGTAGCTTGAAGGCCTGAGAGGCCCACGCCAAAAGTTTGTCTATTAATCAGTGCCGTTTGATGACCATCTGGTCCGGACTAGATTAATTTGTACTTGTAAATGGTAATTAACTTGCATTTGAAAAGTAAAGAGCATTCCTTTGTTATTGGTTCCATGTCTTGTAATTAATTGTCATGTATTGAGGTTCCAAAATGTAAACAGATGCCTTTCTTTGCTCATAATAATTATTATTCAGTTTTGTTAGCAAATTTGAGTTGTGAATATTGACAAGTTTGTTGCTAAAATAATAGCTAATAAAAGGTTAGCTAATAAGTTTGCACTCAATACTTAGTGAAACTTAAATGATTTGGGACATTGTTTACACATTGAAACTCATTGAAACTTGTGCTTTGAAATAATTAAAATTAACTTGTTGTTGTGTAACAGTATGTTGTGTTGATATCCAAGTGAATTTCAATAGTCAGTGATTTTGAGTGAATTTCAATAGTCAGTGAGTTTTGTTGTTTTCTGATAACCTCCAGATATTTAAGAGTTTGTGTCATTATAAATACTTTGTTGTTTTAATATTGGAATTTTGTGGTTATTAGTAACCTCCAAATATTGGAGATTTTTGTGTTATAGTGAATATTTTGAATTTGTTGTTTTTGTTGATAAATTTGTGACGTTACAATGACGGCCTCCTCTGCTAAAGCCAAAATACGTTCTGAGTTACGGTGGTTAGCGTCTGCAGTCGCATTGTTGGATCGACCTGATAGGACGGAGGCCTTGTTGAACAGATACGTAGATCTGCCCGTACGTTTGGCTGTTGTTGATGAACAGTATGCCTTATTTTTGGAAAGGACTGTTGAGGCCGATGTGGAAATGCGACAAGAAGTCGATTTGGATGTGGACCAGTGTTATGATTTTGCGGACAGAATTACCCAGGTAGCTCGACCTTTGCAAGTGGCAAGAGAGAATGAACCGAGCCCGTCCCCGGTCACATCTAAGAGTATGCCCCCTCTCTTTGCTAGATTGGCCCCCTTAGACTTAAGGCGTTTTGCTGGTCGTCTAGAGGACTGGGAGGGCTTTATTAATATTTTTGATAGTCTGGTACATGCCCGGGATGATTTGACCCAGGGCCAGAAGTTAGCTTATTTGTTATCCGTGTTGGAAGGGGAGGCCCTTGAATCAGTTCAACATTTGGCCCCCTCGGATGAAAACTACCCTATTGCTAGGGATTTGATTGCCCGTCGGTACCAGAACGTACGACGTCTGGCGGACAACCATGTTGCCGCCATTTTGAATTTACCCCGCGTTGCCAGCGTGATGCACTTGAGAGTGGCTTTGTTGAATCCGCTGTTGGTGGCATACAACGCATTAAAAAACTTAAAACTCCCAGTGGAGCAGTGGTCGTTTTTGTTACTGCACATTGTCCTGGGAAAGTTGCCGGACTCTGTTAAGGTCCGTTTTGAGCAGCAGTATGGTGGGGATAGTGCGACTTATCTGCCACCCTTCTCGGACCTCTTGACGTTCCTGGAAGGAGAGAGTAGATTGGCAGATAATTCCTCTCTGGCCGGTCCTATGGGACCCGAACGACCTGTGCCACAGAGTAGATCCCCCACCGGACCCCCCCGTAGGGGGCGTATGGCCCCTCGCGCGCCCGGCCGCTATGCCGCCGTCCAGGAGACCGCCCGCTGCTTGTACTGTCGGGAACCGGGTCACAGCACGACCCGTTGTGATAAGTTCCTCGACCAGCGCGTCCAAGGCCGTCGAGCGATCGCGCGACAACGGACATGGTGCTACTCGTGCTTGGGCCTGCACATGCAGCGCGAATGTACCCAAGCGCACCCATGCCGATTTTGTAAGGGCAACCACCATCCCCTCCTCTGCATGAACAGCCCAGAGGGCGGCGGAGCGCCGCAGCGCGTCGCTGCAGGATCACCTCGTATGGGTGGGGGGCTCGGACCCCCCGCGGTGTTTGCATCCCGCAGCAGTTCTAGTGGCCACCGGAGTGGCCCCAGACGCTCTCCGCCACGTTTGGACCCTCAAACGGGCGGGGGTCCCAGGGACCCCCCCATGGGAAACCGATCCCCAAGGATGGGGATGAGTTATGCGAGCGTTGCCGGAGGTCGTAGAGGCCCCCCGCGACGTTTTGAGCCTCGCACGGGCGGGGGTCCCACGGACCCCCCCATGGGAAATCGGTCCCCAACTAGGGGGTTCGATTTTGCGAGCGATGCGGGAGGTCGTAGAAGCCCCCCGCGACGTTTTGAGCCTCGCACGGGCGGGGGTCCCCGGGACCCCCCTTCTGAAAATCGGTCACCGTGCCCCCGCGACTATGGGGCGACGTACACGGTGGATCCTAGGCACCGATTCTCGCCGCCGCTCGCCGAATACCCGCGTTTGGAGCGGCGCCCGCCCCGTCTTCAAGGGGCCGGGAGATATAACCCGCCTGATACCGGGCGAATTGGACGTAGGCAGTATGTGGGAGGATGGGACCCACTGGATCGCTATGAGCGACCCCCTTACCATGGGGGGACGTCCGGGGACCCCACATACTAGCAATCAACGTGTTTACGGTCGATTGTAGCCACCCCTCCAGAGACCGTTTTGTTGCCCACGGCCTCTGTGCTTGTCAGGGGATTGAATGGCGACCTTGTGGAAGTTCGCGCCTTGTTGGATTCCGGTGCTCAGGGGTGTGTTGTGTCATCTTGGTTAGTTAGGCGGTTGGGCCTCAAGGTGCACCCCCACACGGAAGGCGTGAGAGGTGTTGGCGATGTGAAAGTCCCCGGGTTGTTAGGGCATGTTGACTTCACATTTACATCCCGTAATAAGTCCACGCCAGGCATTAAGACCTCGGCGATTGTGTTGGACACAGTTGTTGGCCGTCAACCTTCAGTTGACTTGGGACCGAGTATGTTGTCTTTGGTGTCTGATTCCCCACTCGCCGATCCAAATTTCTTCCGCCCAGGCCCGATTGATGCTCTCCTTGGAGCCGATGTCCTGGGGCGAGTTTTGTTGACGGGGAAGCGAGTTTTGCAGCCAGATGGCTTGGTAGCTCTGCAGACGACACTCGGTACAGTTGTGATGGGCCCTGCTCGCCGCGTTTTGGATTCCCTTGATGAGGATCGCGGCCTTGTTTTTAATGTGTCTCTCTCCGAAGTGGTGCAGAAGTTTTGGGAGGTTGAGGAACCTCCACCAGCCCCGCGGGTAGACCCAGTAGCGGATGAATGCGAGTTGTATTACCAGAATAACACTGGTCGCCTCCGCTCTGGTCGTTTGATCACCCGTCTCCCCTTTCGTGCCGGCCGACCTCCTCTGGGCGAATCCCGACCGCTAGCGGAACGTAGGCTAGTGGCGATGGAGCGTCGCATGAGCAAGGATCCGGTCTTCCGCCAGAAGTATGTTGAATTCATGCGGGAGTATGAGGAGTTAGGGCACATGTCCGTGAGCGATTTGGATTGGCGCTCCGTTGAGCACTTCTTTTTGCCGCACCACGCCGTTTTGAAATCCGGAAAGATTCGGGTGGTCTTTGACGGTTCGGCTCCCACCTCTACTGGAGCGTCCTTGAACCAGTGTCTGCATGTAGGTCCCAAGCTGCACACGGAGATCTCAGACATTTTGACCAACTTCCGGCGGCACCAAATTGTATTTATGACTGACATCCGGATGATGTTCAGACAAACGGTCATCCATCCAGAGGATAGGAGGTACCAATTGATTTTGTGGAGAGAGAGTCCTAGGGACCCCTTGTTGATTTATGAATTGAATACGAATACGTACGGTTTGGCTTCGAGCCCGTTTGTTGCGATTCGTTCTTTGTTGGAGTTGGCCGAGAAGGAGCGCTTGAGATACCCTCGCGCCTCCGCCATTTTGGCCAGTGACGTCTATGTGGATGACATTTGCACGGGCGCCTCATCTGTCTCAGAGGCGATTGTCCTGAGAGACGAACTCACCGCCCTTTTGAAGTCGGGAGGTTACGAGTTGAGGAAATGGATATCCAACTCGCCTGATGTACTGGTAGGTTTGCCCGAAGAGCACCAGCAGGACCCCCACCTATTCGAAAATGTTGATAATCCCCATGTGGTGACCGTCCTTGGCGTACAGTACAAACCGGTCTCTGACACTTTCACGTATTGTGTGGATTTACGACCACCGAAAGTCTGGACCAAGCGTTTAGTATTGTCTACTGTCGCACGTACCTTTGACCCCAATGGGTGGATTTGCCCCGTGCTGTTTATGGCCAAGTGTTTCTTGCAACGGTTATGGGCTTCGGGTGTGTCGTGGGATGAACCCCTCTCGGACGAGTTACTCCGAGATTGGTCGAGCTTCGTTTCATCCCTCCCCGAGATTAATGAAGTGCATTTGCCGAGGCTATTCCTCCCTTCTGAAAATTGTAAAGTTACTCTTCACGGCTTTTCCGATGCCTCCGAACGTGGATTTGCTGCGGCCGTGTACCTCCGCACCGTTACTGTTGACGGAGTTGTTGCTGTGCATCTGGTGATAGCGAAAAGCAAAGTCGCTCCCCTTCGGACTCGTCATACGATCCCGAGGTTGGAATTGTGTGGAGCTGCCCTCCTAATGCGTTTGTTGAACCACGTATGGCTCACATTAGGTCGATCTATTGCGATACAAGAGGTTTATGCTTGGACGGACAGTCAGGTCGTCCTTTGTTGGTTGAAGGCTCCGGCGCACACCTTGGACGTGTTTGTGGCCAATCGAGTGTCGCAGATTTGTAATTCCGACATCGAGTTGATTTGGAGACACGTGCCGGGAACCATGAATCCCGCGGATTGTGCGTCTCGGGGTTGTGTAGCCCCAACCCTAATTAACCACCCCCTCTGGTGGGGCCCACAGTGGTTGATGCGGCCTGAGTCGGAGTGGCCGCCCTCTCCAGCGTTGTCGAACGTAGCCGTTCCTGATATGCGGGCATGCGTCCTGGAGACTAACCCCGCCGGGGAAAAGGATTTGTTGTGGGATCGGTACAGCTCCTTACAGAAGCTGCTTGGTGTTACCGCTTGTATCAGACGTTTTGTGTACAATTGCAGAAACCCACGCGCGAGGCGTGATTCGTCGGTTCTCACTCCGGACGAGCGTAGGGACGCGCTCTTGTTTTGGGTCCGGAGAGTACAAGCTGATAGTTTTGAGTCCGAGATTGAAATTTTGCGTTTAGGCCGTCGCAAGTTGAAGGGCGCGGTATCGCGATTGAATCCCTTCCTGGACGAGAGTGGGCTTTTGCGAGTCGGCGGAAGACTTCGAAATGCGAACCTGCCGTATGGAGCTCGTCACCCCCTTTTGTTACCTAAAGCCGGACATTTGACTCAACTGATAATAACAGATCGCCATGTGAATGCACAACATGCTGGCTGTAATGCTTTGTTGGCCATTTTGCAGCGTGAATTTTGGATTTTGTCTGCTCGTCGAGCCATTCGCACTGTGGTTTTCCGTTGCCTGCCTTGTTATCGATTGAAGGCCGCGACCATGCAGCCCCAGATGGGTGATTTGCCTGCTGATCGCGTCACGGAATGTAGAGCTTTTGCCGGAGTCGCCACCGACTTCGCCGGTCCCTTTACTGTAAAGGCTTCGAGACTGCGTAATGCTAAAACCTATAAGGCGTACTTGTGCGTGTTTGTGTGTTTGTCCACCAAGGCTGTCCATTTGGAAATTGTCTCGGAATTGTCTACCGAAGCCTTTGTCGCCGCCTTGAGCAGATTTGTTTCCCGTAGAGGACTGCCGTCATTGATACGTTCCGATTGTGGTACTAATTATAAGGGAACGTGTAATTATCTTAAGGAAGTAGTTAAGTTTTTTGTTGATAATAAAATAGACATTGGAACCACCCTCTCCCGGCGTGGGATAATCTGGAAGTTTAGCCCTCCAGCTTGTCCGACCTGGGGAGGGATTTTTGAAGCTTGTGTAAAGGCTGCCAAGACACACTTGCGTCGCGTGATTGGAGAAACTATTCTCACGTTTGAGGAACTTGATACGGTATTTTGTAAAATTGAGGCCGTCCTCAACTCGCGACCCTTGTGCCCGTTGTCTTCGGACCCGAATGACCTGGAAGCGTTGACCCCAGGTCATTTCTTGATCGGACAGCCCCTTTTGGCGTTGCCTGAATATCCGATTCAGGATGTAGGATCCCATCGTTTGTCGCGATACCAACTTTTGAGACAGATGTCCCAAAACTTCTGGGCACGTTGGTCGATGGAGTATTTGCATATCCTACAACAGCGCGTGAAGTGGACAGATAAAACCACCCCACCCCAGACTGGCGACCTCGTGTTGATTAAGGATGCTAACCTGCCGCCCCTATGTTGGCGAAGGGGGCGCATTGTTAAACTCTACCCCGGAACTGACGGAGTTCCTCGTTTTGCTGAGGTTTTGGTTCGAGATTCGGTTTTGAAGAGAGCAGTTAGTGGGCTCTCCCGATTACCCGTAGATTGACGTACCGTTCTTAACGGTCCGGGGCGGGGGGATGTTCGGAAAAGATCGACGTTTCTGAACGCATCTCTAATGTCACGTCAAATTGACATTTGGCTGTCACTTGAAGTTGACAGTGACACTTGATTGAAATTCTCGTGGCAAGATGTCGGAATAATTTTGCTGAATTTGTTAAAAATCGCTCGCGTTGAATGTGCCTGGCATATCGAGTTTGAATAAAATCTTAAATTATCTATGTGATCCCGTTTTGTACGACCAAGGTTTTGACGCCATCCATCGGGCTGGTCGCGGAGTTTTGAGTGAAAGATAACCTTTTCTACCACACGCGTTGTTGCAGGGGCAATATATATCTTGATAAGCAAGCCCCGCGTGTGTTATCGTGTAGTGCTGAAGCGCCCAGTGTCTTGGGACCGCTGTGTTGTATGTGTTGTGAGTAGGGTGACTAATTGGTAAGGTCTGCAGAAGAAGAAGATTTACCAGGGGGCGCGCCCTCTGTTTCCACTGCCCAGGACCACAGACAGTATGTAAAATTCACCTTACTTCACAATATAAATTAAGCGCTGTGTATCGCAGTCCAATTGTTTAGTTACATCCCGGCTGAAACCTAGTTCTTGTCCGGAGTCTACTCATGATAAATCTTCCACTGCGCTAAGTGATTCCGCGGTATAGGCAGGGGTGTACTGAACAATGGCCTTGCGGCGTATGGCCGCGAGAAGGGGTTGGCCTCGCTACCTTTATTCTGATAACGGTACTAACCTGAGAGGAGCCGACACAGAGTTGAAGCGCTGCGTCCGTGAGTTAGATGAGCGAGCCCTGAACGAAGGGGTGACCACCTACAGCATGGCCACAACTTGGGTATTTATACCGCCTGCTAGTCCTCACTGGGGAGGGGCTTGGGAGCGACTAATACGCAGCATTAAGGAGTCACTAAAGGTGATTTTAAAGGCACGAGCGCCGCGTGAGGAAATCCTTCAGACTCTGCTGGCTGAAGTTGAGCTCATGATTAATAGCCGCCCTCTTACGCATGTGTCCGTCGAGCCTTACACGAGTGAAACCCTCATCCCTAATCACTTTTTATTGGGATCGTCATCGGGCGGGCCCAGCTTGGGAGCGTTTGACGGTTCGGACTCGTTCCTCAGGAAGCAGTGGCGCATATCCCAAAGATTAGCAGACATGTTTTGGCGACGCTGGGTGAGAGAAGTGCTGCCGGACATGCGCCCAAGGAAAAAATGGCACGAGGAGCAGAGGCCCTTAGAAGTGGGAGACCTCGCCCTAGTAGTGGACCCCAATAGCCCTAGAAACGTGTGGCCGAAGGGCATAATAATAAACGTTATGAGTGGCAAAGATGGCAGAGTCAGGGTCGCAGACATAAAATTACAAAGCGGAACGATCCTTAGACGAAACGCGACGCGTATTGCTCGAATTCCTATGGGGGATGAGTGCTGTCGCACTGGGGAGGGGAATGTTCACGATGTAAATTTATGAAGTATGTATTAGTTGCTATAGTGTATTTCTTTCTTGTTAAACCTTTGTATTTTATTTATATTTAAATAAATGCGGGATTGTCTGGAGCCGCGAGCGCTGACCGGTAGGTGGCGCACACGACGCTCTAACGGGCGGGGACGCGGGGGCCGCGGGAAGCATCTACCTAGAAAAACGCTTGCGCTCAGTCACGGGCGGGTCGCCGGCACTGACATAACGCGATCACCGTACGTTCGCCGCTCCACCACTCTCCCGATCGAACCCCTAATACGTTGTTCTTATTTCGCTTTCTCCCACCCTCTTCAATATGCTTAAATCTTTAAAAGTACGAAACAGATTTTCATGCGGTTTTCACTAATAGGTTCTTCAGGAAGGTTTTAATATATAATTTATGAATGTTTTGTGTAAATTGGTAGAAATATAACGATAATTGTCGAAAGTGCCGGCAAAAGGCAAGCCGCGCGGGAGCTTTCTGCAAAAACGCTGCCTAATCCTTTCGAGGTTTAAAAAAATAATGCATGTTGGGATATGGGTTCCATTCCCGAACAAGACAAATATTTGTGTGCATGAACATGTCTTTTTGTCTTGGTCTGGGTGTTAACTATATATAATATGTATGATTTTACAAACAAAAAGTATTTAAGTACTTATAATTATATTTACCCGTTATCAAGTTTTCCATGATACAGTTTCTTAATAAAATTAAAATGGGCTTAGATAATTGGTGTGAATGTAAGAAGTTATTTATTTATTATTATTAATATTATTTCTCACCAATAACACGTAATATATCTAGCACCAAAAATATGGTTTTTGAAATTTTTGTTTGTCTGTCTGTCTGTCTGTTGTCCGTGTTTCACGCAAAAACTACTAAGCGGATTTTGATGAAACTTTTTTTTGTTATATAGCGCTGTTGACATTCGATAGTAGTTAAAAAATAATTTTTCATCCTGCCTCAATTAATTGTGATTTAGGTAAATGACCCTGTCAGGTACCTTTCACTGATAAGAGGATGAACCCAAAATTCTTTCTGTCTTCTACGTCTTCGTACATAAAGCAATAAAGCAAGTAGGTAATTGCCGACGTTCCAAGGAACTCATTATTCCTCTCGGTTAAACGCGTCCGTAGAGTGTAGTTTCAAAGAGATCACTGCGCTGCCCCGGCCAGTAAAAAACCGGACAAGTGCACAAGCCATTCATCCGTGTTTTTCATGCCACACCGGTCCGTAAAAACACGGACCGCCGGATCGGTAAAATTCAGTGTAGTGCACAAACGCCCTAAGGATGATAGGCCGCTGCTGTGCGTCTAGCTAGATTCACGGTGGTATAACGATTAACAATCCCCGACGTAATAATCCTCTAACATAGTCGGGTCGGGGGACCCCTAACATAGTTATACCTTTATAACCACCTCTCTTTTTGCAGTCCCCTGACCGAGAGAGAAGTTTTGTTCTTAGAGGATTTTTTACGTCAGTGTTTGTTTTTTTATTTCTTTTATATCATTATTTTGACGACCGATTTGGTGCAGGGGTATACTACCCGCCTTCTGCGCCAGAGGTGTCGGGTTCGATTCCCGAACAAGACAAATATTTGTGTGCATGAACATGTCTATTTGTCTTATCTATCTATCTATCTATCTATTTGTCTTGGTCTGGGTGTTTTCTATGTATATTAAGTATGTATTTACAAACAAAAAGTATTTAAGTATATATTTATCCGTTATCAAGTTCACGTAGACACAGTTTCTTAAGAAATTAACTACGGGCTTAGATAATTGGTGTGATTGTAAGAAAATATTTATTTATTATTTATTTATTTTTAAATAACACACATAATTTGTAAGTAAATATCTACTACGCGTGTTAGATCTCTACCGCAGCTAACATAAGCAGCCGATGACCTTAAAACGTGTGAACAGCTGATCTTCACAAATTAAAGCTTAGAACCATCTCGATTACGTACGTCAGCTTTAAAACAAAATAAGCCGCATCTAAATCAGCCCATTCGTTCAGGAGCCACGATGTGAAAGACAGATACACAGACACACAAATACCTTATTTTTACAATCAGGGGTAAAAAAACGCGGTACGGTAACCTCGTGGTAAATAACCTCTTTTCGCTCCGCTACTTTGGACTGCGCTTACCTCCAGATTTGTGCTCAATATACTTACGCCCGAATTCTCGAACGCTAATCATCTTTGGGAGCGTCTCAAACGTCATGGCATCTCTTTCATACGTTTGACATTTAAAGTGACAGGGCGATGTGTGAGACGCTCCCAAAGTTAAGTGGCGTACGAGTATTCGGGCATTAAGTACCTAATTTAACATTTGTGAACTCACATTAGTTCAAAATTCAAAAATTCAAAACCATTTATTCATTTTAGGCTGATATAGCACTTGTGAACGTCAATGAAGCTACGCTATCGGTTCGCAAATCCTACGGCGGGAGGCCTTGTAACGAGAAGAGCCAGCAAGAATCAAAATACCTTTAATGTTAGAATACAGCCTTTACATTTCGGTAACAGTATTTGCTTTAGTAATTAGCATTACACGTTAAATAGGCTTTGGTGTTTAAATCTGTGGAAAATGTATATATACCTAGAGGTAAACCTGTAAGCTCATTAGTGAATTAACTCATTGTTGGAATGTGTCGGTAATGTTTTCGATGCATAGATGAAGAACAATAATTTGTTCATCATTTTATGCATCGAAATTATTATATTATTATTAAATATTATAATTATTATTTAATTATTATCTTACCTTAAAGTAACTAATTATTAGTTTTGAATAATAATTTATTATTCAGACAGGTACTGTTATTTTATTTGCCAGTAGGTAAAGAGGTTACCAGTAGTTTGGTAGGAGTTTTCATGCCATATTTGGTCTGGTTAAACTCTTGTAGCTTCTTTTGAGTCAATCGACCTGGCTTTAATACCATCACTTAACTCAAGAAAGAGCATACAAGTGGATTGGTGGATCGCCAATAAAATAGGTATATGCCCGAATACTCGTACGCTTCTAATCTTTGGGAGCGTCTCACACATCGCCCTGTCACTTTAAATGTCAAACGTATGAAAGAGATGCCACGATGTTTGAGACGCTCCCAAAGATGATTTGCGTTCGAGTATATTTGGGCGATAGTTGCACAAAGTTTTCTGTTCCGGTGACAGCGGCGCTATGTACTTTTTTCTTTTTTTTTGTAGCAATTTAACCGGCCCTGACTTCTAAGACCTTCATCCGCCAGCAGCGCTAAGGTTGGACATCAACTTGACAGCAAGTGACATTAAAAAAAAAACACGTTAGTTTCACATTTTGGGGACTGGAACAGAAAAGATTGTGGCACTGTACTTGTTTTCATTCCCTTCGTTTTCATGCGATTGTCGATCTATACTAATAAAAAAAATTTAACGTCATCATTTTAACGTAGGTACTCGTTTGAGGCGATACTTTTACTGCCTACTAAATAGATTATATTTTCCTACTAAGGGTGCCTTTCCACACAGAAAAATACAGTTCAGCTTCGTGGAGCTCACGAAGCTGAACTGTATTTTGGGGAAACACACAAACCTAAACATTTATCTTGTGTTCTGTTGCCGTTCATCATCTTTTGTTGCTTCTATTTACAATGTTAAACATTAACATTGTTCATATTAAATGCTATATATACACTCAGAATCGTATTCACAAGTTTCTCCCAACTTAAGTCTTTTGCCTTTCCAACTGGAAATTCGAATATGGAATGTCAAATGAATATGGTCACAGCCATCTCTATCGTCTTCTACAAGCCATGCGCATAAAGTTGGCAACGTAGTTTTAAGTGAACCGATTTGACACCGTTTGCACCGTTTGACAGGTAAACAGCGAGTAAACCTCGAGTACTGAATCCTATGGAGATGGCATATCTTCTATACATCTATACAAATAAATAAATAAAAGTGTCTGTTTGTAACATTAAATAAACGCTTTTTACTACGTGCATATGATTAAATATACGGTACATATACCAAAATGACATGTTTTACAATTTTTGTCTGTCTGTCTGTTTGTTCCGGTTAATCTCTGAAACGGCTGGACCGATTTTGACGGACCGAATAATACGACAATTAGAAGTAGTTTAAAATTTAATTCCAAGATTTTCTTACATTGTGACAGTTTTCGTAGGTATGCCACCTCCATAGGATTTAGTACTCAGAGGAGTAAACCGGTTCACAGCAATGTTGCCGTTCCGTATCATAGCATGGCTTGTAGAAGACGATAGAGACGGCTGTGGTATGGTAAATTACCATACTATAAATTCAGTTGATGATTCGAAACTTCATTAAATGCCGTGGCTCCGAGCTTGACAGCAGGATCTGAAGCTGCTTTGTATGATGAGCAAACTTCAACTTTAATTTAGACGTTCCAAATTATATTTACTCATTAAAATGTTTCTTTATGCAATGCTTATAGTTGATCATTAGACGATCAGTCAATGTCGGTTCAGTCCGTGATCTTGGATAAGATTGATGTCAGATTGATTGTGTAAGATGTTGATTGATGCCAGATTAAATTAAAAAATATTGAAAATGAAGTATTAGAAAAAACACTCCCATTCTAACAGCGACTCCGTAGCTCAATGGTTCGTGTTCCATCGTAGCTAGTTGTGAGACAGATCGACTTTTTCAATAATAAAAATTGCATTGTGAATGCTAAAAAAAACCACATCAAAAAAGTAAGAAATAATTCCTCACCAAATAAATAACGTAAGTACTTTGAAGTCGGGCGTGAAACATGTACAATTTCTTGTTGTTTTTGTTAAAACCCGCCCGACTTCAAAGTACTTACGTTATTTATTTGGTGAGGAATTATTTCTTACTTTTTTGATGTGGTTTTTTTGAAGGCGGTTTTATTTTTTTTTAAAAATAATTTTTATATCACTCTTTTTAGTGCATCGTGCAGGCAATTTACGTGTTTTCTGGTAAATAGGTATGTGATCAAACTCAAAACCTCCCTTTTCGAAGTCGGTTAAAATACCTTGAGGTATCCCCTTTTTAACAAAACAAGAATCATCTAAATCGGTTTATAAACAAAGGAGTTATGCCTAAAGATACGTATTAAATTCACATAACGTGGTAACGAAAACGACAGTATTTTCAAGATTTCCTGAAAACTACTGAACCGATTTCAAAATTTCAAAAAATGGGACCAACTTGGAAACCAACCTGATGTAATAACGTTTGAACCATTTCAATCGGTTCAGTCGTTTTCGAGTAATCGGTGGACATACATAAAAAAAAAAAAAAAAAAAAAACATACATACAGACGAATAGAGAACCTCCTCCTTTTTGATTTAGAAGTCGGTTAAAAAAGGAAAGATGAATTTAGATTGAAATAGATCACATATTAACCAGAAAATTTGATTTTTGCGATGAATCCAAGATAACAGATTGAACTGACGCCAGATTGATTGTCTAATAGTGACCTAAGGATCTCAAAATTGTGAGATTTAGACGTACTTATTATTATTATGACTATTTATGACATTTGGGGGAGGTATGCCCAGCAGTGGGCGTCGTACGGCTGATATTGATGATGAAATTGGATCTCAATAATGTCGAACGTTTAATTAGAAATGCTTTTAACTTTATCCCAGTTGAAAGAAAACCATATTTGACGCAAAAACTTGTCTTTTTATAAAAATAGCTGTTCGATGTTTAATCATGATTTGCTTCCTATCAATTTTCCACCTCAGAAAAAAAGATCTCAGAAGAGAAATCCCAGTTGAAAACCATTTTAACCGCAGAATCTTGTCTTTTTATTAAAACAGCTGTTCGATGTTTGATCATGATTTGCTACCTATCAATTTTCTACCGCAAAAACTCCGAAGAGAAATCTGATAAGATTGCGCACGATCCAGAAAACTTTAACGGGTAAGTTGTGATGAATCCCCTATAATTAATTAAAGGGAAATGGTAATGTTTTCCCGCACGCCCGGGTGCACGGCAGACGTTAAGCAACAGCCAATTATAGGGGGCGCTTACTGAGAAGACGGAATTAATCAGGGATCGAGTTATTTTTGAAAACAACATGATTTTCTTGCTTCCTGAAGCGTATAGTCAATTTGTTTTGAGTTACGGATACTTTTCGTTTATTTTTTACGACTCACTACCAAAGGACCGCCCGCTTAGTTACTTTGTGACCAAAGTTAGGATAAAAATACTTACTCAAATCTTTCTTGTAAGTTATTAAAATTTTGTGCTTTTTTTTCATTCACAATGCAATTTTTATCAATGAAAAAATGAAAATGAAGTATTTTTTTTAGAAAAATTCGACCCATCTCACAACCGCATAGCGAATAGCGATAGGTCGTGGGTTCGAGTTCGAGTATTTTATTTATTTGTATGTCTATAATGTGTCCATTGTTGGTGTGTCTCATCCAAATAAATAAATAAATACTGCTGAGCGCGTGGTGCAGTGGTTGGCGCGCTCGGCCTGCGGTCCTCGGGATGGGTGACCAAAAATAGATTATCTCTTAATAATTACCAGTCCGCAGTGGGCCCGTGTGCCGGCCGGTCCGTAGTGGGTATGAATGACGTTTTTACACGACTGCCCAGAAAAGGAGTGTAATGTGATTAGGATATTTAATGTATATGTAATGTTTTTTGTCTGAGTACCAGTTGCTAGTTTGACTTTGGTACCATGACGAGGAGTAACTACTTGTTACTTCGTAATTTACATTACAGATACAGATAACTTTACCGAATCTCATGGTCAGTTTAGTTCGGAACGTGCAAATTCGAGCTTAGAACTTTACTGCTGATGCAGTTCTCTAGTATTTGACTCACCCGCTAGAAAATTGCAAATAAGTCTTTTTTCTCATTTTACTGTTAACAAGCCACTGCATAGTTGAAAATCTCTTTATTGACAGCACAATTTTTACAAGCCAAGGTAGCACAGCACAGCTCAGCGGTGCCAAGCCGATGCCAATTAAAAAGTGAGGGCTTAGCGCGGAAACCAAGAGAAGGAACAAAAGTGCCTTTTTAAAAAGAGAGAAGTCAACCTTTTCGCTTCGAAAGCAAAACGCGCAGTTTTAAAGACTTTTGAGTTACGTACTCTATGGTGGTTCGTGAAAAGCGAAATGGAATTTGGAACGTTATGCTTTTGTCACTTGTTTTAACATACTATTATAAGTTTGGGGAGTTAATAATGGCTACTACTTATTCGTAATACTTGTAATAATACTATTTCTCTTTGCTACTTGGTTTTGTAATATACGAAGATTGATGCTAAAGACATTAGGAGATATTACAAATATTTCGGTACTCCAGACATCTGTACCCTTAGCACGAAAAACTATCGTTTTTGTTATTGTGATTGTATTGTTTTGTATGAAAATCAGAGCAGCGCCTCTTTCGGTCGTTTAAGGAACAAAAGTTCTAAAAATATTTGACAGCTTTTGACGGATGGTTTGGTTTACTTTATGTAGGTATAATGAAAACTTGATCTTGGATTCGTGCTTGGGTTACCTGTTATTAGAGAAAAATTTCTTTGCCTTTAATTCAACAACAAGGTTTCCGGCCTGTGATACATGTAATTTGCATTCCTAAAAAAAACAAAAATATAAAAGTAGCACTTAAATAGTTGAATAGAAAAGACCGACTAAAAGGTGTGAATGGTATTTCAATACATATTTCATGATCTCAATCTTTCTAGAAAGGCATAAATCACTCATAGTATACATCACCATCCTTGTGTGACCCGAATCCGTCACACAATAGCAGCCAAACAATTTTATCGAGCAAGTTCATTTTACGACCGGCAGATACATACAAACTACTATTTGGACGTATTTTTACTGCTCCCAGCTATTTACCAGATAACGGCCAGTTTCGCAAATTACGTAATGGGTATGAACAGGAAAACTTGAGGAAAAAATGCTTTATGTCATAGAAAAAAAAAGATGATTAATTTAATTTCTTCTGAGAAGATCCTAGTAATCATCGGATTAAACAATCTTTTAACGAGTAAGTAATGCAATTATGTAAGTAGTAGCCTTCCGCCCGCGGCATCGCGGGGTGGACTACACGTTAGACACGTTAAGTCTTTATCCCACGGGAAGAAGAATACTTGAGACATTCCAATATTAATATTGGTATCGTGTAAATAGAGACAGTCCACTACATTGGCTTGTCCTCAAGCCAGTGATCAATAATAGTTATGTGGTGACACACGTTCCTAAATTGCGCGTAAGCAAATTCGTTCTCGGCTAGCGTTGAGCCAGTCATCCCTGAATCCTCGCCTTAGGTACTCGCGCGATTGCGATGCGCGCCTTGTGATATTTACGTAAATGTAAAGTGTCTAAAAATAGATTTCAATATAAAGACTGTTGTGCATAAATAACCGTTTCATTTCTTCGACCCGATATTCACTCCAGACTGATAGCAGACACGATCCTTCTGATAGCAAAGTGAAACATGCAACAAAAGTAAATACCAAAGTGGTGACCAGTGAATCAGTTCGGCGTGGAGTGATATCGGGACCGTAGTGATAATTTTTTACTGGGGGGTGACTCAATTTAGCCAAGGCGAGGATTTTTTTAAATAATTTGGGTAAAGTTATCCATTGGTGTATATCCAAAAAAGAAAATACATTTTTGTGTGTGGAATGCTTGAAGATACTGAAAAAACAGCTCACGCCGAAACATCAAAAATGGCTGATGAACAACCTGTGAGTACGATATCAGTGACGGCAAAAATACCTGACTTTTGGCAAGATGCACCACGACTTTGGTTTATCCAGTTCGAAGCTGTGCTTAAACCCCAGCATGCGTCGGAGGAAGCAAAGTATCACATGGTTATATCAAAGCTGGGCAAGGAAGTAATCACGCAAGTTACAGACATTTTGATAGCTCCACCAGAGAAAGACAAATATAATGTTCTTAAGCAACGATTATTAGTGATTTATGAAGAATCTCAGAACAGACAAGTGCAGAAGTTAATCGGAGAGATGGAGCTGGGTGAGCAAAAACCCTCTCAACTGCTTCGCCGTATGAAAGATCTGGCTAGAGATAAGATATCCGATGGAACCTTACAGATAATGTGGCAAAACCACTTACCATCTACTGTTAGAGGAGTGTTGGCAGTAGCGGACTCTACAGACCTCAGCACACTTGCTTTGATTGCTGACAAAGTTTTGGAAACAGCACAACCTTTAAACACAGTTAATAGAATAGATCAGAAACAGCCAAAACCAGAAGATAACGATTTAGTCGCTGAGATTCGCAGTTTGAACAATCGCATTCGTCATCTGGAGATGGACCGCAGCAGACCAAGGTATAGAGCTTTCCAGAGGAATTTTTCATCGTCACGAGGTCGAAGTAACAATCGTAGTACCAGTCGAAGACGTACCCCAGAGGATCCAAACTGGTTGTGTAGCTACCATTTTCGTTACCGGCATAGGGCAAATAAATGCGTGGAGCCATGCAACTGGAATAAACGAAAATGGAACCAGCAAGGTGACAACAAGGTGACAAAACGCAATGAGGACCAGGAAAACTAAGGTCAGTGCAGGCGACGGCGGACCCCTGCGCTGCTGCAGTCAATCACCGCCTCAGCGTGAGAGACATCAACACAGGTTTGAGTTTTTTAATTGATAGTGGTGCCAATGTGTCAGTGTTTCCGCGTATGTTTTTAAAAAATCGGTCAAAAGTGAACGAAAGTGAAAATTATAAACTGTATGCAGCAAATGGAACTCAAATTAAAACATATGGAGTGAAAACTTTAGATTTAAATTTAAAATTAAGACGTAATTTTCGATGGATGTTTATAATAGCAGATGTCAGACAACCTATTATAGGTGCAGATTTTTTGACAAAATATAGATTATTAATTGATTTGGCTGGACGTAGGTTAATTGATCAAATTACAAAAATAAATGTAATAGCATCAGTCTCAAACGCTACTGAACCGACTTTAAAAACAGTAGATAGCTCGCATCCATTTTTTGATTTATTGCAAAAATATACTGACATAACTAAACCGTTTTCATATAAAGAAAGTTGTAAACATAATGTTTTTCATCAAATTGAGACAACTGGACCGCCAGTGTTTGCTCGGGCTAGACCTTTACCACCCGATCGGTATATGAAAGCAAAGAAAGAATTTCAAATTATGCAGGAATTAGGTATCTGTCGGCCTAGTAAAAGCGCTTGGGCCAGTCCTTTGCATATTGTTCCGAAAAAAGACGGTAACATAAGACCCTGTGGTGATTATAGAAGGCTAAACGCTGTAACGAAACCCGATAGATATCCAGTTCCACGTTTACAAAATTTTACTTATGTACTCGCAAATAAAAAGATATTTACACGTCTTGACGTAAATAGAGCATATAATTGTATTCCAGTAAGTGAAACGGACATAGAAAAAACTGCAGTAATAACACCGTTTGGATTATATGAATTTACGAAAATGCCATTTGGTCTCAGAAATAGCGCTCAAACTTTTCAAAGATTTATGGACAATAGTGTTTTGGCAGGTCTTGACTATATTTTTGCGTATGTTGATGACGTAATAATTGCAAGCGATGACGTCATCAGCCATAGACGTCATTTAGATGAAGTTTTTAAAAGATTTAATGAATTTGGTATAACAATTAATATTTCAAAGTGTTGTTTTGGTCAAACAGAATTAGAATTTTTAGGGTATGAGGTAACAAAAGACGGTATTAAACCTTTAGAAAATAAAGTCAAGGCCATAATAGATTTTCCACAGCCAACCACTGTAGAGGAGTTGCGCAGATACTTGGGCATGTTAAACTTTTATAGATCTCATATTCCGCATGCTGCAAATGAACAAGCTGAAATGAACAAATATCTGCACAAATCCAAACGTAAAGATAAGACAAAAATAGAATGGTCGCAAAAAGCTATAGAAGAATTTAAACAGTCTAAGGTAAGTTTAGAAAATGCAGTTATGTTGTCCCACCCTTCTGCGAATAGTCCTTTAATTTTAATGACAGACGCAAGTAATAGCAGTGTAGGCGCGTCATTACAGCAGAAAGAAAACAATGCATGGAAACCTTTAGGATTTTTCTCAAAAAGATTGTCAGTGGCTCAAAAGAAATATAGTACATACGATCGAGAACTTTTAGCTATATATCTAGCAATAGTTCACTTTCGATATATGATAGAAGGTCGCGAATTAGTAATTTTAACCGACCATAAACCTCTTACATACATGTTTGATAAAGTTAACAGTGAAAAAGAAACGCCACGTAGAGCTAGGCAGATAATGTTTATAAGCGAATTTACTAGTAACATAAAATTTTTAGCTGGTGATAAAAATACTGTTGCAGATTGTTTATCCAGAATAGAAACTATTTCCTGTCCAACAGTTATAGATTATTCAGAACTCGCTTTAGCACAGGAAACTGATGAACAGTTATTAAAATTGTTCTCAGAATCAGGTAACAATAACAAGTTCAGTTTCAAACGGATCACATTACCAGGGACCGACACTTCGGTGTGGTGTGAGTTGTCAGCAAAACAAGCTAGACCATGTTTAACAAAGGAATTTGCACGCGTAGCATTTGACGCAGTACACAACATAAGCCACCCAGGTATTCGAACAACAAAACAATTAGTAAGTGATAGATATTTCTGGATAGGTATGAATAGAGACATAAGTAATTGGGCAAAATCGTGTGTACGATGCCAGAGGTCAAAAGTTTTGAAACACACAGTGTCAGGCTTAGGGCAGTTTCAAACTGTAGACCGTTTTCAGCATGTTCACATTGATATAATAGGTCCTTTGCCTATAAGTGTAGAAGGTTACAGGTATTATGTAACGATAATAGATAGGTATACAAAATGGACGGAAGTAATTCCCACAAAAGAAATTACAGCAGAAATTGTTGCAAAAGCATTTTATAATGGGTGGATAGTACGATTTGGCTGCCCAGAAAAACTTACAAGTGATCAAGGTCGCCAATTCGAAAGCAATTTATTTAAGCAATTAATGTCATTATTAGGGATAAATAGAATAAGAAGTAGTCCGTATCACCCGAAGAGTAACGGAGCGATAGAACGTTTTCATCGTACCCTGAAATCAGCTTTAATGGCTCGACTTAACTCCACTTCTTGGGTTGACGAGTTAGGAACAGTGATGTTAGGGTTACGTGCAGCTAAACGGGTTGATACAGGTGTTAGTCCAGCAGAGTTAACATACGGAACCACCATTAGGTTACCTGGTGATTTTTATGATGAAAAAAGTAAAAATGAGAACTTGGATATGGAAAGTTATGTTTACAAGTTGCGAAAAATAATTAAAAGTTACAAACCTGTCAATCGTGTCAATAAGGATTCTAGAAAAATATTTATTCATAAAGATTTAAAGGAATGTCAGTATGTTTTTGTAAGGAACGATATGGTGCGAAGGTCGTTACAACCACCATATGACGGACCTTATCGCGTATTAAGTAGGAGAGATAAGACATATAAAATTCAAATAAATGATAGGCAGACTCATGTATCAATAGATCGTTTGAAGCCAGCCTATGTGTTAGTCGATAATGAATTTAATAATAATGTTTTTAACAGTAATGTTTCTAAGACTTGTGAGGAAAGTAGCAAGAACCAAACACTAGTTTGTACGTCAAATAAACATGATAACATGCATGTGACCGGGAATCGAACCCGGGACTCTGATAATGCGAAGGCTGAAATGCCTACGCGCGCTACGCGCAGCGGTCGCATCGTAAAGCCGCCAGTGCGATTTAGACTTTAAGTACATAGTATAAAGTGTTTATTATTAGATATTTTTTTTTCAATGTAAAATATGTAGATCGATGAACTGTGAACGAACTTTGGCAAAATATTGCGTAGTAGTAATATAAAAATAATATAAGTAAATGAATATGTAATTTCTATTTATTTCTTGTTTGAATCTCATGATAATAACAATGGGCAAAAATCAAAGTAAAGAAGAAAATAAAGATCAGATTGTGATTGCACAATCTGGTGCAAATTATTCAAGTATTGAAACACAATTAAGTCAGTTTAATATAGTGATATCAGTGATTGTTGTTATATTAATAATTATCATGGCATATTTTTTGTACAAGAGATGCCACAAATCAAGTAAGCGATGGGTACATCGACAAGTACTAGCGATAACACCGCAAGCTGTACAAAGTGTACAAGGAACAACGTCGATTCCAATGCCCGTGACGTCAAATTCGACGCCGCCTAAAGTGAAAATTGTAAGCATTTAAGGAAGTTCACAGTGCAACGATATTATTGTACTTATATGATTTTATATTTTTTTTTTGTTATGGTTCCGAATTGCAAATAGGACATAACTTAAATTGATGTTTTGTGTTTTGTTTTAAAAAATAACTTACCTATATAAAGTTGAAGGTAAAGTGTGTAGAGATATAATATAATTTCTATGTTTTAATGACTAGAATTTATTGTTTAGAAATGTACTTATAAATAAAACAAGTTTTTTTAGTATAAATGGGGAATTTATTGTTTATCGATTAATTAATATGTATAAAAAAAAATATATAATGAGGGTTATCTTATCTTATCTATTATTCATAAAAAATGTACAACAATTTTCTTTTTACAAAATATTTTTTTCTCTTTGAACAAACAGTAAGTATGAAATAATGTAATTAAAAAAATATTTAATAACAATGTAATAAAAAAACATACAGACATACTTACGTAAAATATTAATTTTAGTTTATACAAATTTTGTTCGTATTTATATATAAATTCAATTGTAATGTTTTGATTTACAGACATAGGTACTGTAAGTAGGTAACAATGTATTGCATCAACATGCCGAGCCACAGCGACGAGCGATAACGTTACACTTTGTCAGCATTACCGCTGTGCCTCGCTGTGTTTTGTGTAGACTTTTAGTATGTTTAAATATTAGAGTTATAACCTTGAGAAGATGACCAAAAAAAATTTTTAAAAATAAGGGGAGGATTGATGTGGTGACACACGTTCCTAAATTGCGCGTAAGCAAATTCGTTCTCGGCTAGCGTTGAGCCAGTCATCCCTGAATCCTCGCCTTAGGTACTCGCGCGATTGCGATGCGCGCCTTGTGATATTTACGTAAATGTAAAGTGTCTAAAAATAGATTTCAATATAAAGACTGTTGTGCATAAATAACCGTTTCATTTCTTCGACCCGATATTCACTCCAGACTGATAGCAGACACGATCCTTCTGATAGCAAAGTGAAACATGCAACAAAAGTAAATACCAAAGTTACGCAGCATTTACACGGAGCCAATACTTGAGACAATCCACTAAGCCAGTCCAATATTGTTATCGTGTAAATAGAGACAGTCCACTACATTGGCTTGTCCTCAAGCCAGTGATGTTATCTAAGCCCATTTTAATTTCATTAAGAAACTGTATCATGGAAAACTTGATAACGGATAAATATATACTTAAATACTTTTTTTTTTGTAAATACATACTTAATATACATAGTAAACACCCAGACCAAGACAAATAGACATGTTCATGCACACAAATATTTGTCTTGTTCGGGAATCGAACCCGAGACCACTGGCGCAGAAGGTGGGTAGCCTACCCCTGCGCCAAATCGGTCGTCAAGATCAATAATAGTTATGCAGCATTTACACGAAGCCAATACTTGAGACAATCCACTAAGCCAGTCCAATATTGTTATCATGTAAATAGAGACAGTCCACTACATTGGATTGTCCTCAAGCCAGTGAGCAAATATTAATGCAGCATTTACACGGAGCCAATACTTGAGACAATCCACTAAGCCAGTCCAATATTGTTATCATGTAAATAGAGACAGTCCACTACATTGGCTTGTCCTCAAGCCAGTGATCAATAATAGTTATGCAGCATTTACACGGAGCCAATACTTGAGACAATCCACTAAGCCAGTCCAATATTGTTATCATGTAAAAAGAGACAGTCCACTACATTGGCTTGTCCTCAAGCCAGTGAGCAAATATTAATGCAGCATTTACACGGAGCCAAAACTTGAGACAATCCACTAAGCCAGTCCAATATTGGTATCGTGTAAATAGAGACAGTCCACTACATTGGCTTGTCCTCAAGCCAGTGATCAATAATAGTTATGCTGCATTTACACGGAGCCAATACTTGAGACAATCCACTAGCAAATCCAATATTGGTATCGTGTAAATAGAGACAGTCAACTACATTGGCTTTTCCTCAAGCCAGTGATCAAATAGTAATGCAGCATTTACACGGAGGCAATACTTGAGACAATCCATTAATCCAGTCCTATATTGGTATCGTGTAAATAGAGACAGTCCACTTCATTGGCTTGTCCTCAAGCTAGTGATCAATAGTAATGCAGCATTTACACGGAGCCAATACTTGAGACAATCCACTAAGCCAGTCCAATATTGGTATCGTGTTAATAGAGTCAGTCCACTACATTGGCTTGTCCTCAAGCCAGTGATCAATAGTAATACAGCATTTACACGGAGCCAATACTTGAGACAATCCACTAAGCTAGTCCTATATTGGTATCGTGTAAATAGAGACAGTCCACTACGTTGACTTGTCCTCAAATCACTGATCAAATATTTACACGGAGCCAATACTTGAGATAATCCACTAAGCGAGTCCAATATTGGTATCGTGCAAATAAAGACAGTCCAGTAGATTGGCTTGTCCTCAAGCCAGTGATTAATAGTAATGCAGCATTAACACGGAGCCAATACTTGAGACTACAAATATTGGTATCGTGTAAATACAGACAGTCCACTATTATTGGCTTGTCCTCAAGCCAGTGATCAATAGTAATGCAGCATTTACACGGAGCCAATACTTGAGACAATCCACTAAGCCAGTCTAATATTCGTATCGTGTGAAAAGAGACTGTCCGCTACATTGACTTGTCCTTAAGCCAGTGATCAAATAGTATGACTATTGATCACTGGCTTGAGGACAAGTCAAGTCAATGTAGTTGACTGTCTGTCTCTATTTACACGATACCAATATTGGACAGTGGATTGTCTCAAGGATTGGCTCCGAGTAAATGCTGCATAATATATATTGGCTTAGTGGACTGGCTTACTGGATTATTTCAAGTATTGGCTCCGTGTAGCTGCATTAGGCTCTTATACTATACTACTCATTGCGCCATCAGGCAAGTCAAAAGTGATGTTAATCAGTATTCAAGTTGTTTGAAGATTTCGCCCGATAACCATTTTATTACTTTATCTTCAACTAGCTGTTGCCCGCGACTTCGTACGCGCGGTGTAGTGACTTTTGTGTTAGTTTAGTTTATGTGTGTTTGTTGCTCAGATTTCATAACGCTCTTCTTGAAGTCCATTCTCTACTAAAAGGGTCTAAAGAATATCGTATATGCAGGCTAGGGTATGAACATGGTATGTTGTTATCATATGCTGCATGAACATAGTTGAGCCCTCATTCAAAGATCTGTCCGTCTGTCAAGAAACTTTTTCTTAAGTATGCGTGGGAGGTATCAAGCTAAAATGTTTGTCAAATTAAATACTGAAGTCTGCAATCCCTTAGAGGCGACAAAAAACAAACTTCTCTTCTCTTCTTCATAACTCTAAAGGGCCACTTGGATCTCGATTTTCTTTTAAATCCCATTAAGCTACTTGTTGTTACCGATCCCGATTTAAATTTAAACCGCTATCTAGGTCGGTTTAGGCTGTCAAATCTCGATTTACAGTAAGTTGTGATAACTTATCTATATTTTCATATGGTTTTTATACGCAAAAATGCATGTATCACACATAACAGTGTATAATGATAACGATTATTTTGAACAGCCGTTCTTCGATCTTCGACGTTGCTTGCTAGCGGGCAATATATCTATTCTACGCGAGGTTCATAAGACTAAACCACACCAAACGATTCATCTTGGATTGGCCAACCACGATCTAAGATTGGGGATCATGGATCGTGAATCTAATTTGTTCTCTTGGTGCTCTTGGATCGCACGAGGCACGTCCACTCCGACCACTACTATGGAGCTCCAGTGGTGAAGCGCACTCTTGCCGCACGCGATTAGAGCGCGTATTATCGTTTTGCGCATATGCGCGCTTTCACGACTCAAACAGAAGTTCTTACTTAGTAATGCATAATATCAGGCCAATCATATTTTTACTATAAAATGTAAAAGAGATTGTGTGTATCCATACTAATATTATAAATGTGAAAGTGGGTTTGTTTGTTTGTCCGTCTTTCACGTCAAAATTGGTGCAACGGATCGACGTGACTTTTGGAATGGGAATAGTTTGGCAGCTGAAAAGTGACATACTTAGGCAGCCATTAGACAGTCAATCTGGATCAATGATCAATGATCAATGATCGCGATGCAGATTGACTGTGTACGAAGGTGATTGACGGCTCGCGATCTTGATCGCAAAATATCTACAAAGTAAATCTCGATCGCGATCAAGATCACGATCAGTGATCGCGATCTGGATGTAATGGCTGCCTTTGGCTACTTTTTATTCCTGAAAAATATCACATTCCCGTGGGATAACGTCGTCGTTTAGTCCGAGCGGGCGAAGTCGCGGGCGGAAGGCTAGTATTTTGATATGGAGACATTTCTTCTTTAAGTAACAGGTATAAAATGTAATGATATACCATTTAATTATTTAATTTTAATCAATCATCACTTATGTAAGCTTTCCCAGTAAATAAATGAATAAATAAGTTAGATAGAAAACTATTTTTTATATTCCTTTATTTTATTGGATGGTACCTACGGCTGAAGGCCTAAGTAGCCAGAGCTGGCTAAATGACATAAAAAATGGTAGGTATAGTGCGCCAATCTTTTCTGTTCCGGTGATTATCTTAGGAACTAAAACAGTTTTCATACGACAGTCCATTTTGACAGCTAATTTCGTATTGCAAGTGGCTCCTCTGTCACGACTGTCAACGGAACAGAAAAGCTTGTGGCACTGTAGGTGTAGCTAACTACGTACTGGCCACTTAGCGTTTAAGCAAATTTTTCAAAACTACATTGGTGACATTTTGTCTACATTGCGACAAACTTATTTCACACAGTGGTTATTTTTTGGTACTAAATATACTGTTGACTGCCGGCAGTCCATTTTGACAGTTAATTTTGTATTGCTAGTGGCTCCTCCAGGACCACTGTCACCGGTTCAGATATATTTGTTTGTTTGGCACTATACTTACTGTAGCGACATCTAGCGTCGAGTGGAAATGCGAAATATAAATTTTACATCAATAGGGTAAGAACTTTAGTTTTGGCCACTGCCCCGAGTGCTTACTTAGCTTAAAACATTTCGTTAATAACTTTTGCTTGATAATATACTTTTTATCTATGACTTTTAAGTCATAATAACAATAGTTATAATTCTTTATGACATAGGAATATTATTCAATAAACGCTTTTCAGTTTACATCGAATTAGATGTTTCTTTTATTTTATCCAAGTTAGTTAAGTATTGATTTATCGATGTATCTTTTAAAACTTGATTGACAAAAAACACATCAATCGGCACCCTTCGCACATTTTAAGTTTAAAAAATAGGTTTTTAATTGACTAAAATAAAACTAAATTTCGTAAGTATATGAATACTTAGTTATATGTTTTTACTATGTATGTCCACGAATTTCTCGAAATCTAAAGGCATATCGAGATGATTCTATTTGATTTAAATTAGGTGTATTCTAACTTTGGGAACAGTCTAATATTCATCAAAATCGGTTTAGTAGTTTTCGTGGGTATGTTATTGTACAATATACACTAAAACTTAGGAAATAAATAGTAATTTAAAAAAATAAACTGACTGGCACCGACCTCAAAAAGGTACCTTAATTATAATATAAATTACCTATATTTTTCCTTTTCAGTTGACAAATACTTTTTGGAGTCGGTTAAATTTTTTAAGTAGTTTTTTTGTATTGTAAATTTAAAAATTTAAAGAAAAGTATAAGATACATTCTTGACAATTTTAGATACCTACTTAAGACCATAGGCGAAAGAAGTGAAAAAAAATTAAAGTGGCAACAGCGGGGGCTTTCACCCTACTTAATATGAGTAATCATTCGGATGTACTTTTGTGAAAGGTATATCGTAATCTTACTGACTTCCCGCGCCATCTATTGCTTAGTAGTTATGATGCAAAAGAAGTGAAAAACATCTTAAATTGGCAACAGAGGGGGCTTTCACCCTAATTAATATAATCATTCGAATGTTCTTTTGTGAGAGGTATATCGTAATCTTACTGACTTCTTGCGCCATCTATTGCTTAGTAGATATAATGACGTAAATAACATGAAATTAATTTTAAGATTTTATATGAGCCTAGATGGGTTTTAATTTATATTATGTTTTGAAGCAGGTAAAAAAAAATAACATGATTCATTATTAATTGAGACAGCGATTAAGTATAACGTATTTTCATAATCATGTGGCGCCATCTATTTTAGTAAGAATCAGTTTTTGTATTTTCCCGTAGGAATAATTAAATTTCCCGCAATAAAAGGTACCCTATATGTTGACCCGGGTTATAAGCTATTACTACACAAAATTTGGTAAAAATCCGTCCAGTAGTTTTTGCGTGAAAAGCGAACATACAAACAGACAAACAGACAAACAGACAAACAGACAAAAATTTTAATATCTATCGTTTTGGGGTCTATATCCTGTACACATCACATAGCAGTATTTTTTTTTTATATTTCATGTACAGACTTTTTGTCCGTTTCTGTTTTATTATATGTATAGATAACATAAATAGACTTTTTAAGGCGCTACTCGGAAAGAGTATGGACTTTTTGATATAAAACTATAGGACAGTTAGAGTTGTTATAAATCTAGTAATAAGATATATATTTCTTCATACCTTTATCTAGAATCGTATAGTTTCAGAAACACGATATTATGATTTAGCCTCGACACTTTTTCTTTTCGAAAATACCTCTAAAAATACGAAATATCAAGATTATTCTTAAATGGGGTTACATAAACTATTGAAAATTGGTTTAATTAGTGGACACCAATAATATTTAGGATCGTATAGAAGCATTTTTTTTAAATCGCTATAGTTTTTTAATACGAAGTGATTTTGTGTTTTTTTTGCGTAATCGGCAAAATCGGTCTCGCTCCCGCGTGCGACGTTTTCTCATTGCTATCTCGCTTTAGCATAATTTTTCCGAGTATCGCCTTAAGCCTATAACATCCAATTTACAAAGTCCACAATAACTCAAAGAAAATATTATCTTCTTAACATCCGCAAAAGTGCAAAATCACTTGAGGATGGTCTTATTTAATTCAGCATTTAAGATCTTTTTTTATATTGGTAACTAGCCTTCCGCCCGCGGCTTCGCCCGCGTGTACTACACGACGTTATCCCGCGGGAAGGTGATATTTTTCAGGAATAAAAAGTAGCCTATGTCCTTTCTCAGGCTCTAGACTATCTCTGTACCAAAATTCATTTAAATCGGTTCAGTAGTTTAGGCGTGATTGTGTAACACACAGACAGACATTTTCGCATTTATAATATAAGTAAGGATTAACATTGACTCAAAGTGAGTTCACAATAAAGCTCCTTTCCCTTTGTATCTTGTTAATTGTAGCATCAACGCTTTATATTTTGATGTGCCAGCGTATGACGTCGTTATTTTTGTACACACAACAGCAAAACTTAACCCAATTTGTAAATGATACGGTTCTAATTTTCTAATTAAGCATAATAACAATGTATAAGGTATTTCCTACTTACTATTTTCCTTATCATAATTAGCTATTTTGATGTCCCCATGGCTTTCCTTATATAGACGGATAAGAAGAATGGGCCATAACACACCAGGAGTCAATACGGATTGGTTTTTCATCACCCATCTTATGACCGACCCTTGCGAAAGTTGCATAACCTCAACGATCGCAGGTTGAGCGCGATAACTACTGCGCCACAGGCTCGTCACGAGCTATTTCCCATGTTGAAACTTTTACTTAGTTATGAGTAACTCGACATGTTGCCATGTGTACACGTCATAGAGGGCCGCGTACAGCGCGCGTTCAATTAAGATCGTGTGCTGATAAATTTTCACGGCACCATCATTGTAACACGAGCAAACATCGTACATGTTATGAATTAAGTGAGGTATAACTTGAGGGATATGTGAACACTTTTGACAGGCTAACAGCTTTTAATTTTGTTCGCGGTGAAATGTAATTAGAGCTATATCTTTTGAGCGTACTTATGCTCTAAAAAACTTGAAATAAGAAAACAATAGAAGGCTACATAGTAAACATACTGATACGTATTAAATTCTGAAGAGTCCCTTACGCTTGGCAAAACGCGGACAACCGATCCGGTAGCAGGCGCGCACTTTCGCCACTATGTACATTATAATTTCTCAACGGAAGCTGTATGTATACCTAAA
Organism: Crambus lathoniellus; assembly: GCA_949710035.1. Classification (NCBI taxonomy): domain Eukaryota; kingdom Metazoa; phylum Arthropoda; class Insecta; order Lepidoptera; family Crambidae; genus Crambus; species Crambus lathoniellus. Next base: position 7,962,597 of record OX453315.1, on the reverse strand, counting down.
TATATGAATTCATACACTTCTTCAGCTTGAAGAGTTATTTTTTCTATTTAGGCGTCTGCCGTGTTAATTTAAAACGCAGTAAGGAAGGTTAGACAACTTTTTTAGTAAATGGCGATAGAATATATTTTTTTTGTTTTTAATATTGTGGCGTTATTTTAAAGTTTTTAAAAAGTGTTTTACGGTTAACGTATAGCTTGATATGCATAGTTTCATAAAAATTATCTGAAATAACTATTACACTAACACAGCAATTTTAATTTAATAAAACGCATATTTTCTTAGCATGGTTTTGGTGAAAAAAGCGAACTATATAAATTTTAAATGCAGTAAGTACGGACTTACTGCGCTCATAACTAGTAATTGGGGGTTACTGCGTTTATTGTTAGCAATTCATTATGATCATGATGTTATTTTTCACTAATCATAAACACAGTATAATAGCCAAAGAAATTATTTTAAAATTATATTTTGACTAAAAATAAGGCATCTGGATTCATAAATTATTTACATTATTGTTAGTAATACGACACATGATTAACGATTCACGTATTTTTAATGAGCAAATATTAACATTTCTTGTAGTTTTATACATTTACTGCGTTTATTATTAGTAATATACAGTTGTATTTGGTCGAACTACATAAAATAAATGCAATAAAATAAATACTTAATTTTCAATTATTTATGATACAATGTAAATAAACTACAAGAATCCATGTATAATGTGTTTAATTCACAATTGGAATATTAACAAACATTTTTAAATGTTAACTCTATAATCTACTTATACTTCTATAAGTAGTTATATTTTTTGTCACTACCAAATCAATTAAGTACTAAGTATAACATTATAAGCTTGAAATTTTTCGGGCTTTAACATGGCAAAATAAAAAAAATTAAGTAAATATCAATCCAAAAGTCAGTTAATAATAAAAATATTAAGTTATGACAGGCCTATTTCACTCCCCGTGTCGGCTCGGCGCGGCGGCAACGCCGGCGTTGTAAATCCATAGATATTAGGTCCGCAAAAGAGCTAGAATATATGCGATAAAAAAAGATGCAACGACAACGAGTGGCCGTTCGTAACTTGCCTGCGCCGTACAAGCTGAATTCTACTTTATTGCGTTATATTTAGAGTTGCTATTTATTTAAATGACTAAGCGGAGTGAACTATCTTTTACATAGTAACTATTTAGTAATCTGTGGTTATGATGCATAAAAGTAATAATAAAAAATACTTAGGAAATGTAATTAAATAATTCTAAGGCATATTCGTTTGAGCTAGATAAGTACTTTTAGCTAACCATTATGTTTAGAATTAAACAATTTTTGTTTAGTTTGGAAGATAAAAACGTTTTTGAGATGTGTTTTATAATAGGTAGGTACTTTTGTACTAACAATTAACTAACTACTTACGAGTATTTCTCTAACTAACTAATCATCATTTTAATCACGAATCATCATGAAAAGTCTATGACTTCGGAGACTTTATAGATGCCGTGATACGAGCCCAAAAAACCAGTCGATTGTAAAGTATTGACAGATTTTTATGCTTATGGTGATTTTTCCTCTATCCATAAAGTACGAAATCTTAGCCCAAGAGTGTACCTGAAAGATGTAATTAAATTTAACGCGAACAGAGGTACTTACACGTTAAACTTCAAAATGAACCACGTTGAAAATCAAACACTAGATTTTCTGCAAGTTAAATATGCGAAGTAACAAAATTTTCCAGAAGTGATACAAAATAACAATTCCTAGGGGAGTGAAAACTGCAAGCAAAACGGCTATTATTGAAACTGATGATATTATTGAAATTACTGAAACTTATGCCAGAAACAAAGGGATACTTCTGGTTGAATTTACCTGAGTGGAATATTGAGACTGATGATGATGAGATATTATAAGTAAAAATATTTCTATTTAAATCGTTATTTGTTTTATTTTTATATCTGTATTTTCTTATCGAAATACGAGCGTTCAACAGCAATAATATTTTAGCTAGTATAACTTTTTCTCGCTTTCTGAGATTCTTTATCAAATTATTAATTGGAATCAGTTGGTGTTTTTTGTTTCAAAAACTTTATAAAAGAATCATAAGTCGGTAATTAGGTTAGGGGATACTTTTGTGAGAAATTAACTTTGCATAGACTTACTTTATTGCTAAAAAGTAGAATTCCACTTTTGTTTCACTTAGTTCTTTATATTCATTACTTTCTTCTGCATCATCTTAATATTTTATAAAGCTAAAGATTAAATTGTGAATTGAAATTAATCAATTTTCTGTAGTTCTTTTGTAACTTCGAAGGTTTTGTAAGAAATTCGTATTTTATTTTCATTGTGTAACAAGATTAAGTTTTATTAAGCCGCCTTTAAATCTTTGAATTTCTGCTCGTGTAATCTTTATCAGAGGAAAAAGGGAACTTCCTTCGAACCAATTTTCATTGTTTGCTTGTCCATGTTGGCTTGGAAATACTCTCTTATAATAGCAAAGCTGAAAAAGATTTTTTTTTGTTATATCTCTAAAAGTAATAGATATTTTGAATGCGGGTCTGGTTTGATTTACAATACAATATTAAAGTTGGTATTTATAGTCAGCAAAAAAAACTTGTGTTAAAAATGAAATTTATAAAAAAACTTATTAGAGATTTCTTATTGCTCAAGAATATAATCGGCAACTTACGCTTCCTACTAATTATTTAAGCTACTTTACTATTTTCAGCTTTACGAGTGTAGTTCGGCCCTAAGATTCATAATTACATCTTATCAAAGATAAACGCAACATTCCCTCAAACCAGAAATAATTACCTACCTGCCGTTTTAAACGCAAACGTAAACAAAACGTTAACGTATAAATTCGTACCGTACAAACCGTCGGCACTGACATGCACGTTATATCAATTACATTACAAGTGCCGGTATAAAAACAATATTTCCGGATAATGTCGTCGTTGGTTTGATTTATAGCGCGGTCCTGTTGCCCTGTTTGGATTTTGTAATTCGCTTTTTAGGGTGAAAAGGAATGGGAGAAAAGATAGCGAAACAAAAGAAAACGACTGTGTGCTGCATGACCGCAGCAACATTTGTGGCAGCATGTTACACAGAGATTTAGCGATCGTACAAAATGCATTGTTGTACAAAACAGATATGTATCGACCGATTTATTGTACAGATTAATATTTTCAAGGACCAAACAAGTACAACTAAGTATATTTATTTTCTAAAAACTGTAGGTACCGAAATGCTACGTTTTACAATGGCAACCTAAACGAATGCCACCTGAAATAGTGTTGTGGTTCCTGACCCGACCACGAGAAGAAACGGAGTTTTTGCTGTGGCACAAAATCATAATTTTAAATGTGCTTTTTAGTGCCACTGATCTCAGAAATTTGTGCCTTATACTTTTTGAGTAAATACATTTTATGTTAATACAAACTTAGTACTTTACTTGACCAACACCAATAGGTACTCATTTTCACGATATAAAATATTCGTGTTCAATGGGGACGACGGGACGAAAATGAAAATCTATGACAGTAGGAGTAGTACTAAATTTTCTCAGCAAAATTTCACAAGCTTACAATACAATTTTCTCGACTAATTTAAGTCTTCACCCTGATGAAACATTATAGCAAGCTTCAACGGCAGTTAGCCAAAAGCGACTCGCCGTCGACAATTTGTATCCAGTTACATTTTATTTGTAGTAAATGGAGACAGATTGTAGACGAAGAAACGCTCTCAAGACCCTTTTAATTTGGGGAATAAAGTTGTAGTTTTTGAGAGGATTAATGACAAGTAAAATGTGAAAATAAAGTCGTAAAATTTATATAGTATTTTCTTTCTCTTTTAATAATTTCTGATTAATTTCGATGAACTCAGTGGCGGAGTGGGGTTCGCACCGATTTTCAAAGTGCCGCTATCTTTAGTTAGAGGTCCCGGTTTCGATTCCCAGTCGGGTAAATATCGAAAACAAACTTTTTAATATTTACTCAGGTTTGGGTGTATGTGGATGCTGGACAATGAGAGATGCTGGCAAGCGGCGGTCTCCTTTTGTGAGTAGGTACGTGATCCTCCAAAAGGTGATAGCGGAGAGAGCTCGTGAAGCTGATGCGCACGCGGCCCTCATCCGCCGCAGACGGTTGGGGAGAAGGAAGCGACAGTTCGATCGCCTTATTCCCCCCTAGTCAAACCAGCTGGTTGCGGACCGTTCCACTGCCGACATTGCACGGTTTGCACCGTTCGGGTCTTAGGGGAGACTGCCACCCCATTCCCCTATGACCGATCGGCGGCGAGAGAGCAAACAGTGTGTATTCCCCCTTTCTCACACTTTACATACACCCAGACCTTTTTTATTAGGGACCAGGTCCCTAATAAAAGGTCTGGGTGTATTGGTAATACCTGTGGTCGTTTCCAATTTTCATAACACTAATGCTCAAGCTATTGTTTAGTTATACTAGTGCGTCGTTCCTATAGGAACAATGTATCTGATGGTGTCAAAAAAACGTGATATCAAGGATTAGGTATTAGGTTTGTTAGGTTTGTTATTGTTTGCGTTAGGCAAAATTGGAAATCGAAGGCATCATCATCATCATCATGTCAGCCGAACGACGCCCACTGCTGGGTATAGGCCTCCCCCAAGGATCTAAACAACAATCGGTCCTGCGCTGCCCGCATCCAGCGGCTTCCCGCGACCGTGACCAGATCGTCGGTCCACCTTGTAGGGGGCATGCCCACGGAACGTCATCGCGTCGTCCGGTAGGCAGAAGGCATAGTCATAGTAAAAAGATTCAACCATAGTTTTTTTTCTTTAGTAATGTTGAAATTGGTTGAAAACAATGACGTCCGTTTCTCTGTTTATTTTGCAACGTCATTTGGCATCTCCCACCTTGCTACTGCTTCACGCAGTACGTCGTTTGACAGAAAAGCAACACGTGTCACCAAACAATTCGCTCTCATGACAGCGAGGCAGGAGAAATTTCATACAAAAGTAGCTTAAGTGGCTTAATCACGTAACAGAATACTCAGGAATTCAGAGTAATGCTGTCCCAATTTGTCCAGCCGCTGTAATGCCTGTATTTTTCACGAGATTCGGCCGGCTTAGGACGCCATGCCTTTATTTCCTTAAGGGCCGTTTGGGCTAAAATGAACACTTTTGTTGGATTATTTCGTTCATTATACCTAGTTTGGGAGGCGTAGCCTGGCAAGTTTGATTGTTTGGAATAGTTAACACCCAAGTTTTGTTTTTACTTTATTTAAAATGCTAAATATTATTGAAAATGAAGTATAAGAAAAAAACGACCAATCCTCCAAGTAGCTCTGCTGGGATTCGAACCCGGGACCTTTCACTGTCCGGGCGATTGCTCTGATCACTGACAATGACTCCGTAGCTCAGCGGTCAAACATACGCCTGGACATGTCAGAACATACGCCCGGACAGTAAAAGGTCCCGGGCTCGATTCCCGGCGGAGTAGAGGATGTGTCGTTTTCTATACTAATATTATAAAGAGGAAAGATTTGATTGTTTGTTTGTTTGTTTGTATCGAATAGGCTCCGAAACCACTGAACCGATTTAGAAAATTCTTTCACAATTTGAAAGCTACATTCTTCCCGAGTTACATAGGCTATATTTTATCCCGATATTACCACAGGAACGGGTACCACGCGGGTGAAACCGCGAGGATCCGCTAGTTTCTTATAATTTTAATTTACAATTGATAATATCCTTTTTATTATGGTGATAACTTATCACCATAATAAAAGTGCATAGTTAACGGCAAAGAAATAAGCTTGTCGAAGGTTTAACACAAGACAAATTAAAAATTTGTAACGCCGACAAATGTAATTAGACCTACACAGCTCTATCTTTGTTAACCTCTTAACTACATTGGGCCCGCGGGTTTTTTTTTTCACTTGTCCTCCTTATCTATCCATACCATTCATATAAAAAATCAGTGTCCAAGTTGTGGCACTGGTGATAAAACAAATGGCTGATGAAGAATATGATGAATTACACAATGAATTTTTGTAGGTGCTAGGATTTCTTACCCGCTCGAGTGCGCAAGAGACAAATGTAAAATCACCGTCGCCGTCGTCGGCTGCGCACCCTACGGGCCCCCGTTATCGGCGCGCGCCGAGTGATGAAAAAAAGTCACTGTGAATGGGAGAGTTTCCTGCAGTATTTTTTCGATGCACTAGATGGCGCTGTAACCCTAACACAACCTACTTTTTTCAGCATATTATGGCAAAGGATTAGTTCATTCAGCCTAAAAAAGACTTGAGTGTCGGTCGGTTGTACTGTCAAATTAATCTGTCTGTGGTAAAGTTTTTCTTCTGTGAGGTCTGCGGATTGCTTTGCTTCCATGCGTTGGTGTTGGTGGTGTTTTGTGAGCGTATTCGTTTTTCTTGATAATTTGATTCAAACCTGGCTTGGACTGGTACTGAATACTGGACTCCGATTTGATAGCTTACATTTTAGCCTGGCACTGAATACTTGACACCGAGATTGCTTAACATTTTAGACTTGCCTAATCACCGCACTCGTGATCGAACTTCAATCATATCGAAAGACTATGGATCGTGTCGTCTTGATCAGCCCCTGTACGTACCGGCAAAAAATATGGATATGGACATGGGCTTTATTTGACATTTGAAGCCCATATTTTGTCCTTGTATGGGCATAATATGGGCTTCAAATGTCAAATGAAGCCCATGTCCATACCCAGATTTTTTGCCGGTATAGGGGCTGGTTAATAACACAAACACATCGTATAAGACACGCGTCCCGGAACAAAGAAGCTTTTTTGATATCACGAGTGTGATACAATAGCGCCATCGATTACTTAAGAAGATCTAATGAAGTATTCTGTATTGGCTGAAAGAGAACATGTTGACACTTCTGCCAAATATGTATCGAGAGGGGTTTTTAATTACTAGCCGATTAACCTATGATAATAATAATGAAGGTGTTTATTTTGTGGCTGGTATAATGTGCATCAGAAATGCGAAAAAACATTAATTATAATGTCATTCAAAAAGTTGTCAATCACATAATATTAGAAGCTCAATGTGAGTGTGCGGCAGGGATGGGCCCCCATCCATGGTCAGTGCAAACACATTTTGGTTGTAATAAATGGACTAATCGATTTAACCAAGCATAAAAAAATAACAACAAAACCCATCTGCACAGAGACACTCCAAAGCTTTCATAAGCCAACCAAGGAATTATAAATTCCTTGAAGCCAACACAATGCATAGAGTAAGATAGAGAAACACAATGACTTTTCGTATAATATAGTCCCACACTCCTATCTGTTCCGGTGACAGCTGTGACAGAGGACTCAGAGGAGCCACTTGCAATATGAAATTAGCTGTCAAAATGGACTGTCGTATGAAAAATTTTTTAGTTCCAAAGATTATTACCGGAACAGGAAACGTTGTCGCACTGTACTCAGACAGACTATTTTCTTTGCTATTTTCTATTAGGTAAATACTTTTTCGTTTACTTCTTCAGAAAAAGTTAGGTCGCTATAGTGGGGTAGCGCCATCTAGTACAAATTTTTGAACTGAACGATGAAACGTCAAAAGAAACTCTCTCATTGTTTATGTAAGTCGGATGCTTGAAGTATTGTTTGTTATGATGGGAAGTAATAAATCTTTGAAGTTATGGCCATTTGGGTTTAAAACATTATACTTTGTATAAATATAACACGTCGATTGTACTACAGCTCCAAATAAATACTATTATTTTTTTGAAAAATCGTAGTTTTAAAAGTAAATGGACGACCTATGGTTTTTTTAGCTTAAATTACTTTCTTTGTTCATGGTTAACATAAAAAAAATTAAAGAAACAATATTTAACGAAACAAATTTTCTTTGCATAATTTTATAAGTGGTGTAATCTTACACCACGGTCGTGAAAAAGGATGTCGTCATTACTTTTTATTTTCTCAGATTAAATTGGAAAATCAAATTCGTTCAAAAACCTGTTCAAGGATCGGGTAATTTATCTGTGAAGGCTTTTGAATTCGATCCATAGATTAAACTGTTCGAAATAAACGGGAATTCAAACGGGAATGTGAAAAAAATGGATGTCATGTAGGTAGAGTGTGTGTCAGATAACTCTGCACGTGCCTGGCGCGTTTTTGGCGCTAGTTCAAGTGCATTTTTTTGTTCTAATGTTATAGAAAAGATTAGTATTCGATTTTTACCGCGCGCAGACTTATCTGACGAGCACTCTACGTGACATGCGCGTTCTACGGCCAAAAACTTTTGTCACGAACTGTCATGTCATGACACGCGCGCTCGAGCGGTTATAAGTCCGCCGGGCCAGCTACCATCACAACATTATCGATGTTTTCAGCATTGTTGTGTTCCGGCAGTTAGAGATAAGTTAGCCAGTTCCTCAGTGTTGAGGATTCCGGGAGTAGTGCGCATCCCTCTTCAACCTTATCTTTACTTAACATCAGGGTGAAATGAAGGTTAAGTGCTACCCCGTTTGTTAATTAAAAAAATAACAGCGAGTTGCACTCCGGGACTGCCGGCAGAAGGGAAAACTTGAATATTAACGTTGTGTATTTTTGATATCCTTAAATTTTTTATCCCGTTGATTTTTAGAAAATATACTTACGCCCGAATTCTCGTACGCAAATCATCTTTGGGAGCGTCTCAAACATCATGGCATCTCTTTCATACGTTTGACATTTAAAGTGACAGGGCGATGTTTGAGACGCTCCCAAAGATAAGTAGCGTACGAGTATTCGGGCATTAGTGATGAATTAGATGCGTTGATAAAGGGCTCCCTAGACTTTTTCACAAAAAAAGGAATTTGGAAAAAAAAAATCATACGGAATGGATTTGAACCGAGGGTCTTCTGTTCTGCCGCCGCGCGCCGCCTGTTTTCTAACCGAGGTGCCAGGGCCATCACAACATTGGAAAAGATCGCGAAATTTGCCTTCGTATTCTAATGATATTGTTACAGTTTTTCGATCAGACGTCTTACGGTCACGAGATCGTATTACGCTTACGGTCACGTGACCGTAAAACTTGTAAACTCATCACAAAAAGTGCACAACGCCGCTTAAGAAGTTTTCACTTAAAAAAAACACAGCAGCATTTGTTCCTTCACATACATAATGTCTAAGTCACCCTTTCTGTTGTGATGTTGCCTACAATAGAGCGATGGACTGCGTATCATTTTTATGGCATTTTTATAGGTTTTCGATAATGTTGAGGCGGCTATTTCATATCCTTTTTATGTGTTGGCATGTGACGAGTTTGTTTCAAAACAAACTTAGTAACTCGTTATTTAGCCTTCGGGGATTGTTTAGGCATTAAAGGAAGTATCCCCATCTTAGGTTTCCCTGATAATGATTTTTACAAAAACCTACGGTAGACTATTCGACTGAATTGCTCACTTAAGTTTTTATGTAGTTTTTCGTTGTAATATTTGTTTTTGGAAGTGTTTAATTTGTTAGTTTGTTAGTAAATTTTTTTTTTTTCTCTAGTGTAGTAACACTTGCCAGAGGCATCTGGATTTTAAGTCCTTTTAACAGCCTTGTTCGCTTCGTGTTCGTGTTTATTGTAAACTAGCGGATCCTCGCGGTTTCACCCGCGTGGTACCTGTTCCCGTGGGAAGATCGGGATAAAATATAGCCTATGTCACTTGGGAAGAATGTAGCTTTCTAAAGGAGAAATAATTTTCTAAATCGGTCCCGTAGTTTCGGAGCCTATTCGATGCAAACAAACAAACAATCAAATCTTTCCTCTTTATAATATAAGTAAAGATAATTATATTCAATTTTGTGTCAACATCTCAGCACCACCAAACACGGTTCCTACGGAAGATCTTCAATCAACAATAAGTACCTCTAGATAACGCCTCACGAAATCAAACAAAACTCAAAATATGGCACCGACTTATTGGTTTTTAATCGGAGATAACTTTTTAGTAAAAAAAAATCATTTTTATGACTAGCTTTTTTGCTGACTCTGCTTTAGTATTGTATTTTCATCTAAACCAAACCTGTATACAAAATTTCAGCTCCATCGGACACTGGGAAGTGGTTCAAATTAAGCTTGCAAGATTTGTCCCCCACTAACTAACTAACATACTAACTTACCTACTAGCATGGCAAGTTAATAAAAAGCTTGTAAAAAAGGTTACGAATGTTTCGATCTTACGCCATAAGTGACTATTAAAAAATAAGAGCGCCTATTTGAAGTGCGCTCTTATTTTCCCGGCCGTTTTTGACACTCTAACTGGTAATCTATTGGTATTGTTGATCGAAGGAACCGTTTTAGGAAATACCATAGGCTTAATGTTATTTGTGTTTATGTTATTTTATTGTGATGCCCCGAATAAATAGTTTTCTTTCTTTCTTTTTGAATTGCTAGTCTACTATTGATGATGGCTATCTGCATCCGTAATATTTTGAATTAGATCATGTGTATGTGATGTTATGAGATACCTATTTATTTTATAATGCATTTAGCTCAAATTACCTAAATAAATGCAGCCCGTTAAGTTATCTAACTTTAAGTTCCTTTAGACAAATATACCTAAACGTGACCTTAACTAACATTTAAAACTGCTAAATGCATTGCAGCAACAAGTTAGAAATTGGTCACACCGCTACTTCGAGAAACTACTTTCAAGTAACTTATTCAGTCTTTTACAGAATATATTGGATGTCTGAACCTCAGGTCTGAACACACTCGAGGTCGACACTTGTGAGCATTGGGCAAACACTTTGCTCAAATTGAAGATTTCTGTACTTAGACTTAGAATCTTTTCTAAGTTACCACTGACCCAATGGCGTTGGCGTATAGATATGGTTCATACTTTCGCCAGGGGAAGTCAGTTCGATCATCACTCATGTTTAGGTTATCTGTTTTTGTATGAACTAGTGTTTGCACTCGGTTTCGCTGGCGTTTAATTAGGGGTAACACTTATCCATCCATAAGTAAGATTAATGCCCCAGCAGTAGCGACATTAAATGGAAGATGATAAATATTAAATATAGTATTTTTTTACCGTTTTCATTAACAAACACGCACCAATGATCTCTGTGGCAAAAGTACCTAATATGGAACAAATTGAATCAAACTATAAAACTGGTGTGATGTAATAAAAAAAAGTACTGCAAGCGTCCAACCGTAAACTATGGGGACTATGCCCGCAGTTCACAGTTTATGCGATAATAGTGTTCAAGAGAGGACGACAGTTCTTGTTGCCAAGTCCGATAGTAAAATGGCTTCTTCAAGTTTATGTTCTTGTAACCCCGACATGAAATATAGAGAAACTGTTGCGATAAATATGAAATGGTATACTTACCATAGGAGGAAACAAATAACATATTGTATTCGGTTGTGTTGGTGGTAGAACTTGTTGTAAGTCCGCCTGGCTAGCTACCACCATCTTATCTAAGTCTGATGCCATAACAATGATGTTTTCAGCATTATTGTGTACCGGCAGTTAGAAATAAGATAGCCAGTTCCTCAGTAATTGAGGATTTCGGGAGTAGTGCGCTTCCACCTTCAGCCTTTATAACAGGTGTGATGAAGACGAAGCGGTACCCCGTTGTGTGTATCATAAAAATCGAGTGATACATTTCCTTGTGCTATGTATGATACTATTGTAACAATATTATTAGATAGTAGTAGCAGGAGTTATTAACGAACACACCACATAACACATACAAACAAATGATAGAGAATGGCAATCAACAAAGAATACAGTTAAGAAAAAAAAAGAAAGTTAACACTTAGACAAACAAACCAAAATAGAAACAACATAACAGAAACATAAACAGGTGGAAAAACAGTACATACCTACATTCAGATAGAAAAAAAACATTGAAATGGGCGTCTAAAAATGTGTCATATTTTAAAGCCAGAGTGAGGAGTAAAGAAACTTGAAGGAGTTAAGTTTTGGAATGAGTGACCAAATATTTAGTACGAGCTACTTATGAGTCGAACTCCAAACTGTGATACGGCAGGCATACTGTTATAGTGATATATGTGAAGATTTTAAATTATTTGTATGCATTCACAATGGAAATCTGCTGCATACGAAATATGTAAGCTACTTACATACAGGGCTGGTAATTTTTTCTATCACAATTTTTCCTACTTTATGGCTGTGTTTATCGACACCCACCATTGAACCCAGTTAGTAGGTAAGATTTATCCAAAACTAGCCTTTTGTCCGTGGCTTCGCCTGCGTGGACTACAAGACCTTATCCCGTGGGAACGTGAGGTTTTTCCGGGATAAAAAGTAACCTCTGTCACTCTCCAGTTCCAAAACTATCCCCAAACCAAACGTCACGTCGATCCGTTGCTGCGTTTTGACGTGAAAGACGGACAAACAAACAAACAAACAAACGCACTTATATTTTTTTAATAGGCTAATATTAGTATGGACAAAATTGTGCAAAAGCACTAGCTCAGTATTTGTTTTATTTGTACCCACTTAGATCTTTTGATAAAAGTTCATAGTAAAACGTTACTGAACACTTTGTGTGTGCCTAAAAAACTCGATGTATTTCCCTGCAACACCGCTATTCCTCTCTTTCCATTCAATTCTCCGAACGGCTTACGACAAGGCGCTTCCACTTGAAGGCATTTAAATAAATGTACCCAGTCCTGAAATGTAACAGTAAGCAAACTTCTTGGCAGCGCACCCCGAATTCGGATCTTTGCGTCCAAACCACAGACTTGAAGATGCTTCTGAAGTGACACTGCGCGCGACAGCGGGTTTAACGGTGACTTAAACTTGCACTTCCTTGATTTCTAACGTACCTACCTAATTAAATTAGTGAAATAATTGCCTTCATTCAATGTCTGCTAATCTGTGAAAGCCGTTTTTCTAACGCACTATTTTCATGATAAATTGAAAGCAATAGTTGCCTTTTCAGATATTCTTGGATTTTAGTGAATGAATAAAATGAAAATGAATGAACGAAATAAAATGAATGAAGCATTAAATTTAAGTATTAAATTAAAACAAAAAATTTATAAACTAAGGAAGATGGAAGAAGTTGATTAAATTGTCTAACCTACGAGTAGAAGAAGGGTACAGGGGCAAAACAATGTCACAAAACAGATTTTTTGTGTAATTTACATTTTAATGTAAGTATATTTGTGAACATTTGTCAAAAGTTTATTTGTATTTACAGCTGATCTTTGTAAAGTAAACTTAGGTTCCTATCAGTAAATTAATAAAAAATAATTATGCAAGACAAAAATAAAAAGAAAATAAAAATAAAAAACAAAAAACCTGTTTGTGACATTTCTTGTTTTGCCCCTGTACCCTTCAATTGAGATTAACTGCAATCAAAAGCCTTGAACAATGCTGATAGCTTTTTATGCGATAAAAAGCTTATTGAAGCGCTTGGTAGCGGCGTAGCAGCTGACGTGTAATTTGCATGCTATTGCAGCTCCTTACCGCAGAACATTATTTATTATGACACACCATATATGTCTGTAAATATGGCTATCGGATACGAATATAAGTCAGGTTTGCTACAATGAAAAGCAGTGAACAAGCTAATAAAGGAAACTAAGCGATAACTCGTTAAGCAATAAAAGCAGGTTAATGGTTGCAGCAGAGCAGCTGACGTGCAATTTGCATGCCATTGCAGCTCCTTACTGCTGAATGATTATGACACACATGTATCATGCGGGAATGGTCTCGGAACTTTCCGCTTGGAATGAGCGATATTAGCGCTAAGGCGATACTCGGAAAAATTATGCTAAAGCGAGATAGCAATGAGAAAACGACGCGCGCGGGAGCGAGACCGATTTTGCAAATTACGCAAAAAAAAACACAAAATCACTTCATATTAAAAAACTATAGCGATTTAAAAAAAAATATTCTATTCGATCCTAAATATTATTGGTGTGCACTAATTAAACTAATTTCCAATAGCGTAAGTAACCCCATTTAAGAATAATCTTGATATTTCGTATTTTTTAGAGGTATTTTCGAAAATAAAAAGTGTCGAGGCAAAATCATAAAAACGTGTTTTTGAAACTATACAATTCTAGATAAAGGTATGAAGAAATACATACCTTTTTACCAGATTTATAACAACTCTAACCGTCCTATAGTTTTATATCAAAAAGTCCATACTTTTTCCGAGTAGCGCCTTAAAAAGGCAAATGGCTGGATTTTTAACATAGGCGCCAAGGTTTTGATTATTGAAAATATCGTAAGTAAAAATAAATAGAATAAAACAGTTCATTGGCTGTCAGATACGAATAGAAGTCAGATTTGCTACGATGAAAAGCAATAAACAAGCTGATAAAGGAAACTAAGCGATAGCTCGTTAAGTAAAAAGCAGCTTAATAAAGCGCGCATAGTGTAAGCAGTGTTGATGGTTGCGGCGGAGCAGCTGACGTGCAATTTGCATGCCATTGCAGCTCCTTACCGCTGAATAATTTATTATGAAGCACCATGTATCATGCGGGAATAGCCTCGGAACTTTCCGCTTGGAATGAGCAATGTCGGTACCGGAAAGCGGATGGCCGCGTTTTTATAAGCTTCGTGACAATAAATATAATAACTTTGAGGACAGTGATGTTCTAGTTTTTAATTTCCACTGTTCGTTCTCTTATTCTCCTAACAGTATTTTTCTAGCTAATACAAATACAAATAATACAAATGTACACATTAAAAAAAATGCAACAGTTCCTAACTGCTGGGCTTGATAGTTTGTCGGAGGAGAGATAGTTGGTTTCCGCACGACCTATCTCCTGATCGGATGCCCCGGGTTGGCGAAACACGTGTAGAGTAGTCTAATCGGTGAAGGTGCAAGGTTTATTGCTGTCTTGCTAAATGCAGGTATTGTGCACTGGTATTTTCGTGTTGTGCATATCCAATTTTTTGCGGGCGGGCGGGCAGTGCATCTTGCATGTTGTGTTTTTCACAATGGCTAGGGACATCCGCTAAGCTACGCCTGATTAATAAATTTTATTTAAGTTAAACAGTTTTTTTTATTTCCTCGCATTTCTTGCCAAAAGCACTATACAAGCCTTGTACGGTAAGCAAATTACCTTGCCTCGAATGATTAAAGCCCTCGCCTGCGGCTCGTGCTTCAAACCATCCTCGACAATGTAATTTCTTACTTACCTGTCCTCGGCTGTAATGTACTATTACCCATCACAAAAAGTGCACAACGCCGCTAAAGAAGTTTTCACTTAAAAAAAAAATAAACTACATTTTACGTATTGGTGTGGCAGTCAATAGGTACCATAATATATTTCCACTTACTACTATCTCAATTGGTTGATAAGAATTACGAGTAAAATAATATTTTATCTAATTTTTTTTATTATTTGCAGTCGTTTATTAATTTTATCAGAGTAGGAACAATTTATCAACACATAGTCATGTGTTGATAAATCCACAATCTCACACTCATCTCTAACCACAAGATTCTGCATAATATACCCGTCATTTATGCATTGGAGCGCAATAGAATGCAAATTGCACATCACTGCCTTCAGACATCGACAAGCATTTAATTCGTTTAATGGCCGCAGAGAACAGGCGACCTTCTCAATGGAGGATTTTGATGCAAGAGCTTGGATGCCAAGCTTAGTAAGATTTCTACAGAGCGGCAGTGGGTAAATTGGCTGAA
This sequence comes from Crambus lathoniellus, assembly GCA_949710035.1. Classification (NCBI taxonomy): domain Eukaryota; kingdom Metazoa; phylum Arthropoda; class Insecta; order Lepidoptera; family Crambidae; genus Crambus; species Crambus lathoniellus. Next base: position 7,946,956 of record OX453315.1, on the reverse strand, counting down.
TTAATATGGTTCGTAATTTTAATGATTGGAACGCGTAAATATCACTTTTATTTATCACATTCACAATAATTTTCACATTGTGTCACGGTAGCCGAATGTGACCGTCTTAGATCAGTTATGATTTTAGACGTGATTATTAAGGCGATACTCGGAAAAAATGTGCTGAAGCGAGATAGCAATGAGAAAACGACGCGCGCGGGAGCGAGACCGATTTTGCAGATTAGGCAAAAAAAACACAAAATTACTTCGTATTAAAAAACTAAAATGCTTCTATACGATCCTCAATATTATTGGTGTCCACTTATTAAACCAATTTCCAATAGTGTAAGTAACCCCATTTAAGAATAATCTTCCCTTTTCGTATTTATTAGAGGTCTTTTCGAAAATAAAAAGTGTCGAGGCAAAATCATAAAATCGTGTTTTTGAAACTATACGATTCTAGTTAAAGGTATGAAGAAATATATATCTTATTACCAGATTTTTAACAACTGTAACCGTCCTATAGTTTTAAATCAAAAAGTCCATATTTTTCCGAGTAGCGCCTTAAAAATGGATCTTAGAATTATACATAGAGATTACACTATCCTACTTCCTACAAATATTTTCATTTATAATTAAAATGTGAAAGTTTAGATGTTTGGATGTTTGTTGCTCAATTACACCAAAACGGCTAAACGGATTTGGCTGAAATTTGGGACACAGATACTTTGTAGCCTGAAAAAGAACATAGGCTACTTTTTATCCCGGAAAAATATTACTTTCCCGTGGGATGACGTCGTGTAGTCCACGCAGGCGAAGCTGCAGGCGGAAAGCTAGTTCATTTATATTTACTTACCTAGGACACATTCACAATATTAAGATTTACTTATTATGAAGATATCATCATTCCTTTTGTCAACAAAACACGAGACAATGATATTATCTACGGCTCAAGAGTTCCACTTTGAATGTGTAAATTCAAAACTTTGTCGTGTCACTGTTTGTTTTAACATGTTTGTATCTACATGACAACGGCGAATTGGGATGTTACAAGAGAAAACACTCCAAGGAAGTACGGAAATATATATTTTACAAAGCCCTTAGATGTTTCACGTATAAATTATTTATCAAAACACAAATCAATTGGGCTATTTTATCATAACCAAAGAACTTATTTAATAAGTCAAGTTGAATAAAGTTATTTTGATGTCGTTTCGTCGACAAAAATCATCAAAATTACCCTCAGTTCATACATAGGTAGTTATGAGTGGTCATTTCATTCTTGTTGTGATATTTTTGCCGATAAAAAGATAGTTTCAGTAACAACTGGGTTAAACACATATATAATCACTACATAGTATAAAACAAAGTCGCTTTCTCTGTCCCTATGTCCCTTTGTATGCTTAAATCTTTGAAACTACGCAACGGATTTTGATGCGGTTTTTTTTAATAGATAGAGTGATTCAAGAGGAAGGTTTATATGTACTTTTTATTCCGATATTTCCACGGGAACGGGAACCACGCAAGTGAAACCGCGGGCGGCCGCTAGTGTTTGATAAAAAGTAACGCAAAAAAAAGAATACTGTTGACCCCCTGATTCGCAACCGTTCGGAAAGACGAAAGACAATCAGAGAGCCTGCTGAGAAACTTCGCTATATCGATCCCTCTCACTCTTCAGTCATGACAGAATCGAGTGAAAGAGGCGGGACTAACGTACGGATTTGCGTACGGTCCCAGATTACGATTCAATTATGTTTTGTCTTTATCTATTCTGAGGTGAGTGTAACAAGCACTGCATACATTCCAATTTTTTTTTCATATGATGTGAATGGTGGTTGCTGGAATTGTCTACCTAATCTTAAAAAGTCGCTGTGCTTAGTAATCTAGTTAAAATAATAAAAATAAATGCGAATTATTATTCCAAATTTTTTCTTATAATAACAATATTTGCATTATAAAATAAAAACAGAATAAAATTTCGATACTAATTTGTTTTGGAACCCAATGCGGCTTCATAGCAAATACTCGTCAGAAGGGGCGAACACAACACCTACAAGTAACTGTTGGCCCATTGAATAGCCCTGTGGTAGTCCAATCAACGTTATAGTGATTGGTCGTGAAACTTGACACAGCGTTTATAGATTCTGTAGTAAGTACCTATATGTAGAGATAGCGAACATTGTTTAGGACAAAACATGATCATTAACATTGTAATATAAGATTGATATTATGTTATTGGAGTTTCCTATAATATTGAACATCGTAATTCGTAATAATTAACTAGCTAGGTAAAGCTTTGTGAAAAAAAGAATATAATTATTTTCAACACACTTGCTCATAAAGTGAGCCTTATTACATCGATCTTAGGGCCATAAACCGAACTATAACCCACGCGTGCATAATAATATTACAGTACTAGTTGCGTAATAGAATTATCCCTACAAAGTTAAGTAAGTACCTAACTGCAAATTATATGCGAGTAAACAGAGACTTTTCAATTTAACCGGGTAATACAGTATCCCTACAAAGTTAAGTTGGTACCTAACTGCAAGTTATATGCGAGTCAACAGAGCATTTTCAATTTCAGCGGGTAATAGATACAGTTCTTTTTTTGTAACAACAAAGAGGTTTTATACAGCTGAAAATCCATTTAGGTTTTTAGAATAAATAAATGTGTCCCTAATTAAGACAAAAAACAATTAAGTATATTATTATCAAATTATTTATAATTCACAATAATTTGTTATAAAACATTTGCATTTTATCACTATTATTATACTTAATTATTTTGAAGTAGGCTGTATTGCTGTATGTAATCAATCAACTCACATTTGGCGCGTGCAAAAAAAAAAACTTGCGCGCTTTTTCCCTTAGTTAATATTAGGTTAATACAATATGTATGCAATAAATGTTTGTTTTTCCTCGCAAGTGTGTTGAAAAAGTGCGTATGAAACTCGTGAGCAACTTACTCACTAGACACTCGGCTGATTTACGCCCTCGCCTGCGGCTCGGGCTGCAACCCACAGCCTCGTGTATAATGAGCAACCTAAGCTCACTTGTATCATAATATACTATTAGCTTACTTCTGCAAAAAATAAACACATAAAATGATTTGGCAGTCTAATCGGTGAAGGTGCAGTGTGTCGCTGTCTTGCTATCTGCAGCTGCAGCACAGTGTTAGGGAATATCTCTATACTGTGGCTGCAGGTATTGTGCAATGGTAGATTCGTGATGTGCATGTGCATTTTTTTGGGGGCGGACGGGCGATGTATCTTGCCTATTGTGTTTTTTGCGGTAGTAAGCTAAATATATTTCTTTTTTCACAATGGGTTCGTAGGGATTTCCGCCAAGTGACGCCTGATTCAATAAAAAAGGTAAAGCTTTTGTTGGATCCTTCTCGTAAGTGGTTTCTGGGTCGTAGCATAACGTAATGCGAAAGTGAAACAATTTTGGTAAAATCCATAAAAATGTGAAAAAATGTGTGTGTGTTTGTTTGTCCGTCTTTCACGTCAAAATGGATCAACGTGATTTTTGGCATTGGGATATTTTGGAAGCTGGAAAGTTACATATAATGCTACTTTTTATCCTGGAAAAATATTACATTTCCGAGGGACAGCGTCGTAGGTATATAGTGCACGCGAACGTAGCAAGTTTGTTAATAACTAAGTAGATAAGACCTTTGTGAAGAAAATATAGGCTAATATAAACGATTTAAATTCCAGCAGACATATGAGGTGTCAGAAAATTGTTAAATAGAGTACTTATAAATTTAATATTCCGATTATTTTTCGAAATAAGAGTCTTACATTGAGAGTATATGTTTGGAAATATCCAAACATTCATAAAGATTAGCCCTTACCCTATATTTTCTTCACAAAGGTCTTATCTGATAAAACCATTTTGTTAATGTTTCCTATTCATAACAAGTCATGATTTTCAGCTTAAAAGTTTTGCCACGAAAAATTGTAAACAAATTCCTTTGAGAAATTAAATTGTCCATTCCTAATTTTAGAATAAATTTTCTTATTTGAGAATTCCACCAAATAGAATTTGTCATTTTGTCATGGGCCTTCATTGAATAAACATATTTTAATATTTGAAATGTCTAGAGATTCCTTAACTGACAAGAAATTTAAATACATCTTGAGAGCTTTGAACTCACAATTTCAAATAAATAACAGCAGGACGTTGTTTCAACAAAATTTTCATGTACTTACATCATGTGTATTTATTTTAAACCAGTGCGATGTGATAAATTTTTTTCTACTTGCTGAGGATAGTAATAGTGTTGTACATACAGCCTATTCTGGAAGAGACAAATTATTGTCAACAGTCTCTCACATTAGATTTCTTATCCATACTAATATTATAACAGGAAGGATTTGTATTTATATTTGTAACGAATAAACTCAAAAACTTCTAGACCGATTTTGAAAATTCTTTCACCTGTAGAAAGTTACATTCTTCCCAAGTGATATAGGCTTTATTTTATCCCAATATTCCCACAGGAACCGGTACCACGCGGGTAAATAAATACCTAATACTTTAGTGGATGCTCTAGTTCTAGTATCTAGTAATCCTTAAACTTCAGCAACAGCGCTTTCTGAAATCAAAACTTTTCAGAATAGGCTAACTCACCTTTCAAAGCTTACGACCCACTATGGATAAGCCTATTAGGTTACAGATAAACATCAAAGAAAAAAGAAGTACTTACCTAATCCTAAAAAGTTATCCTATACGTTTACCAAAAATCAATCAGGTTGTTGAATTTTAAAATGGCAAAGCTATTAAAAACCAAAAATGATGAAATCGAATGATTTCATCGAGTGAATATACCAAGCCGACTAAAAACTCGAAGAGGAAACCAATTTGGCTTTGCATACGTTTGGTTGGGGTTAAATACGCTTAACTCTATCGAAAAGTATGGAAATTTTTCAACAGATAGCTGCCGCACGTAGTTCAAGAGACAAACATTGTTTGTTGTTTATTTGTTTATTTTTGTACTTGCTTAGGCCCCCTTGCATGACCAACAAAATTCGATATGATATGATAAATTATCCGGTTTAACTGTCAAAAGACTATGGGTTTTGACGTTTGAATGTCGATAAGTCGCTCTATCATGCGACACATATCACGTTTTGGGTGGTCATGCTAGGCTTACTGGTCCTCGCAGCTGTTGAAAGGGCGACTCCTTATTGATACGGGCAGCAAACAACATCTTATAAACCTTCCATACGTCTCTAAGAAATTAGCTACAATTATTTTTATAAAAAATACAGTATGTGTATGTTACAAATCTGTAATAATAGAGACTGTTTTATATACTCATGGTTAACTCTTTATATTATAGAGAGTAAACCATGACTCTGTTAAATTATGAAATTGTAAGCTTATATTAAACTGCTGCTGTCAGCTTTACTATGGATGATCGCTAAATATCGGCTTTATCCTAATAACCATTCTGGGCAATCATCAAGGGAGATAAATTATACGTCAAATATAAAATATGCGTAAAACACAACCATGCGTAAATTTTACGATGATTGAGAAATATAAAATGCTTTAGCGTTTTTCACCCGGGCCTCGGGTCTACGTCATATCGAGGCATATCGTTTACGAGGTGTGCTTTAGATTAATTTGTTTTGTTTCGAGTTGTTTTGCGTTTATGGGGATTGTTTGGATTTGTATAAATGGCATGTGGTGTATTTACCCCGAAAGTTTCGAGCAAGGGTTGAGGGAAGCGATTTAAATATAAAATTGCATTTTGGCTTTTGCCCATACACCTGTTAGCGTTGCCTTTAATCATACAGTTCAGATTTAAAGATTTATGCACCAAGATTCTCCTAACTACAATCCAGAGCATTTTAAGCAACTGCTGTGCCCAACTAATGTGTAGGTATAACAACAAAATTATAAATATCATGAATCCACTTTATTCCAATATTTACCTGATATTATGTTAAGTTGCAGCTTTTAAATTGGATATCTGATTGTTGATTGGTTAAATTCAAGACCTACCAAGTCACATAGCTTCCGTAGGTACCCAAAAGATTTATTTTCTATCCTATGGTATAGTGCTTAATTGTCGCTCATGTTAACACGGTGCCCGAGTCCTTTCAGGGTGGGGCATACCCATTGTAGGGTACCGTCGTCAAAACAAATCCGGCATTTTACGACTGACCCTCAACTTCTAGACAATTATCCGGGGAAATTAAACGCAGCTTGACCGCGTCCAAAGTTTTAATTTGTGAAGATTGCTTTGACTAAATCTGATCAGGCGCAAAAAGGCATTTCTTCTTAATTCTGAATTCTGCTCAGATTATTTCATTACTAGGGTTTCCGCGTGGTTTTACCCGCGTTGTACCCTTCGGAAGGCACGTAAAGCCGTTGGTCCCGGCTGCATTTTGCAGTCGTTAATACCCACCAATCTGCAATGAGCCCGCGTGGTGGGTCATGGCCCATTCTCCTTATCCATCCATAAGGAAGGCCAGTTCCCAGCAGTGGGGACATTAAATGGCTGATGATGATGATGATGAATGGTTTATTCCAAGTCTTAAAATGTGTTGTACCCTATACAACCCATAGGAACTGCAATACCTACTTAATTCACTACTTAAACTTTAAATTAATTAAATAAACATTATTTAGTACTCAATGTATTTATAGCATTTCAATAATCGCGATAGAGAATAGAACCAAATGAATAAAAAAGAATTAGATTTTTTTTCTTGTTTCTTTTTATTTGACTTATTCTTTTGTTTAGTAGGAACTGACATATTATTCAATAAATTATTAATCTATATCTTATAAATCTGAAGTACCTATAAATATTTCTTTACAGTCCCGGTTTCATTACTCTGATCCGAATTTCAGCGATCCCGTACTTTACGACTGTCCTTAACAAATAAATTGCTAAATTGAACGGGTCCTACCACATTTGGGGGTTTAATGTGATTGAATAGTATAAGTACTAATTAGATTAATTTGAGTCTTTGTCTTTGAACATTTTGGTTTGCCAGTGAGTGAATTATAAAAAAAAAATACAAAATAAGATTTTAAGCTTGCATGGTCACTTTCACTATTACTATTACGAAAAACAGGATTTTTTTTTTTTTGTTGTCGAGTCCTCGATAGCAACTCCGTGATAATGGCGTGTCGAACGCCATGATCACGGAGTAAGTCGACAATAAATTCCTAGTAGGTACTTTCGGAAATACTACTAGTCTACAGAATGTAAAAACGTTGGGTTGGCTACGTTATTCCAGGTAAAACCACAGAATATATAATAGTATAGAACATAGGGTTGGCAGTGATTTAAAGTTTAATTAAAAATGAATAATTTGCACCAATTTGTGTATTAAATAATTAATTATGTAGGCTTGTATGAAGCCTTATCGATTGTTTTAAAAATGTTTTCAAAAACCAGGTAGGTGCAATTTTCGTAAAAATAGTTACGAAAAAATAAAAATAATATCTAAGTATGTCTGGACAGGAAAAATTTTGCCAACCCAGTTGCGATATTATTTAACATATTTAGTTTGATATTAAACACATTTCATCAAATAAACAGATCCTTAAACAGATTCGTATCTTAGACAATACGGCACTACCCTCTAAGAATTTATGCGAGTTACAGTTTAAAGGAATTTTGTAAATTTTGGTGATAGCGGAGGATACGAATAAAAGTTTTCTTTTTATTTCTGATGTCATGTAATTATACAGGTTCAACTTACATTGATGATACCCATGAAATCCGACTCTTCGAATTTAGTCGACGGTTCTTTCACGACCCCACATTTTACGATACCAGAGATCGTAATTATTCGCACAGGAAATTAAAAAAGGTCGGCCGATGTCGAAGGCGGTATCAATGTTAGGATTGAAAAAGTCGGACGAAATGTGACAGATTCCTGATAGAAATTTCCCTTTCCAAATAAATAAATTTAATGGTTTCCTTACATGTATAATACACTTATCATCATAGTCAGCTATTTTGAGTCCACTGCTGTGCATATACCTAGTCTAAGATACGAGAAGGATTTCTACCCTCATTTGTAATTTAATCCTTATGAAGTGCTAGATCATGTCTAAATTGATACAGCGCACATGGTTTTTCTGGCTGAATCCTGTGCATATGATGTGAAATTATAAAATGTTGGATCGAAGAAGAATGTCAATAAGAAACCTAGGCCAGGCGCAAACAAAATGTTGAATTAGTTGGTTTATATTTGTTAACATGATTGATTAAACGCTGTATACCTATAAATTATTAAATTGAGTTACTATCAAATGAAAGCTTATTTTATTCCCAATCTAACCGGATTTATTTGCTTCAAAAAGACAAAAATACATTAAAAACATTTTAAATATAGCCTACCATGGATTGAAAACATTTTTTAATAAGGCAACCTATTATGGTTGGATTGGAAATAAATTAAGCTTTCACATTATGTTAGGTATGTAGTTCAAGTAACTTATGAGGGTATTTAACAACGCCTACCTACTTACCTGTTTAAACTCAAGTTGGCTAAGTTAAGGCTCAAGCCTTAACTCCAAACTTAGCCATCTAATTCAATAATTCCCTCTGCACAGTGTTTAATCTTTTTATATTTACCTTTAATTTAAAGAACATTTTGTTTGCGCCGGGCTTGGGGTTTTTGAAGCATTCTCTTTTACTTACTTACTTACTTTTCAGCCTGTGTCGTCCCACTGCAGGGCAAAGGCCTCTCCACCTTCCTTCCATTTCGCCCGGTTTAAAGCTGTTCTTTATTAATTCTCTTTTATAAAATATTTTGTTTTTTAACATCATAGGCAGAGGATTTACTAAGGCAACCAATGTGCAATGTATAAATCTAAGCAGATACTGCCTAGATTGATCAATTATTCTTTATTTGATTTAAATAACAGATAAGGGTAGATATTTACCTATACCGGATCTAGTACTAATAAGCCTCCTCCTTTGAGCACCTCAAAGACCGGCCGTGGGCTATGTGCTGCCATCGGCTTTCCGCACCTTCCATTCTGTTGTTAAAACACTATGCTTGAACAAATAAAATGTTATCCTACTAATATTATAAATGTGAAAGTTTAGATGTTTGGATGTTTGGATGTTTGTTACTCAATCACGCCAAAACGGCTGAACGGATTTGGCTGAAATTTGGAACACAGATACTTTGTAGCCTGGAGAGGAACATAGGCTACTTTTTATCCCGGAAAAATGTCACATTCCGGCGGGATAACGTCGTGTAGTCCACGCGGGCGAAGCCGCGGGCGGAAAGCTAGTATTATTATAAAAAATTCGATAACCAAAGAAAGTGTTCATTGATAAATACTAAGTTTGTATAAGAAAATCACTTGCATGGTAATCAAAGTTCTCAAAAATCGAAAAAAGCATTTGCGCACTGCATCCAGTAACATTTAAAGCAATTCATAAGTTTGTTAAATTCTCAAAATCCCAATTCCTTGATAATATGTCAATTTGACGACCTCCGTGGCCGAGTAGTATACGCATCGGTTTTTAAGGTGCCGCTATCTCTAGAGGTTTCGGATTCGATCCCCGGTCGGGCAAATATTGGAAACGAACTTTTCAATATTTCCTCGGGTCTGGGTGTATGTGGTAATACGAGTACCCGTCGTTTTTTCCAATTTCCATATATTAGTGCATAAGCTACTATACTTTGTTATATAACAAAGGAACAATGTATGTGATGGTGTCAAATATTTATTTATTTATGTCAAGATTAAGTAGATGGGAGATACTTAAGGGGGGAAAATCAAATCCACACATATCAGCTTTGATAGCAATTTCAATTAACGATTTAACAGCCATCATTACGGTGTTAAATTCACCTTGTTTAGTCACGTACCGATTGAAATAATGAAACCCAACACAAATGAGATTATATTGCTTTGTACCTGGGTAACACAACTAATCCGGCAAAATTAACTCGTTCATTATTAATATTTGGACTGTTTGGCGTACCTTTGATGCGGCGAAATTAATTTGTTTACTATTGTAATTTGGGCAAAGCCTGAGACTTGGAAGAAGTTGTTGACAATAATTAAAGCAAGCAGTTCTAGTAAGAGGAATACAAAATTCCTGATTCAAGTTCCAAGTAAACTAGGTATACCTTATGAAACTCATATTATTATGTCAATACCAGGTACTGTCGAAGGTTTCATAAGATAACTAGGTAGGTACATCAGTATGTGGATTCTGTGAATAAATTAACGACATAAATGTTAAGTAGGTACTACAATGACCAAATTCTCACAGTAAAGGATATTTTTCAGTTTTGTATGGAGCCTCGGCTAGGACTTTGTACACTATACCATAGGCAAGCAAAAGATAAATATAATAACTGAAAACTAATTATATCGCAATAAGCTAACGCGTTTGATGGTACAAAAGCATTAACTAGTCTTAGTTATGATGCATCCCTGATTCAATATGGCGGCAAAACGCCACACTCACATTAAAAAAAAGGTTGACACTGACGAATTATCATCAGTCGTCATTGTCATCGTTTTTTCGTACAGAAACATCAATGTTTCCGAACGTGATTTAAATATGGTTGCCAGTGTGACCATGGATGGCAAAGAATTTTTATTTTAAAGTTTATTTTTGTACCATTTATCCAGAAAGACAATGAGAATTTTAATATTTTATATGACTTTACTATATTTTTTACTATTAGTACGAATAGTGTACAAAGTCCTAGCCGACAATGAAAAATGTCTTTAGTTCAAATCGCTGCTTGCGGCTGTTTGCAGTAGTAAATGTGAGTTAATAAGAATAAACCATCATATTTTTTTGTGAAAATATAAAACTCTGATGCTCAATGAAGCAGAATTATTCCAAACGATAATAAGTAGAAACAAACAATAATAATAAGAATAGAAAACAGTACTTATAGTTAATTATTTTATTTTTTAGACGTCTAAAATAGTAAAATAAATAAAAGAGAAATATCGAAGAGTCATTAATTTATACAATTATTGAATGAATAGTTTCAAAATAGAAATAGCTAATTCATTAAGGCGCTACTCGGAAAAAGTATGGACTCTTTGATATAAAACTATAGGACGGTTAGATTTGTTATAAATCTGGTAATAAGATATATATTTCTTCATACCTTTATCTAGAATCGTATAGTTTCAAAAACACGATTTTATGATTTTGGCTCGACACTTTTTCTTTTCGAAAATACCTCTAAAAAATACGAAATATCAAGATTATTCTTAAATGGGGTTACATATACTATTGCAAATTGGTTTAATTAGTGGACACCAATAATATTAAGGATCGTATAGAAGCATTTTTTTAAAATCGCTATAGTTTTTTAATACGAAGTGATTTTGTGTTTTTTTTGCGTAATCGGCAAATTCGGTCTCGCTCCCGTGCGCGTCGTTTTCTCATTGCTATCTCGCTTTAGCATAATTTTTCCGAGTATTGCCTTAAGACCTTTAGCTCGCTCGCACAAGTATGTGGACTATTCATTACTTCCATATTTTTGAAATAAGTGCTCCAATTTCACCAAAAGTATATTTACTTTGCCTTCTAAAGGCTGCGCTGAAAATTTACTCTCATCTTTATATTTCATAAACATCGTACACGACCTAAGCAAACAGGCACACCGGCCGCTAAATCATGTGCTAATGGAAATTATTCAAATAGGGGTCGAGCCGCACTTCTATTAGCTGGGCTCTAGTCAAATATCGGCAAATTGGCTGCGGCCGGACGCGGATGTCCACATAAGGCAGTCTTGCTAATAGATGTTGGCCGATGTTGGGTACGTGATAGCGGTTTTATAGCAAGTAAGTCTTAGTCAATATTGTTAGGCCGATGCCTCTTGGTGGCGTGGATTTAAGGAGCTTTGGACACTGTTACTAGTGATCTTCAGTATTGTGAACTAAATCTATAAATTTTTTGTATATTTCATTGCATAATTATCCAAATAGGCGGGTGATCCACACTTCTATTAGCTGGGCTCTGGTCAAATATCGTCAAATTAGCTGCGGCCGGACGCGGATGTCCACATAAGGCAGTCGTGCTAATAGATGTTGGCCGATATTCAAAGTCAAAGTCAATAAATTTTTATTCATATAGATTAAATAAAATTAATGCTTATGAATCGTCCAACATTTTTTTACCTACCACCTGTTATGGACATCTTTAATAGCAAGTAAGTCTTGGTCGATATTGTTGGGCTGATGCCTCATGGTAGCGTGGATTTAAGGAACTTTGGGCACTGTTACTAGTTATCTTCAGTATTTTGAACTAAATGTATGAAATTTAGTATATTACATAGTATAATTATTCAAATAGGGGTCAAGCCGCACTTCTATTAGATGGGCTCTATATCGGCAAATTGGCTGCAGCCGGACGCGGATGCCCACATAAGGCAGTCTTGCTATTAGATGTTGAGGAGGCGATAGCGATTCTATAGCAAGTAGTGGGTAATAGCGGTTTTATAGATAGTAAGTTAGTGGGAACTTTTGTCCGTACATTGCACAGATGGCGTGAATTTAAGTGTGGCTTTGATCAGAGCATCGTTCGTCGTCGTGATATGTACTTAAAAAAATTGTATTTAAATTCTGATTAATAATACCTATTTTATACAGCTAAGGAGCTTCTGTGTATTTATGTATGTTGGAACGTTTATGTCGCTTCTTTCTTCTTGAATATCTAATTTAACTTACCCTAGAAAATTAACCACTTTCACGATCTTGAAACTACTAATGTCTCAAATCCACTATACTCTTGATAAATTTTTAAGTCATATCTTTCTTTTGTTCTTTTATTTTCTCACCTTCCACACTTATGTTGCGAAGTTAATAAAAAGACATCACGCTTGAAAGCCTATTGTGCACAAACAACGATGTAAATCACTGTGATGGGACAACAGAAAGTGTTTTAGATACACCGAACCTTCCACTTAAGGTGATACTTCTATCGTATATTAAATTTATGACCATCAAGTTGAGAAAGCGATAACAAACGAGTTTAGGTCGGTCGGCTAACACTTTATATGATAATGCGATAATTCAAGAATAACAGCAAGAATAAAATGGTCGGAAAGGAAATGGTAAATTCACATATTATTATGGTTTCTAGCCCTGGCATGAAAACTGTCGTTGTTGTAAGTACCTAATCGTAATAATAAACTTTACCATCTGTCAAAAGCTGTCAAAGTCCTGTTGTCAAATAGATTGCTATTGTATTTTTGTTCCGTATACGACCGAAAGAGGCGCTGCTCTTGTTTTTACACAAAATAATACGATCATGATAACGATAGTTGTTCATGCTAAGGGTACTGTAGCCCTATCATTGAAAACTGTCGTTATAGTAATCGAATAGTAAACTGTATCATCCTTCCAAAGCTGTCTGAGTGCTGCTGTCAAAATCTATGAGCCGTTTTCTGGGGACGTTTACAAAATATATCACTAGATGGCGTTTCATAGTTTGATACTGACTTGTCAAAATTCTATGCTTTGTTTTTATGAAGGCAGGCAAAAGTCATAGACTATACAGTAATTTCTTCATTTATTTATTTTCACAACCACACACAATCATGTCTAGGATCAATAAAAACCAAAAATACTTGTTATGATTTGGTAGAGTGCGCGCCAGATAAGTCTGCGCGCGTTCGAAATCGAATACTAATCTTTTACCCTTAACCTTAGAACATATAGGTAAATGTACTGAAACTGGCGCCAAAAAGCTAAGCTAGGCTAAGGCTACCGGCTAAGAAATATGGATATGGGTATGGGCTTCAACTGTCATTTGAATTCCTTATTTTGATCGATTTTTGCTGCTTTGTTCTGTTGAATGTTGCTAGCTACACCCGATTGTGTTGTAGTTATACCCGACGTCACAAAACAAGGAACTGACTGATAGTGGCTATTTTATTTATAAAATTGACATGAAGTTCCAGAAAACGTATGAAGTTCATATCCATAAAGTTACGCGGTAGCCCCCCTGCCCCCTGTACCGGCTAAAAAATATGGATATGGACATGGGCTTCATTTGACATTTTGAAGACCATGTCCGTCCATATCAATATTTTTAGCCGGTAGCCCCCTGCTTGGCGCGGTAGGTTTTAAGTAGATTTTAAATAAATCTTCCTTAAATAAAATATAATGGTGTGGTTAAGTAGATTACTGTGGTTACTGTATTTTTTTTCTATAATGGAAAGTGGAAAAAAACCAACCGAACTCATATGCATCCCAGAGAGAAGATATTCACAGAGTCCGTGTCAGATAACTCTGGGCGTGATATGTGCGTATTTGGCGCTAGTTACAGTATAATTTCTCGTTCTAGGCTTATGGAAAGGATTAGTATTCGAATGAAACCTCATTGACAGCATAGTTTTGGTGAGTAGTCCGCCATCTAGCGTGTGATTACAGTACCTTTTTTTCTTCTAGAAAACGGCTCATTGAGTTTTAGTTCCTTGTACGACTGAAAGAGGTGCTGCTCTGGTTTTAAAACAAATAATACAAAGATAGTTTTTCGTGCTAATGGTACTGGCCTATTTGCAGGTGACTTAATGGCAATTTTTAGACGCGATCGCAAGAACCATAACTGTACTAAAATTGAATATCGAACAAATGTGTATAAGTGGAATCAAGAAGGTGCCATCACCATACAAACGTATGACAAACAAACATATTTTAGTAAACGTCGATAGTTAGTTGTTACCGCACTTCTATACGGCCAGAATTAATAACTTTTCCACAGATAGGGATAGGTGCGATCCAGATTAGTTGCCATGCAACGCTTGATATTAACATAGAATTAACGACAGTTGCCAGGGTGTTGCTAGGTGTTGCCTAGCAACTAATCTGGATCGCACATATCCCTATCTGTGGATAGGTTATTAATTCTGGCCGTAAGTCATCGTATACCACAATCCGGTGCGGTCGATATTGTCAACCGTTTAAATAGGGAATCATTATAAAAATCTGACTTTTAGACATTTCAGAAGGACACACACAGTTTTACTTCCGCGCGGTAAAAGAGAACCGTCAGTAATTAGCTACGAACGACTGAATGAGAGAGCCTTTTGCATCGGAGCACAGATTACCGAAGCCAGTGGACCGAGCACCAATAAAACGGGGACGTGTTGAAGAATAAAAGGGCTTTGTAAAATTAATTGTGTTATTTTAAAGCTATTTTCAATAGAAATAAAAGCTGTTTTTTTTCAAAGAAACCGCTAATTCGGAATTTGTCATTGACGATTCGTCAAAAAACTTGAATCTAATATAGAACATTGACCAACAAATGGTGTTTACTGGTGTGGTTTCTTTCTGGCGTTTTGACACCATGGTTATTGTAATTATGTTCCAGTTTTGATTTAAAAAAGGTTTAAGGGTCTAGTAATGTTTGTATAAATAATGCTCTAGGTAATCTCTATTTAAATACGAATGTCTAAAGCTAAAATACCAAAACTTAACGGACCCGTTTCTTCAGCTTCATAAAGAAGATATTCTTGACAGTATCATAATAACGTAAAAATATTATCATCACTAATTAATCTGATATGGTAATTAGGAAGTTAATAAATCAAGGGACGGTTCCAAGTTTCGGGTTTTAATTAGGACACTTGGGAATTATTATTTTCCGTTTACCTTGTCCTTGAAGCTTCAAAATGTGCGCCATTTTATAACTTCCTCTGTATTATGGCTATGTACGTATGACTAATTTTAGTAGGATTATGTGGTTTCAAACTAAAATGTATAGTTCCTCCGTTGAAATAGAGATGATCTTTCAGCGATTGTGCAAATTAAAATCAGATCCATGAAATTTTTAAATTTTTTGACATTACTTCTTACATCTACGGTGGTAGTTTTCATTATAATAGAACACGTAGTGCTGATTTCACCATATATGACCAAAATTTATTTATATAACATCAATGTAAATTTCAAATATGTTTCAAACTGGGGGCCGATTCTCAGGCAATTGAGAAAAGTTCACTTTTATATGCTCGAAATTCAAATATAACACAGTTTGTGTATTGTCAGAATTTCACAATCGAAAAAGTTCGATCGAAAAGCAGTCGAACGCTACGAGTGGTACATACCAATCGATGTTCGTTCGTATACGAACTTAGCTGTCAAAATGAATTTGTTGACATGTGGAAATGTTTATTTGAAACGTTCTAACTTTTCAATAGAAACCAGCCGGCCTAGCATGAGCGGCTTTTATCGCGCGATATGATATGGTACGGCAAGTTGTCTAGCTTACCCCACTAAGGTGTAAGCAAGACGGCATGCCGTACCATATCATATCGCGTGATAAAAGCCGCTCATGCTAGGCCGGTAGAAACAAAATGTTCGACATACGAATTACCACACTGAAAAAGTTCGAATGCCTGAGAATCGGGCCCCTGATCACCTAAAGATCACATAAAATCAACCAGTAAATTTGATGATGTAACTGACCCTAAACTAACCACTGACCACGGCCTTTGCAAAACTTGGAAACACATTAAAGTCAATGTAATGTCTTAATATAAATTCCAATTATTTTGAATGTTACAAAGGGGGAACTACAACCTGAAAATTGATTTATGGGCTTCTATAAAAGCTGAAGTGTTTGCATTCAAAGTTAAATAATACAACTCAGTTTTCAATTAAAACACCATCCTCGAAGGAAAACAAAGGCGGCCACGGAATACAATGGGAAATTTTTGCAAAACTGAATAGTTCACAATTTTATTTAACTTATCGAAGTATCGTAGACGAGAGTTTTTAATGGCATTCCACTTACACAGTACAATTGCAGAGCCATGGTTCAAGGTGGTGGTATCAAGTGATTCATCAGCTTTTCCCTACTCAGGGGGTACTATTGGCTATGTTTATTGAAAATGAAAGATGACACTCTAAATGGCTATAATTTTGAAGGCTGCGCTAATGACTCTCAATGCGTCTGGGATTAACGGCTTGACTTGTCTTTCGAAATATGGGAAAAGGGCCCGAAATACTAGATTTTTTGCCACCCATCTTAAGAAATCAAGATATAAACATGATTTTTGTGGTAAACACTGAAGACCTGCAACCAGTTTCCTGCAGCTTGACTGTGCTTTAACAGTGGTTTTATAAAATTTAATAAAATTTTAATAATACAAAATTACAATTATAAATAACATAATATCGTGTTATGAGATGGTAAAAAGGTTAAAATGGTAAAAGGGCCACTGTCATGAAAATATAACAAACTAGCTTTCCGCCCGCGGCTTCGCCCGCGTGGACTTCAAGACGTTATCCCGCGGGAATGTGATATTATTCCGGGATGAAAGTAGCCCATGTTCCTCTCCAGGCTACAAAATGTCTTTGTCCTAAATTTCAGCCAAATCCGTTCTGCCGTTTTGGCGTGATTGAGTAACAAACATACAAACATCCAAACATCTAAACGTTCACATTTATAATATTAGTAGGATAGTAGGATTATTGATAGTTAAACGAAAATAAACATTTGAATCGAAGCTGTATTTTGATAGATTTTCTTTATCAAAAAATAGAGCAGCTGTAGCATAAAAATAAATGTTACACTTATTAACAATAAGTTACTGCTCATTATATCCACTGTGACAAAGACAGAGCCAGCCCGGAGACCTAATTAAGGCCAACTCGGTGCAGAGTTCTTCGCTTCCTTCATATATTTTACACAATGTTACACAGCCAGCTTGAAGATGAATTTGGCTGATGATGCAGTTTTATTATTGCATTTACTAGCACTTAGTGCTAATTCACAGTTTTTTTCACGATTCGTTTTTTTGACGGCGGGCAGTTGCTTCTTAGATGCTTGCTTTTAAAATTTTGTGTAAGTAAATATGTTTTTTATACCAATATATCCCCGGGAATAAGAACACCGATAGACCTTTAAAAAACCCTAGAAATAAATCTAAATCAAATAAAGTGTTTTCGATAAAACCTTATACATGAGGGCTATAAAAATCCTAGCACAAATGGCTAACCTAAAACAAAGTGATGTTATTACCTAAGACCTAACTAAGTAAAGGTCAACTTATCGAAAATGGCTTCTAAACCACATCACTATCCCGATTTATCCCAAGGGATGCGGGCGTGCTATCCTAACAAAAATCATTATATAATCATTATACCTTTTTAAATCGAAGTGAATAAGCATATCACTTACTCTTTTTTTGGAAACTTCTTCAAAAAAGTTATACCTATTATGATTTTTCAAACACACAGACAGACACAGTTCCGCACAAAAAGAGACTAGGTTATAATTTAAATTACTTTCGACTAGCTTTCCGCCTGCGGCTTCGCCCGCGTGGACTTCACGACGTTATCCCGCACGAATGTGATATTTTAGAAAAAAAAATCGCCTAATTATTCCTCTCCAGGTAACAAAATATCTGTGTTCCAAATTTCAGCCAAATCCGTTCAGCCGTTTTGGCGTGATTGAGTAACAAACATACAAACATCCAAACATCTAAACATCCAAACATCTAAACTTTCACATTAATTATAATATTACTAGCTTTCCGCCCGCGCCTATCTTTTTTGTGCCTATATTCTCACGGGAATGGGTACCACACGGGTTAAGGTCGTCACAGACGGTGAAGATACTATAATATTTTATCTTAACATAAAATATCGCTCGCCATACAATTCAATGGACCATCACACACGACGAAGATAACATATATTTTCATATTAAGTATCTTAAGATGCTAAGCGATACGGAAAATATATATTTCGTATGTTAAGATACGGAAATATATATTTTGCATGTTAAGATACTATCTTAACATACGAAATATATATTTTGGATACGAAAAGATGTGTATACAGGTTGTCCCGTTTTCGGTGCTGGGAATAGAGAGAACTAGCGGCCCGCCCCGGCTTCGCACGGGTGGACATTTATTTTTTAAACATTTTGGGATAAATACGAAAAAATCAAAACATTTGTAACGATGCCGTTTCGTTCCAGTCATTATGGATGGTTAGAAACTCCATAGTGGCTGGAAAGTTTTATAGTTTTACGTACTGGCCATCAATTTTATGCTGTACCACTGTTCTTTCGTAATTCTTCGCTCCACGTGCCCTATTCAGCATTTTGATTCAGTCCTGCCAGAACAATCAAGATGAACAGAGCTCGCGTGCGAGCTAGCGTACCAAAAATTTAATTTAAATAAGTGAAATGTAATAACTATTAAATAGCCAATTAATTAATTATAGTAACAGTTCCTATTCTTCATATTCTTTCATATTTCTAATTTACAATATTTGATAAAAGAACTCTCCAAGCGCTGAAACAATCTTTTATTCTCTACAACATCTTCTAATTGAATACTATGCGGTGACTTCCGACGTTCCGGCTAGTGTACCGCCGACGAGGGGGTCCCGTAACACATTCATAATAAACGAAGAGTAAGTTTACACCTAGTTTAACCAAAAAGTTTGCTTAGAAATAATGACGCTTTGAAACGTCAAACGTAAGGAGTAGGTACCTACCTACAATGATTGTAATGATGATAGTATGATTTTCTATCCAAACTGATCTAGAGTTCGAATTAGCTATAGCAATTTTTATATCAAATTCCAGGTCAGAATCATCTTCTGATGAACATTTTTGATCATTTTTGATCATCCTGTATAAGATGGTTTACAGAATATTCGTCCGCTACCTAGGACGGATATCAAGAAAGTGAAAAGATTCCAAAATATATCGTATCTTAACCGTGTGTGATAGTTTAAGATGCTATAATATTTTATCTTACGATATCTTAAGATAAAATATTATAGCATCTTCACCGTTTGTGACGCGCTTTAAACCGCGGAGAGCCACTAGTATTTAATAAATTCATATGAGTTTGTTTACACGACATTTCTGTCGCCACAACGTCGCGTTGCATTGCAATCGCCTTAACAGTGCGACATCGGCCTTAGTGTCATCACTAAGGTCGATGTAGGCTTAGAAACCATTAACGATAAGTTGACCTTTACTTAGGATACCCATTTGCTAGCATTTGTTAGGTCTTGAGCATTATCGAGAATCGGGAACACTTGCTTTGACTTAGATTTATTTTTGGGTTTCTTTTCTTTGGCAATTCTAAAATGGATTATTTTTACTTTACAATATTACAAAAAAAAAATACGTTGGAATTTTCCAAGAGCTAGCAAAGTGATTTGGGCTTTAATCTTACTATCCTATTCTACTAATATTATAAATGTAAAAGTTTAGATGTTTGGATGTGTGTTATTCAATCGCGCCAAACGGCTGGACGGATTTGGCTGAAATTTGGGACACAGATACTTTGTGGCCTGGAGAGGAACATAGGCTACTTTTTACCCCGGAAAAATATCACATTCCCGCGGGATAACGTCGTGTAGTCCACGCGGGCGAAGTCGCGGGCGGAACGCTAGTTTGTAATATAACAACAACAATAAAAAAATAGTTATTAATGGTTTATATTTCCGTTCTTCCTGTTTCATTCTCTAGATACGAGAGCCACTACATTGATATTTTTTGTGCATAAGCCAAAGTTGACAACCCTAGAGCGGCCGCCGAGCGTAGGTATGAAAAGTAAAGTACATACATGTGATTGACTTCTGTACCTAGCTGTTTTGTAATATCGGGATCAACTATAACCATGTTACTCAAGAAGAATGTAGCTTTCTAAATAGTGAACGAATTTAAGTTTTTAGTTTATTCGTTACACAAAACGAAAAATACAAATATTTTCTCTGTAGAGTATTAGTATGGATAATGTCGGTGGCTGCACTGCAGAAACGAAAAGCGAAATCTGTTTGTTCCTCTAGTCGCCGTCGCGTCACTGTCGCCGTACCAATGCGGCCACGGCCTAAAGTGCAAGCCACACTGCCAGCTAGCGAGCGAGCTAACGAGCCGGGAGCTCTAGTTTTGATTTACTTGAGTCAAGCTGAGAACTCGATTCCTAATGATTTTCGTTCGACATCTGAAATTCCGTATTGTTAATCACTCGACCACAACTACCACTATATGTTTGTAAAATTCAACAAAGAGGGCCCTTCCCGTCATTGTTGACAATAAGTTGACAAGCTTGTTATTTCATCCAGCGCAACGACAGTGAGTGAGTAAGCAAGTGAAAACGCGATCTCACCAAAATCATCCTATAAAAAACTGACCAACTCTCGCTGGAGCTGCTTACTTCTTTACAAAAAGCGTTGAAATCTCTCAGTAAAGTCAAGCCAACTCTAATGTTCCTTTCTGCGATTTCTTTATTGATATAGTTACGTTTTAATTTTATGTGACTTTGGACGTTCAACATTCTACATGTTGGTTAGTTTGGTGGGCACAAGTCAACGACCAAGTCACTTAAAATAAAACGTAACTATATCAATAAAGAAATCGCAGAAAGGAACATTAGAGTTGGCTTGACTTTACTGAGAGATTTCAACGCTTTTTGTAAAGAAATAAGCAGCTCCAGCGAGAGTTGGTCAGTCTTTTATAGGATGATTTTGGTGAGATTTCATATCTTTTTGCTAGGTATTACACATAAGTAATAAATACAGGTATGATTTATTTACTGCAAATGTAACTTTGTAATCCTATATATTTATATAGGATTATAAAGTTATTTATGCAGTTGGTGTAACTAGAAATTATCCTAGTTTTTATAGTTTTCCCTTTATGTGGCCATTAAACCCTAACTCTGTACCAAATTTCAGCTCTCTGAGTTTATGGGAAGTACTAGTTCTATTCTGATGATAATGAGTGAGTTTAATAATTGCGAAACTTTGATTTCGCTTAACTTCGGAACTAAATGACCTACAGACTTGAAATTTTGGATTTTAAGTATGTAATTATAGCTTACTAGATGACAAAAATTTCTGCGTTCTGGTCTTATCCAGAGGTTCTCAAATAGGGGCCTGAAAATGCGGCGAAATGGTTCCAGTAAAGGATGCTACGGCAGTGTTTGCTTCGCGCTCGACTTGGCGAGGGCACTGCCGTGCCCCCAGATAACTTTGACAAAAAATTGTGTGCGGAAACTTGTTACAGGAATTATGTGTTTTTCAGTAAGCCTTACAAGTTCGTGAAATAAATGTTTGTCATTAACCGACTTCAAAAATTTAAAAGGAGGAGTTTAGAATCTCTATTACATTTGCAAGGTTTCTATTATAATATTTTCTTTGCTTTTAAAATTTATGAGTAGTGATGAACGCTCAGAGTTCAGGTAAAATTTGTGCAAAAAATCTGATTTTTGGAGGCTTACCTATACTGAATTTCTTTCTTCAAATTTTGATTTTTTATTTCGATAGAAACCTAGATATAGTGCATAAGATACCTATATTAGTTCAAAAGTTTCAAAGAAAGATCTGTAACAACGCCAGTATCACGTAAGAGCGTTTTTATGAAAAGTAAGTCGGGTTGGCCGTCCTTAGTTGGCTTGACTGTACACGATTATTCAATAATATGGAAAATTTACGCGGTTAATGCGACTAGGAAAACGAGTGTAACACGTCACATGCGGCAATACATTAGCATACGAACAAATAAATAAAACCGCCTTCTAAAAAACCACATCAAAAAAGTAAGAAATAATTCCTCACCAAATAAATAACGTAAGTACTTTGAAGTCGGGCGGGTTTTAACAAAAACAACAAAAAATTGTACATGTTTCACGCCCGACTTCAAAGTACTTACGTTATTTATTTGGTGAGGAATTATTTCTTACTTTTTTGATGTGGTTTTTAGAAGGCGGTTTTATTTTTTTATAAAAATATTTTTTTTTCACTCTTTTTAGTGCATCGTGCAGGCAATTTACGTGTTTTCTGGTAAATAGGTATGTGATCAAACTCAAAACCTCCTTTTTCGAAGTCGGTTAAAATACCTTGAGGTATCCCCTTTTTAACAAAACAAGAATCATCTAAATCGGTTTATAAACAAAGGAGTTATGCCTAAAGATACGTTTTAAATTCACATAAAGTGTTAACGAAAACGACAGTATTTTCAAGATTTCCTGAAAACTACTGAACCGATTTCAAAATTTCAAAAAATGGGACCAATTTGGAAACTAACCTGATGTAATAACGTTTGAACCATTTCAATCGGTTCAGCCGTCTTCGAGTAATCGGTGGACATACACAAAAAAAAAAAAAAAAAACATACATACAGACGAATAGAGAACCTCCTCCTTTTTGATTTAGAAGTCGGTTAAAAAATAGAGCTCCGGGCGATGTGACGTTTCACCTCTTTGATTACTGCGAAAGAGAGAGGCGAGCGATGTGGCTTGCGGTGTGAACCGAAGTAAGATCGCCCGGTTCGCTAGCTTGCAGAATAGCCTGCGCTTAAGGGATGCGGGACATGTAATCTTAACAAATATGCCGTTTAAGTCAAACAATCCAGTCAGCCGTTGCCGATGTCAAACTTGTTACGGACGATCCCTTTATCGGAAAACGGGTTTTCGGGAAATGAAAGTGTATTTTGTTAGTAAGTGAATTTATCATGGGCAGTGGGAAGTTTGTTTGTGATAGAGAAAAAATGATTTTAAAGATTGAAGATGTATTTTAATAGAAGCCGTTTTTAGCTGATTGATTGTGAATAAGGTATCTATACAGGGTAAACTTTTAATCAGTGCACAATTTTTTAAGATCGACTCTGAATCGGTAAGTGAACAACTTTCTTCTAGAAACATAGGTCGAAATATGACAAAAAAATTTTACTCTTTATACAAATCGGACTGATCACGTGATCGATTTAGTATGGGAAGATTGAGAAGTCCATTTTGTCGTATTTCGACCCATGCTTCTAGGAGAAAGTTGTTTACTTACCAATTCTGAGTTGATCCTAAAAATTTGTGCACTGGTCAAAAATTTATCCTGTACAAAAAAAATGTTTTTTCATATGTTCCCTAAGGCTCAAGAAAGGTTTTCAAGGAGAGAAACATCATAATAATTGCGTGGAAAATAGTAAAAATAACATTTTCTTTGTATGCCTGCTTGCTTGCTACATGTTTGCTTGCATCCTGCATGCCTGCTTGCGTACTGCATGCCTACTTGCGTACTTCCTGTCTGCTTGCGGTATAGGCAATGAGTTTTATTGTAAATCATTGCTATCGATATAAACTTTATTGAAAATGAAAAAAGGATGGCAATAAAAAATAATGCAATAAAAAAGTTATGACATTGGATGGATTATGAAGAATGAAATTAAAGCAAACAATTTTATGATAAGTACTTAATAGTTATGGCAAATTAAATTATGGCAAACGAAATTATTGCATTTAAAATTCTAGCAACCATTAGTCAATCATAGATTATGTACTACTTTTTACCCCGGGATACTATCTTATTCCCACGGGATAACGTCTCGCTCACCCGCGTAGCCGCGAGCGGACAGCTAGTAGGTACAACCCTAAATAAAGTTCATAATTAACTCCTAACTACGTCTTAAGCGGAATAAGATAACTCCCTAACTTGAGACAACTTAAAGTCTACCAGAATCAATGAAATTTACCGAAATTCCTTCCGAGTCCGGAATCGGTCGGAGTGATTTCAATTTATAACGAGCTGGGTCGAGTTTAGATTGCTAATCGACTGCCTTTGTCGACAAACAAAGGAATGGATTACAATCAGATCTTGTTTTGATAGAAACCAAATGCAATCATAATTGATTCAATGGTTGAAATAAAAATAATATGGCTTACAAAGCGCTTTGTTTAAGGGCAGAATCTTCGAAATTATCGAAATTAACCTATTTTTGATTCAAAAGTAAACAATAAAATATTGTTTATTTTGAGCTGTTATAAATATATGTTGAAGATTCATAAAAGATCTTGATTATTTTGTGGCTAGAAACACGATAAGTATTCGTATCATCACTTGACAATTAATATATAATTCACGAATAATATATAGAAAAAATAGGTAATGACATATAAAAGATTATTCGCAGGGTACTTTTTCAAAAAGTGAATTTTTGCTCAAATTACAACAAAATCATTGAAAAAATTTAGAAAGTGAGGTTATTTTCATTACTCTTTAAAGACAAAGACAGAGTTTTTGGAAGATCCTGCCCTTAACACGATATCCATTTTAAGATTCAAAATCAAATGATTATTTTTATTAGTGTCTAAAAGTGTCAAATTTTGGCAGAGTCATGTTGTAGCTTTCTATGGAGCTTGGGGGGCTACCGGTTAAAAGATATGGATTGGATATTGGGCATGTGCTTGATCTGTCATTTGAATTCCTTATTTTCATAGATTTTTGCAGCTTTGTTCTGTTGAACGTTCATCATCATCATCAGCCATTTAATGTCCCCACTGCTGGGGCACTGGCCTTCCTTATGGATGAATAAGGAGAATGAGCCATGACCCACCACGCGGGCTCAGTGCGGATTGGTGGGTATTAACGACTGCAAGTGCAGCCGGGACCAACGGCTTAACGTGCCTTCCGAAGCACGGAGGAGCTCGAGATGAAAAGTTTTTGGTCACCCATCCCGTGATCGACCATTGCAAACGTTGCTTAACCTCAACGATCGCATGCCAAGCGCGCTATCCACTGCGCCACGGGCTCCTCTGTTGAACGTTGCTAGCTAGCTATTTGTTATACCCGACGACGTCAATATTAAACAGGCAACTGATAGCGGCATTTTTTTCGTTCTCCATACAAATGGCGATAACGTTTTCCACCCTCTAAACTTTAACATACAGCAATGGATTCTCGGTATGTTGTTGAAATGCATAAGAACTAAGGCTGTACGTTTTGTTTTTTTAAATACTTACCATTGATTTTGAAATATTAGCACTTTAGTGATATCATACAAAACAAAAAAGTGCCAATATTTTCAAATCTACAATGAAAATAAATAAAAAAACATAACGTACAGCCCTAGTTCAAATAATAATATGAATGGTGCAAAGTAGCATTAATTATTATACTTACTGCCGGAATACAACAATTCTAAAAACATCGTTGTTATGGCGTCAGACTTAGATAGGATAGTGGCAGCTAGCCAGGTGGACTTGGAACAAGTCCTTCCACATAACCACATATATATACCAAATAAGTACAATATCTACCCCCACTGGGAATCGAACCCGAGAACTCTGGGTCTAATACCGATGGTGTGTACCACTAGAGCACAGAGGCGGTTAAAAGATGCTGCCTCACTATACAAGCTCTCCAACAACTAAAACAAAAAAATCATCATTCTACCTCTTGTCTACTACACGATATTTCAGTACTACTTCACAGTTCACAATTTCACGTTCAATCTTCTACTACACAATATTTCAATGTTATCCGTACCTTGACAAATGACCGCTGGGTGCCTACCATCAACTTTATGACAGCGATTCAAAAATAGCGCGATTCAGAATAGGTTCCTAAAATGAATCGCTTTCTTTCGTACTCTGACCTTCTAAAAACTGGATCGCAAATGAATTGCTAAATGTTAATGACCGAACGATTTGTGTCCTTTTTCTTCTACCCGTCTCTTTCACTCGATTCTGTCATGCCCGGAGAGTGAGAGGGACGGGTATAACCTGCAGGTGACATGTTAAATCGACCGGGTTATAAGTCAAATAAGAGTTTCTGACAGCTTAGCGGCTGTGAAATGTCATTGATCGATCACTGAATCGCTGTCATTGATATTAAGCTGTCGTGGTACGAATAAGCGAAGCAGATCAGTTTAGGTACCTAAACAAAACCGTAATAAGAGTTGATGGTAAGCACCCTGGTCTCAGTCTCCGTATAAAATGCTACTAATTTCAAAAGTGGGAGCAATTCTTTAACATTTGATTTACTTCAGTGTCAAGGAACGATATAACTTTCCTGGATAATGTTTTAGGGGAACAATTCTCTGGTGAGAACATGAAATAAGTTTTGAGAGGAATAGGGTATTTTACTGTTGTTGAAATGTAGATATTTAATGATGACGTTAAAAAATATTGCAATTAAGAATACCAAATGTGAAAAAATAATTTGAATCTGTTTTATAATAAAAGAATTATAGTCTGTTTGATTTTGACTATAGCTGTCTCTTTCTAAAACGAAATCTTCTATGGCGTGACTATGACGCTACTAACCCACTGACGTCACTAAGATAGCGTCCAGTCCTTGTCTAATTATAAAGTTTGAAGTCCTATATCTTTAAAAATATTCAAGATAATTCAAAATGAAAACTTGTTTTGTGTAGCTAATATTTCGAAAAACATTTTGAAGAAATAAAAAAAAATCAGTAAAATACCGTATTGTAAGATTTGGTCTTAAACTGCATTAGTAGATTAAAAATGTAGGTGCCCATTAACACGACGAAGTTTAAAGAATCGTCTATTTCACTATTCGTAATTTTTAACGGTGGCACAGAATATATAATAGAACTAAGGTGGTGATGCTTTTTAAATGCCCGTGTTCACAGGCATCACGAATCGTGTGAAATTATGGATACGTCTTAATACTTTTGAGTTTCTTGTTCTTTGACGAATCGTACATAACGGATCCCATGTGAATAAGTCGTAATATGGTATCCAATGCATTCAATAAAGGCTGGAATACACATATTATGCTCTTTAGTAGCACACAATCATGCTAGTTTCGAGCAGATGCTACGTAGTAGCAGACAATTAGCACGTGTATACGAAAAGAGCGCATGCTCTTGTTTAACACTCGGAGAGCATTGTTATAAAAGAGCATACTACCTAGTAGCAAACAAGCATGCTCTTTTAGTAGCATGTGTATTCCAGGCTTTATTATATCTATAATGTAATATACTTTACCTGAAGGTTCATGGTTGACAAGGGCCGGTCTCAGACATAGTCAGGACCTGTTATTTATATAGGGCACATACGGACAGAAATTAAAGAAGATAATAATTGTAACAAGGGTTAACAATTTTTAATTTATTTACAAAGGAACAATCTTAAGGTAACAACAATTAATACGAAA
This sequence comes from Crambus lathoniellus, assembly GCA_949710035.1. Classification (NCBI taxonomy): domain Eukaryota; kingdom Metazoa; phylum Arthropoda; class Insecta; order Lepidoptera; family Crambidae; genus Crambus; species Crambus lathoniellus. The sequence goes on along the minus strand of OX453315.1, from coordinate 7,919,071 downwards.
GAGAACGCCGTACAGTTACAGAGAACGCGGTACAGTTACTGGGATACTTGTTCTCGCAGAACCGGCTGGAGCCAAAGTATTTTTCCAGCCCGCGTTTTGCATCCCTCCAGACTTCATACAGCACCACCAGCAGGCGTAGCATGACGAACCCGACAAAGATTTTGTCTACCCCTTAATGTCATTTTTGACAGTTAAACAAAGGGTTTGTCTACGTTGGGATGTCATTTTTGACGTTTCAACGTAGACAAAACCGCTCTCGAGGTCATCATGCTACGCGTGCTGGTGGCGCTTGCGTCCCGCTGCAACTTCCGGGTATTACCCGTGGCCCCACCACTGGTGGGTTCATAGGTAATTTTTATTCCCCGTAGACCCACTGTTTTACAGTGGAACTACGGGGAATTGAAACAAAACTGACTTTAACCGTGGTCCCACTGCTTTTATGTTTGGAAAAGTATGAATAATAATTATTATTTTTATGTTTATTTTAATTTGTGTTTATATAATAATTTACTTTTTACTTTTTCTTTGGGGTAAGGAGAAACTATATTTTGATCAATACAAATATTATAAAGAGGAACGTCCAGGAATGTCCAACCGTGCGAAGCTGGGGCGGACCGCTAGCTGGCGCTAAGCTTATTTAATAAAGTAAGTTTTTATATTTTTGTTTTTATTTAATTTTATTTCAAGTGGGGCATTGCGGTGGGACTACAGTCAAAAATAGATGAGGATATATGCATATTTGGCATATGCCTAGTGCAGTGGGTCTACGGGGAAAGAAATTACCTGAGGCGATTACTCGTGGTCCCACGGAAACTGACACATTGAAAAGCATAATTTAAAACTCTATTGCAGTGGGTCTACGGGGAAAAAAAATTAACTGTAGACCCACCAGTGGGGCAAAACGGTGGGGCCACGGTTAATACGTGGCACCTTCACACAGGTCAATAGTACGGACTCGTGTCGGTGAAACGTCCGTACTCATGACCCGAGCCGACATACCAAACATCACTTAAGATAATCCGATCCCAAGATGAGTAGCATTAAGGATTGGTGTTGTGTTACGGATATCTAAGCTAAAACGTAGGTGTCACGAATTCCATTACACAGTATATGCTTGTACAGTCAGCATCAAAAGTAGCTGAACAAAAACAAGGTGGCAAAAGTAATAGTCACGTGTAAGTGTCTAAACATACTCATCATTTAACATTTCAGAATTATATGACATTTTTTGTGTTCATATTAGATGGTTAAGGCAATAATGCAAAAGTATATTCATGTACTTTTGACTCAAAAGCTATGTCAGACAACTCTGATCATTTCAACCGAAACAATAATTTGAAAATTTCATATGCTAAGCTACTATTGATGCTGACTGTACCACAAGCTCTTATGTCAAGGACGTTACCCTTTGATTATAATTAGAGATTAAACGAACTTACCTGAAGTGAAGTTCTATCTTAATTATACGAAGGCTTCGTCCGAAGAGATTAGCTTGATTTAACACTTGTAGTACGCCCTAGTAATCGCCAATTTCACACTATATTGAGAATATACCTACTTATAAATTAAAAAAGTAATAAAAGAAAATTATTATTTTTTAAATTTCAAAAGTGGGTAGTCAACACCGATCTGGCTCAAGCGCCCATCATAGCTGTCATTTAGTTTAGAGTATTATATTTTTCGAATCATATAGGGGAGTAGTTAATAACTTTTGGGAGGGAGGGAAGCTAATCTCTTCGGACGAAGCCTTCGTATAATTAAGATAGAACTTCACTTCAGGTAAGTTCGTTTAATCTCTAATTATACTTCATGCTTCGTCCTCAAGATTAGCTTGATTTAACACTTGTAGACGTTTAGAGACTAAGTGTTCGAAAAATATGCAATAATTGTAATATATAGGCTACTGAATAATATAGATTGAAATTATAACTTAACTTATACTATCTTGCTTCTTTATTTTCTGAACATAGAAACAAAAAGCAATAAAAAAGTATTATTTGTTACATAAAAAATCAACATCGCTTATGAAATAAACGAAAAATATTTTGATTAAGCACTCAAAACAGTGGTGCCAAATTTTTTATCACAATTGCTGTTTACTGGCCTGTTATAAAATTTGGCAAACGTATGTGATTCTGAAAACCAACCTGCAGTTTTATAATCTGGTCTATGCTAAAACCTAAATTTTGCGCAGCTGACGTAGCAGCATACCGGGTATTATGCGCAGTGAACGTAGAAATATCAATTCCACTTAAATGTAACGTATTTTTTATCCATTTGAATAAGTTTGTGACGTAACAGGCTTATATGGCTTTCGGTAACTAATAAATAAATTGTCGGAATCAGGACAGAGAAACATTTTCATTTCAAGGTAAGTAATCAAAACTCTTGCAGGACAAATACTTGGCTTTTCGTTATAGAATGGTATAACGAGCAATGTGTTTTTTTTTTTTTTTTTTTTTTATATATATATATATATTTTCCAGATTGTAACTTTCGTTAGCAAACCACTTTTCAAGACAATTTAAAATCTGTGCTATATTCCAGACTTCATTAAATTTAGGGGATGGAGGTCTGGTACGAAAAACTCCTTTAATAAATCTTTTTATTTCTTGATTTAGTGATATATCAATTTTAGTTATTAAAGCCAAAGCAGAATGATAACAGTTAATTGTGCCATACTGAGCGCCACTGTTTAAAGCAGATGCAAAAAATTTTGTATATCGGGAATTGATACTTTCGTATAAGTTTAGTTTATTTTGTTGACAATAAATAAACCACTTTTAATAGCAAACTTCGTATTGTTTATACGAGTTATCCAAAAAAGGGGTTAAGCATGACGTCCAGAGAAAATTATTTGACGCCCCTTCGTATCATCACCATCACCAGGGCAATGGAGTTGCGCATTTGTTTGCGGCTGGAACTTGTAGACAAAATTAGGTTTGAATCTGCTTTGAAAACGAATTGTTTACTTATTAAAAGACTCTTAAATAGTGGATACCACGTTTATGTGGACCAAAATGGAACAACTATTATATCTGTGGCATTGTCAGAGATAATCTTTCTTAAACATTTAGGCATCATTGTGAAAGGAGGAAAAACATTAAAATTTAATTTCGACCACGACACTGAAAAAAAACATTTACGGCGTATGCATCCGGATCCTTATGCCATGATGGATATATATCTTGGACATTTATTATTTTTAACGACTAGCGTATCAATGAAAATATCTATGAAACTTTTCAACAATTTGTTGAAAGGCATAATCAGCTAGCTGCCATTCTTGGTCTGCCTGCATAGTATTATCTGAAGATCGAATATGAGATGCAAAAACGTAAAGATTTTTACGTTTACGCCATTGCCAGAGGTCTTTTGCGATCTCTGTCAGGTGTGGGGAGTGTATATCACCCATACGGTTTACGTAGGAAATTACCGTGGTATTGTCAGTTCGTAGAAGTACTTGACAGTTAGTATCTTAACCAATAAACGCAGCAAGAATTCCTAAATAATTTATTGTCTGCTACTTTCTTTTACACTCCATAAACCACTAGCTCTGTCGTCTCCACATGCAATTCCCCACCCCGTAGTTGAGGCACCTGAAAAACTTCCAGGTCATACTTGTCTATTTTTATTTTGGTGCGGCTCCACCAATAGAAATCCTGTTCCAAGTAACAAGGTATATCCATGTACTAATTATACATATTTCAAATAATTTAGTATACAACCAGCTGCATTTCACGGCGGGACAGGCGGATATTAACAGTCCAATAAAACTAACAAATTCTCTAATTTTACACCTTTTTAAGTTAGAAAACTTTTGTATTGCAAATTTAATTTTGGCAAAGTGACCTAGAATTTCTTTTAGTTTAAACTATATTCTAAGAACTTACGAGACTGAGAAGGTATAAAATTACTTTTATCGGTATTTATAATGAAACCTAAGCTTGTAAGCAACTTTACGGTATCTTGTAAGTTTTAAGACCCTTATATTAGACAGAGGTCATCCAAATATATTGTTAACAGGTAACCATATAATCATGAGTATTTCATGACCGGTTTCATGATGACTTTAGTGAAAAAAGGAGCTGTGTTTAAACCAAATAATAAGACATTAAATTCATATGCTTTTTGATCAAATTGGTATCTTAGATATTTTCGGTCTTCCTTGTGAATTTTTAACAAAAAGTATGTCTTTCAGGTCTACTCTGCACGGTTACAATCTCTCGGTATCAATTTTATTACTGTTCTTAAATCCTTGAGTTTAAAATGTCTTGAGTCAATAAATTTATTTAGTGATAAGTTTAAGATGAAGCGCATTTCCCATTTGGCTTGGGTACTAAAAAATAGTTGATAGATATTGATCAGATTCAGAGATCTCTGAAATTGCAGAGACAGCAAATTTTTTATTTCGTGTATGAAAAGAGCCTTTTCCTTTTCACTACATTTTTGGGTTGACGGTGATACAGGTTGCATCGGCTTTCGATTGAAGGGAATCTTATATCCTTTTTATGAAAAAGAACCAGTGGGTCCTTGGTAATCATTAAAAATTCTTTATAGAATAATGATAAACGACCTGCATGCGTTAACGTATTTAGCGTCGGCTGTTGTTCTGTCTCTGCCACGGATACTGCGACTGCTTCGATAAGTTGATGAGCCGTCTACGCGTCGAAGTCGTTGCAGGCTCCTTTGTCCTGGGAGGGCCCATCGGCCTGCGACTAGGACCCGGACCCTTCCAGTTTAAATTTCGCGAAGAACTGTATAACTTACTTATTAGGAAACTTTTGTGTCGTTGATTGCTTTGGGTCTGTGCTAGACTTGTTAATAGCTTTAGCTGATTTTTTGTTTTCCCTTAAGTTTTCGCCGAATAATTGTTTATCAATTTTGATTTTTTGAAGAGAATCTCTTAGATCCATCTTCACGGCATTCAGAAAAAAAATTGTAAATTGAATTAGAATGTTGACAATCACACATAATTTTTGCCAAATCCATAAGTGTTTTAGCAAGGCTGTATTTTTCTCATTTGCAGACAATATAATAGTATAGATTTTACCAGACAAGTGTTTCCAGCAGTCGATTCCTTCTGTTTCAGTTGAATGGCCTTATTGTGTTTAGCAATAATATCTGAAACAGCTGCTTTAATCTTAGGATCAAGCTCAGGTGGGTCAATCAATTTGCAATTTTCTGGGGTCATGTACTTACGAGTTCTTTACGCAATTCTTTGTTAATACCTGTTGTGACCCAGTGCTGGAAAACTCCAGCACTCCTGACTGAAGTAGGGTCAGTACCTAATATTTCTAATACTTCACTATCTAAGTGTATGTTTTCTGTTTCAAGAGCAGACGTTTGATCTGAAGGTAGATCACGCTTCGGAGCCTCAGTCGACGAATGACCATCCTGTATATTTGTAATGTTTTCAGACTGGGATGTACTGGGGATTGGTTCCAAGTACTTGTTCTAATTGTCCTTCAGGTTAACCCTTAGAACATGGTGCGTCGAGGTCAACTATGACCTCTTGGTCGTATGTAAGGGACAGAGTAAGCCTCATGTTCATACAATTTTAGCATGTCAGTATAATATTGTAAGAGACAGTCCCCAGTTATAACAACACGTACTGTCCGCAAACTACACTTAGTAGTACCTTATAACAGTCCCGTTGTACTGTTTGTAGGACCCAGTGACTGCAGTGTATATAATGATGATTATGTTATCATTATTTGAGATTATGTATTGCTTAACCTTAGGTATGCAATTAAATTTCGTAAGAGACAGTCCCAGTTCGAAAAAAAAAGTACTGTCCGCAAACTATTGAAAATCGACACATCATAATAAGCATAATACTTTAGAGTACATAGCTGTTTTTTAGCTTAGTCACTTATGTAAATTATTTTCAGTAAGAAGCAGTCCCAGTTCAAAGAAAGTACTGCCCGCAAACTGTTTAACAGTACCAGTTCAAAAGAAAAGTACTGTCCGCAAACTATTGAAAATCGACACATCATAATAAGCATAATACTTTAGAGTACAAAGCTCTTTTTTAGCTTAGTCACTTATGTGAATTATTTTCAGTAAGAAGCAGTCCCAGTTCATAGAAAGTACTGCCCGCAAACTGTTTGAAATCTACTTTTACGAGAACTTGTAAAAGTCTGTGACGAACTAATGCATTTATGTTCAATTATAACTTTAAAATTAATTAATAATTTTGTTACACTTTATTGAAAGTATTTATTTTACAAACTTAGTAATAAGTAGGTAGTTAAATAGTCAAACCGTTTTATCGTTGAACGTAATTATCGTTTGCATTTTTTGCGAAACGTTAGAAAACCAGGTCACTGAACTTCAATATGCAATATAATATGTCAAGGCCAGTGACTTATAAATGTATAAAAATACATAACGTACCTTAAGATAAGGACGACGAGCGATAGAATTGTTCCGATAACTCAGAACAAGATAAATCTCACCGGTGTGGTGGTGCTTCTTTTTTCGCTCCAACTTTCTCTCCAATCTTATAATTTTTCGTTTAATGTGTTCACAGTTATCTTTTTTGCGTTTGGGCATCCTAAATAATCACTTTTAACAACAACTAACAACTTTTTTAACACAATTTAAAAACTAGATGTGAATCGGCGACGCACTAGAAAGCGAATGACAGCTATGATGGGCGCTTGAGCCAGATCGGTGTTGACTACCCACTTTTGAAATTTAAAAAATAATAATTTTCTTTTATTACTTTTTTAATTTATAAGTAGGTATATTCTCAATATAGTGTGAAATTGGCGATTACTAGGGCGTACTACAAGTGTTAAATCAAGCTAATCTTGAGGACGAAGCATGAAGTATAATAAGACGTTACCCCATAAATAACCCTAATACCTACAGAACAAACACTAATTATGAATGTAAGGTGATACTAATATTATGAATGCGACAAATTGAGTGGTGGTGAGGACCGAACCTATACAACTCCAGTATTATTACCAGGCAGTGAAACAGCAAAACTTTGTTTATTTGTTTTTTTTATTTTTTTATTAAGATTTACATTTGAAACATGTACCTATAGGTACATGTACATGTACATATATGGCGCAACTTGCAGTGTATAGTAGAATTTTCTTTTTTTCTTTTTGCTAATAACTAATTGCCTTAACTAGAGTTCCTAGGTAATTGAAAATTGTTTACCGCTATGATCATTACTTCGTCTATACTCAACTGTATTTATCATAACCCATTGTGTAATTGTGATGAAAAATTGACCATACTATGTTACGGCACAGAATAAATAATAGTAGTTAAGGTGATTTTTCAATTTGACGACTCTGTATGAAATAAAATAGGAAGAAAACAAGTTTCAAGTATGTAACCTTAATAGTTTTGGAATAAAGTGGATGTGACATACAGACGGACGGACAGACAGACAGACATGACGAATCTATAAAGGTTCCGTTTTTTGCCATTTGGCTACGGAACCCGAAAAACAACCCTTGAAGAGTTTCTTGCCAGTTCTTCTCCAAGGTCTCCCACCGCCCGGTAGGGTTTGCGAACCGATGGCGTAGCTTCTATGACATTCACAAGTATTGTAAATAACAATCTTAATTGATTAAACAAATTTGACTTTGACTTGCTCTTTTGTCTTATGTTTGATCGAGATTCCGCCGACAGTTTAATTTATTAAATTCTATTATTATTAATTGGCTATTTCGTCCATTCGTGCGGAGGTAACTTAATTACCTTTTGTTCAATAAAAAAGTTCGTTTACTTTGCAGTGGATTTCTGTTATCATTCGGAATTATAGGAAAATTCAGACTTCGTTTTTTTATCACTCTATGTAGACATATTTATTTATTAGCACGTTTTTTTATATGGCAGGTCTTTATATAAATCTAGCCTCCCAACGTCATTTTGTCGATGTATGTGTGTGATTGTATATATGTCGCAGGGATTTTGTCAAAGTCGTGATATTATAATTCCACTAGTGAAATTATAATTTCACAAGATATTATAATTTCACTAGTTAAATTATGAATAGACAGTATTTTTGTATCAATAAAAAAAAATAACCACGAAATTTAAGGCAATCGCTTCGCTGCGCTTCGTGATAGCCTTAAATTTCTAACCTATCACGTGTTCTACAGGACTTCCGAGGCTCGCAGCCGTGTGCATGCATACTGTCTCGTACTGTCTATTCATAATATCACGTGAAATTATAGTTTCACTAGTGGAATTATAATATCACGACTTTGACAAAATCCCAGCGACATATATACTATATCTATGGATTGTATAAATTCTTTGTCATATAATTTACGTGTGGTTGTCTATTACTTTTTCTCGTGAATATATTTATGCATTCCTAAGAAAAATTATAATAGAAAAAACCCACCAGCCCTGTTATTAGATTTTCGGACGGGACGGAAAAAACTTAGAGCTGAAAAATAACTTAAACATAGAATGACAGCTGAGTACCTACCTAACCCAGTAAATAGAGACTAATTAAGGGGGTTATCTTACAAGTGGTCCGGTAGTTCTGAATTTTGATATGTTGTCTAGGATGGTAAGTGAGTATTAAAAATGCACAATTCCTCGCCCTCCGCCCCCGCCGCCATATTGAAAAACTCGGGTGTTTTTAGATTTTCGCTTATATCTTCGTTTAGGTGCATTTGAGCCAGAAACAATTGTTGACAATGTTGTAGAGAATTAAATTTTCTATTATCAACGGTTAAAATTTTGTTTTTAGGACAGACAGTTACACAGATATTTACTTTAAAAGAAAATAATTTTCCAGAAATTTGTCAAACTTCTAAAGAACAGGGTGCAAAATGAGCCCAGAGTCGTAGCACTTTGAAACTTTATTTAATATATACTAATTAATAATTACAACATTTTATTATATGGTGACGAAGTTGAATTGTGAAAAATAAAAAAGTTACAGTAGTTCAAAAAGTCTTGAAATAAGCTAAAAATTTTCGCTTATAGCTTCGTTTAGGTGCATTTTAGCCATAAAACATTCGTCACAATGTTGTTAAATTTTATATTATTGTTGTTTTAAATTTTGTTTCTAGGACAGATAGTTTCGAAGATATGCACTTAAAAAAAACACAAAAATCTAATTTTCCGGAAAATTTATGGTGCCCGCGCAGTTTTGATTAAATAAAATTATTAGTTTCAATAATATTTATTATTTTATTATTTTTATTTATTGGATTATAACATAAAAGTTTAATTTACTTTTTTCTTTAAAAAACTTTCTGAAAAATGGAAAATGAAGTATTTAAAAAAAATCGACCCGTCTTACAACTAGCTCCGATGGGACGCTAGTTGTGAGACTACTGAATACTTCATTGTCCATTTTTCAATAAAAAAATTGCACCGTGAATGGAAAAAAACAAAAATTTAAATAACTAAAAACTTTCTGTGTAGAATTCAGGACTTATCTAAGTGTGTATTTAAAAAAAATATATTAATAAAAAATAAAATAACTTCTGACTTACAAAATCTTTTGTCAATTCATCATGCCATCTTCACAAATATTTACTACATAGTAGCAGTTTTATGGCCATTATTAGATCAAGATCTACTTTTCCTCCGCTTTTTAATGAAAAAATCTACATACAAACTACAGCTTTTGCAAAAACTAATAGCTCAATTATACGAAGCAGAATATTATGCATACTGACTGAGTGAACAAACTTAATAACCGAGTCAATACACAAGAAAATTAATTTTATTTTCAGCGTAGTGTTATTAGAATCCAAGGGTTTCGTCAAAGAGTGAGCGTTGATGGGGTAACGGTTCTTTTTCATTAGGACGCTAGCAGCCGACGCCAACAACTGACGCCATTCAGAGCATGTGAATTTATATTAAAACACTAGCTATCCGTGGACTACACGACGTTATCCTACGGGAATTTGATTTTTTCCGGGATAATAAGTAGCATTTTCCTCTCCAGGCTACAAAAATTGGGACACAGATTTCCCCAAAATTTAGCCAAATCAGTTCAGCCGTTTTGGCGTGATTGAGTAACAAACATCTAAACATCTAAACTTTCACATTTATAAAATTAGTAGGACTAGCGTCAATTGGAGAAAATTTAATCCATGGGGTTTTTACTTTTTCTGAAAATACGAGTCAACAAATAAATGGTATTTTTCTGAAAATGCGGGTCAACAAATAAATGGTGTAATAAACTAGGCATTCAGAGAAATAATTATTTTGCACGAAAGTTGTAGGAAGCATCTGAAACAAGTTATACAATTAACTAATAGTTGAGGTTATCAAAGCTTTATTCACAGAACACGGAAAACTAGTTTTCCGCCCGCGGCTTCGCCCGCGTAGACTACACGACGTTATCCCGCGGGAATGTGATATTTTTCCTGTATAAAAAGTAGCCTTTGTTCCTCTCCAGGCTACAAAGTATCTGTGTCCCAAATTTCAGCCAAATCCATTCAGACGTTTTGGCGTGATTGAGTAACAAACATACAAACATCTAAACTTTCACATTTATAATATTATAGTAGGATTATTGATTTCCAAGGTATGATAGATATTGCTAGACTAATGTTCGAGAATTAAAGATCTACTCAAATATGTATTTCATTGCTCTTCTTGGCATACAAATTTACAGTTTAAGTAATCACTTTTAACCCTAAGATACTTGCTGTGCATAGGCATATCCCAAATTGAGGGGCTTTCGTATAATCGCTGCAGTTTGGCAGGTGCGTTTGAGAGCGAGTTGCCAAGATTTCAGAACACGACTCTGCCTGTCTTCCTTGGCTGACACTCGCTGTTACTGCTCTATTTGCAGTTAAACTTAAAGGTCATAGCCCACTTAGACCGCACCGCTCCCACCCAACCAAAGTCGAGCTAGTACGGATCACGGGTGTATACCCCGAACTGCCGGACGACATCGAGCTTGAACGGCCCATACCCCCCTCAGAACTCAAGCACCCTGCAGAGCGTATCTCGCCAGCCTTCCGTTGTGCGACGACACAGCTCCAGGTTGACGAATTACACCAGCGCCAGGCGCATACCATTTACACGGACGGGAGCAAGCAGGAGGACGGCACCGTCGGAGCTGCTCTCGTCTGCTATGCGCTTGGAGAACTACTAGCTCCCATACTTACCAGAAAGTTTAAGCTACACAATGTGTGCAGTGTGTTTCAAGCAGAGCTTCTGGCAATACTTAGAGCATGCGAACTTGTGGAGAAGAAAAAGCTTACTAAGTGTATAATCTTTTCTGACTCAATGTCCCTCCAAGCGATCCAGGATCGGAGCAGTAAACACCGGTTTGTTGCTCAGATCCATGAGATCCTGGCAAGGCACGAGGGGCGTATTGAGCTGGCGTGGGTGCGCAGCCACGTAGGTATCGTGGGGAATGAGGCGGCCGATCAGGCGGCCGGACAGGCTGCTGGACTCCGTCGAAGCCTGGCCTACGACCGATTCGCTCCTTCCTACGTAAGAACCCAAGTACGTAAAAAGAGCCATAACACCTGGAGCGAGCGGTACACACAGGCGCCGCAAACCAGTCACACCAAGGCCCTCTTGCCCAACTTCGAAGACTGCCACAAGACAATGCAGGCGCTTGGCGTATCGTTCGCACTCACACAAATACTTACTGGACACGGATATCACAAGGAGTATCTCCACAGATTCAAAATCACCGATGATAATCTATGTCCATGCGACAATACTACGATACAATCTGTTCAACACCTAATAGAAAAATGCCCAAGATTTTCTAACAAAAGAATGGACCATGAGTCCATATGCCACTCTTTGAAAATAAAACCATTCGAGATACTCGAAATAATCAAAAAGGAGTCAACCAGGGAAAGTTTTACCAAATTTATGAATCACATTGTAAACAATTTAAAACATTTCAACAAAACCTGACCAGACCTGGTGGTGGTGGTGGCCCTGCGAAACAAACGCATAAAGTAATTTAAGTATATACATATTTATCAACATAAAATAATTTATAAAATATACAAAAATTGTTGTGCCTTACAGAAACGGCCGGTATCAAATCGCCGCCTTTCTCCTCCCCCCCTAATACATAAACAGTATGAGAAAATGTATAAAAAAATAAATCGGAACAAATAATATTAATTTAAAAAAAACCAAAGTATGAACAGCCAAATATGGACTTAATATAAATATGGACTTTCGCGCAGGTGAAAGAGTGGAATGCATTTTATAAATATACTTTTGAGAACTCTAACTTACGCAATAAGTCGTGAATCTCAATAGTGCCCAAAGTGGTCACATTTGGCAATATCGAGATCCATAACTTGGTGCTCATATTTGAGGCCATGAAAAAACAATTAAAAATTGCATTTTGCTCTTCTATTTGCGCGAAATAACCGAAACTTTTAATCCAAGCCTTTAATAAAATGCAATTGATTTATTTCCATTGGCGGCGCCACTGAGCTCATCGATACACCTTAAGAGGTAATAGCAGTCGACGCGTGGACAGCTGGGAGTCTGCTAGCTGTCGCCGCGTGAACTTCTGGGTGCCTGCTGACGCCTTCTTTTAGAGCGGTGTTGGGTTGGAGCGGTGCGGTATAAGTGAGCTATGACCTTAATGCTTCTATGTAACTTTGCATATATGTATTATAAATTCAAAATTAATATTTTAATCTAAAGTGGTTTTGACCAGTTATATTAGTTTTGACTGAACTGTGTAATCATCACAGTATTTAACGTTATAACTCCAAAATTAACATCGAATGATATTAACATCACAACTAGGTATGATAAGTAAAACCACAGAAAAACAGGGTTTGCTTATTTTTACTAACAATACAACGCGGTTGGCATTGACCGTATCGATACAAGTGTCTATAAAAGAACTATTTTAACCATACAACCCTATGCAAACTACACATCATACTCGCATATTCACAAAACCCTCTTACAAATACAGAAAATTCTAACAAGAAAAGCGAAATATATGGGCTTTTTTACAAAAAAACCAGAAGAAAATAACGATAAAAGCGTACTCGTTGCGGTAACACAACCGGAAGGCCCCGGATAATTCCCAGATTTTATTATTAAAATCGGGAAGAGGTAAACTTTTGTGCATTGAATCACGGGATGAAAGCGGGAAAAGTATAGGATGGATGAAATACCTGTGTGTGGGGAAAATTCACGTTGCAAATCAGCTGTGGGATCTAAGCGTAAAGCTTTAAAGATTCTGCTTGTGTAAGGTTATCATAAATTCAATATCTAATCTATACTTATCTATACTTCACTACATAGTATAAAACAAAGTCGCTTTCTCTGTCCCTATGTCCCTTTGTATGCTTAAATCTTTGAAACTACGCAACGGATTTTGATGCGTTTTTTTTAATAGATAGAGTGATTCAAGAGGAAGGTTTATATGTACTTTTTATCCCGATATTCCCACGGGAACGGGAACCACGCGGGTGAAACCGCGGGCGGCCGCTAGTAATATTATAAAAATGAAAGATTTGATTTTTTGTTTGTTTGCATCGAATAGGCTCCGAAACTACTGGACCGATTTTGAAAATTCTTTGACCATTATAGAAAGCTACATTCTTCCCGAGTGACATAGGCTATATTTTATCCCGATATTCCCATGGAAACGGGTACCACGCGACGCGGGTCATCTATATATATAAAACTCTTGCGTTACTGACTGACAGACAACGCACAGCCGAATCTACTGAGCGCAAGAAGCTGAAATTCGGCACCTATGTTCCTTGGGAAGTGTAGGGGAGCAAAGAGAGGATTTTTGGAAATTTCCCCAGGGGGTAAAAAAGGGTGTCCACGCAGACGAAGTCGCGAGCGGAGTGCTAGTATTGCATAAATAAATGTATGTTCTTTCTTTCTTTCTTTTCATAAAATTCTCACGTCACAGTGTTTGTTACCAAACTCGTCCGAAACGGCTAGACAGATTTTTATGAAATTTTTGGTATACAGGGTGTTAGGGGCACCGTTGCAATAACTTTGACCATGGCTTCAGGCCATCACACTGAACAACGCACAGCAAGAATTTTGTGTCGGAAATGAAAAAAAAATATTTCGACTCTCTATACAAAATGTCCCGATTAGTTGCTAAATTTCTAAAAAAAGTCGATTTTTTTTCTTCATTTCCGACAAAAAATTGTTGCTGTACGTTGTTCAGCATGATGGTCTGAAGCCATGGTAAAAGTTATTGCAACGTTGCCCCTAACACCCTGTAGGTATATTCATAGGTAATGAGAATAGGTCGTGACTATTTTTATACCCCTAAATGATAAGAATGGTCTACGCAAAAAATTTTTTCTCAGACCTTTAATTTTCACCTTTCTACCACCAACCCCCATTTTTTAATAGCGAAATTAGTATTTCTATAAATAATTTATATGGCAAAACAACGTTTGCCGGGTCAGCTAGTAAATATATAAATATCGAACACCATCACAGGCATGGCTTCAATCAAGCTAAGGAGCTTGAGCCCCTTAGTAATGGCAATAAGAAACAACCACGAGTATTACTACATAAACCAAGACACGAGAAAATATATGTTCGTTTTGATGACGAATCGAACCCGGAACCTCAAAGATAGCGGCAGCTTCAAAACCGGTGCGTACATTACTCGGTCACGGAGGTCCTCGGGCTGATGTGATGATGCTGATGATAGGATCTGTTGAAGATATCGAAATTATTCTATTAATATAATTCCATTTCTGTAGTTCGCCTAAAGTTCGTACCAAGATATTGAATATCAATTGCAAAAACTTGGAGCGAGTGCAAAACACACTAACGTTCTAAGAAATTCTAAAATTAATTCCAACAGCATTTAAAAAGTTACCAGTTTACAAAGGGGCTATTCCGAAGCAATTCAAGTTTAAACTCCGATGCGACCTTTTTCCAAATTTTCCTTAATAAGAGAACACGTTTAATGGCCGTTTTATTTTGCCTTAGACCCGCTTAAGTGTTGTGCGGAAGATTAAAGCTAGATTAAAACTTGCAAAGTCTTCTTTCAGTTTGAAAATGAGGTTTTATCCTGTTGACTTGAACTACCTTCTAAGAAATTATTATTAAAATTATCAGATTTTAGCGCGTGCTTTACATTAAATTGAAAACTAGTTTACGGCTTATACGTGTTACCTATAGATTTATGATATAATTAGTTATTTCCCCGATGATTTTGCACTTATCTAAGAGCCGTGTTGACGTGGAAAATCTTCTCTTATGGAAATGGGAAAAACGACATGTATTACTTCGCATACCCCAGTCCCGAGAAAATGTTGAAATTCCCGACCGGGAATCGAACCCGGGACCTCCAGTGATAGCGGCACCTTGAAAACCGGTGCATTCACCACTCGGGCACAAAGGTCGTCAAATAGGATTGATTATACATAGGTTTAATGAACGCGTCGTCTTTGGTAAAATGATATTTTTTTGATTTGATAAAGAGTCAATTATGAACCAATCTTATTTTATTTGTATTACATTACAATCTCTTATGATATACGTCGTGGAGACAGGACCGAACGGGATCGAACGCGCACCCTTGGAAATCCGTTTCGAAAAAAAGAGCATGGGACTGGATACCAAACCAATGGTGCAACAAATCCCGTCCAGTTTGTTTCCTAATACTTACTTAGTTGCATGGTTCGTCATTATCAGCCATTATTGTCATTAATGTCCCCACTGCTGCGGCACATGCCTTCCTTATGGTAGGATAAGGAGAGTGGGCCTTAACCCATCACGCGGACCTAGTGAGGATTGGGTGTTAACGAGTGCAAATGCAGACGGGACCAACGGCTTAACGTGCCTTCCGAAGCACGCAAGAGCTCAAGATGAACAGTTTTTTGGTTATCCATCCCGTGACCAACCATTGCGACAGTGCTTTAACCTCAACGATCGCAGGCCGAGCGCGCTAAATAAATAATAATCAAATTCTTTAAATTTTTACTTTTTTTGCATTCACAATGCAATTTTTATGGTTGAAAACGGAGTCGTTACTCCGTAGCTCAGTGGTTAGAGCAGTCGCCCGGATAGCGAAAGGTCGTGGGTTCGAGTCCCATCGGAGCTGGTTGTGAGACGGGTCGATTTTTCCTAAATACTTCATTTTCCATTTTTCAATAATCAAATTCATTTATTAAAGCGACCAGGGTGCATACCATCAACTTTAAGACAGCGATTCAAAAATAGCGCGATGCAGAATAGGTTCCTAAAATGAATTGCTTTCTTTCGTACCATGACCTTCTAAAAACTGGATCGCAAATGAATTGCTAAATGTGAATGACCGAACGATTTGTGTCCTTATTTCTTCTACCCGTCTCTTTCACTCGATTCTGTCATGCCAGGAGAGTGAAAGGGACGGGTATAACCTGCAGGTGACATGTTAGCTTGGCCAAGTTATACGTCAAATAAGAGTTGATGACAGCTCAGCGGCTGTGAAATGGCATGGAATGATCACTGAATCGCTGTCATTGATATTAAGCTGTCGTGGTACGAATAAGCGAAGCAGATCAGTTTAGGTTCCTAAACAAAACCGCAATAAGAGTTGATGGTAGGCACCCTGGGGCTCACATTGTGTTAGTATACTTATCCTATGTTAGTAAAAAGTAGTAGGGTAGGTACCAGGTTACAAATTTAAAATTGTCTTAGGATATTAGGCACTGGTCCATGTAAGGATAGCCAGTGCCCCATAAAGTGCCCGTCCATTCGGCCTGGAACCACGCTCAGGAGGCTGTTACTGCTGTCGCGCGTCCGCTGCGCCATCGAGGCCGTCCGTTTTCGCATGATGGCGAAGAAACCGTCAACACGCGCTTCAGCGAACATCCCTGACGCGCTACAGAAGCGAGGCAGCCGCAACAGCGCCCTAAACGAGTTCTAGTATTGGACGCGAAGGGTTTCTAGCGCTCGACGTGTGTGTCTAACCCACAGCTAAGCAATGCGCCACCGGCTCCTCATTGCATCGTTAAATGCAATAAATTACGTCATTTAAAATTCATAACACAACTTTGAAATGAAAAGCTTTTCAGCATTTCCTGCGATTAGAAATCCTTTAAATTCAATTAGGCTAATGCTAACGAAAGTTTCATTATGAATATCTTAATTGTAAGATCTGAGTTGGCAAGGCGGTCATTAATTATCCAGCCAAGTCAAACATAAAGTCGATTTAATTGAAGCGTTGGTTCGTAACTTCTTAAATAGGAGCCCGATAAAAGTTTAAGATAGTGATGTGCTTTCGAGCAAACTTATGAGATATAAAAGCATTATGGAAGATCAAAGTTTTTTTTTTAATTTTATTTTTGTTTTGTATCTAGTCTTAATTCTCGATAGTTAATTGCCATTCCACAGTGGTTGTTTGGTCTTTTAAATATCAATTAAGAAATACAAATAGAAATGGTTTGTTTGGTGAATATACAACACAACACAGCGATATAAACAGAAAAAAAACATTAAATTTTCTTACTTAATATCATAGACCCTGTCGGGCACAGCAAATTAGTAGGAAATCTTTTTATTCTTGCTTAAAATTAAAATAATAAGGTAAACCGTTAAGTGTGCTTTTAAAGCATCCGAACTGTTATCTATTATTTTTTGTTCTTACTTATTAAACAGTGTACACCATAACTAGCATTTCTGTGGAAAAGCTTATACCTAACATTTAGATTCCAATTGAACACTTAAATGTTATTATGTGTCATAATTTATAAAACTTTTAGGTATTTTAACTTCTTTATATATCGTCGATAAAAATTTAACTGCAGCTTTTCCCATCCTTATATTATCTAAGCGTTACCGCCAGCACTTAATAGCAACTTAATTAACACAATAAATTGAAAGGAGAACCAAAGTGACGCTATAATTATTATCTGTTCCAGGTATGTCTCCGGATATAACTCTACTGGGATAAGTATAATCGAACTACGGTAAAGTTTAAATTAGGCCTATTTTGGACTTATTTTGAATTATTTTAGTTTAAAAATTTCCGTTATTTATTATCTTTAGAAGATTAAAGTGTGTTTTTAATGTCAAAGATTACGCTTCTTTTAAATTTGCATTAATAATTTGGCATTCAATTGTGTCGGTCTCTGCATGTGCTTATATTGATAGGTTTTTTGTTTGTTTTTTGGCAACAAACATGATGACCAATCATTAGTCTATGAATCTGTGTCTGTATGGACTAAATACAATTTATACTTACATCTTCTATTCCTTATCGTCATTTTTATCTTGTACTACTCTAGATGATTTATATCCATGATAAATTTTTACCGCTTTTTGCCGATTTAACGATATATTTAATGCTATTAATAATAAATAGCAAATGGTGGCTGCCCGCAACTTCGTACGCGTGCTATTGGGTATGTCTATATCTATGACAAATTTCATCAGAATTGGTTCAGTATGTAATGGCATAATGTTGTGCAGTGTCTGGCAGCGAAACCTTTAAAACAGAAACTGGACCAATTTTCTGTGGCGAACTGCTCTCCAGCAAATTTTACAGAACCAAGTCGAGTTAGTTACACAATTAAATATACTTAAAATGATTAATAGAGTGAGCGAAAAAAAAATTCATAGTTCTTCGTATGTACGATCGCCAGCACGTCGGGTTACTACAAAATGTCAAAATTTATTAATTGAAACGGAACTCTATCTATCGTAATATTCGTAATAGGTAAGGTTGTATTTTATTTAAAGAAATTTGACAGTTTGTAGTAACCTGACGTGCTGGCGACTGTACCATGGGCAACAGCGTCGCATAAACTATTAGTCATTGATTTGTAACACAGGAACTTCAAGATAAAAAACCGCTCCTCCTTAATGTTTAAGACGATAAGTTTATTATGCTTCACTAAATTACTCGCTCTTTGTAATATTAAACAACATTATGTTCTACATATCTGAAACTCGTTAAGGGCCCGCACCATGTTTCCATTAGCTTTATTAACGCCCATTAACTGGGAACGGGAACTCTTGAATTGAGGGTCCCGTGGGACCTCGTGTATAACTAAATGATATGAAAATTTACATATAACACGAACGTATTTCAAGTGTGAAGGAATTTATCTATGATTATGCAGACAGTAGAAGAGGAAATATTATGAAATCTGTAAGTTTTTTTTTAAAGTAGTTGCTATAGTAGGTATTGTCACAATTTATTAGTGGAGGGGAACTCACATTCTTGAATATATATATTTAGCCTGTAATTGAAAAAAGCACGCAGAAAGGAAAATTAAAAAGTTCTTTTTTTAATTTGATCCAAAAAAGATCTATAATGTTAGAGTCGGAATACACTTCGGTAAAGTTTTATTTTGAAGAAATTCTCCGAATTATTAGGTTGTCCATTCGTGCCGGCTGACAGTCGAACCATCACTTCCTACGTATTTACTGATAAGTCACGTTTTTAATAAATGTCAATAAAACTGTACCAGGAGACCGGTCGGCAATAGCTGCTTTGGTCCGCTTTTAGAAGCCTGTCATTTTTCACGATTCCTATGCGCGGCACGCCCTGCCTCTGTCCGTTCCCCTGGTTCTCCGATATTTGGCGACATTCGTTTGTTTTTGCAATTTTATTTCGCAAGCTTTTAATTTACGCTGTCAGAATAATTGAAAGGCAAGAGTTTGTTTTTCTTCTGAAACTCTCTGAAGCTCGCATTGCATTAATTTGTTTGCTGAATAAAATGTCAATGGCGTCTATTTATTACTGCGAACTAGATATTGGTGTCTCATATTGAAAAATTCGAATTTATGAGTTTTCTTAAAAATTATTTGATTGCATGATTGGTGAGTGATGAGTTGATGATATTCGTTTGTTTTGGCAACTGGCGACGTTGAGTTACAATGTAGGTACAGTCAGCGTCAAAATGATCTAAGCGTTCAAACCTACCAAAAGTATCAAGAGATTTGACAAAAATCAACCTTATCTCAAGACATAAAGATGCATTTTCATTTATTGTTTGAGAACAAATGACAACAAATGATAGTACACTTTAAAGTATTTGTGCTAAGAGTGATTTTTGTCAAATCTTCAGATAAGTACTTTTGGTAGGTTTGAACGCTTAGATCATTTTGACGCTGACTGTACTTAACTCAATGATTGTCAATAACATTTTATTCCACAAGCTTTTAATTTACGCTACCAGAATAATCAAAAGGCGAGAGTTTGTTTTCTGAAATTCTCTAAAGATTGAATTGCAGTTTTTTGCAGGATAAAATGCCAATTTTGATAATACCGTGTACTACAATGTGGCGTACTGTAAACACAGATTTTTTGCCGTTGGTCGCGGCAGCATTATTGCAATCGTTAATCCCCACTATCCCGTATTAGGCCTGCGTGGTGGCCTGCCATTCTCCTTATCCATCCATAAGGACGAGGACGAGGAGCCCGTGGCGCAGTGGATAGCGCGCTTGGCCTGCGATCGTTGAAGTTAAGCAACGTTCGCAATGGTCGGTCACGGGATGGGTGACCAAAAACTTTTCATCTCGAGCTCCTCCGTGCTTCGGAAGGCACGTTAAGCCGTTGGTCCCGGCTGCACTTGCAGTCGTTAATACCCACCAATCCGCACTGAGCCCGCGTGGTGGGTCATGGCTCATTCTCCTTATCCATCCATAAGGAAGGCCAGTGCCCCAGCAGTGGGGACATTAAATGGATGATGATGATCCATAAGGAAGGCCAGTGTCCCAGCAGTGGGGAATGGCGAAATTACTGATGATGATATTATGTTTTAATAACATATTTAGATATAGTAAGACCGCAATTCTCTTCTCAAGTGATGAAGGTCGAAGTGATAATGATGATAACAATTCCTTGATAAATAATAGAAGCCTACTTTAAGCCGTCCATACTAACATTCTAAATGTGAAAGAAAGTTTGTTTGTTAATTTGTTTGGTTGTTTGTCCGTCTTTCATGTCTAAGCGGAGCAAGTGATCGACTTGATTATTGGTATGGGAATATTTTGAGACCTGGAGAGTGACATAGGCTACTTTTTATTTCGGAAAAATATTACATTCTTGCGGGATAGCGTCATGTAGTCCACGCGGGTGAAGCCGTGAGCGGAACTAGTCAGAATATAAATGCTAAAATCGAAATTAAATAACTACCAACTGACAAAAATACTAATTTAATAGTAAGGATATTTCTCAAACCCCTAATTTATAAAAACTAATTCCCTTTATCCAGAGTCGTTAAATCAGTGTTTTAAACACAATTCCCCAATAAGCGACCTTAATTTGGCCACGATTAATATTCGGAAACCGAACTTCAGCTATGATTAAATTTCTTGGAGTCTTTGAGCGGTTCCTGTAATTGAATTCTTATGTTAGAGGTGCGAAATTAAGGAGAGGCCCGGTTGGTATTGAGTAAATATTTCTTGTTCTTGAACCGCGTTTTTTATCTTCATTAATGTCAAACACTATAAAAAAATAAAATTACTATTACCTTACTTACCTAATCCCTTTACTACTTAGGACAATGTAAGTTTCAAATAAGAGCTCATGGCACAGTGGTTAGCGCTCTAGGCCTGCTAAGCAACTTTTGTAATAGTCGGTACGGTAGGATGTGTGACCAAAAACTTTTTATCTTAAGTTCCTCAATGCTTCAGGAGACACGTTAAACCGGTACGCTTGGAGATTTGATGCAACGTGACACCCGTCAGTCTCGAATTTGTAGTGGCGGAATTCGAAATTTAAGCTGTATTAATTACACTGTAACAGCATTTTTCGAGTGGCTGGCTGAGGCACACACGTGTGCCTTATCCGAGTTAGCGCGATATAATGTTTAGGACGTCAGTGTGCCTGATCCGAGGGTACAGGTTAAGCCAATTTGGTTTGGGTCCTCACCAGATTCACATTGATCCCGCCTTGTGGGTCATGCATGACAAGGCCCAGTCTCTTTATCTATATTTTAAATAATTGTCAAAGATTATAAAAATAATAATAAAATTGTTCGTTTCGCTGTATAAATTTAACTGACCAACAAGATAATGTACTGTGATTTTTGTAGATACCTACTGACATTAAATACCTACTTACATAAAAATTATTAGAAGTTCTGTTCTTACTTATTCTTGATCGCGCAGACGATAGGAATAGGAAATACAATATCTACACTGACAGACAAAATTTGGACTAAGAAATTAAATGAATTAGAGCAATTTTCCTCTTGAGGAAAGAAAGTTTAAATCCTTTTTATATTTTCTTCAGAATGAAAATTATAATTTGCTTCCGAATACTTAGGTATTTTTCTTTACCCAAGCTTCCAGTCACTGTAATAAGCAAAAGGCGACTCGGTTCCGCAAAGTTAATTGTCGTAAGCGATTTGAAATGCGGCTCGTTTCAAACGCTTTGCCGGTTGTCACTAGGCCGGCTAGGGTTAGTACACACTTTGATAGTATTTTTTAGTTTTTATTGTATTAAGGAGGAATTTTTTTACACTAATTACTTATCTAATTTTGACGACCTACGTGATCTAGTGGTGTACGCACGGTTTTGTGGTGCCGCAATCTCTGGAGATCCCGGGTTCGATCCTAACTATTTTTTTTTTCGAATACTACAATATAAGTATCAAATTAAAAGGCTCGAGCTCGACGCAAGGATTACAAAAAGGTATTTCATGATTATTTTTTAAATTTGTAAGTTCTTATTTAAGAAAGGTCATTATTGATAATGAACTGAAAAGTCTAAAATAAAAACACAATTATTAAAAACATAAAACCCTACTGCATTGCAGTCAGGGGACCGTTCGGTGACACACTACAATTTAAAGTGTCCCCTGACTGCAATGAGAAATTAAAGAGCTTGTTTTTCCCTTTTAATTGGTTCATTTTTTGCAGTAGGGTTTTTGTTTTTAATAATTGTGTTTTTTTACATATGCATTTAAAGTTGAAAATTATTTTATTTTACACTAAAGTCGCATCGCGGCCGTTCGCTGCCATCTCGGTGTGAATTGGGCCTTAGGTACTCGTACATTACAATCTCAGAATATTTTGTCTTGTTCTTACTCATGCGACCCTATTCCACATTGGGTAGGAACAAAGTTGTACATTAAGACAGAAGTAAAATAATATTTTTTTATGTCACCCCCGAGGGACTCTTCTATGACTCGTGCAATTTAACACTTACCTTATTCAAGACACAAATCGAAATTGAAAACGAGAATTTTTTGGGAGGATAATATTACATTACTTTAATATAAAAAGTGAGCAGCCTGTGGCGCACTGAATTGAGTGCGTTAAGGTTAAGCAACTTTCGCAATGGTCGGTGTTAGGATGGGTTAACAAAAATTACTATCTCGAGCTCCTCCGTTAAGCCATTTGTTCCAGCTGCGGGTCAGTCAGTTTGTTGCAGTCTTTAATACCCAATCAGTCAGCATTGGACCCAGGTATGCATGCATGGCCCATTCTTGTTATCCATCTAAAAGGAACTGTGGTTATCAAGTTTTGTATGCGTGTATATGGAGCAAAACACACCGATAGCGAAGCGGTGTGGCTGCGCAAACAAAATTTTACAGCCGCAGTCGCGCCACATTAAGTTAGCAAAAACATCGCGAAAAAGTATATAAAAGCTTTGTAATAATAATCAGAATTAAACGGGGTCCATACAAGTACAAACTATCTATATAATATTATAGTACCTTAAATAAATGTATGTATGACCTCCTTAAACTGAGAATCTCGACATAGAGTCCGTGTCAGATAAGTGCTCGATCAGGGATAGGCGGCGCGTCAGGCGACGCAGCACGCGTTGCGGTGCGTATGAATTGTGCATCACTTGGTGCGTCATATTGACTTATTTGATTAGACGTCTGTCGCGAGCGTGCAATGATGGCACAGTTTTCCCGCGCCGCCTCTCCTTGAACCAGCCCCACACCCACCCACAGTGCTACATACAGGCAATCTGTGACGAGCCCTAACTGGGCGCGTGACTGGGGCGTTTTGGCGCTAGTAACAGTACGTTTTTTTGTTCTAAAGTTATGGTAAAAGATTAGTATTAGATTTCAACCGCGTGCAGACTTATCTGGCACGCATTCTAACACTCTGTTTCTACTCAGTTTTCGATGACGCTAATGGTCCTTTTTGCATAATTATGTTCCACCCGCGAGATACAACCCTTTTTGGAGGCCGGTGAAACTGTGTAGAATAAGTATTTAGTAAAAATTTCATTTTCGTGACTAGCTTGTTTGCTGACTGTACTTTAATATTGTATTTTCATCTAAACTATACAAAATTTCAGCTCCATCGGACACTGCGAAGTGGGTCAAATTAAGCTTGCAAGATTTGTCCCACACTAACAGAACTAAGTTACTAACTAACATTAAAAAGCTTGTAAAAAGAAAAGTGAGCAATTGACAATCGGGTCGCAGTGAAAATTCATAGTAAAATGGTTTGTAACTACATTGAAAAACATTAAGTAAGTAGGTACTTATGTCTGAATTAGAACCTTCAAATTGATTTTAATTGCAAATGAATAGTACCTTTGTAAATTACTGTTCCAAAAACCCAGTAAATAAAACACTTGGACAAAGACTTATCCACTAAGTTTTATTTTCATAATACCCGTAAATTCTGTTGTCCATCTAGAAAGTAGTTTCACAAAGAAATGTGGTAATGTATAACCCCCCTAGTCCTAGTCTAGGCTCCATTCGTGACATCGCACTCAGTTTTTTCCCTAAAGCCTTCATCTTAAGCTTTGTTCACAGTGTGGCTTTTGATATGGTAATCTTAGCTAACGCCGTTCCGCATCGCTTTGAAGTGGTTTATGGGTGTTCCGCGGGTGTTTTTGTTTGGAAATGCAGTTTTTTATTGTGTTATAAAAGTTTAGTTAATAGTTGAAAACAAAAGCAAATTCCTGATTCGGTTAGATTATTTGTGATTACTCATATTACCTAACAGATGAGCCTTTCAGCCTCATCGCACACGGGCCACCGACCACAACAACAAAACGCCGGTACCGACCTATTTCCTGTAGTTTTCATACATTTTGTATGAACTCGCCGCACACGGTTGACGCCCGCCGCCGCCGCTAGTCGTCAGTTGTTACTTCTTCTAAAGTACGTTTTATAATTCGGTGCAAAAAAAAATAATGTCACTTTCACATTTGAGTTTGGCAACAGGGTATCGTAAACCTTTTTCTTCATGTCTCTTTTAAACAAAATTTATTGTGAGGTTTTTTTTTACAGATTTTTTAAATCAACATAATAATAAATATATCTTAGATTAAAGCGCACAAGATAATGCAAAATGGGTTAGATAATAATAGTAGAGACACAATAGTAACAAGTAACAACGGTCCAAACTTAACAATAAACAAAAACAATGACAGAAACAACAAGAAATCCACGAAAAAAATATTTTTATAAAAAAATTTAACCGTACCGTACCGTACTTACGTTATTTGGTGAGGGATTATTTCTTACTTTTTTGATATCATTTTTTTGAAGGCGGTTTAATTTTTTTTATAAAAATAATTTTTATTTCACACTTTTTAGTGCATCATGCAGGCCATTTACGTGTATTCTGGTAAATAGGTATGTGATCAAACTGAGAACCTCCATTTTTGAAGTCGGTTAAAATACCTTGAGGTATCCCCTTTCCAACAAAACAAGAAGTGGTAACGAAAACGACAGTATTTTCAAGATTTCCTGAAAACTACTGAAACGATTTCAAAATGGGACCAACTTGGGAAAAAACCTGTTGTTATGACGTTTGAATCATTTCAATCAGTTCGACCGTCTTCGAGTAATCGGTGTACATACTACATACATATATATAAAAAAAGGGCGACGAATAGATAACCTCCTCCTTTTCAATTTTTGAAGTCGATTAATAATGTAAAAGAAGCACTGTACGCAAAGCAGATAGGAGCCCGCGTAAAGTAAACGAAATACAAATCAAAATCAATCAAATAATCACACACATATTAAAGTAGGTTTGTCACCCCTGCATCACAAATATTTTGTGCCTGCGTGTTGCCAGTACATGAAAAAAATATCCATCTAACATCCCTTCGAAAAATTATTTTGTTGTTTACTTAAGAGTAATTTCCATTTTTAACTTTTATTAATAATGTTAAACAAATATCTATCCAGTCAAATCATGTTTTTAATTAACGGCAATGTTGTTCACAAATAAAGGAATCCAGAGTTTTATGTGGTAATACTGTTTTCTTTTTTTTTTGCACCGAATTATAAAACGTACTTTAGCTTCAAGTGGCGGCGTTTGTGGCTGTGGCATATGGCTCGTGCGCGGTGACGGTATATGTGTTAACATGTACCACGGAGATGTGTCAAGTTGCATCAACAACTTGACACCCGTCAGTCACGAATTTGTGGTGGCGGAAATCGAAATTTAAACTTTATTATTTACATGGTAACGTCATTTTTCGAGTGGTTGGCTGAGGCACGCGTGTGTACCTAATCTGAGTAATATGTTGATATAATGTTTAGGACGTATGTGTTCCTAATCCGATCGTACAGGTTGAATAAAACTCAAACCCCCTTATTCCAAAACATCGACTAAAGTTATTAAAACTGATGATAATTCTGTCTTTCATTTGGAAAATGAAAGTGACAGCACCAGTTTAGTACCTACCAGTTTTAAACCAGGACCTTTTTAGTCCACGTTTTGGAATAAGGGGGAAAGACGTTAAAGTCGCTTGCAAGTAGGTAAGTAATTTCTTTTGAATATCTATGAGTAGTGAAAAAGAAAGGTGCATGAAAGGTTTTATAAGACTTCAAAAATGTTAGAAGGTGTGATGTTATCGTGTTATGATTACTCGCTACATAATACTTGCATACTTTGCTTACTCCAGCTTATAATTATTGGTAGGTACTTTTATTGCCATTATGTCGGATCATAATCACAATTATCTAAAAGTAGCGTTAATTTCAGATTAAGTAGGTGTATGAAATTAATTATATTAATCAATGTGTCGTTAATTTAACTTAAGCAGCTAGATTCTGGCATTTTCTCGAGAAACTCGACAAGGGCTGCTTTTTGCTTCTTTTTTCTTCATACATTGTCCAATGTTCATGCTAGAAAGGCCAAAGATCAAATAAATCGCTCTTATTAATTTGGCTATAACAACATAATTTCCTAATTAATCTAAACACCCTACACGTTTTTATTTCGTTAACCCTAAATAAATACAGATACCCTTATACGTTTGAACAAGCTAAGGGTTAAGCTAATTTAATATTTAATTTATCATTTACGAAACGCATGTTGATTTTTGTTTCATTAACACGCCGTAAATTGGAAATCTAATATCATTCGGTCAATAAAACATAATTATGGTCTTACGTTTCTAGGATTGATGTTCTGTTAAGGAAACAAAGAGAAAATATTTCTCAATATGCAGATTGACAATCGAACGATACTGCTACGCGCAAAGTTGTTATCAACATTAATCATTTAAACAAGTATGAAAATTTTATGAAACACTTAAATATACAATCCTTGTTACAGCTTTGTGAAAACAAGGTACTAAATCAATACTGACTCAAGTTACGACCTTATATTGAATTTATCGACTTCAATAGACTAAACCTCAAAATGTACATTTCTCAATAAACTAAAATCACGAGTTGTAGGTTGATTTTCTGAAGTTCGATCATTAATAAAATTCGCATATAATTTCACCTTTTTTTTTACTTCACTTTCACTTGTTTATTATGAATTTGACATAGGTAGGTATGATGCCGTTACTACAGTACCTAACGAGAAACGATTTTAAGTAAACAACATAGGACTTCAATATTTAATGATTTTTTCACTTCTCATGCTCGTAAAGTTCGTGTTTATGTTGGGTATAGGCTGCATAAAATCGCTTTTTATGCTCTAGTGCATAAAGTAAAATCTTCGTCTAAGTCTCAGACTCTAAGACAAATGTCGTCAGATAAACAGTCACACATGCAATTAAACTTCTTTAAATAAACTTGTTATTTAATTTTGTACACAATCCATGTGAAATAACTAAATCAATAAAACTAGGCAAAATTAATGAGTTTTGTAAGAAATAAGTATTTCAAGAGCATTATGGACTACGATCTATGCTAAAGTCACTGTGCTGCCACTGCAACGTATAAAAAAAAAAAGAAGTCTTCCCGCCAATATGGCGAAGTCTTTATTTTTTCTTTTTTGCAATACCTATTGTTATTATTTTCCTCACACTCGAAGTGAAAAGCAGAGTGTATAACTCTTACATAAAACCCATTTTACCCTCGAATTGACTATCCACCCTCGCCTACGGCTCGGATGGATATATACGTCTCGGGTAAAATGGTACGTTATATGCACTTGTTGTACAATCTACTATTGTGGCACAGGTAGTTTCGTTCCGGAACGCTACAGTGTGACAAAGTTCTATGATGTTTACCTATTATACCGCAACGCGAAACTCCGCGAATCGGTGGAACAGCGCGTGACGGAGACAAAGCGCTTTAGTAAAATCTACGCGTTAAATCTGGCAAGTTCGCGTGAGTTACGCGTTAAGGTCGTACGTAGCCCACTAATACGACACCGCTCCCACCCAACCAAAGTATGAGCAGCCAAATATGGACTTAATATCGTGCACTGTACGTGCACTTTGTAGTAACATTATGAAATAGCAGACAGAGCTTGCCGCAAGCTCGCCTCGCCACCCAATAGTTGTCGTCTCGCGTACCACACGCTTCAAGACAGAGCGGCTGAGCACGGTGCCGATGCGGCGTCTGCTCGCTTGAAGCGTGCTTACGGACGAGACGCCCCGACGTAGAAGCGCGCAGCGAGTTGTCTGCTAGCTGTTGGCGCGGAGACAGCGAGTTGTCTGCTAGCTGTTGGCCCGTGGACAGAGAGCGGTTGCCTCTATTCGATAAAGTGTTGAGCGGGAGCTGTGTTGGAGCGGTTTCTTGTAAGTTGGCTTCAACCTTTATTTCGTAGTTTCGCGGCGGCGGCATCGGTACTGCTACCGGCAAAAAATTCGTGTTCAAATACAGGGTGAAGGTGAAATGATGCAGGAATAGCCTTACAGGGTCGCACCCCTGTACCCCTAGCATGAAAACTATCGTTATGGTAAGCGAATAGTAAAATAAACCGTCCTTCAAAAGCTATCAAAGTGCTGCTGTCAATTAAGTATTGGGGTCGGATCTTAAAACAAGTCGCCTTCTTTGAGGTTAATTGAGGCTGTGGAGGTGTTTTTGGGCTTCGCAAAAAAAGCTTTAAAGCAAATTTAGCTGCCGGAAATGAGTCATTTTTTTTATTAATTTTATCATTTTTTTTACGTGAAATAAAACGTTAATTATGTACTGCATTTTATGAAATATGTTTTTTAACTTGAAATTTGCGTGAAACGAAACGTAAAACAAAAACCACTGACTGACATAACATTAGACAGATTGCGTCATTCATTCCGTTGCTTTTTCGTAAGAATGTGCTAAGTACTCAAACTCGTGTTATTTTCATCGTGGTAATTTTCATTCTGGATCGAAGGGGGCACTATGGGGCTGGGACATAGAAACCGTAGACCGTAGGTCACGTGATAGGTGCGAGGAGCGTAGCGACGAGCGTGTTAGGTTGACATGAACCCAGCGCGCGAGCCGAGCGAGCGAAGCGAGCGTGCCGCGGCAGCGGCCGGCGAAGCGCCAGAAACGACTTTATGCGTACTCTCGAGCGAATTTTGAAAGTCGATTATCTCGGAAACTAATAGGCGGCACCGATTTTCATACTAAACTTCTATCGCTCATAACTCGAAAACTACGCAACTCCGGTAGGTGGGGTTTGAAAAGGAGGGTCACCTCCCCCTCCCCCTCCTCCTCCCTCCCAAAAAACCCCTATCGTGGCGACTTGTAACGATTTTCATACTAACTTCTATCGCTCATATCTCGAAAACTACGCATTTCCGGCAGGTGGAACTTGAAGATGGGGGGTCCCCTGACCCTCCTCTCCCCCTCCCACCTCCTAAAAAAACCCTAGCAAGGCGACTTATTTTAAGATTTTTACCAAGTATTGAATTTCAGTTCCTTATTCGACTGAAAGACGCGCTGCTCTGGTTTTCATACGAAATAATATAACTTATCAACAATGATAACGGTTAGGTACCATAACGACAGTTTGGTTTTGGAAGAACAGAAAAAATACTCCATTAAGCTTATATATTAAGTTATTTTATAGTAAACTACCCGCGGCTTCGTCTGTGTGAAGCTTTTTCAGTTTCACATGAAAAGTTTTATTATCTATTTTATTATCCTCATGGCTCAATTATCTGTATACCAATTTACTTAAATGAGGTCAAAAGTTTTCGCGTCAACTGGTAAAACTTTTCGGTAGTTAACTGAGTCTGAATTCACATGACGACGTTTGACGAATCGTGAAAAATGACATTAATTTTGTGACGGCGGTAATCCTTTTAAAATCTTCGTGAACATACACATCACGAATCGTAACAAATGACGGATACGTTTTGAGTATACTAAGGTCTCGTGGTTTTGACGAATCGTCGATGGCGGATCACGTGTGAATGAACCGTGAGACCGAACACAAAAGCAGACAAGGTAACAAACCTTTTACGTTTAAACGCTGAGATAAATTTATTTACGCTCTTTAAATATGCCATCAGGCCTAATGGGGTTGATAAAAATAAGCCATAAACATAATGTTCAGTCAAAGTTCAAGTATTCTCCTAACCTTGTCCCATAAACTCCGTAAAAGGTTTTTTGTGACGTCACTTGGTACCTATTTGCCCACTTTTGGGCCGGGTGTACACGGGTCGAGTAAACAGTATAGTTGCAAGGTAGCAGAGTGTTTTTCACATCTCCGACCCGGTAACAGCGGTGGTGGCCAACTCGCAATACAAAATGAACTATTTGAATGAATCAGACATCGGACAGACTTGGCGGAAATCCCTATCCATTGTGAAAAAATAGATATTTTAATAAATAATAATAACTGGCAATCTAATATTGCGGACCTAAACGTCCGCAACAAAAAAAACCCGGCCATGTGCAAGTCGGACTCGCGCACGGAGGTTTCCGTACCATTATCTACACAACATTGGACACTGTTTTTAAGATCGAGAAAAAACAGCAAAAAAATCACGTTTGTTGTATGGGAGCCCTTTAAATATTTATTTTATTCTGTTTTTAGTATTTGTTGTAATAGCGGCAACAAAAATACATCATCTGTAAAAATGTCAGCTGTCTAGCTATCACGGTTCATGAGACAGTCCTGTGACAGACAGACGGACAGACAGACGGACAGACAGACGGACATTGAAATCTTAGTAATAGGGTTCCGTTTTTACCCTTTGGGTATGAAACCCTAAAAACAAAATATTAAGCAAGATACACTTCCCGATCACTATAAAAAATTACCATTCACACCACGAAACTATCAGTGCACAATACCTGCAGCTGCAGATAGCGACACACATTGCAACTTCACCGATTAGGCTACTCTACAGATGTTTCGCCCCAACCAGAAAGCCAGTAGGACTACGTGGCCAGAGGGGGGCATCCTTATACTTATAAGTATGTCTCTTTTTTTCCACAACAAAATGAACTGTCGCCTGACAGCAATAGGAAAAAAATTGTTTACAAAAATTTCCACCGGCTTCGAAAATTTTCTAACACTCCGGTTTACCTTGCTACTACACCGTTTATGCTACCCCGTGTACAACAGGCTTTAAGGATAAGGGGCTAAAGGAATTCCAATGAAGGGGATAGGAAGGCATCAATCTTATTATTTTACAGTTAAACTGACACTGAAAAAAAAAGGTTTTAAGGAAATTAGCTTTTAAAAGATTTGCGATATTATGTTCGGAGAAGATTTACTTTGTTATCTAACTTTTACTTATTTAACTGTATTCTGATACTTTGATTCATTAATTTCTAGGTCTGCGATCGATTCAGAAGATATTGGGAACGATTTTTGTTTTAATTATAGTGGGAAGTCGTGCGACACTGAGTTAATTTTTAAATCAATTTACAGCGTAATGGAAATATTTATGCGTATGACTCGTCAAAGCGTATTATATATAGTACTAGCTGACCAGCGCGACTTCGTTCCCGTGGCCCTACCCCCTTCTCCACCCTACCCTACCCGTACTCTACCCCTACCCTACCTTTACACTACCCTACTTCTACTCTACCCCTACTTACCCCTCCTTCCCCTATTTTCTCACCTTAACGGTGAGAAAATAGGTGAAAATAGGGGACTCTATTTTTTCACAATGGATAGGTTTTAAAAACCTTCCTTGGACTTCCACGAACATTTAAAAAAAAATTGGTCAAATTGGTCCAGGCGTTGTTGAGTTATGCGCTTACCAACACATTTTGCGATTCATTTTTATATATAAGAAGATAGAACACAATGCAAATTAACTACAAAGTTAAGGATTTGTAATTAAACTTCCATTCACTCTGAATTCGCATTTGAACGTTTGTGTAGCTATTAAGCCCACAAATCCTATTCAATAGAAATCCGTCAAAGGGACAATAAGTAGATTTATCTGACTCAGATTTTGACTACTGGTGTGTTTAGCTAAAACAATATTTAGAATAGAATATCACTGAAATGGACAGGCTTAGGCCTTCGGAGAAGACCGACGGTTGGAGCAGAGCGTTCCCTGCACGTTAGAAAGAAAGGTACCAGAGGATGAAACACATTGCGATAAAGCACTATTTAGTAATCTAAAGTAAAAAGGTGCTACAATGCTGACTGGGTATTCGACAACAGTCTGTGGAAAGATCTGGTGAAGTTCGCAAGAACTGGATGCAGATTATGAATATTGAATGTCGTGGAGTGGCGATCCTAATAGAATGATGACAGTGATCGAAACAGAGAAACAAGAATTACCATGCAATATGGGTATGCCCAGCAGTGGGCGTCGTTCGGCTGACATGATGATGGGTATATCAATTATATTAAAATACCAATTGCTTAATTCGACCCCATTCTACGCTGACAATATCTGTGACACTTTGTAAAAGTGTGTAGCTCTAAGTAGGTAAAATATACCTAACAGTTTCAGTATTTTTACATTGTATTTTGAAAGATCTACCACTTACGACTAGTCATTAATTGTAGATTAGTAGATTCTGAATATCCAATAGATAGTTTAAGAAAAAAACCTCCCTAGTCAATATCAAGCAGCTGTCGACTTAGCAAGTAAAACCATTAATTTGGTCGCCGACCACAATTTGCCCCAAATGGTTTTAATTGCACAAAGTCTCAACATACCTTTTCCTAGTATGTAGCCCTTTGGATACCAAAAGCCTTTATAGCACTCTATCAAACTTAGTAATTGGGAGTTTTGCCCTTTAACCGCGAGTCACTATTGTATGTACTACCCTACACTGATTTGATTAACATTTAACGTTGTTTTGGAGTTAATTGATTAACTGTGATTTATTGTTGAGTTTGATGGTTGTGATTTTCTGTACGAAGACGAACAATTTTAATCAATACTACTAGTAGGTATAGTATTATATTATCTGTGTCAATACTAATATTAAAAGAAAGAAAGAAAGAAAGAAAAAGGTTTTATTTTAGAATCACACGACACTAAAAAATACAGTAAGTAGGTAACACCAACAATAGGAATAAACAACAGTTTCAAAGATAAAATTAGTGTCGTGTGATGCCAAAAATGCGCTCAACTCAGTATAAGCAGCAGGCGGGGCCTGCTGCACTGATATTCTGTTGACCGCATTATGTGACATCACTTATAACAAATATAAAAAAAAACATAAAAAATCACTTGCACAACACAATCCAAATTAAAAAAAAGAGAAAAAAAAGCAAAGATAACTCTGCACGTGCCTGGCGCGTTTTTGGCGCTAGTTACAGTGCATTTTTTTGTTCTAATGTTATAGAAAAGATTAGTATTCGATTTTTACCGCGCGCAGACTTATCTGACGAGCACTCTACTTATACATCCTACAAACTAGTAGGTAACACATAAACATAAAAGCTGAAGACTTTCTTTGTTAGTTTGAACGCGCTTATCTCAGAAACTACTGGACAGAATTGAAAAAATACTTTTGTGTTGTTATAGCCTATACTATAATAGCATCACGCTACGACCAACAGAAGCGGAGCATGATGAAAAACGTTGCAAAACGGAAAAATATTTCTTTTCTTATTAGGTTTTTCCTTTTCCTCAAATTAACGCAGATAAAACTGCGAAACACAGCTAGTAGAAAATAAAACCACCAACCCCGCAAGTAGCTTTTTATTAAAGGTTATTAAAAAAACTAGCAGGTGAACATAGTGCTGTTTGCCAGCAGGCCTAGCATGTGAACCACGAGATAGTTTTGTCGTCGGTCGTCCGCGACAGAGCCTAAAAAGTTGTTTTTTTTTCTTTTAGTAACGAACCCAAAATATCATGAAATGAAAAACAAGAAACAAGACTTAGACATTTCCAAGCTCTTTTATTAGCTCAGTTAACAAAGCGCCTTGAAGTCTACAAGAAAAAATTTACATTTTATTAAAATCTGTTTCGACAATTAAGCGTACTTTTGTATATGAAAAATTTAATTAGATATGGAAACAAAAGAACTCTAATATTAAGCTAAACTCTAAAATGTCACTTTCAGATATTTTTGGTTGTAATTAATTGATCACCAAACTAACCTAACCTAACCCACAAAAATACTAACTTAGACTCAAAGTCCACCACTTTGCGTCCATTTCAGTATTTTAGATGCTTACTTATTATTTATTTGTGGCTCAATTAATTATTTCTCTTTTAAAATTATGAAACTAGAAAATAGTTGATTGACATTTTGATAAGAAAAAATGGTTAAATTCAGAGACTTTCACACACTTAAATAAAATAATAAAAATATCAACGTTTAGCTTACAGTTAGTTAGAAATGGAAACATTTTTGAATACCGACGTAGAAAATAAAAACTAACCTCAACCTTTTTTTTTATAAATGAAGAAAAAATATATTTTCAGTAGCATTATGTGGATTACAAACTAATCTAGAATTTATAAAAGACAGTTATGAATGATAATAACAAAAGACGAAAGTTCTGTACCCTTAGCATGAAAACGATCGTAATAGTATACTATCACGTCCTTCAAAAGCTGTCTAAGTGCTCATGTCAAATATGTATAGAATTCAAGTTCCTTATACGACTGAAAGCGGCGCTGCTCTGGTATATCCCCATAAAATAAAAGACAATTGATCTCTTGTTCATTGGCCCAAAAATGGGGCCTGCAATTAATTTTCATCAAAAGCCAGAGAGATTTAAGGAGAAGGTTCATAGGGTTTGGCCGTATTTTTGGCACCCACCCTATTACGGTACGGGCACTCTAGAGTTAAGCTCAAATGGAAAAACTTTTGAAAAAGAGCTAATTTTGTACAATATAATAATACTATTTCATATTTAAAACTTTAACACCCAGCAGTCCGACAATTAAACCACTAGACCAAAGGCTGATGACAGTTTAACACCAAGATCCTCCAAGATCGTTAAGAAAGTATAGCGCCGTCTAGCGGGGACAATAAGTGATTCTAGCGACAAGTGTAGCCAACGGCGGGCATTGTGGGCGGCTCTATTAAATGAGCAATCTAGATCATTCTGTGCAGGCCCCATTCATAAGCCACTGGACGCGAGACGACATGAACGCGAGAGCTTACGTTAACCTTTCATTCTTTTGTGGCTTTTTATTGTCTATGTAATCGGAACTCAATTAAATTCAAAATTTTTGTAGACATTTTAAATGCGATGTTCATTAACTTCTTTTAAACTTATTATGGTGTGTTTAATCATGCTCGAACCGACGACCTCTAGATCAGCATTTAGACATATAAACTACTGAACGAAGTACAGCTTCCTTTACTTAAGACAGAGAAGGCCACAAAGATTAAAGTACAGCGCCGTCTAGCGGGGACAATAGTTAATTCTAGCGACAAGTGTAGCCAACGGCGGGCATTGTGGGCGGCTCTATTAAGTGCGCAATCTAGATCATTCTGTGCAGGCCCCATTCATAAGCCACTGGACGCGAGATGGCATGAATGCGAGAGTTTACGTTTACTTTTATTCTTTTGTTGCTTTTTTATAGTCTATGCAATCAGAACTCTATTAAATTCTAAGTTTTTGTAGACGTTAAATGTGATGTTCCTTGAACTTATTATGGAGCTTTAAATCATGCTCGAACCGACTATAGCAGCATTTAGACATATTAAACTACTTCACGAAGTAAATCTCTTTTTACTTAAGACAGAGAAAACCTCAAACATGAAAGTACAGCGCCGTCTAGCGGCGACAATAGGTAAGTCGATCGACAAGTGTAGCCAACGGCGGGCATTGTGAGCGGCTCTATTAAGTGCGCAATCAAGATCATTCTGTGCAGGCCACATGCTTGAGCCTTGGACTTTTATTCTTTTGTGGCTATTAAGTATTACCGTCTGTGCAGTTAGAGCACGTAGCGTGGGGTTTAGTGAGTATTCCTTCCCTCCTAACCCCAGTCACAAGGACTCGATGGGGGATCAGCCCTTGATTCACGATCCGTCGGAAACGGAATCGGATTCGAATTCCATACTTTGTCTTTGTCTATTCTATAATGAGTGACAGAGACAGTGCATACATTCCGCTGTCGGGAGCGTTTCCGTCCGACGGATCGTGAATCATGGGGCAGGAAGCGGCTAGGCGAGTCCCACATAAGCACCGTCCGCACACTTTACGTGGGCGGGGTATGTACCTACTCTGTGCAAGCAAAACTAAGAAGCTACGCCATTGGTTCACATAGCCCTTATGTATATTTGTTAGTATATTTACGAGTTACGAAAACTCATATTAGCATGTATTCTATTACCTAAACGATAATACGATATGATAACTAAATACATAAAAAAAAATATCAAAGCGTATAATGCGTCAACATAATGACTGTTAATTGAAAATAATGAAACTCATTCCACAAAAATCATCGTACAATTCAATCCTTTCCTCAAACAATACAATACAATGTACACTTCCAAAAAACTCTTATCTCCCAGATAAACGGGTACATTAAATGCCGCAGTATAAATTCGGAATACCCAAAAACTCTGTCCAGATATCACATTTATTACCCCCCGCCACCGGGAGCTTGTAAAGCCGGAACAGACAATGAATAAGAAATGAATTACTTTGGTTTTGATGTCGAAACACTCGCAAATCCCGGACGTCCCCGACAATATAACGTCCTGTTTTTTTCCCAAAGGAGTTATTAAGAGTTTATGCTTTGAGACATTTTGTTTGCGGTTAATAAAGTGCGAAGATTATGGCGACTTATCTAAAGCCTGCGAATGGTCGATTCTAGAATCTAGGCGAGATTTGTTTTTGACTTTGCATTCGAATATTGTTAGAACCGAACTCATGAACAAAGACTATTACAGTGTTGATGATTATTAAGAGGAAAAAAGGTATGGAATTAATGGCTTTTGTTTTTGAATATTTCGTTTTTCAACCAATAATATCTTCATTTATAAATAAAAAAACTTTTATTGTAAACTGGTCAATGGTCATATTTAAGAATGTATAGTAGGTATTGTGTTGGTGTGCCTTTTTCCATAAATAAATAAATAGAGCTGATGAGTTTCTTGCGCCCATTCTTCTCGTCAGTTAAAAATAGTCCAGAAATAGGGAAAATCCATGTTTTTTTTTATTAATTAAATTAATCATTTACATTTAAATAACACAGAAAAAATATAAATAGGCTTAAAAATCGTCGAATTATTTTTCAAAGAGTTTAAAACATTGAATAAATTTGAGGCGTTCAAATAAAACGTCATTGGTTCAAACGCCACCATTTTGCGCGTGCTTTTGATGACGTCATTGGTTGTATTGTGTGTTTGTTTACAATATCGTTTCTTACTTCATACCTACTTATTTTCAGTTTTAATTGCTATATAAATCATGGAACCAGTTAAAAAACCTTCTTACAAGCATTGTATGGTACCGATGTGCAAAAACACTATTATTAGTACTCCCGATAAACTGTTTTTTAAAATAAAATACGGGTGTGTTATTATTCAGTTTTCACGTTTTTTCAAATTCCACAGAGCATTTATATTATACGTTTTGGTACGGTTTTTGATCGAGACGGAGAATGAAGTTTTGAAATATTTAACTTTGACATGTAATAATAAATCTATACTATTGTTAAAAAGCTTAAAGTTAAAAGTTCGTTTGTACTTTTGAACGCGCTAATCTAAGAAACTACTGGACAGTCAGTACGCTTTTATTTTTTATATAATAATATGTTTCCATCAATGTAGTAAATTTTTTTCGTAACACTAAAAAAACAAATCTGGCGGCGTAATAATCATAATCATTTATTTTTGTCAAACATGAGTATTCATTAAATTCAGGTGATATGTTTATGTTAGTCCTTACATGTTTGGCCTGGTAGGGCATACAAAATTACAATGTCAAATAAATATGCAATTAATAAATTGTTTCATTGGACGACTTAGTAAAACAAAAATAAAATAGTAACGAGATGTCATGCATAAATTAATAATAATCTCATAAATTAATGTCAAAATTATAAAATGTAAAAAAATAATAATAATATTAACCTAATAGCATATCAAGTACAAATTTAATTTCAAAATTCTAAAATATTACTCTGCTTACCATTTCAAAATTAAACTAGCTGTTTGGCAGTTTTTTTTTGGTTTGGCACAGGTGTGTTTGTTTGTCTTTCGCATCAAAAAAAAGCAACGGATCAATGTGATTTTTGGTATGGGGATAGATTGGGAGCTGGAGAGAAACACACGCTTCTTTTGATCCCGAAAAAATATCACATTCCCGCGGGACAACTTCATGTAGTCCACGAGAGCGAAGGCAAGCTCTCTCATACTCTCTTTACTCATAAACAGAAAAATGATACTTAAAGCGTATTATTTAGCGTTCGTAACATAATCGCAATTTAAATTGAAATACAACTACTTAGATGCTAAGTAAATCTTGTATTGCGCTAACTCAGAAGCTGTTGAATGCACAATTGCATTGTCATGTTACTAACGTCATCTGCAACTAACGAACGTTTCAAGATATTAATAATTCAGTGTGAAAGCCATGTGATAGCATTTATAAATGGGATCCACACTGCGAATTTCTCCCGTGAGATGGCGCATCGTCGATCCGGCCACTGTCAACTGTCAATTTTATACATTTTTTTCTAATATGTCGTTGTGTTTAGTACCAGGCTGTTTTAATCGTGGTAATCACCTTTTCTCAAAATGTTAAAAATAAATATTTTTTATGTTTAACCCCTGATATGGCCGGCCATTTTTTTAAAATGGATGAGTTTTATAGCTTCAGTGTCAAATCCCACAGACAATAAACAAGTAAAACACAGGTGGGAGTAGCAGAATAGAGTACAAACGTACCAAAATGTTCCATCGCCCCGAAGCCTTATAAGGTCGCGACAAACGGTATTATTGTCCCAAGTACCCCGCAGCACAATGTATGAAAAAATGGTTTCAGTTAAATAACATGAAATTTTAATATGATTAAAAATAGATAAAAAAATAATAAAAAATATTTTATTAACATAGGAATTCATGTACAATAATTTTTTGAAACAGCCCTACTTAGCAGTTTAGAACGCTCGTGTTAGGTTGTTTCGCTCCAGCCTTTGCACTTTACAATAATATGTTAATAAAATTAACTTACAAGTTTAATATCAAACCAAATTTATATAAAAAAGGGAATTAAAACTATATGGTTTACATTTTTGTGTGTTTGTGTATATGTAAGTGCGTGCGTGTGTGTGATGTGTGTGTTGTATGTGAATGAGTGTGTGGGGTAATCATAACAAATATTTATAGTTAGGGTTATATAATTCTTTTTAGTATGTTTTCTGTCTCTTCATATGTCAGTGTGGTCAACCATTCCACTACTATTTTTTTACATTTAATTCAAGTTACCTGATCATTTTTGTAAAAGCATACTTTCATCAGACTTATACTTTCCGAAATAATTCCACCTCCACCACCACCTCCACCACCTCCACCAGGAACTTGTTCAGTAATACCAAAGATCATGTAATATGCATGTAACTACGTTTAAGTAATACTTAAGAACTCAAGTAGGTTAGCCTAGACGGAAAAGAAATAAAATTCTGTAATGCTTTAGAAAAGAATGTATAAGTAATAAAATTATTTAATAGCGGCATGAACTTATATAAAAGTTACGATTAAGTAATTTCAAAATAAAGGACCACAACACGAGCTAAAATTTAGCATAAAGTTAATTATTGTAAACCAGTTTTGTAAGTATTAAAATAACATATTTGAAAGGTCAACAATTAATAAATTTTAGGCTACTAGTGGTCCAGCCCGACTTCATGACCCGTCATACAATCATAACCTTTCACACAAAATAAATATTTATGCTTTCACTGTCCAGAGCATTGGCCTGGACAGTGAAAGAAAAGAAGCTTTTACAAATATATTTATTGATATTTTAGTAAACGAGCGTAGGCGTTCGTTAGAATTTCTATGCCATTAGACTAAGGCCTAAACACACGGTGATACATCTCATCTGTACATCAATAGTTAACATGTCCCAAAGTCGCTATTAAGCAGAACGCTTCGACGAGAGCGGGTAACGACGCGTCGCGACTATTTGTCTCGTGTCGTCACGCTCCAGTGGATGTAGACATATCGTTCTGTTCCGTTTACATCACCGGTTTTATTAGAAACCTTGTTAGAAAAACGTAATAAATTGAGCAATCAGTCACAACTTTTTGTTGCCAACAAGAGAGCTTTTTTCAATGAATAAGCGACATTTTCTTTACAGATATTTAGATGTTGGGGAAAATATCATATTTTGACTTACATGCGACACAGACTAAATTATTCTTAATCAATATTAGTTGAAAGGTTTGTTTTTGCATAATGTTCATGCTCAATTTAACGATGTTAGTATAAAAACCAGAAATATCTTCCATAGTTGTTTGTTATCAAACAGAACGCATCGACGAGAGCGGGTAAACGTTTCGGGACTATTTGTCTCGCAATCGCAACGCTTGAGTTAATGTTGACATAACGCTCTGTTCCGTTTACATCACCGGTTTTATTAGAAACCTTGTTAGTCAGTCACAACTTTTTTCTGCGAACAAAGAAGTCTTCCTATATGAAGCAAGCTGTAATTTTTATATTGGTATAAGTTTTTAGCTAGGTACTTAAGTACCTATTATAAATAAATATCTTCTTACAATCACACCAATTATCTAAGCCCATGTTAATTTCATTAAGAAACTGTGTCATGGAAAACTTGATAACAGATAAATATATACTTAAATACTTTTTGTTTGTAAATACATACTTAATATACATAGTAAACACGCAGACCAAGACAAATAGACATGTTCATGCACACAAATATTTGTCTTGTTCGGGAATCGAACCCGAGACCTCTGGCGCAGAAGGTGGGTAGTCTACCCCTGCGCCAAATCCTAAAACCTATTGTTACCAAAAAACATAAACATAATAAAATTATTAAATAAATTCACGAGACAGACTTAACACTAAAAGCATTCTCTGCTGGTCAACATTTAGGAAACATAAGAACGAACAAACGATTATTCTTTTTGTTCAACTTCATTTTTTTATTTTTTTATAAAAAATAAAACTGCCAAACTAAAAATCATAAACGCTACAATATTTTTAGTTATTTCATTATTTATTTGTTTTGTTTAGTGTCCAAAAGTGAAATAAATATAAATTTTATGATAATAGCATCGTAAATTTTTTGTAAACTATGCGTTTAGTTCAAGCACGGGTTTAGCTGTGACAAATCGTAGCAAAACCAATACATTACTATGTCCAAATGGTTTCACAATAACTAAACGGGGCTACTACAGGGATATAGACCGCGTAATATATTTTCTGTTGCACAATTTACAAGCATGCTTTATTGTTAGATTGTTAATATTCGGATAAGCGTTTGCAGCAGCTTGCGAATTTCAAGTTCTTTAGATGATAAATGATTTGTGGTTTTCCATATTATATATTGAGAACGTTTATTTATTTACATCAACTACATTATCCGTTAATTCGGTGATATACAGGGTGATTCATTGGGACGGGTCAGTAAGGGAAAGTTTGAAACTTTAAGAGATAGAGATGTTAGTTCTAAGTGTAGCGTACCTACATTAGAACATAGCTCTGATTTAGTTATAAATAAACTACCTTGTTTAATATAGTTAAATCTATTTACGCTTTGCTTACAATGTAAAACAAATTAATTTACATTGCTTAAATTGTAATATCTATGTACAAGTATCCTATTCTATTGCTTATATAGTAAACTTAAAACTAATAATTTATGTTAACTTATATCTAAGATAAAATATATATTAATGTAAAAATAGTTCGTATAAAATCATATATTACAAAGATAAATTTTATATTAAATAAATAAATTAACCTTGTAATATTCCTTAAGAAAAGCGAATCTTAAATGTTAAGAAATAAATTTTGTATCTAAATTTTATAAAATACTAGCCTTCCGCCCGCGGCTTCGCCCGCGTGTACTACACGACGTTATCCCGCGGGAAGGTGATATTTTTCAGGAATAAAAAGTAGCCTATGTCCTTTCTCAGGCTAGACTATATCTGTACCAAAATTCATTCAAATCGGTTCAGTAGTTTAGGTGTGATTGTGTAACACACAGACAGACAGAGACGCATTTATAATATAAGTAAGGATTGTGTCATGAACAAGCGGACAAATCAATAATTTTTCTTATATATATTTTACGCACCGATCAGCGGCCGCTGGAATGTGGACCGGTTTGGTGGGGCGACCCCGCGCGGCCGCGGCTGTTTTGTTACATTTAATATGCTATTATAAACAAAAAAAAACTACTTTTAAAAACATTAACAACGTGATCCTATTAAGAATATACATAAGAGGGTCTCCAAGAAGCGAAAAAAAATTTTGATCGATTATGTAAACATTTTTTATTGTCTTCAATGAAAACGGAGGTTCGGAAAACGGTTCCGATATGGGCTGGCAGATCAGCACCGGTAGCCGGCTTTCTATGTGTATACGCCCTTATACATTACTAGCGGCCGCCCGCGGTTTCACCCGCGTGGTACCCGTTCCCGTGGGAATATCGGGATAAAATATAGCCTATGTCACTCGGGAAGACTGTAGCTTTCTAACGGTGAAAGAATTTTCTAAATCGGTCCAGTACTTTTTGAGTTTATTCGTTACATACTAAAATACAAATCTTTCCTCTGTATAATATTATGTAGTATAGATTATATTATTATAGAAAGTATAGATATGCGACGCAATACCGTCCGTAGCATGGCGCTGGCTACATAAAATCTTTACCAAATGCCTACGGTGATCGTAGAACGATCGTAGTCGACAAATTGCTGAAATTTAACAATACTCTGACTGTAGCCCGATCAAACTTGTTTATTTCTTGTCTATTTGTGACTTATTGTTTCAGGTTTTTAATAATTGTGTTTATTGTTTCAGGTACGTATTTACAAAGAAGCCTGAGTCAGGTGATACTTCTTATCTGGTTTGAGTGTATTAGACATAAAATAAGATCTTTCATAAATTACCCGACCCACGGCCAGGCAGTTACACCTATGCCACAGTAGACATTTAAATGCGATCATGCGATAATCAACATTTTATTTTATTGTGCTGCTTTATATTAACTGTCACGACACACTTAAGACGGGGAGGAAGTGTTCAGCTATTCTAGGTCAGCATCATCACTATACTACTAATATTATAAATGTGAAAGTTTAGATGTTTGGATGTTTGGATGTTTGTTACTCAATCACGCCAAAACGGCCAAACGGATTTGCTTGAAATTTGGGATAAAGATATTTTGTAGCCTGGAGAGGAACATAGGCTACTTTTTATCCCGGAAAATGTCACATTCCCGCGCGATAACGTCGCGTCGTGTAGTCCACGCGGGCGAAGCCGCGGGCGGAAAGCTAGTACTTTATATTTATTACCGTTAAATATTTTTAGGTATAATATTTAGATTATTGTTACTATAAAAGCTATAAAATCCCGAAAAAAGTAAGAAGTGCGAGTGCCTCAAATCACTGATATTAATGAGTTCACGATCCTATATTGTGCTCATTCATTACTGGCACGAAAGCAAGCATGCCATTAATGAGCAAAGTGCTTATTAGTGGCACGTGTGTCTGTGCCTTGCTAGTTGAGTAGCATACTAATTTCGAGCACGCGCAAAAATCAACGGTCGTTTGATTTTTAAACATGCTTTCTGAGGTGAGGGTGGACGACAACGTACTTTATGCAAATGTGCAAAGGTTTGGTTGCTCTTAATAAGTATGCACTCAAATGCATATCACA
Organism: Crambus lathoniellus; assembly: GCA_949710035.1. Taxonomy (NCBI): domain Eukaryota; kingdom Metazoa; phylum Arthropoda; class Insecta; order Lepidoptera; family Crambidae; genus Crambus; species Crambus lathoniellus. Next base: position 7,874,768 of record OX453315.1, on the reverse strand, counting down.
CATGCATAACACACATGCATAGGTGTGTCCGTAGTATTTGCGATTTTATCGTCGAATTTTTGACGTTTTCATAGCAACGTGTCTATTTGCGAGGTGACATAAATGCATATATTTTTTTTCTATACTAAATGCATATTGCGCTCGTTCCAAAATTTTTTGTTGTGTTCCATGATAAAAACTATTCCATAACATAATTCTTACAACTTTTTCCTTCAAATGCGTCGTGATGAAATAAATCTCTGCAATTTATATCGCGGTCGAATCCAAAGAGGAATCCAGGCGTGTGTTATATTAACACTCTCCAACGTTCGGAGAGAAAAAGAGGCAAGCTTTTCGCTAATTTACGGCCATTTATAAAGCTTTCAATTAGAATTGTTGTCTTGTTGGCCAAACTTCCTTAAGCCACTAATTGACTTCATTACTTAAAGTGGTTTTTGTTTTGTTATCGCGAGCCGAGCATTGGTTAGGGCTAGGAAATACAAATTGGCAAACAAACTTTTGACATAGTATTAGAAAGGGTTCAATTGTATTTGTATGGCAAGGTTCTACATGTTCGTGAGTGAATGTATGAATGAGTGGAATATTATCATCATCAGCCGTAGGAAAACTTGGCATAGACCTTCCCCGAGGATCTCTCCAGCGATTGGTCCTGCGCCGCTCCCATCCAGCGGCTTCCCGCGACCTTGACCAGATAGTCGGCCCACCTTGTACTAGGGGGCCGCCCACAAAACGCTTCACCCGGTGCGCTGTTGCCGTTTGAAAGACTTAATCACTCTTAAAATATTCCAGATATAAAATTGTAAGAACATAAACCTTTATCTAGGATGTGGACCGAATCTACGAAATACCTTCCGCCTCAACGGCTATCGGTTCCCACGCTGTGTCCCGCCCACCCACTGCCACTTCAGCTGAGCAATCTTACGAGCGATGACGATTGTTTTAGTGGTTTAGTTTAATGGATTATTATTTATATTTATGTTTATAGTTAATTACGGTATCATAAAAATGCCTCATTAGATTTTAGGGGTTCTGTTATTCCAATACAGCAACAAGGTCTCAAAATCAAATAAAACTTCGGTCTCTCTTACTTAGTATTAGAAGTGGAACAAAAACCACCATAATAAGCTGCCCCTTGAATCATATTGCACATATGTTACACCTTGTATAGAAATTCACGTGAAATACGGTCAATGTAAGTTTTGGCTTCTTCGTAGCTTATCTCTAGCTAACCAGCAGTGGCTGACCAGTAGCGGCACAAAGTATCTAACGGCTTTATCCAAGCCCCGACTGTTATCAGCCTACTCAACACCCAGACTCGGAACAGACACAAAATATTGCACAATAGGTAGGTAAGTATGTAGTTCTCAAATACGGAAAAAATGATTGTATAACTCGAGTGGAGATTCAACCCATGAGTCCAGTCGCGGTAGACATCATTAGTAACACTATGCCATAGCCGAAACGATGCAAGTTACTTGCACTATCAGGGTACTGACCGATGCGGGCATTGTTAGTAAGACCAACAGGCCAATTTATTACGCTCTCGCTCACTCACTCCTACAGTACTGTATCACTGTCTGGGGTGGTGCTGCCAAATCACAAATGATAGTTGTGGAGCGAGCCCAACGCATTCTACTGAAAGTAGCAGCTGGATTTCCGTATCGATATCCCACAGCAGGATTATACAGAGACTGGGATATACTAAGTGTGAGACAAACCTTCATCCTCCAAGTCGCGCTCAAAAAGCACTCGCAATTACCATACAACCCCGAGTTACACAAAGACAAGCGTAGAAATTACAAAGTCTGTGTCATCCTACATTTTAAAACAATTCTAGCGCAGAGGTTCTTTTCGTTTCTAGGCCCATTCATTTATAATAAAATAAATTCAATTCTCCACATATACCATCTTACAAAAGCTCCTTGTAAAAAAGTTATTCCAGGGTATTTAAAATCATTAGACTATGAGACGACTGAAAAATTGCTCCTTCCTTTAAAATAAATAACCTCAAATCAAGGATATATTTATTTGTCTGCATTCTGTATTATTATATTTTATTTTTATTATCATATAAATCATACAAACCTCACATCAGGTATCATCATGCTCACCCACAACAAACGCCCATGCACCTATACATACATTTCACACTCACTGACACACACATACACTCACACACACACAATCATCAACACTTGATATATAATCTGGCTAGAACATAGACTTTGTTGTGTTACTGTTAAAATTTTTTTGTTTCCTTTATTTTTGTTTTTTATACAAACCTATGCGTTAACATAGTGTAACTAATAGTGATATTGTCAAAATGCTATATGAGGGTGGGGGCCTGGTGACCTGTAGTACAGGGTCTTCTCTGATACCTATCTCAGGCACCAGTCCCACACAAGGCTCTCAAGAATACTTGTATTAGCAATAAGTACCTTAGAGTTGTGAAGGGATCAATAAATATTTTATTTATTATTTATTATTTTATAATTACACCGGCGTGATTTGCAAACGGCTTTGTCCAAATTCCAGCTGATATCCGCCTACTTGACACCCAGACTCGGAACAGATACAAAATATCGCACAATAGGTGTTCTCAAACGCGAAAAAACTGTTTAAAGACTCGAGTGGAGATTCAATCCATGACCTCGTTGTGGCAGCAGCACTGTATCATAGGGCTAATCAGAATCATAATATCAGTTAGAGAAGTATTTCAGCCATTTTACTTAGTTTAAAGTTTTGCCTTGTTGACTTGGCTACGCAAACTGTGGAAACTGCATAGCCGAAACGATGCAAGTTAATTGCACTATCAGGGTACGGATCGATGCGGGCATTGTTAGTAAGACCAAAGGCCTATAACATCAACGTGATTTACAAACGGCTTTGTCCAAATTCCAGCTGATATCAGCCTACTTGACACCCAGACTCGGAACAGATACAAAGTATCGCACTATAAGTAGTTTTCAAACGCAGAAAAAAACTATTTTAGTACTCGAATGGAGATTCAACCCATGAACTCTGTCTCGGCCGCAGCACTGTGCTATGGAGCCAATCAGAATCTTAATATCAGTTAGAGAAGCATTCCAGCCATTTTGCTTAGGTTACAGTTTTGCCTTGTTTACTTGGCTATGCAAAGTGTGGAAACTGCATAGCCGAAACGATGCAATTTACTTGCACTATCAGGGCACTGATCGATGCGGGCATTGTTAGTAAGGCCAAAAGGCCTATTACACGGCGTGATTTACAAATGGCTATGTCCAAATTCCAGCTGATAACAGCCTACTTAACACCCAGACTCGGAACAGATACAAAGTATCGCACTATAAGTAGTTTTCAAACGCAGAAAAAAACTATTTTAGGACTTGAGTGGAGATTCAACCCATGAACTCTGTCTCGGCCGCAGCACTGTGCTATGGAGCCAATCAGAATCTTAATATCAGTTAGAGAAGCATTTCAGCCATTTTGCTTAGCTTACGGTTTTGCCTTGTTTCCTTGGCTATGCAAAGTGTGGAAACTGCATAGCCGAAACGATGCAATTTACTTGCACTATCAGGGCACTGATCGATGCGGGCATTGTTAGTAAGACCAAAAGGCCTATTACACGGGCGTGATTTACAAACGGCTTTGTCCAAACCCCGGCTGTTATCAGCTCGCACAGGGTTGTCACCCTTGCGAATGTTTACTACAGATCATTTAAATGTTGAGCGCGGCGTCAGCAGTTCCCCAATTTATTGTTTGAGGTTGCGTTGGTGGAATTTGATGGTGGTTTTATTGGCGGTTTGCGCTTGTTGATTTTTTTACGTAAAAAAAAGGTGGAAAAGGACAATGTTATTTGCAATACTAATATATTTTATTGTGGGTAACGTGGTTAAAAAAAAATTCAAACTAATTCAGTCATGCCGAATGATTGGAACGTCTAGCTAGACAAATATTTTTTTGGAATTGCGTGGACATTTTTTTTATTACGCGTCTACATACTACAATATTCCATTGCCTTGTACGTCAGTTTAAAGAGTGACAGCATTTTATTGTTATCTTATGAATTGCAAAAACAATGCTTTAAACCTTTTAAGTAATAATGTAAACTGACCCGAATTTAAATAAATTTGGACGCGAAAACAACACATTACGGATAATTCCTCACGCATAATTTCGCAAACTTTTGCATAATCCAATCCGGAAAATGAACCCAATTGAATAATGACCCACTCTCCTTATAATTCGTTTGAAAGTGGCAAAACTATAAAGGTCAGTGTAGAATATCAACAATTTTGACCTTCGAACTTTTTGAATTTTAATATAATACTGGCTGACCCGGCGAACTTCGTACCACCTTAAATGGAACCCATTGTAACAAGAAGATTTTTTTAGGATAAAGAATTATATACACCTCTAAATTTTAATTAGTACAAAGATTTTAGGGGATGAAAGTCTCCATCAATACGAAATGTTATACTAATACCAACAGTGAAAAATTTTCGTTTTGATGGACACTATCGGCCCCTAAAATCTTTGTACTACTTAAAATTTAGAGGTGTATATGCCTAAAGATGTGAAAATAAACATAGACTTATTCGTGATTCAATTTATTCGACTGTACGTGATGTTAATAATACAAAACACTAACTAGATTTGAGTTAACATTCGTTTCTTGCAAAGTAAATTGCTGCGATATAACGAAAAACATTTTTCGTGGCTAACTTCTTGTAATACAAGAAAGTTTCCGCAGCAAAACCTGCTCCCGCATTTCTATATAAATGAAAGTTTGAGAATACCGATAGAGATAGCGTGATACGCATTCGTAATATCACGTGGGCAAAACGACGTGGAACATTTATATAGCAATAACTTTAACGGGAGTTTTTCTCTCGCAGTAAATACAAAATATTTTTCTGAATCCACGCAGTCAGTTTTCGTTACAAATGGCTTCGTGACTTTTTTCGAGTACACACAGTATGTAGGTACATTAAAAATAAATATATCAATCTTTTTGTTTTTATAATCAAACGGACTATTTTGCCAAACTAATTTCCTAAAACTTCCTAATACTAGATAACATTTTAAATTTTCTTGGAATATATCAATAAGATCCATAGACAAATAAAAAGTAATCTTCAGAAATTACTTGTAATTTCATAGCTTTATTGCATTTAACAATAGTAGATTGTACAACAAGTGCATAAAACATACTATTTTACCCGAGATATATATATCCATCCGAGCCGTAGGCGAGGGTGGATAGTCAATTCGAGGGTAAAATGGGTTTTATGTACAAGTTATACACTCTGCTTTTCACTTAGAGTGTGAGGAAAATAAATAACAATATTGCAAATAAGAAAAAATAAAGACTTCGCCATATTAGCGGCAAAACTTTCTTTTTCTTTTTTTTATACGTGGCATTGGTAGCACAGTGAGTTAACATTAGATCGTAGTCCATAAATAATAATAAATAATAATAAATAACTTCTTACAATCTAAGCCCATGTTAATTTGGAAAACCTGATAACGGATAAATATAAGTTATACTTATATACTTTTTGTTTGTAAATACATACTTAATATACATAGTTAACATAATGCTCTTGAAATACTTATTTCTTAGAAAACTCATTAATTTTGCCTAGTTTTATTAATTTAGTAATTTAACATGGCTTATGTACAAAATTGAAGAAACAGAATGAAATAATAAGTTCAATTAACGAAGTTTAATTGCGTGTGTGGCTGTTTACCTGACGATCTTTGTCTTAAAGTCTGAGACTTAGACGAAGGTTTTACTTTATGCACTAGAGCATAAAAAGCGATTTTATGCAGCCTATACCCAACATAAACACGAACTTTACGAGCATGAGAAGTGAAAAGATTTTTATCGTATTTCGTTCAAGGATGAGTAAGACACCCATTATTGGACGATATAAGTACGATAAAAATTTTGAATCTAGTCTCGTGTCGTGAGTCAAGAGTTTTGTATTAATTAGTTTAGATACAAAAAAATACTTACAGTTTTTGCAACTCTAAACAGTATGTTATATATTTAAAATGAATATAATTTTTGAATACACACCTACTTGAGGTACTTAGAGACTAGTTGTAATTTTTTTCAAGTATTATTATCATAGAAGAATGTCATATCTTAACTACGTTATCTTCAGAGGAAGATCGTGCCGCAAGTTTTGTATAGTAAATCTATTCTCATAGTCTCCTCAGCATCATAAATCATAATGGTAGCGACTACCATTATACAGGTTGCAATAAACCTTTACCTTAATTAAGGGTGTATTTCGCTTGTACACATAATAATGTATGCCTGAGTAAGATTTAACAGTGCATGATAAAGTCTAATCGCTTGAATCGGGTACTAAAGGCATAATAAATTCATATCAATGTGAAAATTTAAGTAATCAATACTGTCATTTGATTTTATACTGTAATAAAACTATCGGCAATAAAATAAGGAATTTGGAATATCAGAAGAAAGCCAAATCATACAGGACAGGAATCTGTACATACGTTTTACAATTACATTGTACAATTACATTACAATGTTTTGCACCTGATTGCAATCATTATAACGATAAGCAAATTTTTTATCTTTGAAAAAACGAAAGGACGATTCTTAAAAAAAATATTAAATAAGTATAATTATAAGGTACGTATTCAGGTGTTTCTTAATGTATAAAATAGGATTTATTGTAATGATAGATAAGTTAAACATGAAAACACCTACTTTTTATTTTTACAGAAGAGCTGATAGGCCGCCATCGAAACATTCAAGGATTTGTAGTTGTGATTTACAAGCGGAATGAGGCAAATGTATTTAATTTTTTCCTTTAGAGTTTCGATCAGTTTTTGCTCTCCTTCAAAATAAGATGTTAATATAGTGTAATTTTAAAACACTTTTGCGAGACTTAACTCATGAATTCGTTTTCAAATTTATTTGCAAAGTTTCGCCTAAACAAGGATTTTGTATGGAGAAATGTCATAAGTTTTGACAGACCGCGTTTTTAGAGTGACGTCACCGTTTTTAGTCGTATTACGATACAATATATTGTTTTTTTAATTTCTTTATAGTATGCTATGGTGTGTCATTATTATGTTCAGGTATGAGTTCTCATATATAATGGGGAGTAGAGGACATTTTCTGCTCTAACGCACTTAAGATAAAAGTGACTACGTGACCTATGGTCGCATTAGGCCCCAAGATCCCTTGAACTGGTAATACGAAATTTACGTTAACTCATACCTTCTCTATTTCCTTGCTTTAATAATATGAAGTTAACGTCAGTTGTATACTGTTGACATATAATGAAACAGCCGTGATCCCGGATATATGTTGACCCATCTACCTGAAGTCTCATCTGCCACTACACCTCAGCGGTATGGGAGTGAAATGAGGATTGAGTGTGGTTTATATTGGAGGCTGGTGGAGTGTGGCTCCAGTGCCAGCGGGAATTGCACGGGTTATAGAAAATCAGGCTGCACGTTGTACAGTCACGAATAATAATATGTAAACATTATGGGACTATGTCGTATTGCAATATTGAATAATGGACTACTCGTTCCGTCGCGTATGATCAAATTCGCAATCAGCCACATTCATAAAAATAGCAGCGAGTCAAAATAGCAGTTAATCAAAATAGCGAAGCGTCATAATAACAAACCGTCAAAGTAGCAAACCGCCAAAATAGCAAAGTATCATTATAGCAATGCGTCAAAATAACAAAAAAAACATATTTTTTATTTAAAAAATGCCGACTGACCGACAGAAATATTCGACCGATTGCGATCTTGACTGTTGGCGAATTTGACCGTTTGCGATTAGAGCATAATGCGAATATGACCATTCGCGATATGGACCATTTGCTATTTTTTGACAGTTCGAGATATGGACCAATCGCTTATCTTATTTGACCGAAAGCGATTTCGACGGTTCTTCAGTCACTTGACCGATTGCGAATTATACCATACGCGACGGAACGGCTACCACCATCTTATCTAAGTCTGACGCCATAACAACGATGTTTTCAGTATTGTTGTGTTCCGGCAGTTAGAGATAAGATAGCCAGTTCCTCAGTAACTGAGGGTTTCGGGTGAAGTTCACTTCCACCTTCACGCTTAACATCACTATAACATCAGGTGTGATGAAGGCTAAGTGCTACCCCGTTGCGGATAAAAAAACAACGGGTTACACTCCGGGACTGCCGGTAGAAGTGAAAAGGGCTCCCTAGACTTTTTCACAAAAAAAAAGGAACTTGACAAAAATCCTACTTAATATTATAAATGTGAAAGTTTAGATGTTTGGATGTTTAGATGTTTGTATATTTGTTACTCAATCACGTCAATACGGCTGAACGGATGTGGCTGAAATTTGGGACATATATACTTTGTAGCCTGGAGAGGAACATATACTACTTTTTATCCCGGAAAAGTGTCACATTCCCGTGGGATAACGTCGTGTAGTGCACGCGGGCAAAGCCGCGGGCGGAAATTATTCTAGTATTCAATAAAACAAAAACATTTCACTCCCATACCGCTGAGGTGTAGTGGCAGATGAGACTTCGGGTAGATAGGTCAACGTTTTATTTGTCCATATTTTTTCTAAATAAACCGCTCACACTGAGACGCCACGCCTACGTGCACCATTCCTTCAACGAATTGATGTAAGTTATTAGGGTTGTTTCACACGCACCCTCGCATTACAACTAGTTGGCATAGTTCCTACAAAGTTCGTCTTGTGATTCCAAAACGGCGTTGTTCTGAGCATGAAAAGTAACATAAACATGATTTATATCGCCTGAATGCGTATAATGATCGTCTTAGAGTTCTTATATAATGGGGAGTAGGGGATATTTTCTGCTTTATCGCACTCAAGGGAATTATTTGTTCGTAATTACTGCGTTGTGTTTGTGGTTTGAACAGATGGCAGTTCAAAGAGTTTTAGATGAGGCAAAACTAGTTTTCTGTTTTGGTCTCCTTTCTAAAACATCTCAACCATCTTCATAAAGATTCAGCAATATTTACTGTCCACACTCTTGTAGCAGAGTGTTCTTTATGAGCGGACCAGGAGAACACACAAAATACTAACTTCGGTGAATAATGACGATGGCAGACCTTAATATTTTTAGGGAGCGATATGTCACGCATGGCAACCTCGGCAAACACTTAACAGTCACTTGGTCAATAGGAGCAAGCTAAACCTGCTATTAGCTACGTTTAGACAAACGTTTGTTTTGCACGGGAGGTTATAAACTTCTCGGGGTACCCATGTATCGGTGTGCCTAAAACTGACTACAGAGAGTAAGTAGTGAGGGGTTTAGTTGGTAGTGAGTGGTCAGCCCACCTTGAGTGGGTAACCTTATGGGGAGATTGAGAGGAGGTTTTCTCCCTCTGTCCGGCCCCCTCTCAAGCTTTCGAGCTCGTTAGGGGTCGGGAGCAGGGGTTAGAACCGCCCAGCCCTAACGCAAAGCCTATTAGGCTTGGTGGGAGGGCTGGGCGCGCCGAGGGTCAAGCCCTGTGTCTGACTGAGTCCAACATGCCATTTGGTATACGTAAAGACTGTATTTGCCCTCACTATAAGACAAGGTTACCCGTATATCTCTTACCTACTTTTAAAATTGCGGTTCACATTATCCGTTGTCCTAGCTAGGTGAACGAGCAACGCGGCAGCGCGACGCGGTGTCAATGAAAAGGTGCAAAGATAGGTTAATTTTATCACTATAGGATTTTCTTATCTAGATTAAGTTGTACTTAGTGACAGATAGCAATTATTATGATCTTAATTAAATCGCCGCATTGTCCTTGGTTGAGAGTCTCAACTAAGACATTATATCGCGTTGCGTCGCGTAGTGTCTTAACTTGAGACACTACGCGACCCGACGCGATGTAATGTCCTATCGCGTCGCGTCGCAACTAAATGGGACACGTGCGTCGCGCGAATTACTAGTCGCATCGCGTCGCGTCGCGCCTCTATCCGTAGACAACGGGTTAGAGGTACGAGTATTAGTGCTTGACATAAGTCATCATGTCAAAAGCGCCTTGTATATTAAGCCGATACCAATAGTAAACTGAAAATGTCCACATATGCATCGCAGGACAATTTTCTATGTGACAGATTTTCGGCCAATGGGAACAGCCAGATGGCAATGATCCAACGAAAAATAAAACATCACGACTCAAACAGTATGTTTGATAAATCAATAAAGTGTCGTCGAAATACAGTGGATCCAAGAAAGGATACGACTAGTAGGTCAGTGATAACGATAGATTTATTATAATAATGAATTAGTTGTGTGCATAAGCTTATTTCGCCTTCTTCTTTCTTCCATCGGGTAACCAGACGTACTGCGGGTTACCATCCATATTTGGTTGCAATTCCAAACTTACGCACAAAAAGAGGAGCCAAGAAATGGAAGTTTCTGCCCCAGCTGTGTCCGTCTTCCCGAACACAATGTACATATATACTCGGGAAACCTTCAAGAAGTAAGTGAACAGACTTCTTTTGGGTGAACTCGCTCCATTTTAGACAAGCCTATTTAATATTTAAAAAAATATTACAAATTAGACGTTAGAAGTGACATAGACATAGACGAAAAAGTTTATCTATACATTATAATAAAACAGAAACGGAAAAAAGTCTGTACATGAAAGATTAAAAAAAAAAATTACTGCTATGTGATGTGTACAAGGGATATAGACCCCAAAACAATAAATATTAAAATTTTTGTCTGTTTGTCTGTTTGTATGTTCGCTTTTCACGCAAAAACTACTGGACGGATTTTTACCAAATTTTGTGAAGTAATAGCTTATAACCCGGGTCAACATATAGGGTACCTTTTATTGCGGGAAAATTTCTTTATATTTAATAAAAACCCCTTATTCCTACGGGAAAATACAAAGACTGATTCTTACTAAAATAGATGGCGCCACATGATTATGAAAATACGTTATATTTAATCGCTGTCTCAATTAATAATGAATCATGTTATTTTTTTTACCTGCTTCAAAACATAATATAAATTGAAACCCATCCAGGCCCATATAAATCATAAAAATAATTTCATGTTATTTACGTCATTATATCTACTAAGCAATAGATGGCGCAGGTAGTCAGTAAGATATACCTCTCACAAAAGTACATTAGCCCCCTCTGTTGCCACTTTAAGATGTTTTTCACTTCTTTCGCATCATAACTACTAAGCAATAGATGGCGCAGGAAGTCAGTAAGATTACGATATACCTTTCACAAATGTACATTCGAATGATTATATTAAGTAGGATGAAAGCCCCCGCTGTTGCCACTTTAAGATGTTTTTCACTTCTTTCGCCTATGGTCTTAAGTAGGTATCTATAAAATACAAAATTTATATCTAAAATTGTCAAGAATGTATCTTATACTTTTCTTTACATTTTTAAACTTTTACAATACAAAAAACCTACTTAAAAAAATTTTACAGACTCCAAAAAGTATTTGTCAACTGAAAAGGAAAAATATAATATCTATAATTAGTAAATAACTTTTTGAGGTCGGTGCCAGTCAGTTTATTTTTTTAATTACTTTTTATTTCTTAAGTTTTAGTGTACAATAACAATAAGTTTTAGTGAATTGGGGTTATTCCACTTATCCCCATCGACTTCCCCCATCAATGGGGGATTGTGAACTTTTCTTCCACAAATCCCCATTCAGTACTAAACAAATTGACAATGGGGATTTGTGGAAAAAAACAGTTCACACAACCCCATCAGTTGAAAATAAAAAAACGATTTATTATAATAATCAGATAAACAATTACCCACGGAAACTACTAAACTGATTTTGATGAATCTTAGACTGTTCCCAAAGTTAGAATACACCTAATTTAAATCAAATAGAATCATCTCGATATGCCTTAAGATTTCGAGAAATTCGTGGACAAACATAGTAAAAAACATATAACTAAGTATTCATATACTTACGAAATTTAGTTCTATTTTAGTAAATTAAAAACCTATTTTTTAAACTTAAAATGTGCGAAGGGTGCCGATTGATGTGTTTTTGTTAATCAAATTTTAAAAGATACATCGAGAAATCAATAACTAACTTAGATAAAATAAAAGAAACATCTAATTCGATGTAAACTGAATTATTACTATTGTTATTATGACTTAAAAGTCATAGATAAAAAGTATATTATCAAGCAAAAGTTATTAACGAAATGTTTTAAGCTAAGTAAGCACTCGGGGCAGTGGCCAAAACTGAAGTTTTCACCCTATTGATGTAATATTTCTATTTCGCATTTTCACTCGACGCTAGATGTCGCTACAGTAAGTATAGTGGTGCCACAAATATATCTGACCCGGTGACAATGGTCGTGGAGGAGCCACTAGCAATACAAAATTAACTGTCAAAATGGACTGCCGGCAGTCAACAGTATATTTAGTACCAAAAACTAACCACTGTGTGAAATAAGTTTGTCGCAATGTAGACAAAATGTCACCAATGTAATTTTGAAAAATTTGCTCATAAACGCTTAGTGGCCAGTACGTAGATACCGACACCTACCTACCATTTTTTATGTCATTTAACCGGCTCTGGCTACTTAGGCCTTCAGCCGTAGGTACCATCCAATAAAATAAAGGAATATTAAAAATAGTTTTCTATCTAACTTATTTATTAATTTATTTACTAGGAAAGCTTACATAAATGATGTTAAATTAAATAATTAAATGGTATAGTCCGTTCGGTTAGATAGTGTCGGTACACCCGCACGGCATTGTGGCAAAGCGACACTATCTAAGCGAATGGACTATATATCATTACATTTTATACCTGTTACTTAAAGAAAGTTAATTACAAGCTCTCACAAATAGGAAATGTCTCCATATCAAAATACTAGCCTTCCGCCCGCGACTTCGCAAGCTCGGACTAAACGACGACGTTATCCCGCGGGAATGTGATATTTTTCAGGGATAAAAAGTAGTCTAAGGCAGCCATTACACAGTCCATCCAGATCGCGATCACTGATCGTGATCTTGATCGCGTTCGAGATTTACTATGTAGATATTTTGCGATCAAGATCGCGAGCCGTCAATCACCTTCGTACACAGTCAATCTGGATCGCGTCGCGATCATTGATTTTGATAGCGGATCGCTATCCAGATTGACTGTCTAATGGCTGCCTAAGTATGTCACTTGTCTTTCAGCTGCCAAACTATTCCCATTCCAAAAGTCACGTCGATCCGTTGCATCAATTTTGACGTGAAAGACGGATAAACAAACAAACCCTCTTTCACATTTATAATATTAGTATGGATACACACAATCTCTTTTTCATTTTATAGTAAGAATATGATTGGCCTGATATTATGCATTACTAAGTAAGAACATAAATTTTAGCTTGATACCTCCCACGCATACTTGAGAAAAAGTTAGGTAGACGGACAGATCTATGAATGAGGGCTCAACTATGTTCATGCAGCATTTGATAACAACATACCATGTTCATACCCTAGCCTGCATATTCGATATTTTTTAGACCCTTTTAGTAGAGAATAGGATTTCAAGAAGAGCGTTATGAAATCTGGGCAACAAACACACATAAACTAAACTAACACAAAAGTCACTACACCGCGCGTACGAAGTCGCGGGCAACAGCTAGTTTTGAATAAGACATTATAGCCATTGTATTGTATTATTTAAATCAAATTTACATTTAGGCATTAAAGTATTTTAGAATGAAATATTTGCACGTTAAAATATTCGATAAATAAATAAATAAACTTATACTATATTTAACACCTTGTAATGTACCTATCATTGGTAACCAAAGTCAATTACTGATAAAAAGCGACACAGATAGAACATGATATTCTAAGACATCATTGGTTATATAACCAGTTTTTTTTTTGGACAACGTTCGGTCATAGTATACATCAAAACATTCATTGAACTAATCATGATTTGAAAATTTTGACCTAGAGTGCTAACATAGAATGACATCATGACATCATGAACTTTCAGCCACTTCCTGTTGTTAATCATCATTAGCAGCTAGTTCAGCTTCTTTTTTTTCACAATGCTGAGGCACAGGCCTTCTTTATAATGGAATAGGAGAATTTGGGGACGATCGACCACGCGTGCAAAATTTGGACTTTTAAAAATGTTTTGAAACGCACATTATAGTTGCGCAGTTAGAAAATTAGTGGTTTGTATATTTTTGAGTTTTTTATTAATTTATCAGAAATCTTAGCACCTTTCCAGTTAAATGGTAAATGGCCATGGCCCAACGGCCCTGCCGCATCTATTTCCTAAGAGGTAAATTTAAATGCTGTTAAAGCTGTTTTACTTACCAATCTTCTGAACAACCTAATGATATCCGTTCCAAAAACAATACGCCTCCGCTGCGTAAGATCCATTAATATCTGACCCTCATTAATATGCAGGCGAAGCGATTAATTCCAAGATATTAAGAGATGAAAGCGACAAGATTGACCCTCAGGCAGCTAGTAAATACTGAAAGGGTCACTTTATCTCCCAAATGACTCATGATAATCTCCAGCGTTTTTATGCCTTTAAATAAATTTTATGGGGTAATGATGTTAACTCGTTTTAAGTGTCCGTAACGAGAGAGAGGTAAGAGAAACTTCACGACCAAGAGCTATAAAATTTGTAAAATTTATTGCTCTCTCACTCTATCTAGTGCTAACCTCTTTATTATATTTATCATATCAACAAACAACGAATGACGTTATCACTGTATAGATTATGTTCAAACATAATAAAGATCTACCTATTTACACAACAGGTATGTTTCTTTTACTTAAGAAAGCTAAAACAAAAGTCTTAACATCACTCTGAAAGATATTTTCATCACGTGAAAACGCCAACAATATCCATATCAATTTGCAATAAGTAGAGTGCTCGAGTGTTCCAATAAACTTTAACGTTATGTCTCGAAAGTTGGGCCATGAATTGAGTCCCCTTCATAAGCTTACATAAATCTCGAATACAATACTATTAAATTTATCAATGGCTGTTCATTCCGGGCGGATTCGCTAAGGATCTCGAAAAGTGCCCGGATACGGCAATAAACGTTGACGTACTGCCTTCGATCTAAGCAGAATTAGAACGAAGCTTATAGGAAACTTCTGGTTGGATGCTGAACTGTACGGTTTTACTATTTTCTATGAACACAGTGAAATAAGTATGATAATAAAAAACCGACCGACATAATGTTCTGGCATATTAGATTTTATATTTGTTTGACATAAATGTTTTCATCATCATCATCATCATCAGCCATTTAATGTCCTCACTGCTGGGGAGCAGGCCTTCCTTATCCCTCCTACTGCGTAGCGAACATTATTAAGACTACTAATAATGTGTTCGCCATAGTGAAAAATAATTTGTTTCGCAGTTAACGGGTTACATATGGATAAAGAGAATGGGCTATGACCACGCGGGCCCAATGCGGAAAGGTGGATATTGACGACAGCAAAAGTAACTGGCCCCAACGGTTAACCTGCCTTCCGAAGCACGGAGGAGCTCGAGATAATAAATTTTTGGCTACCCATCCCCAGGCATAGCGCGCTTACCACTGCGCGACGGGCTTCTCGGGACTACTGCGTCACGGGAGCCAATTTAGCACCTTTCGACCACAACTTGTTTAGTGGTTAGGTAGGTTAGGTACCTGTGCATCCTAGTTTGCGCCATTTTAGCGTTACCCTGCTTCAAGTCAATTGTATAAATATGAAGAGTTTGAATTTTGATTTACATCAGTGTATCTGCACACCGGCCACGTAAAACCGCCGCCGCTACTTTCCTGGGTGCCTACCATCAACTCTTATTGCGGTTTTGTTTAGGACCTAAACTGATCTGCTTCGCTTATTCGTACCACGACAGCTTAATATCAATGACAGCGATTCAGAGATCATTCAATGACATTTCACAGCCGCTAAGCTGTCATGAACTCTTATTTGACTTAAAACTCGGCCAAGCTAACATGATACCTGCATATTATACCCGTCCCTCTCAATCTCCAGGCATGACAGAATCGAGTGAAAGAGACGGGTAGAAGAAATAAGGGCACAAATCGTTCGGTCATTCAAATTTAGCAATTCATTTGCGATCCAGTTTTAAGAAGGTCATAGTACGAAAGAAAGCAAATTCATTTTAGGAATCTATTCTGCATCGCGCTATTATTGAATAGCTCTATCTTAAAGTTGACGGTAAGCACCCTGTAATTTTCTTAGATAGTCGTCAGTTGTTTCTTATTCTAGTTTCAAATGGCGGCATTTGAGTTATGCCGCGTACACATCGCGCCAACGAACGCCAACGAAGGATATTCAGCGTTGGCTACCGCACGCTCGTTGGCTATCGAAGAACAAAGCACAAACAACAAATGTTGAGCAAACAATCGTTGGCACTTGATTCCGGTTCCAGTGTTGCCAGGTTACTTTTGATTCCTTTTAGGTGATTTTTAGCTCCGTGGTTACTTCTAGTTTTAGTTACATTTAGGCGGTTCTCACACTGCACCGCACACCGTTCCGGTTTGTTGTAGTGCGCTTCTTAATTATGGCTGTAGAATCTTGATGCGCATAAAAAATCCGCAGTGTATAACAAACTCACGCCACCGCCGCATCTCCGTCCACCGGAATGGAAACCGCAGCAGTGTGATTGATAATCGATTTAGGTGATTTTTCAGAATGTTCATGAAACAGAGTGTGCAACTCCCAAACAATTTTTAGGACAACTCCTCAATCTAACATCTGTTTCTCTTTTTCACACCAATGCATGAAGTCATCCGTCCGTTGTTATTATTATACACTTACTCGTCCGGTCAATGGGATTCTTTCGTATCTTGTCGGTTGCTCGTGGTGAGAAAGTTTCTTCCCTCCATCCATTCCTAAATACTATATCTATGTTTCCTAATTCCTATTTCCATACACTCACTCACTCATTCTAGTTTTGATTTTGTTTTGTATGAAATTTTGTACGAGTTGATTTTGTAAAAAAAATAAAAATAACTTATAAAAGATTCTTGACTCTAATAAAAAATTCAGGTATCTTTTGACAAGACCTCACTGGCAACACTTGGTAGAAACTATGCTTCAACTGAGCGTTCGTTCGTTGGCCTTCGGCCACCGTCCACACCGAGTTCGATCTAATGGCTCAATTCCTTTGATGTTACCGCCACGCTCCGGATCGCCGGCACACGCCAACGAACGATCGTTGGCGTTCGCCAAACCGTCCAAACAGGACCAACAAAGGGCATCGAAACCCATTCGTTGGCGTTCGTTGGTGTGTACGCGGCATTATACCCAGTTATTATACATTTATAAAGTTATTCAGAAAGTATGAATTATGTACTGTAATGATGTGTGAGAAGTTCCCATTTTTAGCTGAATTAACTTAAGTCAATTAACTTACACAACACTGTTTTTTTCTACCTACTGCAAATAAACAGGGTCTTTATGATTAAGACCAATTCATTTTACAGTGGCTGATGAGTTTTGAGTATTCAAGAGCCGCTTTTAAAACAGGTTTACTCGAAACTGCACGTAAACGTAAATCATCTAAATATAAAACTTTGCAAGGGCTATTAAACTGCCTAAAACGAGCCTGATAGCTGAGGCCTTGAACAAATCGCTTGTAAAATATTACCTTACATAATAATATATATGATATTAGCTTAATTTGCTGAAGGGAAGTCACGACGACGCAATACGACACATCTGTCGACGCCAGACACTTATTTAATCTTCCAGTGATTTATGGAATAATTATTCTAGAAGCGATTTCAGTAATCTTCAACTTTAATGGCTTAGCTTTAAGGCTGCAAATATGTCTACCGATTTCTCTCCTGACGTCTTTAGATATAATTTTCTCTTGATTAGTAAACGACCGGATATGGTAAGACCTAGCGCGTAAAGGACACCGGTGGCTGTTAAATTGTTTTGTTAGCAGAGATTAAACCATATTAAACCATTAAAGTAAACCATATTACCTATTTTATACCTAAAGCAAGTAGTGTTTAGTAAATCTGTTAAGAGGGTACCTACTGCACGAAATTGTGAAAATTTAAGTGCTTTTTAAATCACTTATACTATGCGCGGAATTAATTAAATGCATTAAAAGAACTTTTGTAGGCTGGCCTGATCCTTGCACAAGGTTATCGCCACAAGGTGAAATACATTTAAATGTATAAATAATACATACATGAAAAAAAAATCTGCTGTTCCATACATTTCAGTCAAGTCGTTGTTTTACTTTTGTATGGAACAGCTGATTTTTTTTTCGCGATTCCGTTGTTGGCCCCATGGTGAAAATTGAACGTATTGATGGACACTATCATCCTCTAAAATCTCTGTACTGTTTTTTTTACTACCTGTATAGGTAATGACATCCAAAAAACTTTTTTTACGTTAACTTTATAAATTTTACGCATAAAACAATAATTTTCACATGAAAATGTTTATATTGATACTCCACAGATGCCCCCTTTCTTAATATTTTCACAAACGCCTGATGGTTTGCAAAGAAAAACATTGCTCTAAATAAATAGGCGCACTAACTTATACTATGCGTTCACTTCATCATTGCCGCTAGCTCGCGTCGCCCCTGCAGTACTACTTACGGGCGAATGCAGGGGGTGCGGTGCGGTATGACGAAGCAGGCCGCGAGGTAGGTAGCGACAATGATGAAGTGAACGCGTACAGTGCCACAAACCTTGCTGTGCCGGTGGCCAAAATGTGAAACTAACGTGTTTTTTTTTTAATGTAATTTTGCTGTCAAGTTGATGTCCAACCATAGCGCTGCTGGCGGCTGGAATTCTTAGAACTCAGGGCCGGTTAAATTGCTACAAAAAAAAGAAAAACGTACGTAGCGCCGCTGTCACCGGAACAGAAAAGGTTGTGGCACTGTACAGTAGCCACTTGCAATACCAAATTAGCTGTCAAAATGGACTGTCGTATGAAAACTGTTTTAGTTCCAAAGATAATCACCGGAACAGAAAAGCTTGCTGCACTATAGTATAGTGTGAGATGTCAAGCACAGATATATGTCAAGTAAGCCGATCATTCCCGATGTCCCCCACTAATCAAAGTCAGCCGTGTTATAATTAATTTGGTCTCTTTGTGCAGTACCCTCATAAGAAACGATGACAAAATACACAGCTTTCACTCTATGTAAATTATGTTACCGGCCAAACCAGATTTTAGGACAAACTAGTTTTTCCTAGGCCGAATCAGTTCATCGCGTTGACATTTCAGAGAGCGAGCTTGCCTCGGATGTCCTGTAGATCACGTCACAAAAAAAAAACGAAATTAAATTTCTAAGCTATCACGCCCCGAACAAGACAAATATTTGTGTGCACTAACATGTCTATTTGTCATATGGTATGTTTTGTGATATGGGTATTAATCTATATATATAAAAATGAATCCCTATTTCCCTTGGTCACGACATCACGCGTGAACGGCTGGACCGATTTGGCTAATTTTGGTCTTGAAATGTTCGTGGAAGTCCAAGGAAGGATATAGGGGTAGAGTAGGGGTAGGGTAGGGGTAGGGTAGGGGTAGGGTAGGGGTAGGGTAGGGGTAGGGTAGGGGTAGGGTAAGGTAGGGGTAGGGTAGGGGTAGGGTAGGGCTAGGGTAGGGGTAGGGTAGGGGTAGGGTAGGGTAGGGGTAGGGTAGGGGTAGGGTAGGGGTAGTGTAGGGGTAGGGTAGGGGTAGGGTAGGGGTAGGGTAGGGGTAGGGTAGGGGTAGGGTAGGGATAGGGTAGGGGTAGGGGTAGGGTAGAGGTAGGGTAGGGGTAGGGTGGAGTAGGGCGTAGGGCCACGGGAACGAAGTCGCGCTGGGTCAGCTAGTTATGTATAAAAAAGCATAATACTTAAGTTGATATTTATCCGTAATCTTGTTTCAAATAAAACTACTTATGAGCTAGATAATTGGTGTGATTGGAAGAAATTTATTTTTTCATAATGTGATAAAAGAGTAATATGTAATTCTATGAAAGTTATCTAATATCAAAAGAATAAGATTAAATAAAAAAAAACACTTTAACTGATAAACGCACAGTGTTTAATAAAATAACACAGATTATAATTTACAGATTTCTCAATTTTTTAGCTTCTTTGGGCTAAAATGGGCTAAATTTGACTTTAATGGGCTATGGTTGACTTTAATGGGCTATGGTTTCGAGATGATTAACTTTATTGTTATAATTTTTAGAACAATATTAATAAAAAGATACTTATTATAATTATATTTACTTAAGCAAACAACCATTTTCTACCAAGTAATTAGATCCAGTTACACCCTTAGCAGCATCACTTGCCAGAAATGCAATCAGTTCAGCTATTTCTTCGGGAGCAGAGACTCTGCCTAAAGCAGTCAGCTTTGCTTGGTTTTCCCAAGATGTTTGAATTTCAATGTTTTCCAAAATGTTAGTTTTAACAGGTCCAGGACTAACAACGTTGACCCTTACACCATGTGGAGCTAATTCTAACGCAGCTCCGCGTGAGAAATGGTCCAATCCTGCTTTAGAAACACTATACGCCTGCCTGTTAAAGGTTCCCACAATAGAAGAACCCAGGACGCTCGAAACGTTCACAATATTTCCTTTAGTCTTAATTAGATGAGGTACCGCTAAAGTTGTTAAATGAATTGGTGCACGAAGATTTGTATCTATAACTTCACTGAAATCGCTATAAACTTTTCCGTCTAAAACAGTTCCATATCTTAATATACCTGCGTTATTGACAAGAATATCCAGTTTACTGTATTTCTTTATCGTATCATTAACAATTCTTTTGCGGTCTTCTTCGATCGACACATCAGCATTTATAACCAGCGGTGATTTACCAACTTCGGCACATTGTTTTTCTACATTCTTCAGTTTTATTTCATTTCGTCCCACCATGACCACATCAGCGCCATCTTTTGCAAACAGTATAGCAGTGGCAGCTCCAATACCAGAACTTGCCCCAGTTATAATTACTACTTTATTTTCAAATCTCATTTCGTACACTGCTAACTCTTGGAAGATAAATATAGAACTGTCTTATCATGTGTAAACTTATCTGTGCGCAACGTTCGAGTTATGCACCCGATTCTTTTTATCAGAACAGTCGTTCTGTCCCGCTCAGGTTTATTAACTGTGTGAACAACATAAATAATTTACCAATAAAATAATTACATTTGTCGTTAAAAAAAAGATATATACATACAAAATGTAAGTCGTGCTAAAGCCGACAGATTAATTTGATAAGTGTTATATTAATTGGACACCTCAAGGTCTATTCTATGAAGTCTGTAGTCTGGAGGTCTAAAACATGTAATACTTGGTGAGCAAAAATTTTTATCTCTCACATCAGGGTAACCCACTACCACACTGATAAGAGCACTAATGTGTCAAACTGACGGTCTGAATGCTTAATATTTTACATAAATATTAAGCATTAATATATACAAATTTACGTTTGAACTAACAGTCATAAATCTCAATCTGATTTTTATCTCAGTTCTCTTTTTTTTTTTGTAAAATAAGGGTGAGATAATGATAAAGAATCTGGCACAAAAATGGACATCGTTAGGATCGTGCCAAGATCGTCAAATTAATTCGCACCCCCAAGGACTCGGAAAAAAGTTTGCGAAAAACTTTCGAAACCTCATCGTAGAGAATGGCTGGAGGCTTTCAATACTGCACCGGCAGTGGGCGAAGTTTTAATTTGAAATGTTTGATCCCATTTCTCAAAACAGATATTTAAATACAAATTATTTAACCAGACGGTCGTAACGAAATACAGATGAATTGATTTGATATTCATTCAAACGGCGCTTGGTAATGGAACCGAGTGTTTGACTTTCTTGGTTATTAAGATGGAGTATCTTACAGAATTATTGTTTTCTGAAATATCGAAGATAATATGCATAAGCAGACGTGGGTATTTATGTGTGAAAGTCATAAAAGTTGAGGTAAAACAGAAATTGGGTCACACGTTATATGGATATCAAAATAAAATAAAAAGTTGTTTAAATTCTCCATTTTGACATAGACAAGAACATTTTCTTACATTAAAATAAAAATACATTATCAAAAGGGAGACTGGTGCTCAAACTAGATAAACTCTGTATCTTGAGTACCCAGGTCTCAACCCTGCCGTATTGGCACATAAACATACAATATCATCAAGAGCAATATAATCATAATCAATATTAAAAAAAACATCAATAGATATAAGAAAATATTGATCTGTGGTTAACGATGTTGGTTCCACGATTATAAGTAGTTGTTAATGATTTATTGTTTTAAAATTTGTCTTGTGTTACTGTTTATTTGACCTATATAAACTAACAAACTAGTCTTGGAGCCTACTGATCTGTTTAAAGTCAGTGCCAAGCTAAAACATAAAACAACTACAATACAAATGCAAGCGCGAGTTGGTGTGTGAATCGTAATCTATACCTATATGATACCCATTTAACTTGGCGCCGACTTCAGATGTTCTGACCTACTAAGCTACCGAAAGGCTTACACTACTCGTAATCTTGTTATCACTTAAAAACCTTGGAGGGCAGCCTTATAGGGCAACACAATTTTTCCTTTACAGAATAGCATTGTGAATACATAAAAATAGTTTAAAATCTTATGATACCAAACACTTAAAATTTCCTATAGAATTTAAGGGTTTTCTCCAATTTCCTTGAAATCCCATCATCAAATCCTAAATTGGTGACAGAGTGACATTGGGACAAATTTGGGAGTAAATTCTTTCAAATAAAAAAAGAATAATAAAAATCGTTCAATAATTGACAAAAGAGTACACAAAGACACTGAAACGTATAACCTCCACTTTTTTTTAACTTTTGAACTCGGTTCAAAATTGCAGGATATATAACTATAATTGAACTCCCGTAAAATCAAACCAAATATCGTTACTTCAGCAAGCAACCATTTTCAGTCAAGTAATTGGAGCCAGTTATACCCTTAGCAGAATCACTTGCTAAAAATGCTATCAACTCCGCTATTTCTTCTGGGTCTGACACTCTCTTAAGTGCAGTGCAATTTGCTTCGTTCTCCCAAGATGTTTGTGACTCGAGATTGTCGTAGATATCAGTTTTCACTGGACCTGGGCTCACAATGTTGACTCTCACACCATGAGGGGCTAATTCTAACGCAGCTCCGCGTGAGAAATGGTCTAATCCTGCTTTAGAAATACAGTACGCCTGCCTGTTGTAGGTTTTTGCGATAGAAGAACCGAGGACACTTGAAATATTCACAATGTTTCCTTTAGTTTTGATAAGATGAGGCGCAGCTAAGGACGTTAAATGAATTGGAGCACGGAGATTAGGGTTTAACACTTCGTCTAATTCATTGTAGACTTTTCCATCCAACACAGTGCCATATCTTAATAACCCTGCGTTATTAACGAGCACATCAAGTTTACCGTACGTTTCTATTGTATTATTAATAATCCTTTTGCGGTCTTCTTCTATCGACACATCGGCTTTAATAACCAGCGGTGTTTTACCAACTTCAGAACATTCTGTTTCTACACTTTTCAGTTTCGTTTCGTTTCGTCCCACCATGACCACATCTGCGCCATTTTTTGCAAACAAAATGGCAGTGGCAGCTCCAATACCAGAACTTGCTCCAGTCACAATTACTACTTTATTTTCAAACCTCATTTTGCACAGTGCAAACTCTTCTGGGATAAATAACGAACTGCATTATAAAGAAGTCTTATCTACATTTTTATCAGTTTTGCGAGTTTTATAACGATATCAATTGCACTAAAGCATAATCTTTCAGGTTATCACTATTTGACTGCGATTAAAACATAATCTCTACAATTTACGTTTAGTACCCTTACTTTTTATGCATCATGTGAATAGGTAGTGTTATTATGAGAAAAGTGTAATTAAATCCTAATCCGAAAATTTGAATTAATATTCTTTACTCAATAATGAACGGCTTAACTAATCTGAAATTTGGATCTGAGAAAGATTAAAGTCAGAAATATCACGTATGATATCTTTAATCTTGATATTCATAAGGAAATAAATCAATGCTACCAAGCAGAAAAATACAAGTATCATAACTTTTATATTACCTTCAATATCAAACAAGTTGGTTCATGCCTCGCCAATTCGTTTACTGGTTCTGTAATCAGGTTCCCATTGAGTTTTTGCTGAGGAAGTTGTGATATATACGCGTTCAATACTGCGTAACGTTGCCGGTTCGAGTTATCTTTATTGCGCTCTTGATTACGCCCGCTCAAGCCGGCAATTTGATTAGGCCTGGTAACGTGTGATATTCACAGAGGGTTTCCTGGACTTAGATGAATGTAAGGAGCGTTTGAAGTGCCTGTACGGCTAAGAACTGTTTCCTCTGGAGCCTATTGAACGGGGAAACTAGGTGGATTTAGGCGATGGACCCAATTCTTTTACATAACATTAATGTAAAACAATTTTTAAGAATCAACTCATATTTAGATTTTGTGATTTTTGATTAGGCGATTGATGGTAACGTGCGATATTCACTGAGGGTGGACTAAGATGATTTATGAGGATAATTCGAAAAGGATGTTCGGATTTCTGTAACTCGATCACGGTAAAACAGCTTAACGGATCTGGATGAATTTTGGCACAGAGATAGATTATGATCTTGAATAGCATATACCATACTTTTTACCCCGGGAAAAGCTTTTATTCCCACGGTAAAACATCGTCTAGCTCACGCGCACAAAGCTGCGAGCGGGAATCTAGTAATATTTATAATCGTGATCGACTCCATGCGTGAAATCGACCAATTAATACATTCAATAATTTGTTAAGGAATATTTTAAAATTGAATTATAGTTTCATGCACATAAAATAAATAAGTTATTCAATTGCGAGCAGAAACTGTACTGTCAAAGGGAATTCTCGGAACCGGTAAAATTCAGACGCCTCACTTTATTTTCAGGATAGTAAAATAAACTAAACTTAAAACCAATCAATCAAACAGATCGACTGTGAAGCGTTTTCGATCACTATCTATTTTCATATTCACAAAGCTCATTCATACATTTCGAGTTATTTGGTGATGTATGCTTGAACCATTCGACAGCGAGTGACAAACTATTTTCTAGCGACCTACCGGAAAAGGAAGATCAGCGACCAACAAGTAATATTTTTTTAATATTTCTTTAATACAAGTGTGTTTGCATTTGTATTAAAGAGATATTTTAAAAACTAGAAAGTATTTGAATGTAATGAATGCGGCGCGTGTGTATCTATACAAACACATGTCGACAGCGTGCTCAAAAAATGCGATGTGCAAAGGCAATTACGTACAAGAGTGTAAGTACGGATATCCAAAAAAAGAGTGACGATTTAGCTGAAACCTAGTAGTCGATTGTTTCTAACTGATTTCGGGCAGTGTAATCAGCGGACAAAAATCGTGCGGAATTTCAATTAAACAATAGCCATTATTAAAGTGATTTCCGGTTCACTTTCGAACGGATTCTGAATAATGCTGAAATGTAACTTTTCTGGCGCTTTTTTATTCAGCGGCGAGCGCATATTTTAGTAGACAAACAGAGTTCTGTCTCACTCAATATTTAATGGAATGAGTAACATTCCTTTTACGAGGAAATATATTCAGGCGAATAAAAACATGAAGGGAAACTAGAGCGGCAAGAGTTTGGGAAATATCTAACTTATCTAAGTATTGTGGAAAGATTAAATAGCGAAAAAACTAATAATGGTTGAAAACTATGGATCAGCCGTCATCTGCAGTACAAAAAATAGTTTTATGTCCTTTTTTCGGGCGATTCCCATCCGATACCATGTAACTGTTCCTCTTTTGTGACCATGTTACCCTAAACAAATAATCTTGTTAAATCTTTAAGAAGATATTAATTTTTGTATGTATATAAAATTCTTCCGTTACTGACCGACAGACAGAACACAGCCGAAACTACTGGGCGCATAAAGCTGAAATTTAGCATGTATGTTTTTTGGGGGTGTAGGGAGCACTAAGTCAGGTTTTTGGAAATTCCCTCCCAAAGGAGGTAAAAATGTGGGTCAGTGTTTATATGAAACTTTTGTCAATATTTCAATTCCACGCGTACGAAGTCGCGGGCGGAACGGTAGTAAAAAATAAAACAAGGGATCGGATAGGAATAATTCCTTATTTCAAAACAAATAATAAGTTTGTTTAGTACCTACTCCATCTAAATTGAAATAGAACTTTTGACGACGCAAAAAGGTCATAAAAAGGGGCAAATGCCCAAATTTCTATAACATATTCCTCCTTATGATTCGTATAAGGTTTCTCAAAAGCACGAAACACGAACTCATTATTCTTCTTTCGTTGTAATTGAAATGGCATCCATTATTCTTTTTCCCCGTCTCTATAAAACCAGAATGGCAATAATGGCTTCTATAAATTCCGTGATATCTTATTTCACATGGGATAATTTTATTCAAATTATCAAATGTTTTGGTGAAACAAGAGAGACGAAATTAAACACAATAAAGGTTTATTTCAACAGAATTGCATTTATCATTTACATCCGATGTACCTACATGTTTGCTGGATTATGTTTGCATATTCGTTTTTGTATAAACAACCGAAGAAAGTTTAAATAAAACAAATTTTCCACGGATATTTTCACGCTTTATTTAACACAATTATTTTGTTATTAGTTGTGTTATTTTAGGATTTTCGGTACATAGAATATATTAATGAAGTAAGTTTGGCAAATTAGTTCCTCAGTGATTGAGGATT
Organism: Crambus lathoniellus; assembly: GCA_949710035.1. Classification (NCBI taxonomy): domain Eukaryota; kingdom Metazoa; phylum Arthropoda; class Insecta; order Lepidoptera; family Crambidae; genus Crambus; species Crambus lathoniellus. Next base: position 7,848,016 of record OX453315.1, on the reverse strand, counting down.
CCGGGGGAGTAGTGCGCTTCCACCTTTAGCCTTATCACCACTTAACATCAGGTGTGATAAAGGCTAAGTGCTACCCCGCTGTGGATAAAAAAAAATAAAAAAATATTTTGGGAGAGAGGAAAAGTTTTACAATAAAAAAAAATGTCGAGTGCCATGAATAGATTCAATTCGATATTAGTGTAGGCAATGAACAGATTCTTTGTATGGAGACCCATACATTAATTCCTCAGTCGATGAAACTTTGCTGGGTTATAAAATAGCATGAGCCATAAACTTTTAAATGATTATCCAAACAAAAACTCACAAGGAAGTTTGGTATTTTAAACCTAAATATACAAATCTGTTTATATTGAACCGAGTAATTTCTCAGTCCAAATTTATTTTACCAAATGAGTTATTTATACTAGTATGTGATACTTGATAAAAATCCAAAACTTTTTTCTAACATGAGTACGCTTGGCAAAATGGTATAATTCCGTAAAAAGTTCGACATAGACATTTTTCGGTCCAAGTCACCCCAATTATTTTATTAAAATTTGGTGTTTCTGCTAGGATTTTTTTTTGGATATTTCATATTATTGTTTTTATACGTTACATGAATATGTCCGGTGAAGAAAGTTTAGACGTAGCATTTTTCCTAAAAAAGATATCAATGAAATAAGACTTTCATTAAAAGATACCTAACCATCTTTTATTATATTTTTTTGGAAATTTATACAATACTTTTATTTTTTGATACCTACTTTATCATGCTGTAGAGTTTTCTGACTGAGGAATTACTGTGGGGGTCAACTAGCTCCATTGCCTACACTATATCACAAGCCACCATATTCTAACCATCTCCGTGGTTTAGTGGTACACACCACCGGTCTCAGACACAGAGTTCCCGGGTTTGCTTTCCAGAGGGGTACTTACATAATTATTGTATTCGGTTTGGTTGCTGGTAGGATTTATTCCAAGTCCGCCTGGCCAGCTACCATCATCTCGATAACATCAGTGTTTTCGCATTGTTGTGTTCCAGTAGTTACAGAAGGGATAGCCAGTTTCTCAGTTGTTGAGGATTCCGGGATTAGTTCGCTTCCATCTTCAGCCTAATCATCACTTGTCATCAGGTGTGATGAAGGCTAAGCTTTACCCCGTAGTGGAAAAAAATATGACATACAATATACAATATTACTATCAAATGACGAGTTTAGGTGCCGCGCGTCTGAAAACTGCCATCAAGTAAGGCAACGGGGTGAAATATAGCGAGAAAAAAAAGAAGTTTAACGGAGGAAGGTTCTTTTTTAAGTATACAAATTTCTATCAAAGTAACCTAGTGAACACTTAAAATCACTGATTACTGTCAAATTTACTGATATGTCGCAGCCAAGTAGTTAAATCCGCCATTTAATTAAACGCCTAGACCGATAATTTTTTCCTTAAGCTTTTTATCTTTCCATAAGTAGACGGAGGCCAGCTTCGCGGGCTTCCTCATCGCTTGATCACAACACTAACCTAACCTAACCGAATTTAAACCTATTTTTTTGCGTAAGACGAATAAAAACCAATTTTTTCAAATTATTGCCGCCATGCTAACTACCGCCGTATTCAACTATCCGCCTGCAATAAATATACCGACAACAGTGCCACCTACCGGGTCCAATTGTGGTTTTAAACCATGCAGGAATCCATTGAAATATACATACAAAATTTTAACCAAATCAGTGCAGCCGTTTAGGAGTTAGGTGTCAAAGACACGTAGTTACAGAAGATTTTCGCTAAAACCGCAGTTGAAATCTCTGCAAATACGCCTGTTTTTGCACAAGGTCTATAAGCTAGACTATAGCTAGATAATTCACTTTGATACAGTAACTGGAGCCAGTTTTGCAATGGCTGTCCAGTGCTGCCGCGAGCCATAAAATGTAGTTAAATCGCTGCCTACTTACTGTGTCTTAAGTTGGCGCCAGCTGCTGTATCAATGTAAATCTGCCTTAATATAAAACGCCTTTCAACAGCCCGCGTAACTTTATCAGATAGATTGAGCGTGGCACGTCAATAAATCATATTTGTCATAAAAAGAGCCCCCGGAAGGATGGCTTCCTTCTATACCGTGGAAATATTTTTTCTGTCTCTGTCAACGAAATGATAAGACGTCCCAGTTTTTGTGACTTGGCCCAGTTTGTATTTCCGGTGTATATGTTTTTCTCTTGGAATGTAATCAGTTGACGAAGTGAGGTGAGGCAGTACAGTACAGTGGGTATCTATACACATTTTGCATTGATGACAACTCAGTTGAGTTTGATAATGATAATGACTAACTTCGGATATTGTTGTTTTTGTCAAAATATTTCTAACTAAGATTTTAAACTGATGATACGAGATCCTTTAGATGTGTTAATTGTCAAGGAAAACACATGGCACTGTCCAAAATATGCCCCTTATACTTGAAGGAAAGGAAGATACGGGAAATAATGGCTGAATTCAACTGTACATATAAACGGGCATTGACCATGTACGCCACCTTCACCCTCTAGGCGACCTGTGGATGAAATCAGGAGTGAAGTCCGAGATATGGACAAGCAAATACAGGATAGACCAACTTTCGCAGCCATCGTAAAGGTACCAGTGGAAATTCACAGAACCGAAAATGATAATACACAAGAAGCGAAAACCCCTATATCTACTAGGAAGTCCAAGAAAACAAAACAGGATAGAAAAGACTCCTATGTCTGGTCGGAACGAACGTCTCATAAAGAGTATATGTCTGAAACATCTGAGGCTGAATATCACTCTTCCGCCAACGAGTATGAGTATCATAGCAAAGGTAAATCAGATAAACAAAAAGGAATTACTTTTGAAGAATTAGTTTTCCGGGTAAGAGAGATTTTTTTTATTAAGAAACTATCATTAGCTAATAAACTTAAAAATATTATGAAATTATGCATTGAGTGGTTAATACTATTGACGGTAGACAAAATATCTGATTCACCTTTGTTGGAAATGGTAATAAACTGGTTTAATGGATAATAATAAAAAAATAAAATTAAGTATTGCCCAATGGAATGCCCAGAGTCTCCGGCCTAAGCTGCAAACTTTCTCGGACTTACTGATTCAAAACAAAATTCACATAGCCGCTATATCAGAGACTTGGCTCGAACCAGATAGCCACCTTAAAATGAGTGAATATAACATCTTTCGACATGATAGAGATGATGGTTATGGTGGTGTAGCTATCATAATTCATAAGTCTATAAGATCTAAAAAAGGCACCTTTTGTATCAGTAACTCTGAGATAGAGATTTTACATGTTGAGGTACATAATTGCCCCCTGATTAAGAATATTGTGTCTATATACTGTCCCTCTACTGCACGTGCAAGTTATTCAGACTGGAATAATTTATTTTCATCTTTTAGCAACAATACAGTCATCCTAGGCGACTTCAATGCTCATCACAGCAACTGGTCTTGCAAAACGGACACTAGAGGTGTACAGATTCTAGACGCTATGTCTGATAATAATTATGTTTGTCTTAACACAGGATCTGTAACTAGAATAAGGCTAGTGGATGGCAAATTACAGAAATCGTCTCCTGATTTATCCTTTATCTCATCTGACATAGCGCTAAACTTTAACTGGACAGTACTTAACGAAACGCTAGGAAGCGATCACTTGATTATAAAGCTTATGACAGAATATGAAACCAGTAAAAACCTGCTTGTAAAAAGAAATTTTAAAAAAGCGGATTGGTCGGCTTATTCCTCTCTTTTACAGGAATTGTTCTCCGATTTTGTTGTACCTGAGGACCCCCAAAAAGCTTATAACGAATTTACCAAACTTATTAATATAGCTGCAGATACTCATATACCCCTTAATAAAATTAATAGAAACCCGAATTCTAATTTTGCCCCTAAATCATATTGGAATGCTCAGTTATCCAGGGTGGTAGCAGAGCGCCGATTAGCGTTAGTTAAGTTCCGCCGCAATCCGTCTCCCTCTAACTTAAATGAACTTCAGAATAAAATAAGTTATGCGCAAAAACTAATAAGACAAGCTAAACATAATAATTGGACTCAGTTCTGTTCTGCTATAGATCACAATACTTCAGCTTCAGATATGTGGCAAAAGTTAAAATGGTTAAAAGGCCACAATACATCTAAAAACAACTCTATTGATAATTCTCAGGCTATGGCTCTACTCCAGAAGCTTGCTCCGGATTCAGTACCTCGCGAACCACCAAAATTTTTACATTGTAACGGTAAATTAGAAGAAAGTATCTCCATCCAGGAACTAATTACATGTATTAAAAAGAAGGATACATCTCCTGGATGCGATGATATTTCATATTCTATGATAAAAAACTTACCAAAAAATGCAAAATATATTTTACTCGCCTTATATAACAAGTTTCTTTCGACTGGATTCGTCCCCTCACAATGGAGAATGATTAATATTATCGCTATACCGAAGCCCGGAAGGGACTCTGAGCAAATAACATCTTTAAGGCCTATTTCACTTATGACATGTATGTGCAAAATATTTCACCTCATTATCAGTAGAAGGCTTGAATGGTTTGTCGAAAAAAACAATATACTGTGTGATAATACGGTAGGTTTTAGAAGGGCTAAAGGCTGTTTAGATAGTTTGAGCACTTTAGTTTCACGCATATACACAGGTTTTTCGAAAAGACTATCGACGATTGGCTGTTTTATTGATATTACTGACGCCTACAATAATGTGAATATTGAGGTACTTATAAGAAAGCTAGAGGAATGCGGGATAGGGTCTAAAATATGCCACTATTTATGGAATTTTTTGAGAGAGCGACACTTGACAATCAATACTGAAAAAGGAAGCTTAACTAGAATAACTGGACAAGGTTTAGCGCAAGGAGATCCTTTATCCCCCTTATTGTTTAATTTAGCCACAAAAGACATTTGTAAATTACTGGGCAAAGATATTTTTATTTCTCAGTACGCTGATGACTACGTCTTATATAAAACTTGTCGCACATTAACCGAGGGTCAGAGTAGCCTGCAGATAAATTTGAATAAGTTCGATAAATTAGTCTCAGAGCTAGGTCTAGAAATATCAACAAAAAAGAGTCAAACTTGCGTATTTACAACAAAACATTGCCGTGAAAATGTCGTATTGTATGTTAATGAAATACCCTTAGAAAACGTACAGCAAATTAAATATTTAGGTGTATGGCTGGACCGATCCCTAAGATGGGCTAAGAATATTAATGAAGTGCGAGAAAAAGCGTTAAAATTCATAAATATATTTAAGATACTTGCAGGCTCTAACTGGGGAGTTCACCCAATACACCTAAGGAGGTTATATATTGCAATTGTTAGAAGTCGCTTAGACTACGCTTCCTATTTATTTGATAACGCTGCACTTTGCCACACTTCGAAATTAGATAAGGTTCAAAACCAATATTTACGTCTAATAGGCAAGTTTGTTAGGAGCACCCCCATCCATGTTATGGAATCCGAACTCATGATACAACCTCTGTTTGTACGTAGAGCATATCTGGCTGGCAAATTTCTCCTTAAAGCAAAGTCATTTAGTCAAAATAATTTAATACTGGACCTAGACCATCTCTCTGAATTATGCCTAAACCTATATTGGAGTCGAAAAAAGAAACCTCTCTTGGTGACTACACACAACATTCTGAAATCATTAGAAGTTGCTTCCAGTAATAAATTAGAAATGTTTAGTTTGGATAAATGGGTTAGCAGTTTTGATACAGACAGTTTTATCAACTTGACTATCCCAATGGTTGATAAACCCAAAAGATCGTACAGGAGTAATAATTAATTAATCATGTGTAATAAATATATACGTAGTAAATACTCCAGCTTCTATAAAATCTATACAGATGGGTCAAAGGATGAATCAGGCATAGGTGCTGCATTTTTAGATACTCAATTAAAAGAAAATATGAAGTTCTGCATCAATAATAATTATATCTCTATAATGCATGCTGAATTAATAGCGATAGTTGAGGCTCTTTCATACATTATGTCTATATCAAATGGCAGCAACAAAAAGTTTGTAATTTTGACCGACTCAAAAAGTGCACTACAGCATATTTTAAAATGTACTTCATCTGAACGAGGCATTCCATTGGCTTATACTATACTGGATTGTATCCACAAACTAAATCAAAATAACGTTACGGTTATCTTGCAATGGGTGCCTTCCCATATTGGTCTCATAGGTAATGACATAGTAGATAAACTGGCCAGGGAGGCTGTGGTGGGTGGGGATGAAGTAAATTGCCAGCCTTACTTTACCAACCTGATGTTCATTGTTAGAGAACGTTGCCGTAAACTGTGGTCAGAATATTTCAGTGAAAGATCTTTGACAAAGGGCATCTGGTATAGAACTATTCAACCCCATCTACCTCAGCATCCTTGGTTCGAGCAGGATCACCTGGGAAGACACAATGTTGTAATGGGTCTTAGGTTGCGTTCCGGACACATACCACTGAACAAATTTGGCTTCCTAATGAAAAGGGTTAATTCTGCCAATTGTACTGAATGCGATATAGTCGAGGATGTTTACCACATTGTTGTAGAGTGTGTACGGAACGATGCGGCGAGACTAGATTTAAAAACTAGGTTTAATATTAATAATAACGAAATTGGCTGGTGTAATAGCATTTTGTCCTCTCCTCTTTCGGAAGAGGCTAAAATGTTGTACGCCGTTGTGCATGTAGGCCTACGTCATAGAAATTTAAATAATTAAGTGTACCTAATGTACTTGTTTCTTCTACAGGGGTGACATGTTCAGTGTTGAACAAACCCCTTATTAAATAAATAGAAAAAAAAAAAAAAAAAAAAGATTTTAAACTTATTGGTCATTATCACTAAGTATAACTATTATGAAAGACGGGATTCATACCATGTTTATTTTGTTTTTCGAGTTCCCGATATTTCGGCGCAGTTGCACACGCCATGATCACGGAGTAACTGACAATTAACTAGTAACTGACAACAGTTACTCCGTGATCATGGCGTGTGCAACTGCGCCGAAATATCGGGAACTCGAAAAACAAAATAAACGTGGTAAAAATCCCGTCTTTCATAATAGTTATATTTCTAACTAGTTGAATATATATAATCTGCGCCACGAAGGGGTAATTTAGCTTTCTTATGATTAAATAATTTCAAAATCGGTTCAGTTATTCCAAAGCCAACCGCGCGTAATTTGCTCTTCTAATGTAATCAGTTGACGAAGTGAGGCAAGGCAGTGGATATAAACATTTCGGATCGATCACAACTCAGTCGAGGCTGATAATCTGTTTGAGTTGACTAACTTTTGAGTTGTATTGTAGTTATTAATGGATTTTGAAATATACCTATCCCTTGATACTTATATCTTGAAGACATCTTTCTTCAGTCACCAGCATTAAAATCTAGTGATTGATGATAGTCCACGAAAAATCATTGCGAACGATTTCAAAGCTTGTTCTCATAATAGGTAAAAGTAATATATTATACACCTCTTAATTTTAATTAGTACAAAGAATTAGGAGATGATATTGTCCATCAATACGAACAATTTTTACTATGAAGCCAACCACGGAAACGCGAAAAAAAAATTCAGTTGTTCCATACAAAAGTACAACACCGACTCAACTAAAATGTATGGAACAGCTAATTTTTCTTTCGCGATGCCGTGGATGGCCCCATAGTAATTTTTTTTCGTATTGATAGACATTATCATCTCCTAAAATCCTTGTACTACTTAATTAAAATTTAGAGGTGTATTATAAAAACACCTTACTGATTATTTACGTGATTTCATTCATACGTTGCTTGTATTGTATATATTTTTGTTATCAGCCTCGTTTTTGGTTTCTCACGTTACAATACTGTCGTAACTTTTGATTTCAACAAAAGTCACTACTTATTTCTGCTGAAATGTGAACGTGTGAAGAAAGATATGGGGAAATAAAACCAGGACTTCTGTCGACTGTGCATATTTGAGTTGAGGCTGTAAAATTATTACGATCAGTTTGGCCTCAATATAGATGTAACGTTGTTGACATGTATTCGAAAAATAACTGAATTTCCAATGCGAATGGAAAACAAACTTTTGTAGATTTTAAGGAAAACCGCACAGCTATTTTCAATCGCGGTTTTTATAATTTATGGTAAGCGCGATCTGTTTATTTTAGTGTAAATCCTACTAATATTATAAATGTGAAAGTTTAGATGTTTGGATGTTTGGATGTTTGTTACTCAATCACGCCAAAACAGCTCAACGGATTTGGCTGAAATTTGGGACACAGATACTTTGTAGCCTGGAGAGGAACATTTTGGAGAGGCTATTTTTTATCCCGGAAAAACATCACATTCCCGCGGGATAACGTCGTGTAGTCCACGCGGGCGAAGCCGCGGGCGGAAAGCTAGTGCCTACATAAATTAAATTGTCCAGAGCATTCGCTCGGACAGTGAAAAGTCGTGGGTTCGAGTCCCATCGGGGTAGATTTTTTCTAATACTTCATTTTAAAATTTTCAATAAGTAATAAAAATGCACTGTGAATGCAAAAAAGTAAAAATTGAAATAACTAAATTCTAATGTTTAAAAAAAAACAATGAAAATCGCGGGTTGCCAATTCAACTACGTTATAATAAGGCTTTTTAAATGGACTTTTCGCTTTTAACATTTTTTATGCAGAGAAGTTAGATTTTACTTGTTTGATTTCGAATAGAATAGAATAGAATAGAATATCTTTATTTCCAAGAATATGGTAGTAGATTAAGATGACAAATAATATAGGATCGGCATATTCTGCCTTCGTTCGGCGTGGAAATTATTAAATTTTAAACATTAAAATAAAGTAAATTTTCTAAACATTAATTAACATAACCATTCCTTCATTGACCATATCACAAATAAGTATTTATTCAAAGTCATTAATTGGGTGTTTGACTGTTGTTGAAATGTTGATATTTAATTATGACATGCGAAAATATAACATTATTGAATAACAAATATGAAAAAGAAATTCAATATGTATTTTAACAAGCGAATTATAAGCTACTTAATTGTGACTCTAGCTATCTCTTTCTAAAACGAAATTTTCTATGGCGAGAGTATGGCGCTATAGAAACGTGAATAGCGCCATACTCGACTAAACCAGAAGAAAAGTAAAACAATTATAATTTTGGTAGCGTTGTTTTTTTTGCCTTTTTTTCATAAATTTTATCTTTGTTATGATACTTATAAGAAAATACCTACTCATATACTTATTTATAAAAATAATAAATTCATCACAAACGTCTGAAACAAACTTATTTGGAAGCTTATAATTTATATTAAGGAAGATTATTTTAATGGTAATTTTGTTTCGCATCTAAACACAAATTATTTTCAAATGGCTGCTTTTCTTATTTCTTGTTTTGCTCTAAGTATTATTTTAGGCCTATGCCCAGCAGTGGGCGTCGTTCGGCTGACATGATGATGATGATGATGATGATTATTTTAGGTAAATTTCTAAAATGTGGAGTTCCGGATGTTCTTGTTACCAACTTGCCTTGCATAAGTGCTTTATAATTGAATCACTTTGAGCGGTACGAATAAAGACCTTGTACTTGTTTCTATACGTTTCTATCCTTGGTCGTCAAATTAATGTGCTTGAATTGGAACAGCATCTAAATATAATACGGACTGGGGTGGACACCTCAAGGAAGATAATTGCAATCTTTTTTTATAAGAGATTTTGTAATGTATTTTATCTACACTCATCTATCTTCATATTTATAATATTAGTATAGATGAGTGTAAGATGTGTATGAATGTATGTAGGTATTACATTACATTATGTATGTAATGAATGAACTTAAAAACTACAGGACCGATTTCAAAACTTCTTTTATTTTTAGAATGCTACATTATCCCTGATTAACATTGGCTATATTTCATCCCGATATTTCCACGGGAACGGGTACCACGCAAGTAAAACCGCGAGGATCCGCTAGTGTTATAATATTCTAATTATAAACTCATACACCTATATTGACACGCTTATACCATAGATTACATAAAATAAATATTAAAAAACATCCTGTATCGTAGTGCTTTCATTCGTTATAGCTTATAGCACACGTCTCTTTTATTTTTTTAAGGATTTACCGGATTCAGGGCCTTCTTCAACCGAGAAATATCAAAATAGGTTCAAAGCGTTGGACCGGAGATGATCGATTACATACATTTTATTTTTGTTTCATTTTTTAAATATACAATATGTAAATTAGTGTAGATAAAGTAGTGTATGAGACTGCACACAACTCGGTGTTAAACAACTCGTGGGATGCTAGTTATTTTTTTTTTATTATTTTTGCATTCACAATGCAATTTTTATTATTGAAAAAATGAATACTTCATTTCATTTATTCGTGGGATGCTATTAAAAACTCGCTGTTTTTAAACTCTTACTCGTGTTTTAATACCCCTCATTATGTGACAGTCACATAAACTACTATATTTATGTGCAGACATTATTACCCACCAATCCGCATTGGGCCCGCGAGGTGGACCATGGCCCATTCTCCTTATCCATCTATAAGGAATGCTTGTGCCCCAGTAGCGGGGACATTAAATGGCTGATGATGATGATTATACCATAGATGACTTGAAATAAATTAATAAAACAACCTATATCGTTATAACCTAGACGTTAGAAAATTATATATATTTAATACAATTATAAAAATTCATAAATCCGTTCAATATGACCCAAATATAATGAGCAAAAGAAGGAATGATAGAGTTATTCCTATGACTCGAGTCAGGACAGTTTTTGCAGCTAGACAATATGATAAACAGGCTGTTTTTCTATATAATATAATTAATAAAAACTTAATATTTACCCATTAAATCTATATAGTTGTAAGAAAACCCTAATGGAGTTCCTAAAAACTCAAAATTACATGCACACAGAATCCCTATTAAAGAGTTAAGTTTAATAGCAGATTTCTGTAGAAATTAAATGAATACAAATATGACAAAACTGCTTTTAATGCAATGTTAATTACAGTAATAATAAGACATAAATTATCCTGTATATAATATTATAACACACATAACATTCGTTACATAAACAGACACAACACACCACACCACAGCGCATACAAATACAAACACGACACATACATTCATTACACTCACACATACACACAACATACATCCATATAATACACGTTTTCTTAGTGTTGCATGCGTTTTATTTTTATATAAGTACCTAGTTAAACCAAAAAATTACATACCTACCAGTGTTACATCATATTGGAAGAGCGGTAACTTCCCAATACAGGTATTTTATATTCTTAAAGGGAATGTTACCACAATGATTTATTGTGTACAATTTGGTTTGTAACAGTTACAAACCAAATTCTGATCTGATAAAAAACATATAATTGATACATATAATCCTCTGAATTCACATTACAGGCGTGAACATGCTCTGCTTCGTTTATATTTACCAAGTGACATCAGCAATACCTACCTTAATGCATAAACAATTTTGTGATGCTTTTCCTGATCAACAAGTTTCTTTTGAAGTTTTCCGGAAAATCGTACGGGATGATCTCAACATTTCATTTGCCAATTTAGGTAATGAAGAATGCGAAGTTTGTGCCCAATATGAATTTCATAAAAAGAAAGAACTACATAACAGTGATGATTCTGACTTCTGTACACGTTTCACAATCCATAAATCCAGATATAGACAAACTCGCAAGGCATATAAAAAAGATGTCAAAGAAGCTGAAAATAGAGCTGGTTCTTTCTATTCTGTAGATTTACAAAAGGTAGTAATGATACCCGAATGAACAATTAAAGAGCGCAATATTTTGTCCACGTGTCATTGCTTTTAATGAAAGCTTTGTACCTTTAGGAAAATCTACAAAAGATAACATCCCTTTTGCAGCCGTTTGGAACGAGTCAATAACTGGAAGATAGCAAGAAAATATTATCTCCACATTTAATGCATTTCTCTTGCACAAACATGATGTTGATTATATAGTATTGTGGATGGACAATTGTTCGGCTCAGAACAAAAACTGGGCTATTTTGAGTTATTTAGTGTATATCATTAACAGCAATCAAATTAGCGCTAAACAAATCACTTTTAAATACTTCGAGCCTGGCCATACATTTATGTCAGCAGACAGCTTTCACCATCAGGTGGAACAAGCCTTAAAAAATAAAAATAAGGTTTACGACTTTTCCGACTTTGTTGATGTAGTGCAACAAGCAAACTCTAGAAAAAAACTATGTAAAAATAATGGAAGTCAATAATTTTTACAACTTTTCCGACTTATCTTCACAACATAAAATGCGTAAAATACAACCTAGAGTGTACCTTAAATATATTATGGTTCTAATTGCAAATCGGGGCGAATTCACGCTACAATATAAAATAAACCATGATGACAAAGAAACACAATGTTTAAACATTTTACAGTTGAAATACCTGAAAACAAGAACATTTCCTGAATTAAGTTTAAAAGCGACTCCCAGGGGAATACTAAAATCCACGAAGAATGAGATTATAAGGAGACTAGTGAAATTAATGCCCGACAACAGAAAAAAATTTTGGTTAAATTTGCCGGTTTCGATTGAAACCAGTGATATACTTAGATTAAGTTTTGCGAGAAAGTTTCATGTGTTTGTTACACACTATCTTATATCATAATACCAAAAGGAAGATTTTGTTTTTATTTTATAAGCATTAAATTTGTCATAAGTAACTGAAAAATGGAAAATGAAGTATTTAGAAAAAATCGACCCTTCTCAGCAGTGCAGTCAGAGCAGTCGCCCGGAAAGCGAAAGGTCGTGGGTTCGTGTCCCATCGGAGCTGATTGTGAGATGGGTCGATTTTTTCTAAATACTTCATTTTCCATTTTTCAGTAAGTAATAAAAATTGCATTGTTAATGCAAAATACTAAAAATTAAAATAACTTGTCATAAGTACTTATTTGATTTTTTATAAGTAAGTAATTATGTTACTTTTCATTTTGATCTCGAATTTTGATTTGTATTGTTTGAACGAGTAGAAGGCTGATAAAATTATTCGATAGTACAAAGTACAGCTAATGAATATTTTAATATTATTGTAAGTGAAAGCCAATAACATTTAAATTACTTTTATAAGACGCTTGCGCTTTTGATAAGAGAGGCGAAGAATTTTTAGTATCTACTTACTTACCTAACAAATTTTTACTTAAAATTTTAATTAAACTCACCTACAACATAGAATGATTATGTTTAATAAATAACTAACTTTTATAACTACTTATTTAGTATTAATTCCTAAGCTAAAACCTAATCTTAGTATGCGTTGCTTATCATAACAACAGTAACTCAGTACTTACTCCTGATAATCTAAGCAATCCATAATTAAGTTATTTATTTAAGGCTTGATATAAATGGATTTACCTCATTTTAAATCGTTCTAATGTATATAAAACCTTATTAAGTTAAGAACATACAAATGCTTTATTTGTGTTATACGTTTCAACAATCACAATTAAGAAAGCTTACAAAAACAAGTCGGGAAAAGGAAAAAATGTCCTAAAATTTTTGGCGCCATTTACTCCAAACTGTGCAAATCATACTTACAGCCGATATCGCTAGCACGGCAGAACTGAAATAATAATTTTTTCATATTTTTTTTCATAACCATTACGACACCGCTGCTTCGATCAACAATAACACATAGTTCTAGATACATGTTGGAGTGACAGACATGGCCGAGCGTTATACGCCCACTTGAGAATATAATTATAAGTAGATTATTTTGACAGTGTCAATAATAATACTAAGGTATTTCAAACTTGGAACGCTTCCTGTCATTTATAATGTAAGAGCGTAACATTCGTAACCATTTTTCTCCGTTTAAAAAAAAGTCAGTCTGTGCCATTTAAAGTTTTCATTTGTAGTTCGTGATCTACTATTGTTGATCAAAGCACCGCTGTCATAAAATTGTAGAACACTTCTTTTTTTAACTTAACAATCCCCATGGCAACCGCAGGATTTACCGGCCTGGGGTCCAAGGCCTTTTCAGCCGAGAAAATATCATAATAGGTTTTATACCTTGGACCGGAAATGATCGTTTTGATGACATTTCAACTTCGATCAACAAAATAACACCTAGTTCGGTTGATCGAAAAATTTTGATTAAAATAAGGATTTTTTTTAAATACATTAAGTATGTGTAGATAAAGAAGTGTTTGAAACTGCCAGTGTTATCGATAAAAAATGTACGAACGAAAAACCTGTGTTTAGTAAGTAGACAATTATTTTCTAATACTTTTTGATTACTTACAAACTAAAGTATGGACAGAAATATTGAAAAAAAATCTGCAATATAGGTACCTCAACATTATCTAACGCGCCTTACTGAAACACTGCGAGACAAAGTGAAAAAATTCGAGTACATTTCGCGCGGTAATATAAGAAGATGGCTGCCGACTTTCCAGTCATTAGTATTCTTCCGTTGTAGCCCATGGCACTCCCTTATTACTGACTACTGACTTTCGTATATTTCAACAACCATTCTTTTGTATTTTTAAACCGACCTGACTTTACTACGAATTTGCATTCTATTCCCAAGCCAGGAAAGTCGATATTTCAAAGTGCAATGCGAAGTGTTAAAACTTTGAGCCCCGAAGTGTCAAGTTCATTACAACACTAATTTACACGTCCTTCCGCACGGAGAATCAAACAACAACTGAATTAATTATGCCAGAAAAATTGCAAATTGAATAATTCAATAAAATTGAGATCTAATCTTGACGAATTTTTTTTTGCCACGGAAAACATTTGTAGTACTCGTACGTTTTCATTGTTCTTTGTGGCTTAGGCTGAGCCTTTTAATTATTTTTTGTAATATATTTTCATCTTTGAGGACATGTTTTTTCGCAAATACTACGCTATTTAAGGAAAGTTATTTAAGAAAATGCCTATGGAAAATAATTGGAAGGCTCGAATATTTTTTGTTATTTATTAGAGCAAACAGTTTTACAATGAATAGGTTATAAATAAGTTACTAATATATTAAACCACTATTTTGTACAGTACAGACAGTACAGAGTCGTACAGTACTTATAACAAACTTAAAAGTTTCACTTTAAAAACTAATATTATTGCGTACCTATGTAATTTTACGTGCTATCGACAGTTCTACGTCCTACTAATATTACTTATAAATGTGAAAGCTTAGATGTTTGGATGTTTAGATGTTTGTTACTCAATCACGCCAAAACGGCTAAACGAAATTGGCTTAAATTTGGAACACAGATACTTTGTAGCTTGGAGGGAAACAAAGGCTACTCTTATCCCGGAAAAAATGTCACATTCCCGCGGGATAACGTCGTTTAGTCCACGCATGCGAAGCCGCGGGCGGAAAGCTAGTTTAACATAATAATGACTTGAATGTTCTTTTATTTGCACTTCTGAGCATTAATTAGGTTTGCCTAGATTAGTCGTTTCACAATTTAGCCCTATTGTTTAATTCCCATCAAAATTATGAGTAGGCACTAGAATATCTAAGTAGGTACAATGTGTTTTGCCCATTGTTGTTTCAAGACGGTTTTGAGTACATAGCAGACAAAAGGAGCTTACATCTGCGTAAGTTGTGATCGTTCGTTTTAGATGTACTGTTTACACAGAACCTCACTCAGCTCGTATTTATCTAGTCTGTGGTTTCGGACTTACTACAGTTTAAAGCTTGTAAGTAGTTCTGCTAATGGATCGATCTTGTTTTCCATTAAGCATTAGTTTTAGTAATTACATTCAATGCTTTAGTTTTATACGGTTTTCAGTATAGACACACACAACTATTTTATACTTACCTGACTACATGCTCATTGGAACTGACTGCCACACTCTGCAGTAGTATATAAGTATAACGCAGTAAAAAAGCTCAGAAAGCTTTATAGACACACACAACTATTATACTTACCTGATTACACGCTCATTGGAACTGACTGCCACACTCTGCAGTAGTATATAAGTATAACGCAGTAAAAAAGCTCAGAAAGCTTTATAGACACACACAACTATTATACTTACCTGATTACACGCTCATTGGAACTGACTGCCACACTCTGCAGTAGTATATAAGTATAACGCAGTAAAAAAGCTCAGAAAGCTTTATAGACACACACAACTATTATACTTACCTGATTACACGCTCATTGGAACTGACTGCCACACTCTGCAGTAGTATATAAGTATAACGCAGTAAAAAAGCTCAGAAAGCTTTATAGACACACACAACTATTATACTTACCTGACTACACGCTCATTGGAACTGACTGCCACACTCTGCAGTAGTATATAAGTATAACGCAGTAAAAAAGCTCAGAAAGCTTTATAGACACACACAACTATTATACTTACCTGACTACATGCTCATTGGAACTGACTGCCACACTCTGCAGTAGTATATAAGTATAACGCAGTAAAAAAGCTCAGAAAGCTTTATAGACACACACAACTATTATACTTACCTGACTACATGCTCATTGGAACTGACTGCCACACTCTGCAGTAGTATATAAGTATAACGCAGTAAAAAGCTCAGAAAGCTTTATAGATGCAATCAAGCGTCTGCAAAGCGAGAGTGACCCGGAACATCAGCCGCGCGATTGACGCTGGCAGTTTATCTCATACACCAAATGGCATAAGATACGAATAGGGATCGACCTTCACCCATATTTAAGTAAGCTAAATAATATATCGCAAGTGGGTTGGCAAAAATTTTCTTGCCAAGACATATTTTATTACTTTTCTTATTTTTTTTTTTACTCAAAAATTGCACCTAAGTATCTCGTATTTTTAATCATATTATACCAAGCGATAGTATGAGGCATACAGAATTAATTATTTAACAAACAAAATGGTGCAAGTTACTATTTTTTTATTAAACTTTCAATCGTTGCCAACCCTATGTTCTGACAGAAATAACGTAGCCAACCCAGCGTTTTTACAAGCTTTTTATTAACTTGCCATGTTAGTTAGTTAGTTAGTATGTTAGTTAGTGGGGGACTTTCCAGTGTCCGTTGGAGTTGAAATTTTGTATACAGGTTTGGTTTAGATGACAATACAATATTAAAGTACAGTCAGCAAAAAAGCTTGTCATAAAAATGATTTTTTTACTATAAACTTATTACATTCTGTAGACTCCATTCTATCTAAAAAATATTCATTAAACAAATGCGTGCAATTCGATATCGATTTGATTCGATTAAACATAGCCTTGACAGAAAAATTTCGGCCAACCCACTGGCAACATATTATTGCCTACTAAGTTTGATTTAAAATACTTTTGGTCCATTAAACAGATGAGAGAAGGTCGATGCCTATTCGTATCTCAATTGAATCCAAGCCAAGGAAAAAGTTGTCCTGCGCCGCTAACGCTCCCGCTTAGCGGACGCGTAGATTGGCCGAAGCTCAAAGCACACTACCTAGGTACTTAAATCAAAGCTCAGGTAGGAATAATCTTAAATATTAAAGATTTCTATAACTTTAGGATAAGCAATTTATTTTGTGTGGGATAAACTAATGAAATAAACAGTTTGAAATTTAATTTATTTTTTATCCAAACGTGTCACTTTCAATGATACTAAAATAATGGGAATCAAAATATGCTCTAAGAAGTTAATTCTATTACTTAGCTAAAGTTCTTTTTAATTGGACCTATTCTCATAATGGTTAGATAGAGCAAGTAAACAACCGTGAAATAAAAATAAAAATTTGATGCTGCAGTGCTGACGCGCAATAACTAAAACTTTAAAATTACCGCATGAGCAAATGTTTTTTAATCAAACTGCCACCAGTCACCATAAAGAGTTTTGTTTGCCAGGAGTCATCATCATCATCATCATCATCATTTCAGCCGTACGACGCCCACTGCTGGGCATAGGCCTCCCCCAAGGATCTCCACAGCGATCTGTCCTGCGCTGCTCGCATCCAGCGGCTTCCCGCGACCTTGACCAGATCGTCGGTCCACCTTGTAGGGGGTCTGCCCACGGAACGTCGTCCGGTTCGCGGTCGCCATTCGATGCCAGGAGTCATCCGGTTAATATTACTTGGGCCCGGATATCGGTATGTGTTTGCACGCAAACAAACCCTGCTGCTAATACTGAAGCGTTTTAATATTCTTTCTACTAACTCGCAAAGTTTCTAGCGATATGACAGAAGTTTTTTTTACAATTTTGCAATATAAGTTTTTACATAAATGATTTAACCACTTCTGTGGTCTAGTGGTACACACCACCAATATCAGACCCAGAGGTCCCGGGTTAGATTCCGAGAGGGGGTACATATTGAATTTGGTTTGGTTGGTGATAGGGCTTGTTCAAAGTCGGCCTGGCTAGCTAACACCACCAGATCTAAATCTGATGCCATAACAACGATGTTTTCAGCATTGTTGTGTTCCGGCAGTTACAGATAAGTTAGCTATTCCTCAGCCTTATCATCACTTAACATCATGTGTAATGAGGGCTAAAGGTCATAGCCCACTTATACCGCACCGCTCCCACCCAACCAAAGTATGAGCAGTGAAATATGGACTTAATGTCGTGCTCTGTAGACGCACTTTAGCTTGCGGCAGGCTCGCTTACCGCGCGTTGTCCGCGTGCTGTCTGCTATTGTATATTGTTACTGTAAAGTGCATCTACAGTGAACGATATTAAGTCCATATTTGGCTGCTCATACTTTGGTTGGGTCGGAGCGGTGCGGTATAAGTGGGCTACGACCTTAATTGCTACCCCGTTGTAAATAAAAGAAAAATAATGCCGTGGACTTTTCGAAGTGCCCGTAGATGCAAACTTTCTCGCTCACTCCTATTATGAAATATTTTCGCGACATTTTATTATTATTTACCTAGCATAACATAACATAACCAGTAGTTCCAAGTAAAAGCAGTTACATTTTAAAATTATGCTTCAATGATAGTTCTATTTTGCGTTACTCAAGCTTTCTAATAAACATCGTTAAGTTAACATCGCTATCATGTAAAGGAGATGCCATGATGTTTAAGATCCTCATTACAATAACGTAAATGTAAGGAATAACAAAAATAACTTAATCTAAGCTATTGCATAGTTAGTATTTATATAAGTTAT
This sequence comes from Crambus lathoniellus, assembly GCA_949710035.1. NCBI lineage: Eukaryota > Metazoa > Arthropoda > Insecta > Lepidoptera > Crambidae > Crambus > Crambus lathoniellus. The sequence goes on along the minus strand of OX453315.1, from coordinate 7,828,882 downwards.
TTGGCTGTAAATTTCCCTAAAATAATAAAATAAAATAAAATAAAATAAAATAAAATAGGCGGTTCTCACATTGGCAACGCATCCAGCGGGCCGATCGCCGTAATTCTATGCAGCACGTCTTGATCACGTTTGCGTCTTGACGTTTGACTTCGTATTGCCGTAATCACATAACGACGCACACGTCACGCAAACCTATAGTCCTACAATCCTGTCTGATCCGGTGACATTCGTGACAGAGGAACCACTTGCAATACGAAATTAGCTGTCACAATAGACTGTCGTATGAAAACTGTTTTAGCTCCAAAGATTATCACCGGAACAAAAAACGTTGTCGCACTGTCAAAGCCGCGCGTTATCAAAAACGGTTTTGCACGTCAACTGCACGTACACTTCGACTAATGCGTCATAGGATTACCACGATCGGGGCCCAGTTGCGCAGATCTCCATACTGCGTTGCGTCGCGTGTTCAGTGTGTTGGACTCGGCATGTTATCTAGCGCATTTTCTGCAATCCCGCGCTTTACCGCGCTCCGCGAGGGGGCGCGGTGCGGTGTGAGAAACGCCTGATAAGATATTATTAACGCCAATGATCGGAAAGAAACGATAGCCAAAGAGCTGTTAAACGAAAAAAAACGATATGAGCGATGCTAATGTATCTAACGTCTTACATGCAATATGCGACTTAGTTAAAGTGGAAAACCTAAGTTAAAGACGGTCCCCAGAGCAAACTTAAAACAATCTCAATAAAACATTCAAATCTCAGTCGTGTAGAATCGCGCAATAAAGCACTGTATTAAGATATTTTATGCTACAAACGTGGCCTATATCTGCTTTAAGACAATACGGATAATTTAAGCCGGGCTCGGTACGGATGCAAAAATGTGCATTCACATTTTCTGCGAATCACGTACTTATGTTATATATGGCTCTACGTCTCGGAGTCCACTGCACGCCGGAGTGAAATATTCCAGAGACCTCGTTTCAGTTTGCTCGAGCTGAAGGATACTTTGATATTATATCGCAAGAATGATATTTATTAACTTCTTTGTGTGTGAAATGTGACTGGATTTCATGGTATTTTTATGAAGTCAAGGTTTTTAGAATAAACATCCGCTCACAGTTTTCAACTTAGGAGTTTATCAACTTAATCTTTAAGAAAACACGAGGATACCTTCACTTCGATCTAGAATCCAAATAATCAACACTAAAGCTTTAAAAGATCAACTTCGTTAGTAGGAATTACACTGGAAGTGTCGAAATTTAAAGAAAAATCTGGAAACGAAATAGACCCTCCATCACTGACATATTTTGAAGACTGTGCAGAGTAGGAAAAAGGAGGTTTACCACTTTTCGAGTGGAAATCCGAAAATATTCAATGAGAGCACATTTAAAACGGAAACGGGACTTGGAAATAAAACGGTCGCCATAAAACTTTTTACTGGTAAAGTTTATGTGACGTCAATGTCAAAAGGCCATTGAACTCAGCCGGCCTTCATGAGAGGCACTCAGGGACAGATCTGAGCCGAAACTTTTTCATGACTCACATTTGTCTGCCTGCACAGATTGAGCAGATTTCCGGCCCTAATAAATGGGTAAGCATCGATTTATTTTTCCTCACCGTCGCGACGGCGTTGGAGAAAAAAATATTTGATATTAGCTTGTACTATGTTGTACTATGTATGTAATTTGCTAGTTGTAGCATCAACTGCTGCCTGCTGTACCACTAGCATGAAAAACTGTCGTAATTGTAGTAAACTATCTAAACTACCCGTCACCATCCTGTTGCCAAAATAAGTTTTTAGTAAAAATTACATTTTTATGAGAAGTTTTTTTGCTGACTGTACTTTAATATTGTATTGTCATCTGAACCAAACCTGTATACAAAATTTCAGCTCCATCGAACACTGGGAAGTGGGTCAAATTTATGCTTGCAAGATTTGTCCCCCACTGCTAACTAACATGGCAAGTTAATAAAAAGCTTCTAAAAAGGCGCTGTTGCATTATGTAATACCTATGTCTTTTTATGTTTGTTAGTACATATGTATTGTCTTTGGTTTTTTCTTTTTTTTCGTATGTATTTTTATGTATAAGGCGATCTCTTCAAGGCACATAAACCCACGAGGTCTTGCTGAGGATAAATGTACGTAATACCTATTGCATGTAAGTATCCTACTTAATATTATAATTAATGTGAAATTAGATGTTTGGATGTTTGTATGTTTGTTACTCAATCACGCCAAAACGGCTGAACGGATTTGGCTGAAATTTGGGACACAGACACTTTGTAGCCTGGAGAGGAACATAAGCTACTTTTTATCCCGAAAAAAGATCACATTCCCGCGGGATAACGTCGTGTAGTCCACGCGGGCAAAGCCGCGGGCGGAAAGCTAGTGTGATATATTTTTGAACAATAAATAAATAAAAAAATCTACAGAATTTTTGTCCTTTAAACGACCGCAAGAGGCGCTCCTCTGGTTTTCAAGCAACATCAGCGAAAACGATAGATTTTTCATGCTATTTTAATTTTATTTATGCAGGAAATTTACAGACATTTTTAATTACATAGACAGTAGGTATTCCGCCTCTGTGGTCTAGTGGTTCATACCACCGATTTCAGACCCAGAGGTCCCGGGTTCGATTCCCATCAGTGGGGGTACATATTGTATTCGGTTTGGTTGGTGGTAGGACTTGTTCTTAGTCCGCCTGGCAAATCTTATCTAAGTCTGACGCCATAACAATGATGTTTTCAGCATTATTGTGTTCCGGCAATTAGAGATAAGATAGCCAGTTCCTCAGTGATTGAGGATTCCGGGAGTAGTGCGTTTCCACCTTCAGCATTATCACCACTTATCATCAGGTGTGATGAAGGCTAAGTGCTACCCCGTCGTGAATAAAAAAAAACTAGCTTTCCGCCCGCAGCTTCGCCCGCGTGGACTACACGACGTTATCCCGTGGGAATGTGATATTTTTCCGGGATAAAAAGTAGCCTTTGTTCCTCTCCAGACTACAAAGTATCTGTGTCCTAAATTTCAGCCAAATCCGTTCACCCGTTTTGGCGTGATTGAGTAACAAACATCCAATTGACACCTGACCTGTAACATGTAACCCCAATCAAGTGCAAATAAATATATATATATATATTCCAAGCATCTAAACTTTCACATCCATACTAATATTATAAATGTGAAAGTGTGTTAGTTTGTTTGTCCGTCTTTCACGTCAAAACGGAGCAACGGATCAACTCGATTTTTGGTATGGGGATAGTTTGGGAGCTGGAGAGTAACATAGGCTACTTTTTATTCTGGTAAATTATAAAATAAAAATGATTATTTTGTATAGAAAATCGATAAACTGACGTACTATACAAAACTGTCATTCTTCCATAGCCGCTTCCAAAGAGGTATGTCAAAGAGTATTGTAATCACTAACGTTTCGTTTTAGCCGCTTTGGATTACCTACTGTATAAAAAACAGTGTATAAAACTTCTTCGCGGTTATTTATTTTCATCTGTCTATCTATAATAGATGTTGGTGATACGAAGTTTACCGGGTCCACTATAATTAATATGGCAAAACAACGTTTGCCGGGTCAGCTAGTTTATAATATTAATAATAATAGGATCTAAGTATAACAAAATAAAATCACACAAATGGGTACAGTAGCCGTAGCACGAGAAACTGTCGTCATGGTAACCGTTATCGTGATCGTATTATTTTGTATGAAAGAAAACCAGAGCAGTGCTTCGTTTATGGAACTGACATTAAATTCATATTTGACGGCAGCACTTTGACAGCTTTTGAAGGACGGTATAGTTCACTATTCGATTACCATTACGATAATTTTTCATGCTAGGGGTAAGTATTTGATATTTGAATTCATTCACAATAAATTCGAATATGAAAGGGAGGGACTTACTTCATCATCATCATTTTAGCCGTACGACGCCCACTGCTGGGCAAGGGCCTCCCCCAAAGATCTCCACAACGATCGGTCCTGCGCTGCCCGTATTCAGCGGCTTCCCGCGACATTGACCAGATCGTCGGTCCACCTTGTAGGGGACTTACTTATTCACATTTAATGCTTTTATCTTAAACTAATTAAACTGTAAACTATATAATACGAGAAAGGTAACATTATATAAACCGCATAAGTCGTTCGCTCATTTCTAAATAACTTCATAACGTTACAATGATATTTAACGTGAACTGTTCACAACATTAAATTCACAACATTGAATTAATCAAAACGGTTCATCCAACTAACATAATTAATTAATCAGTCAAAGTAATTAATCCCTGTGGCATGAACTATCACATTCACGCATCAGTTAAACAGAATGTTACGTAGTTTGCAAACGTCAACGAAAGGAAATACCTAACTAGCAATAGGTTTCCAGCTACCGATAGAACATTAAATATTCATAATAATATTACCTGTATAGGAACAATACCACTACTATTGTTGTGAAAAAAAAAGAAATATATATAGCTTACTTCCGCGAAAACCCAACATGCAAGATGCACCGCCTGTCCAATTTTTGTCCAAAATGCACACCACGAAACACGAAACTGTTAGTGCACTAAACCTGCAGCTAGCAAGACAGTGACGCACCTTGCACCTTCACCGATTAGACAAATCTACACTTAGAAAAATTGTGATAGTAAAAAAACCACGAGCCCCATAAGTAGCTTTCAGGCGAGCTACTTATGGGGCTCGTGGTTTTTTAGTATCACAATTTTCCTATACTTACAAAAATTGCATTGTAAAGGCATAAAAATAATTAAAAATCTTAATCTACACGTTTCGCCCCAACCTGGCGCATCCTCTGGAATAAGCTCGTGCGAAAGCCAGCACCGAAGGAGTTACCATGCCTACCGACACCGTACTGAAAATTCTTCTTCTTTTCGAGTCATCAGCAAACCTAAACTGTGTCAGACCAAACTCTGCTACTAGATTGCAGAACAAGTAGCCGCTAAATTTTTCCAGCGTGCAGTTGTCAGGACACGCAGTACACGATATCAGATGTTCCATCGTTTGGAGCCAGCACCATTATCGAATTTCCACCACGAAATAATCTTTTTTTTTAAAGGGAATAATATGGTTGGAACCTGTTGGAACCATAATATTTTCTGCTATAGCACTCTTCGACAGTTTATAAACTCTAGTCATGGCCAGTCATAACATCTCTGTTCATGATGATGTTGTGTCAAATCAGCTACCTTCACTCGCTCCCTCAAAGCTAAGAGAGTTGACACATGGTCAACGATCTTCCCCTGCGTAAGTTTAAACTTTTCACGTTACGCATTTTGAAACTAAGTACTAAATGAAGCGCGAATTGAAAAAATATTGTGTCTTCTACGTTTGCCCTGCCCCTTTTACTACTTCGAACATTTTTAACTATGTCAATTTTTCCTTTACTTCGAACGACTTTCTTGTGATAAATAGTTCTTTTTCTTTCGTGTCGATGGTAAGAAATGCAAGTCAAATCTTCCCCGTCCAGAATTCGGCTAATCAAACTGCAGGCTCAGTAGCAGACCACAGGTCAGGTGTGCAGCTGATCGGACACCCAAGGCAAAGTAAGAGATGGGATATAGATTGTGGAGTTAAACCGCACTAGCACTGATTGTCACGGAGTATCCCAGCGGCATATGTTTTTCTTGCAGCGGCCGACTTGTGTTCTTTATATGGTTATAATCGATAAGAACCCAATTACTTATGTATACCTAAATCATTTTGATGTATCGGAAACGGATTGAAACAACACAACCGATAAACAGAAACTAATCAATTCCTTCGCCCTTTCTCCGATTCGGGTACCCAACAAAGACAGTGGAGGAAAATTATTAATGAACAGTAGAATTAATTGGCCTACCCGCAACTTGCGGGCTGGGACCGGTCGGTGGTTGTAGATGCGCAAATGTCTTAATACACTTCAAAAGATTGACTGGCTCGTTATGCCGTTGTCAATCTTCAGTTGGAATTATTGTCTGGAAATCTTTTGGGGTTTTGTAAATGATACTTTTGATTTAAACGATTAATGATTCATGCTTATGCATTTGTTTCGGATTGCATACTAATACAGTGTTAAGAACTGGAAAAGTTTACGCTTCCGCAGGTGGTATCTATATCTACGTATCATCATCATCACCCATTTAAAGTCCCCACCGCTGGGGCACATGCATTCCTTATGAACTTTTATTATGATTCCTGATGATTGGTGGGGATTAACGACTGCAAACTCAGCCGGGACTAACGACTTAACGTGCCTTCCGAAGCACGGAGGAGTTCGAGATGATAAATTTTGGCCACCCATCCCGTGACCGACCATTGGGCAAGTTGCTTAACTTCAACGATCGCAGGCCAAGCGCGCTAACTACTACGCCACGGGCTCCCAATACACGGGTCAATTCTCTCCTCAATTGATTACAAGGGATTACCATAGATTGGCGCACGGGTAAACTACCTGCCTTCTGCGCCAGAGGTCTCGGGTTCGATTCCCGAACAAGACAAATATTTGTGTGCATGAACATGTCTATTTGTCTTGGTCTGGGTGTTTTCTATGTATATTAAGTATGTATTTACAAACAAAAAGTATTTAAGTATATATTTATCCGTTATCAAGTTCACGTAGACACAGTTTCTTAAGAAATTAACTACGGGCTTAGATAATTGGTGTGATTGTAAGAAAATATTTATTATTTATTTATTATTATTTATTATCTTAAACACAGGGCATCACATCGCCCGGCTCCTTAGTTCATTCACCAGCTGGCGCATAACAAACATTTTAGTCGTAATAAGTGAAAGTTGCCACAAGGTGGACCGACGATCTGGTCAAGGTCGCGGGAAGCCGCTGGATGCGGGCAGCGCAGGACCGATCGTTGTGGAGATCCTTGGGGGACGCCTATGCTCAGCAGTGGGCGTCGTTCGGCTGACATGATGATGATGATGATGAAGTGAAAGTTACGTGACTGAAAGTGCTAAAAACGTCGTATTGAAGTAATTTACGTGACTAAAAGTGTTAAAAACATCGTGTTGAAGTAATTTTAGAATTAATTAATACAACTTTAACAATTTAGAGCAGATTACTGGCCTCTGTCACTCAGGTGATAAACCTAATATAGGGGTCAGGGACTTCATCACTAACATGTGAAAAAATTGTGACAATAAATATTTCTTAATTCTTATTCTTATTACCTTTATACAACCTCTACAATGTCAGTCGGTGCCAAGCGATATAGCTATTAGGTATGTATTTCACACCACACCGCGCGTGAAATATTGTGTATTATTGTTTCACTAAATATATGTTAGTTATATAAATTTTTCCTTTTTTGCATTCACAATGCAATTTTTATTATTGAAAAATGGAAATTTTTTCTACTTACTTACTTTATTTTTCATTTTACGTGTTTTTGGGAAGTGAGTTTTTGTTGGCAGTTTTTGTTTAAAGGCGGTTTAGTTTTTTTGAAAAAATTTGTCTATTTTACCATTTTTAGTGTATGAAATCGAATGAGCAAGCCTAGCACAATGTGCAACGTTTAAAACTGTAGCCCATATCTAAATTAGATCACTCAGACAAGCCCCAAACTCCAACTCTTAACTGTTATGCAGTTTTAGAACCTTCCGCCATCATCCTTAATTACTTAAAAGCTGCAAATACTTGAAAAACTTTAGAAAATATAAAACACTTAAGTAAACTACCTATAAAATTTGCGGGTTTTCCTCGATTTCCCCTGGAGTCCACCATCAGTTTCTGGTAACAATGTGATAACCTCAGGATTACACTCATTCGAAAAAAAAAATTATTGAAATTGGTCAAAGTTCGCGACGATATTGACGCATAAAATAAGAACCGACAACTACGTGTTTTTCAGTATTGTGGAAAACTACTGAACTGTCTACTGTAATTTTTTTATGGGACCAAATTTAAACTTTGGTCTATTAGATGAAAAAAGTATTATCAAAAAACCAACTATTAAAATCAGTAGGTACACCTAAGCCAGAGTAATCGGTGTAAGTACATAAATAAATAAATAAATTATATATTTATGTACTTACACCGATTACTACCAGGAGTTCTCCTGGTACTTCACTATCAGCTCCACTTCACCATACGCATTATGACGAACATAAAAAGCCTAACAACCATATTAAAGTAATCGTATCGCACCAGTGAAATATTTAGTACCTATTGAATATGATCATCTATTGGTCTTCATCATCAGTTCCAACTCACCAAAATTTTAGGTACTTCTCGAAAGCAAATGCACGAGTTACTTAAGAAAATACCAAAAATCGCTTTAGGTGTGCCTATAATATTTGATGAGTTCCCTTGATTTTCCCAGGATCCCATCATCAAATCCTGAACTTCTAAAAACGGGACCAATTTGTAACTATATGCTTTCAAACAGAAAAGAATTTCTAAAATTGGTTTATAATTGACAAAGTTATGAGGTAACAAACATTAAAAAATATATTCAACCGAACTGAGAACCTCCTCCTTATTTTGAAGTCGGTTAAAAAACGTCGCTGATACGAACAATCAAAGAAATATATTCGTTTTGAGAATTTGTAAGCACTTTTCAACAGATGCAAAGAATGACACGATAAAACAGAATCCACTTCATAAGCTCCTTATTAAATGTTTTTACTTTCAAATTCATCACCGCTTCAGGTTTTAAATTCTAAATCAGATTCCATCGCATTAAGTCCCGGAAGAGTAAGACCGTAAGACTAAGATTAAGTCAAATACTGAGTTCTATGCAAGTCCCGCAAGATCTTACAAAGTTAAATACCTAACTTAGGGCGGAAAAGAACTTAGTTTGTTTCACGCGGAATGAGTTTGTTGACGTAGAACATCCTGGAACGAAAATAACTTATGCCCGTTTGCACTAAACTCGGGTTGAGCTTGTCATAGATAAGATATATCTTAGCTTAGAAACAGCCTAAAACAGCCGAGCTAAAATTTTTGTTTGCACTGACAGACTACGTCGTAAATTAGTCATCACTTTGCTAAAAGAATGAATGAATGAATTCAAATATTAATTGTTTATGGATTTTAAACCTGGCGAGGTAAAGTAGGTCACTGGATTTTTTTTTGGTTGAAACTTCTCATTGATTCCTTCGTAAGTTAAAAGGAGACAAAAGCTAAGGCGTTGTCTATTTTATTTGGTAGGAGTAATTCACCGAGAAAAGAAAAAGTCAACTGAGCTCAACTGTCAGGAAAAACATAAATACAGTGCGCAACCTTTTCTGTTCCGGTGGCCAAAACAAAACTCGTTTTGCTAATACTTTCATGTTTTGCTGCTAAACATAAGCGCCGCTGTCATGGGAACAGAAAAGATTGTCGATCTGTAATGTTTTTTTTTAATAAATGATGAATTTCGTATGTCACATGTGTTGTGTCTCTATCTAGCAAACAAGAATACAAAAGCCACAAGCTTTTCTGTTCCGGTGACAGCCGTGACACAGGAGTCACTTGCAATACGAAATTAGCTGTCAAAATGGACTGTCGTATGAAAACTGTTTTAGTTCCAAAGATAATCACCGGAACAGAAAAGCTTGTCGCACTACTCTTTGCTCACAATGCCACAGACAATAATCACTGATATAGGTATTTCTTAAGCCTTAGGCGCTCGATATTGGGCCCGTAAGTTAAGAATAGCCAAAAGTGCATTTAAGAATGTCCTAAGGTTAGTGCAAAGCAATTTTTCGTTAAGAATGTCTTAAGTTAGCTAGGAAAAGACTTAGGCGATTTTTAAGTTTAGTGCAAACGGGTGTTAGGTAGCTTTGTAAGAATACACACAAACCAAAACTGGAGCTTGAAGTGTAGTTAAATGTTGCTCAACTTTCCTCCTTAAACTACTAAATGGCAGTAGAAACGAAATAATACAATACAATACCAATTAATACATTACAACCTGAATATTCTTGTGACGTCGTCGTTGCTAAACTGAAATTCGATTTCGAACTGATTCGATTACAAAACGTGCCGTTGCCGTTGTTACGGCAAGAAAATAACCTATAAAAATTAATAAGAATTAGATTAAAAATAAAAACCAAAATAAATAAAGGAAGTATTTAAATTTTCAAATCCTTCGATTTCATTCCTTCGTTATATCAAAGAAACGATAATATCTCCAGTAATGCGTGTAAACACAGCCGCTTCGTATGTGACCTTCGTTCTGATTTTCAAATCTCTTTGTTTGGAGTAGGTGGAATCTATAAACTTCACGATCAGTCGTTACGATCCGTCGTTTCAGACTGATCGAAATGACGGATCCTTTCAACGAAACAATTGAAACAATTTTTTATGCTTCTTAATATCAATCCATTGAATCTAAAGTAATAACGAAGGTTTAAATTGTCGATTATCACAAATCCAGTTATTTAATTGTGCAAAAACTACAATAAACAAAAAAGTTTTGTTTCGCGTAGTGCTATTGTGGGTATTGTATGTCATGAGAATTGCGAGAAGTTCGAGTAAAGTGTGCGAATGAGTAACGAACGAAGTAAACGAACAAAAAAAAGGGGTATACCGATTCGTCTGCTCCTTACATCCATCCACCCGCATTAACTTTATTCATTTACTCCGTCACCAAGGCGCATGCAACTGTGCCGAAATATCGAGGACTCGACAACAAATCAAAACATTATTGGTAAACATCCCGCTTTTCGTAATATTTACTTGATCATAAATAGATGACTAAGCAACTTTGCCACACACATGAAACGATTGGTGGTTGCGATCTGTATTTTACTTGTTGGTCGCTATCTCCGACATCGTCTGGTCGATTCGATTAAACCCTCCACCAACCCATGGTCCTTCTTACTATAATGGCATAAGACCGAATCGGTGGATAGCGCAGGGTATGCTTTTAGGCTCTTTCCAATCTGCTATACTTCCGAGGCTAGCCTGACTTGTAAATGTCGAAAAGTACTTGACTTTTTGATATTTTCTCGTGTCAGTGCGTACTACCACGCTAACACTCACGTACATGGTAGTACCCGTCTTGATTTCTGATTTTTATAATTCGGGATTGGAACAATGTGTGTGATGATGTCCAATATTTATTCAACAGTTCGATCGATAGGGTCGTTTCGATCAGTCTGAAACGGCGAATAGTAACCACCGATCGTACCGTATAAAGAGCACTCAAGTCTTTACATATTACATAAAGATACAGGATCACTTCCCTCGCCGTGTTGCCTCGAGGGAAAGCTCCTTTGAAGGCTAAGGTGATGATACTTGTATAACGTTTTAAGGTGTATCGGTAATCGATTGATAGCATTTTCTTGTTTGTATGTAGGTACGCGCAGACTCTCCGAAATGATTTCACGCTATACGTTTGCAATTTAGTGGATACTGACGATATCTAAAATTGATTATTGTGATAAAAGCAGTTAAAAGTATGAAATTACCTATCAAGTTTAGTTTTATCAGTTTTTTTTAGCAACATAATATTATAAATTCGTACAATAAAAACTCAAACAAAAAACGAAAAAATCAATATGGCTGTTTCATCTTAATCGATTGTTAAACATTTGTAAAAATGTTTCTTTCGGATGCGAGGGTTTCCTCACATTGATGAAGCAACGCTGGCCTACAGCGTAACAAGTGATAGCAAAATTCGACGAGTCGTGTAAGCCTTTCGGTAGCTTAGTCGGTCAGAGCATCGGGCCGGATTCCCGGAGGCGCGGGTTCGAATCCCGCCTGAAAGCTACTTATAGGGCTCGTGGTTTTTTACTATCACATTTTTCCTATACTTACAAAAAACGAACGTCAGAAAGAAAGAAAGCACAAAACCGTTAGTCCGTCCTATTGCAAGTTATCAATCTCTTTCATGCTCTTTTAAACTTATAGGTAATTAGACATATTTTATCTTTAATAATCTGCATAATAAGTCCTTATTATTTCTATTTTATTTGTTTAATTTATATTTTTATTTAAAAACCGTTTTTGTTTGTTAACGGCAAATACCAATAATTAGAATACTTTAATTTAACATACAAATTGAAATCGTCAACGTAATATTGAAGATAAATTGCAACAATTTTTAACAACAGTTGTTCAAATTAAGTTGTTCATACACATCCAGTTATTTCCCTAACGTGTTGTATGCTCACTACCTATTTGGTAAAGTTCATACCATCTCCGAGGGATTTCTAAGCTCTGAAGTCAGGAGTCATTACGGCGCTGAAAGTAATCCTTGTGTATGAGAACGGAAGATACCGGCTTTGCAATGTAATGGGAACGGCGCGCCAGGGGTTTCTAGTTGTAAGTAATTAAGTTTTTGCTTGATTACTGAACAGTTTTCCCAAAAAAATGTTTGTTTATACACTATGGGTTAGCCCCAGCCTTCATCTTACCTGATGTTAAGTGGTGATAAGACGTAAGGTGGAAGCACAGTACTCCCGGAATCCCTAATCACTGAGGAACTGGCTGTCTTATCTTGTTTTAAATCCGCCTGGCTAGCTACCACCATCTTATCTAAGTCTGCCGCTCAGTTGTCAAGTTGTCAGCTCAGTGAGTGACAGTATTGAGGATTCCGGGAAATGTACGGTTCCACCTCCAGCCTTATCACCATTAAATATCAGGTGTGATGAAGGCTAAGTGCTGCACCTGCACCACAATATAAAAAACAAATTAGGTGTGCTTAACAATGGGTGCGCTATGAGGAATACCCCACAATGCCCTGCCTAGGGCCTTGTGAAAAGGCGGCGTAGCTTCTTAGACGTTCACAAGTGCTGTATAAATGAAATGCTTAGAATAAATAAACGATTTTCATTTCCGCTGTTGTCATAATATATTATTATGAATATATTTTTTTGAAAATGTTCGAGTTTCAATCCTACTAACGATATGTATGTTCTGCCAGCCAGCGTTTATTTCATCAAAATGTTAAAATATTATTACCCTTGACACTCGTAAGGAATACCTTCCCGGTACCCCTAGCATAAAAACTATCGTAATGGTAATCGAATAGAATAGTAGAGAGCGTGGCAGATAACTCTGCGCGCGACTGTGGCGTTTTCGGAGCTAGTAACAGTACTAATTTTTTTTTGTTGATTTCAGATTATTTTATATTGCATACACAAATCCATGTTGTTTCTTTTTCGCCGATGCCCCGTCATAGAATTAATTCCTCAAATTTTTATAATTTTTCCTGATTTAGAATTCTTTTTGTTATATTTAGAAAAAAGAAACTTATTTACTTACATAACTTTCCGAAGGAAACTTCTCGCTTATGCGCTGGCTACTGTTACTATATTACTTAAACATTTTGCAAGCGAAATTCTTTAAAAGCTTAAGAACAACATTGAAAGTAAGTAAGTAATCAATCAACTACCTAAACACATTAAATAACTTAATACACTTTCCGTCAGACGTCTGCGGAACTTTAACAATAATTATAAAATTATTCTCGCTAAGAGAATATATAATAATGTTTATCATCTCGGTTGGTTTGAAAAAGCTGGTAGAAGCTAAAAATATATTTGTGCTGATAATTTTCAAGACAACATCTTCATTTCTAAAGATATTGTTTTAAAAATTAGCATGTTTCGTTATTCAGTACTTATTAGTATCTTACTAATTTTATAAATACGAAAATTTGATTGTTTTTTATGTTTTGTACTCAATCACAGCAAACGGCTGAATAGATATGGGTGAAATTTAGCACAGAGATAGATTTACAGAGATAAATATATGCTACTTTTCACCCTTTAAGATGATTTCTCATTCCCACGAAAAATATCATGTAGGTACAAACTATTTAGTAATCTGTGGTACAACTATTATGAAACCGAAATTTTTATCATATTTTTTGTTGTTGTTCCCCGATATTTCAGCACAGTTGCATGCGCCATGGACACAGAGTAAAAATTTAATGGTAAAAATCCAGTTTTTCATTTTTCCTATACTTACAAAATTGCATTGTGAATGCATAAAAATAATTTAAAATCTTATAATGGCTGTTTCATCTTAATCGATTGTTAAACATTTGTAAAAATGTTTCTTTCGGATGCGAGGGTTTCCTCGCATTAATGAAGCAACGCTGGCCTACAGCGTAACAAGTGATAGCAAAATTCGACGAGTCGTGTAAGCCTTTCGGTAGCTTAGTTGGTCAGAGCATCAGGCCGGATTCCCGGAGGCGCGGGTTCGAATCCCGCCTGAAAGCTACTTATAGGGCTCGTGGTTTTTTACTATCACATTTTTCCTATACTTACAAAATTGCATCGTGAATGCATAAAAATAATTTAAAATATCATAATGGCTGTTTCATCTTAATCGATTGTTAAACCTTTGTAAAAATGTTTCTTTTGGATGCGAGGGTTTCCTCGCATTGATGAAGCAACGCTGGCCTACAGCGTAACAAGTGATAGCAAAATTCGACGAGACAGCGTAACAAGTGATAGCAAAATTCGACGAGTCGTGTAAGCCTTTCGGTAGCTTAGTTGGTCAGAGCATCGGGCCGGATTCCCGGAGGCGCGGGTTCGAATCCCGCCTGAAAGCTACTTATAGGGCTCGTGGTTTTTTACTATCACATTTTTCCTATACTTATGCAAAAATATAATTTAAAATCTTGCTTATTTTTATTTAAAAGATTTTTATTGGTCGTCTTTTCACACCACCAAGTCAATAAATCCTCTATTCAATGGTGTTGGTATGTAAACATTCATAATTATGATGGCTGCCAAATATCATTTTGGACAAATGGCTACATAATTGTCTGACATCAGAATGGCGGTCAACAAAGGAATGAAATATTATCAGCGTTCGATTCATCTGAGGAAGCGAGAATAATGTTAGGAAATTATTCTGATGACTCCATTTTGTTTCCGCAAACGTTTCAATAAGTTCATAATCGGATCAATTCGTTGTAACGATTATAACAGAAGCTTTGATGGGGGTATTATTAACTTTGAATTTTAAAATGGTGGTTATTGGAATGGATTTCGTTTTAGTAAAGAATAAAAGTAACTTATGACGGCTTTCCGTTTTCTTTTTGATTTTGTATCCCGAGTACTTGTACTATCAAGTATTCTGTGCCCGAGTGTAAGTTTGTCAAACGTTGCGTTAATATTTCTATTCTAGATCTTATTTGTTTACAAGTTACAATGTATCTGTCAATGCTTACCTATTTACTAACTTACACTCGGACCTCTGCTTATTAGCCGACTTCAAAAAAGAAGGAGGTTATCAGTTTGACCTGTACTTATGTATGTGATTTACATAGTTGAAATTGGAGAATATTTGATTTTAGCGTTGTATTTTGGCTTTCAAGCACGTGTGATAAATTTCGTAACTGTAAGTAGGTAGGTATGTTTGCTTGTGTCATCATCATCCTATCAGCCGAACGACGCCCACTGCTGGGCATAGGCCTCCCCCAAGGATCTCCACAACTTTGTTTGTATGTTTATCCTGATAAGGGAACCGACCTCAAATAGTTATGACCTACCTATGTATTTTGTCCTTCTCTGGTGACAGGTACTTTTTGAAGACGGTTTAGTTTTTTAAATATATTTTTTTTAGTAATTTGAATTCGAGTGACCCATTTCGTTTGACATAAAAGGTCGGTGCTCATTGATCATGGTTTTTTTTTTATGTAGACAAGTCGCTGTAGCGACATATACCATGTGAAAACCCTTGTGCTGTTCTGTAAATAAGGGACTGAAGTTTCTTAAATTGCTTTGTAGGTATTCTCCCTATTATGAAGCATACCTTGAAGCACTTTTCTGCGCTCAGAAAGGTAAAGAAAGGCTTGCTGGTAAAGCGACTTTGATAATTTGTTCCAAGCCGCTCTACCGACAATGCTATGGGCTACTTAATTTGTTTCTACTATGCTACTGACGACCTCCATGGCCAAGTGGTGTATGCAACGGTTTTCAAGGTGCCACTATCTCTGGAGGTCCCAGATTCGATTCCCGGTCGCGTAAATATTGAAAACGAACTTTTCAATATTTCCTCGGGTCTGGGTGTATGTGGTAATACCCGTCGTTGTTTCCAATTTCCATAACACTAATGCTCAAGCTACTACAGTTTAGTATTGGAACAATTTATAATTATCTGTCCAATATTTATTTAATATTTATTTTATTTATTTACTAGCGTTCCGTGACTTTGCTCGCGTGAACCTTCGTTATACCGCGCTCTTTAAAACATAAGGGATTCGGTAAAAAGCATTACTTATATGACCTTCTCCGAGGTCAAATCTGTTTTTAAGTCAAAAACCATTTTATTAATGTTTTAAAAATCGAACAAAAGATACAGAATCAAAAAGCCTCAGCCAGAGCACAAAATAAAGAGTTTACAGAAGGACCGCTTCCACCATTTTTGAAAATCTATACCTATCCTTGTCTGACTCACTAGGGTTGCTTCTGTATTGATTCTGAATTTAAAAAGGAGTAAGTAGTAAAAGTTAACAATCATACATAAATAAATTCGTTTATACATACATCGTAACAAGTTTACATGCCTTAGATGCTGCTTAGATGGTAAACAGAGCATCTAATATCCATTTAAAGTCCCGACGCCACACACGACGAAGACAAGATCCTATTGTACCTATACCGTACCTATTATGTTGTAATGTATTCCATTCCTATATGTTATAATGTACTCTATGTACAAGATATAAATATGGTGTGATAGTTATCCCACTAAAAACATAAACGTGAAAAAGGCACTAAGTAAGTTCGATGAAAACATAAAGGTAAAAAAGGTGCCAAGTTCAGCGAAAAATAGTTGAAATCTAAATGGGTTACAAGTTCCATAAATTTTTTCGTTCAAGAACTTCAAATAATTAATATTTTCTTAAATGTTGAATTTCTAACTTGTCATCTACAAAAATTTAAAAACCTTTATAACGCAATAGTGGTACCTATTTTGAAAACAAGAAAGTGTATTTAAATACCTATGTTGTGTTTTTATCGTATATAGGTAAATAAAAAAATATAAGTAGTTTAATAGTCAAAGTCAAATTTGTTTATTCAATTTAGATTGGTTTTTACAATAGTTGTGAACGTCATAGAAGCTACGCTATCGAGATGTAAACAGGTTCATATTTGTTTCTGGCGCAGCTGTTCTTCATAGTCTTTTCTTGCACTCAAGAATGTCGTTTTTCAGCTTTCTTTTTCTGGGAGAATTTGCAGAAACGTGAGTTGCTATTTGTGAATTTGAGTCACATTTAACTTTTTCATATTGTGTACAAGATTCATTAGTCTCCACAGTTGCTTGCGATTCTTCATTTAAATTTTTTTTGACAGGTAGCAAAAGTTTGGGAACCGAACTGTCCTGAAAAAGGCACTAATGCCTTTTTCAGGACAGTTCGGTTCGATGTCTTGATTATAGAATTGGTTTCGAAATGGGCCTCACAAACTCGAAGATATGTTGACCATTTGTTGCGTACATCTTCTCGATCAATTAAACTTATCCATAAGGTTCGTCTGAAAAAAAAATCATTTGATTTTTAAAATGAACTAGTTAGTTTTGCAACGAAAATAGCCTATGGCACTCCTACGATTAAGACGTTAAAATAAATAGGTATACGCATAATCGTGCGTGGTTCGTTTTCTCCTGAACTTGGCTGGCACACTGCCGTGCGTCAAAAAAAACTTTACTGCAAGTAAAATGTTATTTGGGGTAAGTATAATGACTGGCGTTCTCTCCCAAACTTGGCAAGCACACTGCCGTGCGCCTAGATAAAGAAAACTTTACTGCAAGTGAAATGTTATTTGGGATTTATTGATTGGCGTCCTTTCCTGAACTTGGCTGGCACACTGCCGTGCGCTTAGATGAAAAAAAAATACTGCAAGTAAAATGTTATTTGGGGTTTAATGCCTGAAGTCTCTAAAATGTAAGTAGGATTTCATAACACTGCTAAAATAAAAGAAAATGCAACGACAACTTTTACTTGAAAATTCGTCAACATGACTTGTGGCTGTGTTCGCTGAACCGCCAAGAAGTTTTGAGAATACTATAACATCTAAATAAGGACCATAGAACCCAATTACTGGCGTTTTACCACAACCAGCTAACTATAAGATGAATGTGTATGGTTCATCGTCGTTATCAAAGCGGCTAGTCCCAAAAGTACCTAGGTATACTCACCTACCAACAAGAGAAAACAGTTTGACTTACCTTACCTTTCAATATCGTTTGGAAATTTAAAGAACGTGTATGCACAGTTTTTAGTCGTATTTAGACAACCAAATACACTGCAACTGTAATAATATTGGTTATTAATTTTTGTTAATTAATAGTAAAATTGGTATATAAGTGTCACAGTGACACGTAGCGGCGCGGACGTGAAGTGATCAATTAAATGCTCTTTGGAACTTGCGATCACTGACCTCTTTGCGATACTCGCGACTGAGTACTGTCCCAAACTGTCCCATTTTGCCTGTATATGTGACGTCTATGTGTGCGTGACGAAAATGGCACTTTGTTCTAAGCGGACTCTCTGCTAGGGCGACCGCCCGCCCGCGTAGTTACTTTGTGGCCAGAGGCTAAAAATATGGATCTTAGCAATAATAACGGTCTTCAAATGTCAAATGAAGCCCATGTTCATAACCATATTAAATTTTTAGTCAGATTTTTGGATGAGATCTATTACGGGGCTAGGCTATGGGATTTTTTTTACTAACGGGATTGCATTGTGAATGCATAAACTTAATTTAAAATCTTAACGCGTTCCAAGACTTTTGTTTTATTCTGATGCAAAAATGCTTTATTAAACAATTAATGTTGTGAATATTTTTCTCTGGCCTCGGATACGTGAAGTGGGTAGTTGAACTGGAAAGTGTAATAAATTGAAGTGTCCTTATAATGCTTTATTACGTTAAAATGTACAGTAAAATTACTGAACGCGACCCCAAGCGCTTATTTTGCAAGTACACTCACTTAAAAAAATGTGAAAGCTATGATTGCAATACTATGAAGTTTTTTTAAACAATGTTAAATTATTATTACATTTATTACAGAGTTCAAATATTGGTGTGAGATATGACAAAAACTGAAATAAAATAAAGTGTAAGAAATATTTTTGACGTCTTATAAATCGATGAACGCCGGCTGGACCCTCGAAAAAGTGTAACGTTCCGCGTGCAAACGAGAGCGCGGAACAAGCGTAAGCGTTCGGCTTGTGATAACGCATCTATCTCTCTTCCACTCCATCGGCCGATGCGTCTGAGTAGAAGAGAGACATTTGTTATCACGTAATTATCGTCTGTAAACCGACTGTACAGACAACCCATTTATTTTTTATTTTTCGCTGACATGAATGTCATACAATGCGATTAACATTTTCACATGTTTCGTAAGCAGCTTTTAAACATATTTCTATTTGTCTATTTCTCGGCTTTACATTTGTTTAAAAATGTTGAATATAACCATTGACTTATTAATTTAAAAGTTAGTTTTTACGCACGTTAACGTCATACTTATAATATTATTTTAATTGTTCCAGGTTAATAATGCACAGATTGCTAAGCATCACACTGATAAGCGTCATACTCGACAACGTTTTCGCCCAAGAGGATGAGCACCAAGGCCCCCAACCCTGCGGCGGCTACCTCAAAAGCCCCATGGGGGTAATACAGACCCCAGGCTTCCCCAACCCGTTCCCAGTACCGATAAAATGCCAGTGGATCATACAACACGATATAGTTAACGGAACTATATCTATATACTTTACTCAGCAGTATACTACGAGTGGATTGACTTTTACTGAGTATTTGTATTATGACGAGTCTTACAAGTTGGGGGAGAGGAGAGCGCTTACTGTTACTGAAGAGAACATCACAAGGGTGAAATGGCTACAGGTAAGTCACTTATGATTGATGATTATGTGATGATGATGATTTTGTGACTTTTGAATCGAACGATTTACTATCAGGTAGTAATCTACACAGCACGCGTAGCATGACAAACCCGAGAAGAGTTTTGTCTACCTCGAATGTCTGTAATTGACGGCCGAATTTGTCTACGATGAAATGTCATTTTTAACGTTTCGATATAGAAAAAACCTTTCTCGAGTTCATCATGCTACCCGTGCAGCAATGGGCAAAAGTCATGGATACAGTATGCACATAAATAAATGCACATGCAGATATTTACAGAAACAAAGACAGCAAAACACGTTCTTCACCTTCAATAACCACTTAGAACTAATAATAAAAACAAAATATAACAGATACCAGTATCCAATTGTGTATTTTTTTATTACCTAGTTATAGAGTAATATTCACCAAAACAAAACTTAGTTAACACAGTAATCATTTTGTATCATTTTGTTTCTGTATAAATAATAATGAGTATGAATATTTTAAGAGAACAGTATTTTCATAAATATTTCCTATTAAAATCCGAACCGAAAGGATAATTGGAATGCTCATTGGTTGTAAAATTACCTTTACTTTTAACCTATAATCTTTTTGTGGAAGGGAAATATGTAATACCTACAATATTTCTTTTTACAATATTTTTTTTGTTACGAGATGTAGGTATTAAAAATGCACTCTAATTCTAAAAGACTTTTAAAAAGTTTTTTGAGAATTAACATTCTACCGCGTTCTTTTACAGCTATAAATCGTATAAATAATGTAATATGAGCTAAAATTTTCTAAAGGCGGCATTTAAAATTTGAATGAAGAAAACACGGTCATTATTCAAAAGCATATTTTCCGTAGCGATTCACGGAAAGGCGAGGTGAGACCGTGATAAGTTGAGATAGATTTTTATTATGATGCGAAAAAATGGGAAGCACCCTCGGGTTAAGCGGGTTGGCGCGAAAAGAGGTTAATAATGTACCACATTATTGTAATTGTTCGGCGTAACACTTTTATTGTTGATTGTACTGGATTTAAAGGTAATATGGTTTTTAAGAATTTACATTTAAGAAAACGTTGAAAATTCATACAATAAATAAATAAATAACTTCTTACATACACACCAATTATCTAAGCCCATCTTAATTTCATTAAGAAACTGTATCATGGAAAACTTGATAACGGATAAATATATTACTTAAATACTTTTTGTTTGTAAATACATACTTAATATACATAGTAAACACCCAGACCAAGACAAATAGCCATGTTCATGCACACAAATATTTGTCTTGTTCGGGAATCGAACCCGAAACCACCGGCGCAGAAGGTGGGTAGCCTACCCCTGCGCCAAATCAGTCGTCAAACAATCAATAAATAAGTTAAAACCAATTTATTTTTATAGATTTGGTGATTAAAGTAAACCCACGAAATTTCGGAAGCAGGTAATAGTCACAAAATTTAAAGTAGGTACCAGTCTGTGGTGAGAAATGTAGGATCGACCAACAATAGTTGCAGGTTCTATTCCCGGCTCATCCTACAAATCTTATTTCTTCTGAAGTTTACCTTAAAAAAATCGGAATGTAAGAGATTATTGTTCTGTAATGAATGTCATGAATGAGTAAGAATGTTAAAGAAAATTTTATTTGTTTTCAAAAACTTACGCAAACAATTGTGCTGCTGACGGTACTTACTTACCGCATGTGACTGCAACGTGTTTTTTTATGTTCACTTGAAAGTTAGAGTCGTACATTTTCCACTTTGCATTTCAATGCTTTTAAAAATATATTTTTTCCTGATTGCGTTTCTAGGAAAAATAAACATTGCATTATTTCTTCATTCAGATAAGTACATTTATACAAAAAGCATATTTAAGTAGGTAAAATAATTAAAATCTCTTAAATTACAGTTACCTAGTAGTTTTGATAAGTTGACAAGTAGGTTATAGGTACTTGAGAAAACTGTTAATTTTGACAGAGGAAAATTAGACAGCACGCGTAGACAGCACGTCGTTATCCCGCAGGATTATTATGTTTTTTTCTGGATAAAAAGCCTTTGCCGTTTCCCAACGTCTAATATATATCCATACCAAATTTCTTCAAAATCGGTTAAGTAGTTTAGCCGTGAAAGCGTAGCAGACGTCGAGATTTTTTCTTCCGTTGTTGTCAATCAATTATTATAATGCTGCCATTACAGAATTTCTTTTCTAAAATAATTCAAGCACACATCAACGTTACTTGCTCTTTGTCAAAATGGGAGCAAATCTATGAAGTTGCATTGTAATGATGACGCTATTTTCTATGCCATTTTCTCTTTGTGCGATGAAACCGTTTACGTTATAACGGTAAGATGGATCTTTCTACCTGCTATGGAATACAATATTATGGTTAAGCAATGGCGTCAATAATAATGCGAGATAAAATACAATCGATGAAAAATAAAAAGATCAAAAAAGGATTTTTTCTATTTTTTTTCTACAAACGGGGCAGCATTTAACCTTTATCTCACCTGATGTTAAACCAAGATAAGGCTGAAGAGGGAATACTCCCGGAATCCTCAACACTGAGGAACTGGCTATCTTATCATGATCTTATCTCTAAGTGTGCTTGTACACGGTGCATGTGGCTTGCGCATGTTATGGGTTATATGCATCGTAAGCTTACCGTTCAAAAACATGTGCGAGTCTAGCGACTCGAGCATGTACCAAAGCGAGCCACCCGCGCAACTAATCCGCGTGCTCTGCGGCGCACGCAGGTCTCTCGTGCGGGTCTTCCTGCATATTTAATAGTTCTGGTAAAATAATATTTTTACCAAATGATTTTACAAGAATTTTTGTTCGTCAAGACATTTTGACGAGATTCAAATCATAAAGCTACCGCTCGAATAGCATGCACATGTAGCTCTTGACCACGAGCAAATAACTTGGGCGTACTGCTTGCGCAAGTAGCCCATGTCTTTACTTGCTCCAGTTATGTGCACTATGTACAAGTACAAGCGAGTAACTAGAACAAGTAGCTTGCGCATATTACTTACGCGTGTAACCTGCATCTTTACTAGCTCCAGCTACTTGCACCGTGTACAAGCACTCTAGCTGCCGGAACACAGGCGGACTTATAGCAAGTCCTATCACCAACCTTAGTGTGATCCTCTGTGGCCGGACCACATTTTAGTACTCAGATGCTTTAATGCGCAATAAAAGCAACTTACCTGTAGTCTACTTTAATAGGAATGTATGAAAATTAAAAGTAATTAAGTACCTCAACAGATAATGAAATATTCAGCACTTTATTACTATTTTCGTTACTATGGATCCAAAAGTAAACTCCCAGCAACGTGTGTGTTAATTTAATTTTCATCTCTCATATTCTGAAAGTAACTCATATCTTGCCTAAAATGCGGGTTGAAAGTGGTATGTGGCGGCCCTAGGGCCGTTATGAAATTTAAAAAAGGTATAGGAGGAGTCATGTCAAAATCTGTAATAGCATCTACACACGTTCCGATCCGACAGCCGATTTGGTCTGCTCCCAAACAAAATCTACGCTACACACGTTCCGATTTGGTTAAGGAGCAGACCGAATCGGAGGTCGGATAGGAACGTGTGTAGAGTCTTTAAGTTTCTCTTTGTACGTTTATTTTCCATAGGTATACAGGCAAAGGCACAGAAGCCTATATAGCCATGTTTTGCTATAATATAAAATAATTAATATCGTAGAATTGTTATTTTAAATCTAAAACATTGTTTTTAAAAAAAATGCGTTTTTAGAAACAGATTAAACCAAATAAGTTATTTGTAACATACAAAATCAGGCTATTAATTTCATGGAATTGCATAGAGTACGGGTCAAACACCAAACAAGACTGTATGGACTTAGTTTCCCTTACCTTCCCTAAAACAGAGAAAATGAACAAAAAAGTTATAGTCTTTCGAAAATTCCGCGGCCATAGGAAAAATATTTTTTAAATTATTTCTGTTTATTTTTACTTTCCTCATATTCAAAATGAAAAGCAGAGTGTTTACTATTATTATTACATCACCTGACGTTTATGATAGACGTCGGCAAACAATAAAGATGTTTGACGTGGATTTTGACTATCAATAGTCTAGCACGAAAAACTGTCTTGTTAAAAAATATAAGTAGATATGGGTAATCTATACTAATATTCTAAAGAGGAAAGATTTGATTGTTTGTTTATTTGCATCGAATAGGCTCCGAAACTACTGGACCGATTAAGAAAATTCTTTCACCATTAGAAAGATGTAGCTTTCTAATGGTGAAAGAATTTTCTTCCCGAGTGGCATAGGCTATATTTTATCCCGATATTCCCACGGGTACGGGTACCACGCGGGTGAAACCGCGAGGATCCGCTAGTCTGACATAAAGTAGAGGCCGCCACGTAACTTGGCGCCTCACGGAGGGCGCTGATCGTCGTTATCGGTCGGGAAAATAAGACTTATTCCCATGTCATAATTTTAGTTCCAGATGTTCACACGCGCCAAGCTAAAGTTACCGTCCGTCAAAAGCTGTTAGAGTGCTGCTGTCAAAGTATCGAATTTTAGTTGTATACGACCGTTAAGTGCCGATACACAACCGCTTTGGTTTTCATACAAAATAATACGATCACGATAAAGATTACGATTTTAACGATAATTTTTCATGCTACAGAAATAATGGGGTACAGATAACATAAAGAGCTAGTGATCCATAGTCGTCGAAAATCGACCGACTCTCATTGCGTGGTTTAACCATAAACTTATTTTTACGCCTAGTATAAATAAGTTTATGAGTTTAACATGAGATAAATATGTATAATGGCCGCCATAGACGTCTCAGTAAATTGATCAAATAAACTGTTTGATCAAATTACTTGAACGTCTATAGCGGCCATAAAAGTTTATACGATCAACAGCGTGTAACTAAATAAACTTCACTTCAGATTGTGTTATAATCATTTATTCTTGCAGGAAAGTTAATTTTATTTTGTACTTAAATAATAAATTAATTATACCTACATATTTATTACATATTATTTATTGCATATTTAGTCCTTACATTAATGTAAATACCACAATTGTTGGTTCTTCAAGTTAAACACTTATAAAAACCATGAAAAAACCGCACTAGTTATAAAATTGACTCATTCATTTTTATAAAAAAGAGGAAATAAACCTCCTCTCATTACCTCCCAGTATTACAAGTCCTCCCTTAAGGGAAATAAAAGCACTTCAGATATAATGGAGGAAATGCTAGACCGTCTCGTCGGCCGCAAGTGTGTAGTGAAGTGGGATTGGTCCGATGAGAATATGGCTGAAATAAAATGGCCGCAAGAGGCATTCGTTAAAACTATTTCTTTGACAAATTATTTATACTTTTTGCATTTACTATGCCATTTTTATACTTGAAATTGAAGTATTAGAAAAAATCGACCCATCTCACAACTCGAGACTCGAACCCACGACCTTTCACTGTCCAGACGAATGCTCTGACAACTCCGCAGCTAAGTTTAGTTAGTAAGTTTAAGGTTAGGGCTTTCGCTCCGACAGTGAAACGTCGGGAGTTCGAGGCCCATCGGAGCTGGTTAAAAGACGGGTCGATTTTTTCTTTTTCTATGTTTTTTTTATGGATTACTACTCGTAATCTTCTGGAAAGCTTTTAAATAAAGATTTTTTCTTAAAATCATGTCAACCAGCAACCGTTGTTTAAATGGAACTTTTCACAACTTTATTATAGTTCTTTGAGCGCCGATCACCGCAGCCTTTTAACTTTGAGCCCGCCGTTCATCGGTGTGGAAATCAAAGCGCAGCAATTAAGGATGGCCCGATTTTATCGATGCTTTTATTGTTTGAATGGACATTTGGCTTCGTTGTGATTTTTAAGTAAGTATTTTTCAAGATTTTATATTATTTTTATGCATTCACAATGCAATTTTGTAAGTATACGAAAAATGTGATAGTAAAAAACCACGAGCCCTATAAGTAGCTTTCAGGCGGGATTCGAACCCGCGCCTCCGGGATACTAAGCTACCGAAAGGCTTACACGACTCGTCGAATTTTGCTATCACTTGTTACGCTGTAGGCCAGCGTTGCTTCATCAATGTGAGGAAACCCTCGCATCCGAAAGAAACCCGCCTGAAAGCTACTTATAGGGCTCGTGGTTTTTTACTATCACATTTTTCGTATAAGTAGTTTTCAAGTTTTGTGTTAGAAGGTTAATGTTTCATAAAAAAATCCGTCTTTTAAGTATAGCAAACATGTTGGTGTCAAAAAGTTTTTTATGAACAATGAACTGCTTCTCATTCGTTATTTACAGTAAATTTTATGCCAGTATTAAGTTCTTATAGACTAGTCTTTGAACTTGTAGTTACATATGTGTAGAAGCGCACAAAGCCTATACCTTAAGTCCTTCTGTTATTATTATGAGAAAGCTTAAATTATAAGTTTAGGGACTTACATCTATTAATATGGTTGAAGATAAATAATAATTTTGTTATTACTTAAGCTTTCAGCGAAACATAGTTGATAAAATTACCTAAAAGAATAACAGTTTGTGATAAAATTATTTATTGAAATTAAATAAAATACGACAAAGGTGGTTTGCCATAATATGTAAAATCAATGGAAGTTCTTCAGCTGAGAAATACGCAGTTTGTATTTGTATGCCTGCTGTGGTATTGAAAATTAATTATTACTTCATTTCATCAACCGAAGTTGTCGAGGACTATTAATTGAGCTTGACAACCTTGGGCCGTTATAATTTTCTTTGTGAAAGATTAACCTTTCATGATTAACATGAATTTCCAATATTCTTAAAAGCCTGCTGGCAAAGGGAAACTTTATTGTAAAAAGAAGTCAGAAATTCTATACAAGATTTAAAGTTATTTATAATATTAGTCAAGAATTATGATAACTACAACAATCCAATAATAACAAATCAGCACAGACAATTCTAACCTAACTTTTATGACAGTTTTTTTATAAGCCGTGCTCGAATAATGATTTTCTTCAAATAAATTGTGACTTTCATGGTTTAAGCTAATGTATGTTAAGCCAAAAGGAAGAGATATCAAAGACCTACCACAGACTATCATGGTCTTTCATTCTATTGGTTAGTTACTTTCATGGCCTTGTGCCCTTGTGTATATAATGCAAAGTAGGTATAAGTACTTACCTATTTTAAATTCTATGATATTTTTGAATAAAATTATTCAATTCCAATTCCATATTTGAAGCTTAAATCTAAATCTTATTTAAGACATTATACCTATGATTATGTTTTTATGACTTATTTTGCAAAAAATAACACTATTGAATTTAACTTGACTAATACGCGGTTTTATCTTACCATCTTTTTCATTATCTCATTTTTTCTTATGTACATGGAACCCATAGCAATAAATAAAATAGTAAAGCACAAGAATTATTTAGAAATAAATCCGTTTCTTATATCTGTGCACTACACTAAACACTAGTTGCAGTGCGAGTACCAAGCTCAGTCATTTATTGAATCGGCGCAGTCAAATTTTTTTCAAAAAGCGTTAAGCTCTCCAAACATTTCAAAAAGCGTTTCCGAATAACACTCATACAAGCATTGATTAATTCTTTACATAGTCTGAATTTCAAATGTGAACATTCATTTAATTTTCATTGTCCGAAAAGGTGACAAATGATTTGAGGATTTCTTACAACATTGACATAAGTACACCTAGTTTGCAAAAAAGATTTTATTTGTTATCAGTTAAAGGTCTCTCACCCACAGTATGGCGCACTAATAGAAGCAAATTACGAATGAAAAATTCTTCAAACATTTCCACTTTATTATCGCCTCAATAACTTGAACCCAAAAAAGAGGTTTCACCACCCGGTGACTGTCACGGTACTGTAACTTTATTTTCATTTGCACTTACGGGAAGTTGTATACCTTGCCGCAAATTTCGTCGTATGAAAGCGTACCACGATAAGAGGGTAGTAAAACTACGGCATTGTAAAGGGAGCTCGATACAAAATTATGCATTCCATTAGCATCAGAGAAGCGGTCTTTTTACTCGGTCGGCTTCGGCGCGTGACAGGAATCACAATGGGACGGTGCGGTTATAATTTATCGATATACTTTATGGACATCACTACGCGTGTTTAATAAAACGCTTGGAAGCTTATATGTATTGTTTGTAAACGTAACTAAACCCTATGTACTAGTATAACTAAATTATGATTATTCCTAAAAAATATTTTATGAGGCATAACGCGCGTCTAATTTTTAATTTAATGTCATTATTCACATTAGCATTGAATAAAAAAAACTACAAGCTATGAAATAGCCATGAATAAATAAAAATCTTGTTTACTTTTTAGAGTTCCGTAAAAACGGGACCCTATTACTGAGACTTCGCTGTCCGTCTGTCTGTCTGTCTGTCTGTCACCAGGCTGTATCTCATGAACCGTGATAGCTAGAGAGTTGAATTTTTTTACAGATGATGTATTTCTGTTGACGCTACAACAACATACTAAAAACAGAATAAAATAAATATTTAAGGGGGGACCCCATACAACAAACGTGATGTTTTTTGCCATTTTCATCAATATTAATAACGGCAACAGGTAGACGCTTCAAATGTTCACTGAATATGTAGTTGTATATTCAATTTAAAAATAAATAAGTAATTTAATAAAAATAAAATAAGTATTTAAGGGAGCCCCCATACAACAAACGTTTTACCGTTTTTTTTTTCTAGATCTTAAATATAGTATTTAATGTTGTATAGAATAGATTAATATTGTACGTTTTAGATAGTGTCTAATGTTGTATAGATAATGGAACGGAACCCTTCGTGCGCGAGTCCGAATCGCACTTGGCCGGTTTTTTATATATGTACATTTAACAAAATCATATATTCAACATCTGAAGTTCTTAATAAGGAAAACATTGCGATAAATGCTAAAGCAATTTTATTTCTAAAGATATGAGATATTCTGCTATAACTTACCAAAGTACGAGTATACCAAATCGTTTACTAATGTGTTACACAATTCCATCCCTTATTCAGGGGGAATAAATATCATTTCCCATTTGAAAGTCATTACATAACCCACAACATGTTACAAATTCGCTCCAAAACACATTCGCTATTGCACTTTGACGACAAGCTGTAAAAAAACAGTTATTTCATTTTCGGGGGAGCTGGTATCTAGATAAGTAAATACTACTTACGTGTTTGTTTACACTGTACCTAAATTAATTTGTAATTAACGTAGATATTATTTGAGACAAGTTATAATTGATGTGTTAATTTGCTTATTTTGTAAAGGGACTATAAATAGTTGTTGAATTGACTAGTTGTTGTATGACTAGCTTAGTTATGTCAAAGTCAGATTATTCTGTATGGTAGAGTAGGGAAAGATGATATAAGCGAGTGTTTGTCATTTTAGAGGACATTCTTGTACCGGGCATTGATCTAGTGGAAACTCTGTCACTTTGTGTAACGATCTTAAATTAGAAGTGTGATAATCCTGCACCTTGGTTTCATTATTACCACACTTTTATTAGCTTCACTTGTAACTAAGTCACAATGTAAGAAAATCTTGGAATTCAATTTTAACCTACTTCTGATTGTCGTATTGATTTGAAACTTTGCAAGTCTATATGAATCCGATGACAATACAATAATTTGCTACCATCGAGCTGATCTGATGATGGAGTCAAGAGGTGGGCAATAGAACTCTTCAATGGCTGCTAGGAAACCCCTCGAGTTTAGGCTCATTTCTTTTGTTCTGATGAGACCTATTTGGTACACTTGATGGTGAGAGTCTGATGATGGAGCAGGGAGGAAGCCAGTGGCACTCCTTAATGACCAATAGGAAACACCTCGAGTTCTGGCTCATTTGTTTCGTTCTGATAAGACCTATTCGCTACACTTGGTGGTGAGGGTCTGATGATGGAGCAGGTAGGAAGCCAGTGACACTCCTTAATGACCAATAGGAAACTCCTCGAGTTTGGGCTCATTTGTTTCGTTCAGACGAGACCTATTTGCTACACTTGGTGGCGAGGGTCTGATGATGTGATGATGGAGTCGGGAGGACGCCAGTGGCACTCCTTAATGACCACTATGAAACCTTTTGAGTTTGGGCTCATTTGTTTTGTTCTGATGAGACCTATTCGCTACACTTGGTGGCGAGGGTCTGATGATGGAGCAGGGAGAAAGCCAGTGGCACTCCTTAATGACCACTAGGAAACCCCTCGAGATGGGCTCATTGGTTTCGTTCTGATGTGACCTATTCGCTACACTTGGTGGTGAGGGTCTGATGATGGAGCAGGGAGGAAGTCATTGCCATTCCTTAATGACCACTAAGAAACCCCTTGAGATGGGCACATTTGTTTCGTTCTGATGAGACCTATTCGCTACACTTGGTGGTGAGAGTCTGATGATGGAGCAGGGAGGAAGTCAGTGGCACTCCTTAATGACCACTAGGAAATCCTTCGAGTTTGGGCTCATTTGTTTCGTTCTGATGAGACCTATTTGCTACACTAGGTGGTGAGGGCCTGATGATGGAGCAGAGAGGAAGTCAGTGGCACTCCTTAATGACCACTAGGAAACCCCTCGAGTTTGGGCTCATTCGTTTCGTTCTGATGATACCTATTCGCTCCACTTGGTGGTGAGGGTCTGATGATGGAGTAAGGATGAAGTAAGGGTTCGGCTCGCGCATCTGGTAACTAATAGACTAAACTTGAATTTGTAAAACAAATACATACAATCACGCCATTGATTTATAATGTTTACGGGGTGGGCGGGCAGACACATGAATGGACTGTGAAATCGATTACCATCCATACATAGCTTGCCATTTATTAAACTAAAAAGTAAAAAATAAATATGTAGTTTAAAAAACTAAAGAAACACACTTTTATAGGAACAGACTAAAAGTACAAAATAACCGTCTATTCAGTAACTGAAATTAAAAAGTGTGGTGCGTCCTTTGCAAAGCATGCATTCAAGTACTTAATATTGACAACAAGCACCACGCTTTTAATTTCAGTTACTGAATAGACGGTTATTTTGTACTTTTAGTCTGTTCCTATAAAAGTGTGTTTCTTTAGTTTTTTAAACTACATATTTATTTTTTCTCTGATATGTTTATATTATTAAGGAATTATGATAACGATCTTCTGTAATTTGAGACGCCCGTGTAAAAGGCTAATGAAGTTCTACACTATAAAAGCTAGACAGTCGACCGAAATGCACAAACTCCCCGCCGCAACCCTCACAAAACAAGAAAAGTTACAATTGATGTTATTTGTGTCCGCCGCACGCGTCCAGCTGAATAATGCACCGCTAGATAATAGCTTGTTTATTCGAAATTTGTTGGTTATTCAAACCGCGGAGTTTGATTTCATTAGTGTTTACTTAACAACTACTATGTATTATTATGTTAAGCTCTTGTCTTGATGCAAATTGTCTAAAAGTCGAATCGACAATTTTGGCAATTGGGTTGGCGATCAAAATCACTAAGATTTCCAAGGCGCTGCTGCGCGTCTTGATATCGCTTTTACTATCACGATGCGCATGGTTCGTAGGACACTACACGATCCAGTAGTTCAGGACCACAAGCAACAATTTCAGTGCAATGCTTCCCGACTGCAGAAATGGTCCAACTGTTCCCCAAACTTCACAAAACAAGAAAAGTTACAATAAATTGATGTTATTAGCGTCCACCGCAAGCGTCGAGCTGAATAATGCACCGCTAAATAATAGCTTGTTTATTCAAAATTTGTTGGTTATCCGAATCACGGAGTTTGGTTTTATTAGTGTTCTGGTTGTATTAATGCAGCCGTTAATACTTAGAGGTTATCTGCAGCTTATATGGGATTTATGGGTAAATAGTAAACTCGCTTACTGCAATGTAAAAGCTGTATTTAGAAAGTATGTTGCCATAGTCGACAAACCTGACAATGGGGTTGGCGGTTGTAAAACAAAATTTTCAAAAGACACTACTGCCCGTCTTTCCGATGATATGCTGCCTTAGATAGGGCACACTGAAAGTTCTGCGCTCCTGGCCGCTCATAAATGTTTGAATTTCGAATGTTTGTTACGCAAAACTTTCAGTGTATCCCTCGTACAACTCCTATGAGCCAACTTGAAGGAGGATGTAGACTGTAGAGGCACAGGAGTAAATAGTAGTTTTTTTTTACCCTATGGTAGAGGTATCGAACTCTGCACGCTGCGGCAGACGACATGTCGTCGCGTCACTATTGGTTTTAAGGCGATACTCGGAAAAAATGTGCTGAAGCGAGATAGCAATGAGAAAACGACGCGCGCGGGAGCGAGACCGATTTTGCAGATTAGGCAAAAAAAACACAAAATCACTTCGTATTAAAAAACTACGGCGATTTAAACAAATGCTTCTATACGATCCTCAATATTATTGGTGTCCACTAATTAAAGCAATTTCCAATAGTGTAAGTAACCCCATTTAAGAATAATCTTCACTTTTCGTATTTTTTAGAGGTCTTTTCGAAAATAAAAAGTGTCGAGGCAAAATCATAAAATCGTGTTTTTGAAACTATACGATTCTAGATAAAGGTATGAAGAAATATATATCTTATTACCAGATTTGTAACAACTGTAACCTTCCTATAGTTTTAAATCAAAAAGTCCATATTTTTCCGAGTAGCGCCTTAATGTATTTGTTGGTACAGTTTCAAGCAACATTGCCGCTCGCTTCAGGGGCCTTACTGCTAGTTGTCAAATAATGTTATAGTAATGTTGATTGCAGGACAGGCTATATACTCCGTATAGCGCCATCTCGCTTACAATATTACCATAACATTGTTTGACAGTACGCAGTAAGGCTTCTGGAGCTATTTTATAAAATACATTAAAACCAGTAGTGACGCGACGACATGTCGTCTGCGTTGTTGCGTGCAGTCAGGTTCGAACCTTTAGTGATAATTAACGAAAATGACGATGAAAAAAAAACATCTTAGATTTCTGCGCGAACTGTCCATATAAATAAAACACTTTCACGGATTTTTTGGTGGTCCGTCCGTGGTCCGTGACCACGGCCCCTGGAAAGGTGCCGAAACGTCGGATAAACCAAAAAATCTCAAAAAACAACAAAAATTTAACCAAGTTGTTGAATAAATTGCGTGAAAGTGTTTTATTTATATGACGATGAAAGTTTAAATGTTAAATCACTCACTCAACTGCTTTGCTCGCATCGACTGGTAAACCGACATAACATAAGCAGTATACTTCCCCGATTATTACCGATATCGCTAACAATGAGTCAAGGTACAATACATCATCTTTGAAGTACATAAGCAGTATACTTCCCCGACTATTACCGATATCGCTAACAATGAGACAAGGTACAATACATCATCTTTGAAGGACACATTATTTACAAACGCTTACCTTTACGAACCCATAAAAGAGGGTTAAGAAAAACATTCACAAGAATTTCTGCGGCCAAAATAGCTATTATGGGAAACACAAGGACCAAGGACATGCTGTCAACGAGGAACGCAGAACACGTCACGGTCTAATTCTTAATGTAAACAGGGATGTGTCCAAAATGTCCAAGATGATTTCCATTAGTAATCTGCAACATTTTTCTAGGCTGGTGTGCCGGTGACAGGGGTCAAACTCGACCTACGTCAGGCGTACTTTCAAGGGATTGGCCTAAATGTGAAGTGACAGCGTGTTATTACAGTTCTATTTCGAGGGTCGATTTTTTATGCTAAAATTCAGCGCAGCCCCCTTTGGGAGTGAAACTAAGCAATAGGTTATCTAAGATATCCTTTTTGCTTTTTTCTAAATTTGAACTAGCACCGCGTTTCACAAATTTATAAAACTGTGTAGGTACTCCACCTCGTCATCATCATCATCATCAGCCCGTTTTCATCCACTGCTGGACATAGGCCTCTCCTAATTTACGCCACTGAGCTCGGTCTTCAGCTGTTCGCAACCAGCTCCCGCCTGCCATCTTTCGCAGGTCGTCGCTCCACCTGGTAGCAGGGCGCCCTACGCTACGTTTGCCTTCACCACGTATGCAGAGCAAACCGTACCTCTTTTTAGACGACTGCCCAAAAAGTAGAGTATTCAAGTCAACAAAATATTTTTAAACGACTATACATAAAAAAAGACTACTTACATCAAACTCAAAAGATTTTTTTGATTTTATTGATATTGTATTTGACGTTTCCTTTGATACCGCTTTTAGTTTATGTCTTAAAAACACTGCGCTAAAAGTATAGTGAACATTTTTGGCTATTTCTCTTGGAAACGACGTCCATAGCCCATTTTCAATTAAAGTTTCGGGGCAAAGATTGTTTCGGTTAATAGAGAAATAACCTTTTGCTATTGTAACAGAAGGCATTTTTAATTAACACTAATCTTGAACGAGTTGAAACACGGTTTATGGCTTTGACAGACTTCAGAGACTGCTTAATGGTTAGTTAAATCGGGCCAAATTAAATTCAGACAAAAAAAAACTTCTTGGTTGTGGTAAGAGCAAACACACACACCCTGCATACAGTGCCACAAGCTTTTCTGTTCCGGTGACAGCCGTGACAGAGAAGCGTCTTGCAATACGAAATTAGCTGTCAAAATGGACTGTCGTATGCAAAAAGCTTAGACTAAATACTGAGAATGTAGTCTAAGCTTTTTGGTCGTATGAAAACTGTGTTAGTTCCAAAGATAATCACCGGAACAGAAAAGCTTGTCGCACTATAAACATGGTACGGTTACGTCCTCTTTTTAACCGACTTCTAAATCAAAAAGAAGGAGGTTCTCTATTCGTCTGTATGTATGTTTTTTTTTTGTGTATGTCCACCGATTACTCGAAGACGGCTGAACCGATTGAAATGGTTCAAACGTTATTACATCAGGTTGGTTTCCAAGTTGGTCCCATTTTTTGAAATTTTGAAATCGGTTCAGTAGTTTTCAGGAAATCTTGAAAATACTGTTGTTTTCGTTACCACTTTATGTGAATTTAATACGTATCTTTAGGCATAACTCCTTTGTTTATAAACCGATTTAGATGATTCTTGTTTTGTTAAAAAGGGGATACCTCAAGGTATTTTAACCGATTTCAAAAAAGGAGGTTTTCAGTTTGATCACATACCTATGTACCAGAAAACACGTAAATTGCTTGCACTATGCACTAAAATGAGTGAAATAAAAATTATTTTTATAAAAAAATAAAGTTGCCTTCAAAAAAACCACATCAAAAAGTAAGAAATAATTCCTCACCAAATAAATAACGTAAGTACTGTGAAGTCGGGCGGGTTTTAACTAAAACAACAAATAATTGTAGGTACATGTTTCACGCCCGACTTCAAAGTACTTACGTTATTTATTTGGTGAGGAATTATTTCTTACTTTTTTGATGTGTTTTTTTTTTAATATACTATATCTATGGGTTACGTAGTAATATTATAGTACTCTTTGGTACGGTACTGGAAATTCTGCCAACCTCGATTTTCAGCCTGTCAGTTTCAAACTATAAACCTAACATTCCAAAAAAATGTGGTGCGAGCATTAATGATCACCGAGCTCGTTACCGGCAAATCTTTTAAATCCCAGAATTCAGTCTTCAACAACTGTCCAGTTATCGCTCAGAGTGATTGAGTGGATCGTATTTTTTTCCACTTGGTTATCTGATGGGCTGTCCAATTTTCTCCACATTCTTTTCGACCGTGAAAGCTTCGTGCTTTTTACGGGAAATTACTTAGTAATGGAGAGGATTTGAACTCTGACATTTCAAGGTTGACTGGCTCCACGCCCTCCTAATTAGTCTTCTATCCTGGATATGCCTAAACATATTTTATTTTCGGTAGTCTATCTCTATAGTGTAGCTCATAATGTTTATCTGAAGTTGATTCTTTACTAAATCTCAGATATAATTTTATAAAAAGCTAATTATTCTGATTTCGTATCTTTCATTCAAATTAGTTGTGTCGTCAAAGTGTGATGGAATATCCAAACTTTCGCCCGTATTTCACTCTCAACATCGGCTTATCTTCAATAGCTCAAGAATTATTTTTACTTTTTTGCATTCACAACGCAATTTTTATTATTGAAAATGAAGTATTAGAAAAAAAACGACCCGTCTCACAACTAGCTCCGATGGGACTTGACGACTCCGCAGCTCAGTAGTTTAGCGCATTCGCCCGGACAGTGAATGGTCGTGGGTTCGAGTCCCATCGGAGTTAGTAAAGTTGTAATGTGAGACTCAAGATTTTTTTTTGTATTACTATGCTTACATCTTGAATGACAAAATGATGTTTTAAATTATTATTTTGTATTTTATTTACAGTTCCTCAGACATGAAACGCAATAATGTTATGTATGATAATATAACCTTATTATACAGGGTGTAAATAAAGGAGCAATTATTTACACTCTGTATATGCAAAAGTAACTCTCTTCGTTCGTTTGTTCACGCCGTTCGTGTTTTACACTTAACTTACGTAACTCACTTACTTTGAAACACTCAATCATATTTATATAGAGAGTGAATAGTCCTAGGATGATTACAATAGGCGCAGTCGAAATCTAGATAAAGCTACTTTAAAAAAATCTATATAAAGATATACTTTAACGGCGCGTGTCCGTGATACGATTTTACTAAATCCTACCTTTTCGGTTAGAAAATCCCAACCGATCATGCTGCCAGCGAAATCTTTTTTGGTAATCACAATAAAATCCTCTATTCCGATCGCCATTGAATATTCTAGCAAAAGTGTCGACGGCCGCGATTGTAAAATTTTATTCGGGCACAAATTGTCCGCTTTGACCCTAACGGTCGCCAGCTAAATGGAGCGATTGAAAAAAAAACCCGTCAGTAGGTATTAAACTTTGCTTCTTTCTCGTCTCATGTTTCTGTTATGACAAATCTGTTTTTCGCTGTTAAAAACTTACCTGAAACTTTTATAAGACAGTATTAATTACCACAAGGTAAAAAATTACTGCAGAACATTGAGTAAAAAATTTTCAGACAGGATTTTTTTTACTGTCTCTCATTTTTATTAGACAGAGAAGATAGTTTCTCTAATGTAACCTACAGTCTTCTCCATTTTCAAAAAAATTACAAAGCAACATCATTTTTTCATTATAACAATCATGTTTGATTTGACTAGCTCTGCCATTCTTTCCTAAGTCAATTCTGAATCATTATTTGAAAATAATTACAGGTATGTAAGTATAATTGAGTTTTATTGTAAGTGAATCGGTTGTTATACCCTAATTAAGCGGGACAAACATTCACAGTCGTAAATTTAATTAAAGTAACGGCAATCAGTGCCACTCAAATACAGGTCACAAATTTCGCAACCGCACGCTATAGGCGCATTGTGACGTCACAGACTGTGACACAGGCCTCATCAGCGGAGGCCACGAGGCACAAACCGCGAGGCCCAGCATTAAATCCGAGGCGGATTAGCTCGAATAATTTATGATATATCGCACAACGCTCCGCTCTAATAAATAAAACAATGGCTGTAGTTTACGCTAAATTATGTCTCAGTTTGAATTCATATTTCGAAATCACAATTTCGAAAACGCAAAATAAGATATAAATTTAGTTGCGTTTGTAATGAAAATATTAACTTCCTCATATAACATTATTACCAACTCCTTTTTACTTTAATTAAAAACGATGTCACGATCCTCACATTCCTAATGGTATTACTAATCAGATGCTTAGGGTTTTCCGGAGAAGATTTTCCACTGTGGCGAAAAGGAATGGAGCGAAGCTGTGTTTGCATTTTTTGATACTACATCAGTCACTTACACTCAGACTAAAGCAAACTCTGATTCACTCGACTCCTCTGTAACTATGTGAAGACGTACCCTAAAGACTGGTAAGCCTTTTCAGTTGAGGCCAACTGCAAAAGAAATCACGGGAGGCCTAGCGTTAAATTTAAGGCCCAGCTTTAAATCTGGGCCCCAATATTAAATCCGCGGCACGGATTAGCTCGAATAATTTATGATATATCGCACTCTTGTCCTTTCATAAATAACACAATTGCTGCAGTATAAGCGAAATTATGTCGCTTCGCGTCGAAATATACTGTTTTGGGATACAGCCTTTTGTGACGCAAAATTCTATTTGCCATTTTTCTTTACGGTTCTGTAACGTAGCTAATATACAGTTGTCCGGGTTTCGGTACTTCTGGGACCTTTATTTATGAGAGTTAGCACAAAAAAGGGACTACTGTACCTATTATTTTATAAAAACTCTCTATCCCTATTATAGAACTACTTCATAACGCTCGGAATAAAACCTCAAAAACGTGTGCAAATCAATTATTTAATTTTTTAGTCAAAAATTGAAAATGAAGTATTTAGAAAAAATCGACCCGTCTCACAACCTAAATACGTCTCTAAATACTTCATTTTAAATTTTTCTATAATAAAAATTGCATTGTGAATGCAAAAGAGTAAAAATTTAAATAATTTAATTTATTACCAAAAGTTAATATCGGTCAACGACAAAAAACCATAACGCAAAAAGTTACACTATTTCTAGTTTCATTGATAAATAACTACTAGGTTTACATTATAATATTTTCCGTATGTTATGAAGCCATTCTTTTTTTTATTAAAAATTAAGTTTGGAGTGCAAACAAGAAAAAACACAATTGAATAGCATTTAGTATCTCAGTTTATTTTAATCTGATTACAAGTGAAGACTTTGATTTTGTCGATTATAGAATAATTTCACAAAGACGACCTAATTTTTTTGGGCAAAAGCGCTCAGCTACTCAGACTCTAGTTGTTCAAAATTAAATGTAAATATTCATAGCAAACATCTCAGTCAACTGGCATATCTACAAAAATATGAATCGCTAGATAGGTATGATCATCATCATCATCATCAGCCATTTAATGTCCCCACTGCTGGGGCACTGGCCTTCCTTATGGATGAATAAGGAGAATGAGCCATGACCCACCACGCGGGCTCAGTGCGGATTGGTGGGTATTAACGACTGCAAGTGCAGCCGGGACCAACGGCTTAACGTGCCTTCCGAAGCACGGAGGAGCTCGAGATGAAAAGTTTTTGGTCACCCATCCCGTGACCGACCATTGCGAACGTTGCTTAACCTCAACGATCGCAGGCCGAGCGCGCTATCCACTGCGCCACGGGCTCCTCAAAGGGGAGTCCGTTGCTACTGAGAAGACCGGCCGTTGCGAGGGCCGGACTGAAGTCTCTCGCTAATTAAACTAAGATAGGTATGATGACAAGCTAATTTAGAAATTATCATAATTACATTTCATAATAAAAATTCTCATATAAATGAACACTGACATTAAAAAAAAATGACATTAAAAAAAAAATATGTAAAGCTTTAAGCTAAACCTTAAAAATTGAGCCGGCATGTACCGCTTCGGTCAGCAAAGCCAGAGAACAGGAAAAAAATTGAGAATTATAAAAGATTTCGTTTACAATAAAAATATAATATTTATTTTAAACTCTCAGGCGTAGGTGCTCTCGTGACCCCGGTGTGATGTGATCACTGTGATGGTGATTGGTGTCGCGGAGTTTGGTAAGGGGTCCTAACTGTCGGTCTGGCTATCCGGAAGCCGATATACTTCAAGGGACGCAGGGTCTGTTCCGGGGTAGGCTGGAGCAGCGCAGGTTCCTGGCGGTTGGGTTGCTGGAACAGGTGGAGAAGCAGCACGAAGCATGAAGGTGCTCGAGGTGTAGACTAGCACAAAGCAAGTAGGTGCTCGAGATGAAGATGTTTCCCGTAGATAAGACCCTGGTATTGTTTTTAGAAATGTATGAACATTTGTGTAGCTATCGAAGGTATTCTCAGGAACACTGCGGATAGCGCCATCTTGCTTAAAACCTTTGTCATGTTGCCCGTCTAGGTCCCACTCCTGGTACATTAAAAATAAGGAGAATAAAATGCCTGATAATAATGATTGTTATAAAAAATTAAGTAAGTATTAAATTTCAAGATGGAAATAAAACTTAACCGTGCAACTGTCGCAATTCCACATTCATTATTTAGTGCACAAAAGGGGACTTAAAGTGGTCGGCTGGGAGGGTTTAATAACGTGGCGATATAGACACCTAAGCTCGCTTGATCCTTGCAAACCTGTCATGTACTGTGGGTGACACATCAAAGACGATTTTCTAACTCTTAAGACAATGACTTTATACGACTCGTATTTTATTAGTAAACATATTTCCTGATGGTCTTTTGTTATTAATGCCAACTAGTTATCCACTACATAAGTATGGCATATCCCTTGAGTTGATAAGTACTAATATTGCTATTGCTCTTATACTTCACGGTAAGTCCTCTGGGCCTGCATTGTGGATTATGGCCCTTTTTCATTCATTAGGGCCCTTCCACACGACGTTTCTCGTGCGCGTTTGTATCGATACAGACGCAAGTGGAACGCGCATATCAAATACACGCGTCGTCGTCAGTGCGAAAAAAAACTTCGTGTGGAAGGGCCCTTAGAAGTTACCATCATCCAGTTCGAACAAGGCCTCCAAAAGGAAGTTCATTGAAAATGGTTGACGATGCTTTCTTTTTTGTAGTAGGTACAGGTAAGTATTCTAGAACTATTAAATATCAAGACGAAATTAAACTTAACTGTGCCTTTGTCGCAATTCCTCATTCATTATTTAGTGCACAAAAGGGGACTCAAGCGGGATTCCTGGTCGGCTGGGAGGGTTTAATAACGTGGCGACACAAACACCTAAGCCCGCTTGATCCTAGAGAACCTCACATGTACTGTGGGTGACACATCAAAGTTAATTTTGTAGCACTTAACTAAGACAATGGCTTTATGGAGGTATTCCTTAATTGTTTTTTTTGTTTTTAATGCGATATTAGTTTAGCTTTCGTTTTTATCAACAACAATATTATTATTATTATATTCTCAATTGCAAACATAAACAGTACCTACTTGTATGTGTGTTGTGTCATAGTGATAGAATTCATAATAACCCTACTAATGTTATAAATGCGAGAGTTTGTGAGTATGGATGTAGGGATGTTTGTCACTCTTTCACGCAAAACCTAGTAGACGGATTTGGTTGAAATTTGGCGAACAGATAGTAGATAGCCAGCCTGGATTAAAACATTTTAGGATACTTTGTCCCGAAATTCATATATTCTACATTAGAATATCATCTATTATTACAATAAAGTAATAAGTCCGATTAGGATAAGGATTTCTCATTGTTTCTAGAAAAATTGTTCTACTAGATAGAACCTTATTTATATTATACCAGCAATATTGAAAGCTGACTAAACAATTTACATGGAAAATGATTGCCAAGCGATATTGATTGTTAAAAAATATGATTTGTAATAGCTTTTCCGTTTAGAAGTCGTAGGAATATTTTACGCTCTTCAAGTATGATTTATGTTTGCTCATGTTTGATTGATTATGATATCATGATCGTCGAATTGGTTTTTTTTACTCAGAAAATCACTTGATGGTCACTGTAAACAAATTTTGGTAGATATTAACTAGTCGGTTTAATGTGTATAATGGTACTCCCACACTTATTACATTCTGTAAGGAATTGCTAACATTCTGTTATGAATGGTTACTTATGTTTTATTTAAGTGCTCTTACGAGTACCTACATAAAAACATTTCATAACAAACCGAACTCCCTAATTTCGTACACTCTTTTATTTTTGTATATTTTTTACTATTTTTCAACAAGAAAATGGTTCATACTATATTAATAAAACTTTAAAATTCTTTGAAATACTAAGCGCTTACATTTTATTTAATTTTTCGAGGCAGGAAAGAGAATTTATTAAAAAAGTTCCATCTTTTGATTTTCGATACCTTTAATAACTTTAAAATTAGATTCTGTAAGCAGCTGTCGCCTGAAGTATCGATGCAAAGCGACATGCTTCACCTTCGATATTGTTCCTCGTTGGATGTGTAGGCATAGGCACTTTGTATGGTATCGTATTTCGTCATATTTCGATGGATCCCATTTGGTTCGATCCCCAATTGTAACAAACATATTATGTTCATAAACTAGCTTTCCGCCCACGGCTTCGCCCGCGTGGACTAGACGACATTATTCCGCGGGGTGGTGAAACTTTTCCGGCATAAAAAGTAACCTATGTTCCTCTCCTGGCTACAAAGTATCTGTGTCTGAAATTCCAGCCAAATCCGTTCAGGCGTTTTGGCGTGATTAAGTAACAAATAAGTATCCAAACATCTAAACTTTCACATTACATGACAGGGTCATAATTGTCATAAACCAATACGTTTGGCGATGTTGTGTTTCATGATCGCTTCTTGGCTTCGCTGGTGATAATTTGAGCACACGACCTGCGTCGAGTCCTACGAACAGACCATAAGACACAACATCCCTCTGGTATAATGATAAAAACACCACAGTTGCGAAATATACACGCAACAAGGTATATAATATTAAGTAGGATTCGTGTCTTGTTATATTAATTTGTAAAATAAAACCAAAGTACATTTGATTCTAATACATTTAAAACCTTACCGTTTACTAACATATTTCATTTCCTTCTTTCTTTCCAAGCCGGAAGGACTTGACGTAAACTTATATGTCCCTTGAGGGTCTTTCGTCACTTCTTATGCATTACTAAAGACGTAGGTTCTTCTACACTCTGTTTATTTAAACGATAATGAATTTGTTATGAAGTATTCAATATAGATGAGAAAATATTCAGCTGCTTTTATTTTATTTTACTCAGATTTTATTGTGATAACGACACATGAACGTCGAAGAAGTTTCGCGATTGGTTCGCTAATCCTACGGCGGGAGATTTTGCAACGAGAAGAACCGGCAAGAAACTCGTCAAGAGCATTTTTTTTTATATTCTTCACTCAGTAGTGTAAGGTCACTTTCTATCACAATATTATAAGGAAAACTTAGGTAATTTATGTACATTTTCTCAAACCTATTGTCACGTTTCGTTTTCACATTATCGTGTTCGCATTGTTTTGGATCTAATTATAAAATTCAATTTTTTTAAATAGGTATTTCTTTATTAAATAAATAAATATTTATTTCTATTGCAAAGTTGCCTATTCTGTTAGGGTTTTTTTTTCCTGTGTTGGTAGACATGGTGGCCAATTTTCTTCAAATCACTCCTTAAATGGAATTATTTTGCCACAAATTTCTTGTTGGTATACTTTCTGATGGGTTTCAACACCCATTTCAGTTATAAAAACAAGGAAATGTCCTTTTTATCCCTAAATTGGAATGCGTTGGCATCGCCTTGGCGCGCATTGCATGTACGGTGTTGCCAGAAATGCGTCATTCGCCGGGTAACGCGGGGAATTTTCTGTCTTATGCAAGCGAGTTATTTTGACGTTTTGCTGAAAGGAATTGAACAAAATTTGGTTTCAGATAAATGTCATGTTAATTAAAAACAGTAAATAATTTTCAACAAAATAAAAAGTTTAATGGGTTTCGCATACCTCTCGAATATTGGCACAGTGGTACTGGGACATGTTTATTAATAGAAGGCCGTGTTGGTTCAATACCCAACTGCACAAACATTGTTTTAATCATCATCATCATCAGCCATTCTGAGTCCACTGCTGAACATAGGCATCCTCCTTTGAGCGCCACAAAGAGCGGCTGTGAGCTATTTGCTGCCAACGGCTTCCCGCAACCTTCACCAGGTCATCGTATCGTAATTGCTTTAATGCACATTTAAAATTGATACGCCTTGCTTTTTAAAAACAAATATTTATTACTCGGAAAACAAAGATTAAAAAACAAGTTAGTTAATTTGTTCATCAGTAACGAGAACTTTGACACAAAGCATAATACCATTCCCAACAAAAAAATTTGTCGCAATAAGTGAAAGTTACGTAACTGAAAGTGCTAAAAACATCGTATTGAAGTAATTTTAGAATTAATACAACTCAATACAATTTAGAGCTCTTTATACAACCTCTAAATGACACTGAAATGGTATATACGACCGCTACCTGACCTATTACGACACTGAGTCGCATAAAGTGGTTTGGCCTGATAGTAACGTAATGGTGACGTTCGCGGCGACCTACGACTATCCTTCTTTAATATCAGCAGAAATAAGCAATCTAATCACACGATTTACAAAA
This sequence comes from Crambus lathoniellus, assembly GCA_949710035.1. Lineage (NCBI taxonomy): Eukaryota > Metazoa > Arthropoda > Insecta > Lepidoptera > Crambidae > Crambus > Crambus lathoniellus. Next base: position 7,784,949 of record OX453315.1, on the reverse strand, counting down.
AAGTATTATTAAAAAAAGGCTAATGCACATAATATTATCAAATGCTCGTTTCCAAATAGGACACACGTCGTCGTCGTCGGAAAATGGAGCATTTGAAAAGACTTTCAATTGAGATATTGGAAAACCATCAATTCTTATATTTGTGCCTTCCTGAAAAGTTCAGAGTACTGTACTTTTGATCTCTTTTCATCGAACTAGTATATTGGTATATGGGACGTATACCTATTTCAGTTTATGTAATGCATTTTTAACGTTGTTTAAAATAGCTTCGTTGGCTATAGATTTAAAGCAACACTTGCCTCCTTCATATAGCATTTATTACGTGTTGTCTTGTACTTCCAGGATAGGATAGTGCATAAAATATTCTACAATCTGACGTTCATAAAATATTTCAGTTTATAAAATGAACTTAAAACATATTACTCACAATAAAATTGCTTTATAGAGAAATAAGTTTTTATTACAATTCGATATAATACTAGGAAGAACGTCAGCTTTATAAAAAAATAAGTTACAAAAATTGCATCGACTTCAAAAAATATTTGTCAATTGAAAGGAAAAAGATACCTAGGTTTAATATTTTTAACACAAGTACATACCTTTTTGAGGTTGGTGCCCTTTCATCATGCATACTCTTATAGGTACTTTAAAATATTATTTTTTCATTTTGAGTAGACAGGTATTTTTTTGAAATCTTTAGTGTAGGTTGTACTATACATAGATACCCATATCTAAAATAAAACATCTAAACCAATGAACTGTCTGTTTAAGTTGGAATACATCTGATTTAAATCATACAGAAATCATCTCGATATGACTTTTAGTTTCCGAGATATTTGTGGAAAAACATACAAAGCAACATGCCACAAACATACATACTCTTACGAAATTTGGCGCACATGCTTAGAATCCTAAATAGTTCGCTATACTCAAATAAGTATTTTCCAATCCCAACTATACCACACACACATATAGGTCAAACTGATAACCTCCTTTTTTAAGTCAGTTAATTAAGTCGGTTAATAATCTATGTATGTAACTCAACCGTTCCGTATAAGCATCAACACTCAAATTGAGGGTAGATTTATGCTTAGTATTGACACTTGTATGACGATGAAATTTCGGTTAATCCCCACAATTTGTCAGTGAGGCTTTGGACAGACAGACATTATGATGAGGGTAGTGCTAGATGCAAACTCAAATGTAAGGACGTGTGCTGAATTATAGATGAGCTAAAATTTGTTACATAATCATACATGATTCTGTAAGGTTCACATTACATATTTAAAAGCCGGAATGGCTTTGCGAATCAAGACATACCTACGAAATTGGGGTGCAATTGCGTAAGGTAATCATTAATTTGACAGTTCATATCGTATTCAATCGGCTGCAATTTGTATGGAATGACATTTACTATGATACAATATGAACTGTCAAATGAATACGATTGACTTTACGTGCCACAACCTTTTCTGTGCCGGTGACAGCGGCGCTACGTACGTTTTTTCTTTTTTTTTTGTAGCAATTTAACCGGCCCTTACTTCTAAGAACTTCAGCCGCCAGCAGCGCTATGGTTGGACATCAACTTGACAGCAGAATGACATTTTAAAAAAACACGCTAGTTTCACATTTTGGCCACCGGCACAGCAAAGTTTGTGGCACTGTACGCAATTCCATAGCTGACTAGTTCTGTTAAGAAATAAAATTCTTAACAGAACTATAATGACGAAAGCATGCTCGTTGGCCGAACGCGCTACTCAGTGTGCCACGAGCTCTAACTATCGTATACCAGTACGATACTGAGTAGCGCGTTCGGCCACAATCATTGAGGTTCAGCAGCTTCCGCAATGGTCGGGTTACGGGACAGGTGACCAAAAATGTATTAATATCTCGAGCACCTCTGTGCTACGGAAAGCACGTTAATTCATTGGTCTCGGCACCATAAGCACGTTAATTCATTGGTCTCGGCTGTATTATCGGCATTGGGCCCGCATTCTGAACCATTCTCCTTATCCCTTATCCCGAAAGTCGTGAGTGGGAGCCGAGATCGCACTATCGTGACATGGAGTATTTTTAAGGGGGGGGGGGGAGTTTTTTTTTAATTATTTTCCCAGAATAACTAGACCTAGGTCAAAAACAAGCTACGCGAGTATTTTTTTTCTCGGCCTGAAAGGGAGCTTCCACTAGCTTTTGTCCGCAAATTCGCTCGCGTGGTATTCGAGGAATGCAAACCCTCGTTTTTACTGCTTAGAGGTTGAATCTTATAAAAACCTTTCTTAGTAAACGCCTCCGTCATAATACCAATCTGCGTGCCAAATTTCAACTCGACCCGTCCAGTAGTCTGGGGTGTGCGTTGATAGATTAGTCAGTCACCTTTCGCTTTTAAATATATTGTTTAAAGATATGGAAGGCCAATGCCCCAGCAGAGGGGTGTTTCAGGCCCCACCCGGTATAAAATGAATCGCAAAATGTGTTGGTAAGCGCATAACTCAACAACGCCTGGGCCAATTTGGCCAATTTTTTTTTTAAATGTTCGTGGCAGTCCAAGGAAGGCTTTAACGGTGAGAAAATAGGGGAAGGAGGGGTAAGTAGGGGTAGAGTAGAAGTAGGGTAGGGTAGGGGTAGAGTACGGGTAGGGTAGGGTGGAGAAGGGGGTAGGGCCACGGGAACGAAGTCGCGCTGGTCAGCTAGTTATTATTAATATAAATGTGAAAGTTTAGATGTTTGGATGTTTAGATGTGTGGATGTTTGTTACACAATCACGCCAAAACGGCTAAACGGATTTGGCTGAAATTTGGGACACAGATACTTTGTAGTCTGGAGAGAAACATAGGCTTTTTATCATTCCCGCGGAATAGCATCGTGTAGTTCAGTAGTAGTAGTAGGAATATTTAAAGGCTGGACTGTACCCCTAGCATGAAAAACTATCGTAATGGTAATCGAATAGTAAAGTATACATCGTGCTTCAAATGCTGTCAAATATATATTGAATTTCAGTTCCTTACGCTGGCCATACACCATCCTGCCTATCGTCCAATCGGCATAACGGCAGGCTTGATCCAATTTGCAGTTTGTCTATATTACACCATAATTTAATAATGGCATGCCAATCCCACCCACGGTCAGTTCTACTTGATCCAATCTGCAGTTTGTCTATATTACACCATAATTTGATAATGGCATGCCAATCCCACCCACGGTCAGTTCTACTTGATCCAATCTGCAGCGTCATGCCGATTGGACGATAGACAGGATGGTGTATGGCCAGCATTAAACGACCGAAAGAGGCGCTACTCTGGTTACATAAAATAGCGGTAACGATCACGATAACGGTTACTTCTTGTCAGTTAAAAAAGTCTTGAATGGGTGGTAGGAAAATATTGACGATTCATAAGTACATATTTATTATGTCTAAGTGAATAAAGAATATTTTTATCTTTATCTTTTATCTTATAACGATAGTTTTTCATATGCTATGGCTACTGTACCCAAATCAAAACATAAGAATCGGAGGAACATTTTGCTATTAGAACTTTGGCTTACACTAATAATAGATGATCAAACGAACTACTGTGAAGTTCGATCGCTATTATATGAGTCGTTTCATTCGAAGATATAATATTTACAGAGTAGTCCCTTTAACCTACAGGCAACTTCGCATGTCTTTAGAGATTTAAAAAAAAAAAAGTTCACTAATCTGTCATTTACTGTTCTGTGGTCAGTTTGACGCCATTTTTCTCATTTCGTTTAGAGCAAGTTCAGAGTAATGGCGGTGTTCTAGAACAAAGCTTAACTAGTGGGTTTGTAAACCTCCGCCTGCAGCTGAGGTTTACTGGGCTGGGCGGGTTGCTATATCTTCGAATGAAACGACTCATATAATAGCGATCGAACTTCACAGTAGTTCGTTTGATCATCTATTATATTTCGTCGTTTCATTCTTTGATATAATATTTACAGAGTAGATGTTTAGAGATTTAAGTTTTGTTCGAGAAGAAGTGTTGATGGGTTGTTTTTATAAGAATAAATAACCATCTCAATTAAACATATTATGTATTTGTTCATAAGCAGAATGTAAACAATCAACCCTTAAATAATATTAAGTTTTCTCCGTACAAATTAAATACCTAATCATAAATCAGCAATAAAAAAAGTAACTAATCATTAGTAGGGAACGTTACGGTTCTCGCGAAGACATCTTCGCTTTCAATAGGCCGGTTATAGAACCGAGCAAAGGCTGTGTCGATGTAGGTACTTGTACAACCAGCTGTTTTTCTTATCTCGTCTACAAACACTGAGTCGTGAGCAAGCACGGTCGAGATGGAGGCGTATCGTGTGCTATCGCCACTCTCTCCCAAGCTCCCAACAGCTTATTTAACCCAGCGGCTTAAAGACTGCGAGCTGGTGCGCTTGTGGAGTTTTTTGTATTTTAACAACAGTTTGTCTGCGTTCGAAGTCCTCATATTTTTTGAAAAATATATATGATCGACGAGGACTGAAGCAGGGCATATATTTATTTTCTCGTGAAAGAATGGCAAGTACAGCATGGGTTGTTCGCGGCCCGGGACCGAAGTTTTATCAATGTCGGTTATGGCTATCTTAACACCGTCTTGAGAAATGAATACATTTTCTAGTTTTATAAGCGTGAAAGTTTGTACCCTGTGCATTGTACAAAGTGTTCTTGTCTAGGCTCAGTACTAAATTTGGGTATCAATTAGGTATGTGGTTGAGAACAAGTTGTGGGTCCCAAGTAGAGGTATATTTAGGGCGACTTGGTTTAAGTTTGTAAGCGCCTTTTAGAACTCGTTAAATACACTCATGTGAGTCGATGTTACTGTTTAATGGTTTAATAACAGTGAAACGGTACGGCGCGGGACGGTGATTTAATATCAACGTAAGCTTCGTCAGATAGCTCCCATTCAGTATCGGGGTTGCTTTTACTTGGCTCGATATCTGAGCCGTTATTTTTTGTGTTTACTTATGACGCGTGTAGCCAAATGGCGATGAATCTACCTACATCGTGTCAACTTCTTTAAGCGTGGAAATTTTATTCCATCTACCTTGACGGTTAATGTAGCATACTACTGTAGTATTATCCATGCGCAGTAATATTGCACAATGTCGTCATCCTTTGTAAAAGCTTTCATAGGACAGAATGTTGTAAAAAAGTTATTGCGCCACCAGTTTTAGTCTTCTTAAAATTAAATTTTTGCTTTGCATTTACCGTTATGGCGCTGCAATGCCAAAAACTTCTGGCGTTCTTAAAGTTAAATCCGTATTTAGCTGCTAGACAGACCGAAATTAGAACACCAATAAAATTAGCAAAGATTCTTATTGTACGTTTCGGTAATTTTAAATAATTTCTGATCATTTGTGCAATGTTTCTGCGTTTTACAGCGAGAAATGTTGCGTATCATAATTATAAAAAGCCTTGGAAAGTACAGACTTGAGAAGGCGTTAACACACTTTTTTCGCGGTTTACAACAAAACCTAAACATTGTAACAATTTAGGAGTCGTACCGTACGTAGTCGTACGGAAGTGTCCCCGATGCCTTATGTTAAGATTCTTTTTACTAACCTTCTATGGGCCACAGTATTGTCTGATAAATAAAGAATTTATTTATTAAGCATCGTCGAAATAAATTTATTGATTTATGATCTTGGCTTCTAAGATAGGACATATAACCTCTCTCATAATTTTGGTAAAAACCCGGGATGCTGATGCTACGGATAGGCCGTAAGTCAAGTCAGTAAATTCGTCGATAGCCAAGTTTGAATTTGGAGCTTGAAAATGAAATCTTAAATATTATTCGGTCTTCCTTACATATTGGAAGTCATAAATACGCCTCTTTGAGGTCAATCGGTGCTACAAAACTACCTTGTGGTATAAGTTAAGGAGATGTTCTATAGTCTTCCATTCTAAAATAGTTTTTCTTCTCAATAAATGTATTTAATGATTTAAGATTTAAGACAAAGCGTTTACCACCATTAGACTTGGGTGCAAGGAAAGTTCTTGATATGAACTGGTCAATTACCGGGGAACAATGTGAAATTGCTCCAATTCAATTAATTAATTTATAGCTTTGACCATCTCGTGACTTTCTTCGGGGGTAAATTTAGATTAAAGCACGACAGACTGTCACTTCCGTACAAAAGGGTATATAATATCCGTTTTGGATCCATGATAGTACAGTTTTGTTGTATGTTATATGAAACCAACAATCATAGAAGTATTGAATTCTGCCAGCGTGTACCTTTGTTATTGTGGCAGTGCACGGGGCCTGGGTTGATTGTAGTTCTTCGCATGAGACGAAGCAGGCTGAGGGTAGGTTCGTCGCGGTGGCGGCGCTAGCCTCTGTCCTGTCCTGTGGTTTGACCTCCCCGCCGCCCCCCTGTTTCACGGGTACTGAGGAGGTCCTGACCGGTTTCCCTGATGGGCAGGACGAATGACTGTGGACTGGACTGCAGAAGGTTTCTGAATTGTGAATGTTTTCCAAATCTGTGAACGTAGTCGTTCGATTGCCTTACTGGCTTTTATATTTTCGGATGATGTATTACCCAATAAAGAGTCATATCTATCGGAGTCTTGTAGGACGTGCAGGAAATTATTTTCTAAACTAGATGTAATCCTTCGTTAGGAAATGGTGTAAATCAATACCAAAATGCGACAGTCGTGGCTTAGATACTAAAGAGATTGTATCTTATCGTCTGAGGAGAGCAGTGTGTCCATTGCTCTATTTACCTATTGCCGAGGTACCCATATCAAGTTGTTGTTGAAAACCAAGAAACATTTTGTAGCGTCCCCTCACGACGACGACGTCAGAAACTGCGGCAGCAATCGCTGCGTTTAATTTAGGTGCGTGCAACATTCAACAATTATTTGGTATCAAGTACCTTTGTCAAGTTCTCTTTCTGATCTTTTGGTAGACCTATTTTTCATAAAGGTGTCCATAAATTAGCTAAGCTGAATGGCATCTCCAAAATCAGGCGTATCGGACGTAGACGCCCTCAACGCTGACAATATTATTGTGGATCGAAAGTTATCGATGTAATTTCTTGAGTGAGCCGTTTGCGATACTGCGGCATCCAAGGTTTGTTGGATGGATATTGCCAAAGATTGTTCGATAAAGTCCCGCATCGTTTTGTATGATATTTATTGTATCCAAAACAAACGTACTCTTTTTTGCCAAAAAAAAAACAACATGAGGGTAGAATGTAAAAGATAAAATTCAAAGAATAATTTAATAAGTTATTATGGCCTAATAATTTATATTGTCCCGCAGACAATAAACTATAGATAACGTGCATATTTCCTAGTATGCAGGTAGATTCTACTTTATGTCATAATATGTGACCCATCATTAGCCCGCAGCTAATTACGATATCGTGGTTGACCCCCAGTCAATTGCGACTTAGTTTGATTTTATGTAACTTAATGAACTGTAGATAACGTGCGCCTATCCTAGAACGCAGGTAGATTCTCCTTCATGTCATAATATATGTCCCATAATTAGCCCGCAGCTAATTACGATATCGCGATTGACCCGCAGTCAATATCGATTTAGTTTGATTTTGACTAACTACCTAAATAAACTGAAGATAACGTGCGTCTATCCTAGGACGCAGGTAGATTCTACTTCATGTCATAATATATGACCTATAATTAGCTCGCAGCTAATTACGATATATCGCGATTGACTCGCAGTCAATCTCGATTTAGTTTGATTTTATGTAACTAAATAAACTGTAGATAACATGCGTCTATCTTAGAACGCGGGTAGATTCTACTTCATGTCATGATATATGACCCATAATTAGCTCGCAGCTAATTACGATATCGCAATTGACTCGCAGTCAATCTCGATTAAGTTTGATTTTATGTAACTAAATAAAGTGTAGATAACATGCGTCTATCCTAGAACGCGGTAGATTCTACTTCATGTCATAATATATGACCCATAATTAGCTCGCAGCTATTTACGATATCGCGATTGACTCGCAGTCAATCTCGATTTAGTTTGATTTTATGTAACTAAATAAAGTGTAGATAACATGCGTCTATCCTAGAACGCGGGTAGATTCTACTTCATGTCATAAATATGACCCATAATTAGCTCGCAGCTAATTACGACATCGCGATTGACTCGCAGTCAATCTCGATTTAGTTTGATTTTATGTACCTAACTAAACTCATCTAGTGAAATCACTTGTTCATGTTCACCAGTGAACAACAAGAAACAAATAAGTATTAATTGTATATTAATATCTGATAAATTTAGTTAACTATTGTGTAGCTTGTTATTAACTTGTATGCACAAATATTCGAATAGGAATTGATAAAGCACTATAAACGTACCTGTGGCATTATCTTCATTCTCTGAAGAATATAAACGTTGGACTCGTTCAACATTTTCCTGTGCGCTGCGTTTCGGCATTTAAAATAGACGCGTGCGCTCGTTGCCTCGCATGAAAAAGGAATGAGAAAAATGGCGTCAAACTGACCACAGAACAGTAAATGACAGATTAGTGAACTTTTTTTTTTAAATCTCTAAAGACATGCGAAGTTGCCTGTAGGTTAAAGGGACTACTCTGTAAATATTATATCAAAGAATGAAACGACGAAATATAAAATCCAACTAATATTATAAGTAATTAATGTGAAAGTTTAAATGTTTGTAGGTATGTTTGTTGCTCAATCACGCCAAAACGGCTGAACGGATTTGGCTGAAATTTGGGACACAGGCTGAACATAGGCATTAACAAATAATAAAATAAAATAATAAAAAATCACTTTATTCAACTTGACTTAATAAATAAACTCTATTGAACCGTCTATATTTTCCTACGATCCATTCAAGACTTTTTAAGTAATAAGAAGAACAGGTGCAATAAACTTATCAGCTTTAATTAGTTAGAGTAACGATATTTACTTACAAAGATTTATATCGTCAGTATATTAACATAGAAAACACCCAGAACGGTCCGGGAAATTGCAAAATCGGTTGTCAAAACTAATTAATAAGTATGTACCACGCCCTAGATATGCAAGCCGCCAAGACGTGATTTGCCTTAGTATTACTCCGCTGCTTATCAAGATTATATTGTCTCGTATTCATAATGTTATCCATACATAAGTATAACAAAATAGTAATCAAAACAAAGTACACAAAATATTTTTATAAGCAATGTTTGCGAGGTATTGTGACAGGAAATTAGTTGTTAGAACTAAACAAAGACATACTTACTGCGCAGACCCCAAATGAGATGATGATAAAAAACAGAATAACTTATTATATCATAGGTAAATCCTTGATCAGTAGGTAGGGCAGGCGTACCGGTTTTGGCCACTTTTTGCTCTAAAAGTTTTCTAAACAACTTTTAGCAATTTTTGATAAAGGCAATTAAAATAAGGTATTTTAAGGTAATAATAACAACCGTTAGAATTCCTTATGTCATAAGATTTTTTCCAATAAATTCCATTTTCTGTTTTAAAAAATGTTTTGTATGAAAATTTTAAGAAATTTGTTTTGGATGAAATACTTTATGAACTTTTGTTTTTTACAATTAAATTGTTGTTTTGCAATTGACTGGTTTCTAGCGCATTGGAATATATTGATTTTACCTGGGTTTGGTTTTGATTTTTCGCAATACTTACAAAAGTTTAATTATCAGTAAGTGGCCAAAACCGGTACATTTGGTACCTCTCACACACTGTGTGTAATATAAAAAAAAACTATTATACTTTATAAATTTGAAAAATGTAAGTACCTTTAAAGATAGATAAATTATCTTTAATCTATATATATAAAATTCAAAGTCCTGACTGACTGACTGACTGACTGACTGACTGACTGACTGACTGACTGACTGACTGAGATATCAACGCACAGCCCAAACCGCTGAACCTAGAGACTTCAAATTTTGCACATAGATACGTTATATAGTGTAGGCATCCACTAAGAAAGGATTTTTGGAAGTTCCACCCCTAAGGGGGTGAAATAGAGGATGAAAGTTTGTATGAAAGTCCGTCAGTTTTGAAGTTAGGATCTTAAAACAATGTATTTAGGCTGACAATTGAAAATTAAGACCTGTGTCAGCGTTTTTGACAATTCCACCCCAGAAGGGGTGAAAAGGGGGATGAAATGTTGTATCTGGAAAGTCCTTCATTCAATTTATTATTTAGGCTTATGGTCGGAAAGTAAAATAAATAAGCAAAAACATGTTTCGTATTTTTTCGAAAATCAACCCCTTAGAGGTTAAATGGGATAAATAAACCTAAAAATCGATATGGATGTCGTTATTGAGGTTTTATGAGATGACGATTGCAAAAATGGCATTTATTTTGATGTTTAACACGCTGAACATAATTCAACCCCTAAAAGGTTGCAATAGGGGTGAAATTTTGAATGAAAAATCAGGGGTAAAATAGACATTTCAACTTGAAACTTTGTTGGCTTACTTCTTAAAACAAATAGGCAACACATTTCTTAATTTTCCCAAAATCAAACCCAGGGGGTAAAATAGGGGATGAATATGTGTATAAAAGTCAGTCAGTTTTGAAGTAAGAATCTTCAAATTTTGTATTTAGACTGGCAATTGAAAATTAATATTTTCCTGTGTCAGCGTTTTTGACAATTCCACCCCCGAAGGGGTGAAGAGGGGGATGAAATGTTGTATCTGGAAAGTCCTTCATTAAATTTATTATTTAGGCTTATGGTCGGAAAGTAAAACAAATAAGCAAACACATATATCGTATATTTTCGAAAATCAACCCCTTAGAGGTTACATGGGATAAATATATATATATATTTATCCCATATATATATATATATGGGAGAGAGGGCGCTAGCCGTCGTATAAACATCGTTTACATATAATCTGCCATAAAAATATATAAAAAGTGTCTAAATCTTCAATACTATCGTTCAGTTTCGTTACCTAAAGTGACCGTAATATGTGCTATTGTTTGCAAAAGAAACCTTTTGAACAATATACCTAAAAAGTGAAAAACAAAAAGTGACCAGTAACATAACCTCAAACATTTACATAAGTAATCAATAATTTGTGTCTTAAAACTTTTGTTATCTTATGTGACTATGAACAGTGATAATGTTTAAAGAAAAAAATGTTGATAAAAACAAGTGAAAAGTGTCAGACGAGAAAAAACAAAACCATAACATACAATTTGTGTCTCATAAACGTTCACAAATTGAGAAAAGACAGCTACATTGTTTTTATTAATGGTGCGATATTCATACTAAATCGATTATAAGTGTGGAAATGTCAATTTAATGGATTATATCAAAATAGATTGACCTTGGACTTGTGCGTATTCCATTGAGCTTAGTCATTGTCCAACATACCATACACCTACCTATTTGAAAAAGTCACTAGTACTATACAGATTCTTAAATTGAACGCTACTACCAGTTGCAGCCGTAGCGCATCGGTACTATCCTCACCGACTGTACGACAGATCACGGTTCAAACCCCAATGGGTTCTAATAAGAAAGTGTCTTTTTTTTTATAACACTATCAATTAAAATTGGCTGCGTTATAATATAATATAAATAAATAAGCAAATCGGCAACACTTTCCTAGTCTCATTAGTAGAAGTAAACAGAAAAAAGTATACCATGGCTACACCTACAAATGAATGCGCGGGATGTAAGAATAAACTACCCAGAAGAGAATACCTTCGTTGTTATAAATGTAATAGTGGATATGACTTAGACTGCGCCAACATATCCATCCAGCGTTTTAATAATACTATGACCGCTGTTCATAAAAATACTTGGGAATGCCCTGCTTGCTACTGCAAAATACCGAAAGCGGGAAACACAAACACTCCCGTGCGCTTGAGAGAACGCGAAGTTTCACCTGATTATATAAATAATAGGAAAAATGAAGTTATAAACAACGATGAAACGCTCAGCTCTGTAGACCTGAGCATTCTTGGTGATACACTGAACGCTGAGAATTTAATAACAACAAAAACAATAAAGAACACTGATGATACCCTACAGAGCTTGAGTGGATTAATAACGCAAAAATTACAGGAAAATAATAAAAGTATTGTATCACAGCTACAAAGTATTATAGAAACTGAAATAAGTAAAGCAATAAAAGGCTTACGAGAAGAACTGAAAAAAGACACACAACAATTATACGAACAAAATGAAACAAGGAAAATAGAAATAGAAAAGATTAGTTGCGAAATAGAAAATCTAAAACAAGAAAGTTGCACTTTAAGAAAAGAAATTAAAGAAATGGAAACAAAAATAAAGAGAACAGAGAAAAGTTTCGACCCTGAGATAAACAAAAGAAAGTTCGTTCTTTTTGGCTTCCCAGAACACTTCCGAGAACCTGAATGTGAACTACTTAACAGAATACGTGGATTATTTCAAAATATGCTAGGTGTTGATTTGACAGGCACCATCGAACACACTTACAGAATCGGAAAATACAACAACAATAACAATAACAACAGACCCCTTGTTATTGAATTGATTAGTAAGAGAATGGTCAAATACTTAATAGAAAATAGAAGCTACTTCTATGGAACTGGCCTCTCAATTTCTGAATTTTTGGATAGCACAACTCGTTTACAAAGGAAAGCAATGAGAGAACAAATGATGACGGCACGAAGGGAAGGATACCATGCCATTATACAGAACAATGAGTTGTATATAGAAGGAAAAAAGGTAAATAAGAAGAACGAATTACCTAACACTAGAGAAACCCAATATCACCTAAGCAGTCAAGAAAATCCATCAGAAAGCGACCAATTCCAACAGAAAAAACAACAACATAACTTTCGGAACTACACAAACAACAGAACAACACTTTAAAGTTCTATACCAAAATATGCAGAGCATAAATAATAAACAGGACATCTTAGAGTCATTCCTGGAACAGCATCCTTATCAAGCTTTATGTCTGTCTGAAACATGGCTAACGCAAGAAAAATTACAGTTATTGCAAATAAGTGGATACAAAATGGCAGCCTCCTTTAATAGAAAGGAGCGAATGGGGGGCGGCGTCTGCGTCCTACTTCAACAACATATTGATTGCATGGAAAATAAGGATATTGCTAAAATGTCTATAGAATATGTATTAGAAGTTTGTGCCGTAGAATTACAAAAAGAAAACAAATTATTAATTGTTATGTACTGGAATGGACGAGAGGAAGACATTTTTCGTAACCAATTAAGTCTAATTCTTAAATATATAAATAATAAATACTCTAAATATGATGTCATTTTAGGCGGAGATTTTAATATTAATTTACTAGAAAGCAATAGGAAAACTTCGGAATATATTAACTTAATGCTAGAATATAATTTTGTTCAACACATAAAAGAGCCGACACATTTCACACAAACTTCGTCAACATGTATAGATCACATTTTTACAAATTTTAATAACAGATATTTTCAAACCTCAGTAATACATCTAGGTTTTTCAGCTCACGCAGGTACAACCATAGACTTTAAAATAACTAAACAAATAAATCACAGTAACTGGTATACATATAAACGACTTTATAATAAAGATTCGATACATAAATTTAAAACACATTTAGGACAAATAGACTGGAATAAAATACTGAGTAAAAATAAAAGTGTAAACGAAAATTATAACGCATTTCACAATATTCTCACAGAAACTTTAAATAAATGTATACCTAAAAGAAAAATAAAACTGACTAAGCATAAAAAATTTTGGCTAACAACAGGTATAAAAAAATCATGTCAAAACAAAAGATTACTAAAAATACTGAGCATTAAATCTAATAATCACTTAATCAAATCACATTATAAACAGTATGCAAAAATTCTAAAAAAAACCGTTATATGTGCCAAAAAACTACAATACATAAATAAAATAAATAGATCTCACAATAAAGTAAAAGCAATGTGGAGTATAATCAATGAAAGGACTAACAAAAAGACAACAAAGCAAAAATGCAACCTACATCTAAAAGTAAATAATAATCTATGTTCAGATCCAAAAGAAGTAGTTAACATTTTGAATAATTTTTTTGCTTCGATTGGCGAAACTAACACTACGGCAGGTGGTGGCACCGGCACTCCAGTCATCTGTCCCACCCAAAACACTATTTTCCTTAGCCCAGTGGAACCAAAGGAGGTTTATAAAATAATAAAAAAATTGAAAGACAAAAAGAGTCAAGGTTTCGATGAACTGCCACCCCATTTGATCAGGGAATGTGCTGACGAGTTAACTTTGCCTTATTCCACGTTAATAAATCAATCCTTTCAAGAAGGTGTTTTTCCCGCGCTTTTGAAAAAAACAATAATAAAACCCATCCATAAGAAAAATGAAAAGAATAACCCAAACAATTATCGTCCCATTGCCCTTTTGACCACATCTTCGAAAATATTCGAAAAAGCAATGTACGACCGCATCATTAATTTCTGCGATAAATATAAGATCCTCGATGAATGTCAAAACGGGTTTAGAAAAGGTCGTTCTACAGTTCTTGCCGTCTACAAATATATTCAAGAGGCACTCAAAGTACTAGGTTCAAAAAAATATGGAATAGGAATCCTACTTGACATGACCAGGGCTTATGACAGGGTTCAGCATAAGATATTATTGAGCAAATTGTATGGAATAGGTGTTCGCGGCATGGCTCATAAATGGTTTGCTTCTTATTTAAAAGACAGGCAGCAGTACGTAGAAATTGAATATTTCGATTATAACCGTGGAGAGATTGTAGACATTCAATCTGACTGTAAAAATATTAATGCCTCAATTCCTCAAGGCAGCATTGTTGGGTGTCTACTATTTCTAATTTATATTAATGACCTCCCTAAGATCATGAAGGAACCATGTATTTTATTCGCGGATGATATTTCTCTACTCACATCATGTGAAAGCAGCTCTGATTTAGAATCAAAATTAAATTCAATTATAACTAAAACTTTTAACTGGCTTAACGAACATAATCTTGAAATAAATTTAAACAAAACAAAATTAATTACTTTCCATCCACATCAAAAAAGAACATTAAATATTAACTACAGTTTCAACAATAACAAAATTCAATGCGTTAGTGAATTCAATTTACTCGGTTTAAACATAGATACAAATTTAAATTGGAAATCCCACATCCAGAAAATAAAATCTAAATTATCTAGCTTCGCGTATGCCCTCAGAGAGGTGAAAAAAACTACCAATCTAAATACTGCATTGGTCACATATTATGCGTACGCCCATGCTTGGCTGAACTATGGAGTGATTCTGTGGGGAAACAGCACAGAAGCTCAATCTCTATTTACTCTTCAAAAAAAACTAGTGCGCATCATAGTCAACATTGAACCAACGGTCAGTTGTAAACCATATTTTAAAAAACATAAAATCCTTTCCTTGACTTGTATTTACATTCTAGAGATATGCAAATTTGTCCGCAAATATAACGAGTTTTACTCAAAACGTGGGGATTTACATGTAAAATATCTGAGACATAAAAACAAAATAGCTATTCCACCTGACCGCCTAAATCTATGTTCGTCAAGCACATACACAATGTCTGCCAAAATTTATAATAAACTCCCAAATAGATTTAGAGACGAAAATAATGATAAAATATTTGTAAAAAAATTGAAAGAATTCTTAATCACTAAATGTTATTATAATTTACAAGAATATTTTAATGATAAGATATAAGTAATAATAAAAACTACTAAAAACTAAATTATAAAAAGTAATAATTAATAAATTGAAAATTCATTTGATCTCATTTAAAACATAGGCACCTAATTACTTTACTACTTATAAAATAAGTGTTCCTCTTCTCCAATCCATTATTATTGTTGTGCCCGACAGGGTCCATAGTGATTCTTAAATATTACCCTTCATGTAAGATCCTTTATACACTGTGATATGCAATAAATTATTGAGTATTGAGTATTGAGTATACCTAAAAATCGATATGGATGTCGTTATTGGGGTTTTATGGGATGACGATTGCAAAAATGGCATTTATTTTGATGTTTAACACGCTGAACATGATTCAACCCCTAAAAGGTTGAAATAGGGGTGAAGTTTTGAATGAAAAATCAGGGGGTAAAATAGACATTCCAACTTGAAACTTTGTAGGCTTACTTCTTAAAACAAATAGGCAACCCATTTCGTAGTTTTCCGAAAATCAAACCCAGGGGGTAAAAGGGTATAGAAACCTAAATCATCTTAAGTACCCTAAAAGTTCGTGGTACCTTAGCTACTCAGAACTAACTTTTTGATTGTGAAACAGACACTTATTATTTACTAGCTTCCGCCCGCGACTTCGTCCGCGTGGACATTCGAGACAATACTTAGGGGACAAATAACCAGGATAAAAAGTATTATATGTTTTAATTTCATAAAAATCCGATTAGCAGTTTTTAAGTTAATAGGCGGGTCCTCCCTCGCCAAGTGAGCAGCCTCGTGCGAGGCCCGCCGCACGTGGCAAACGTTCTGCCTCGCGCGAGGCTGCTCGCTTGGTGAGGGAGGACCCGCCTATTAACTTAAAAACTGCTAATCGGATTTTTATGAAATTAAAACATATAATACTTTTTATCCTGGTTATTTGTCCCCTAAGTATTGTCTCGAATGTCCACGCGGACGAAGTCGCGAGCGGAAGCTAGTTTAAGATATAATTTGTGACTTAAATACCTAAGACCATTTAGTACTTAGTGCTTAAAAGTCAAAAAATCCTTAAAGTGGCCACAAAGGGTACATCTGCCCTACTCCTAGCATGAAAATCTATCGTTATGGTAATCGAATAGTAAAGTATACTGTCCTTCAAAAGCTGTCAAAGTGCTGCTGTCAAATATGTATTGATTTTCAGTACATTATACGGCCGATAGAGGCACTGCTCTGCTTTTCATATGAAATAATAACGACAGTTTTTCTTTATTACCCTAATTATCATTTTTTTTAACCCGTGATTATCCTAACTAAAATTTTGATGTTTTGATGTTTGTTACCCATTCGCGCTAAAATGGCTGAACGGATTTGTCTGAATTTTAGGACACAGATACTTTGTAGCCAGGAGAGGAACATAGGCTACTTTTTATCCCGGAAAAATATCACATTCCCGTGGGATAACGTCGTGTAGTTCATGCGGGCGAATCCGCGGGCGGTAAGCTAGTAAAATATAAAACACAAATGTGTAGCGATGCAATGCAAATTTTTTGTAGATGTTTTTGTGAAGGTACCTAATTTAAAAGGCAAAACATGCACGCAGGCGGCTTTCCGCATGTCAGGAAGACAGTGTTATTGTTGATTGAAGTGTGAATTCTATCATTTTCTGTCTGACTCCTGGCAAATGAATTCTGCTAAAACTCGTACCTATAGACGGTGTCATAGGCAGCCGCTAGTAGCTAATATTATTTGAACGTACATTCAATTTCGTCTCGTCACACTCTTTTTAATATACGTCACAAATATTACACTCCTTCGTTATTATACTTCTTTCATATTTAAATTTTTCTTTTGTTAGATGTTCCTTTGGATATTTTTTTCTTCACGTTACACAAAATTTCGTTATATGAAGTGAAAGCTCCAAGATTGTTTTCGAAAATCAAATTCTGGCAAATAGATATCACAAGAAATCTATCCTACAAATAACCAACCGTGTCTTAGTTTAACGCGTGTATTTATCATCCAAATTAAATAGTGAACTGCTCTTTACTTTTACTTTTTTACTCAGTAAGTAGGTAGGTATTAAGATTTCATTAAATGGAGGTTAGTTTTTAAACTACTTATACTCTGGTTATCACTAATACACTTCAAGAGATGTTTTACAAGTGGGCCAGATTACTATTTTATAGGAAAAATCTACTAAAAACTACTTTTATGCCGCAGCGATAATTTTATGCTTCTGTCATCAAATCCAGCTCGGATGGCAGCGTTCGGGAAGTCCAAAATTCCTTAATGTCTCAAGACTAAGGTCTTTGACCAGTGTGTGTGTTGCCAGTTATGACGTATGGAAGCGAGACATGGTCTTTCACTATGGGTCTCATAAAAAGGCTTAAGTTCACCCAGCGAGCAATGGAGAGAGCGATGCTTGGTATTTCCCTGCTCGATTGAATCAGAAGTGATGAGATCCGCAGGAGAACTAAAAACAACCGACATCGCTCGAAGGATTACATCGTTGAAGTGGCAGTGGGCGGGATACATAACGCGGAGAAACGATGGCCGTTAAGGTTCTCGAATGGCGACCGCGAACCGGACGACGTTCCGTGGGCAGGCCCCCTGCTGGATGCGGGCAGCGCAGGACCGATCGTTGTGGAAATCCCTGGGGGAGGCCTATGCCCAGCAGTGGGCGTCGTACGGCTGAAATGATGATGATGATGATGCCGCGGCGTTGTCTTGGCATGAAGTGACAAGTCCGTCTCTTGTGACCCATGTGGGGGACCTAACCGAAGCGGGAGGTACCCGCCGCTGTATCCTGTCTTTTGCAGATAGTTTACGCCTAAAAGACCATTTTTCAATTATACGCCAAGCTTCCTTTTTCCATTGTTCCCCTATTTCAATCTGTTAAGGCCGATTTACATTGGTCAAGTACAGTGGCGAGTTGCGAGTAGAAAATACAGTGGCGAGAGTCTCGCAACTCACTACTCTGTCTATAGAAATTTATAAAAGCACATACATACCTAATGTAAAAAATGACTACGAGTGCCCAGAAGTACCTTTTATAACACACTTATGTTTACACCATTGTATTTTTTTTTTACATAAATTTTATAGTTGTAACCATTCCTTCCATTCTGCACTACCAATCTGCACTACCGGTAGTGCAGATTGGAATTTTTTGTCCTATCTGCACTACTGTACTACCAGCTGTCAAAGCGGTAGTGTCGTTAGGAATTATTTCTTCCCTTTTGCACTACTGTGTAGTAGTGCACAATGGAATTATAAAGAGCATTACTTTTTCATTCCCAACCGCACTACCAAACAATTGTGTATGCGAACTCTTAGCTTCTACGGTTTTACGTTATTTGAATTTTTTATCTCTTCTGCATTAAGTACTGATGAATATTATATAAAAACAAATTATATTCTCAAAACACATTGAGTCATTTATTTGTTTTTGATATTAGCAAGTTACATAATGTATTAATAACTTGTACTGTTACATGTATTAATATTATTACATTATTCGACTCTCCGCCCAAAGCATCCTGCACATTATTCGACATAGAACAACGAGGAATAATAATCGTCGACAAATTGAAATGATAGTTTTTAAAGTAAAATAATACACATATTAATTAATGATAACTAAATACAATTTTAGTTCATAAATTCTTCATGACATTTCATAAATAATGTAAAACCGTAGAAGCTAAGAGTTCGCATACACAATTGTTTGGTAGTGCGGTTGGGAATGAAAAAGTAATGCTCTTTATAATTCCATTGTGCACTACTAAACAGTAGTGCAAAAGGGAAGAAATAATTCCTAACGACACTACCGGTTTGACAGCTGGTAGTACAGTAGTGCAGATAGGACAAAAAATTCCAATCTGCACTACCGGTAGTGCAGATTGGTAGTGCAGAGTGGAAGGAATGGTTGTAACAACCGACCGACTTGCTTTCTCAATTAAAATAGTACATTATTTTTCACATGAAACAGTTTCTTAATGAAATTAACAGGAATGTAAAAAGATATTTATACGTAATGTGAAAATGGATTGAAATCATTGTCGGATTTTAGTATACATACCTATATGCTTTCATTTCCTAACAAGTAATTGATCTAATTACCAATCCTGAGAAGCCATTTAGTCCTGTCAGCAGAACTACTCCGCAAGGCAAGTGGGATTAAATGTGTTCCAATATTATTATATATCCTCGAACTGTTGTTACAAATACTTGACATTAATACCAATTACTTTTCTCAAGACTATGTTTGTCTTAGAACTTCATATCGAATTAGGAACAACAAGAAACTTCTGAACTAACTAAAAGTTGCACAAGACTTCTGTTATGGCTGGTCTTATTTCTTTTATTGACAAGAAACTTTTAGACTAAAGAAATTTATAGAATGCTAGCATAGTATGTTTTGGCCTAAGATTTAAATATTTGTATGCCCTTCAGGGCAACGTTTTATTCACTTATGGAACTTCGAAAAGGAAAAATAAAAAAGAAATTAAAATGAAGTATTTAGAAAAAATACCCGTCTCACAACTAGCTCCGATGGGACACGACCCACGACCTATCGCTATCCGGGCGACTGCTCTAACCACTGAGCTAAATAAAAACCAAATAACTTTGTAACGTGACACTTTAGGACTGTAGCGACGCACTCACATTGCAACATAAGCAAGACGCCGAGTATTGAAGAAATGCAGGATCAGCGAAAAGTACGAATGTAAACATCGACGCGCAAGCCTGACGTCACACACTACGTCAAGACAGAGCTGAAGAATTGTATGGAAACATGAATCGCGCTAACAGAGTTTATCAGATGCGTCGCATAAATACAATTTCCAACTACTAACAGTTGGGCCGCGGTCCCCGAGCACAGACACCTAGCTCGGAGGAAGTACTTCCCTTTTCGCTGAATATATGGCGAAACAACCTGCCTCAACATTGGTGACCACCGACATTGGACAGCAGCAGCCTTCTGAAGAATCAAGGTATACCACCCCTAATGATGAGTCAAGCCTACAAGGTCCACGATCAGCAGCAAACGCGACTTGGTCCTGCGGCAACTACTCGAAGACTGGCGGACGACGGCAACAATGCAGCCCACGACCGAACTGAAGGGTCATACCAGCGGCGTGGCAGTTCTGCATATGAAGCTATACCGCCCATGGAGCAGCCAGCAGCACACGCTCGTCATACTGGGAGACTGGAGCGTCACTGGCCTAACACGAGTATTTCAAGCAAGGGGGGGTGTGATGTAGCGACGCACTCACATTGCAACATAAGCAAGACGCCGAGTATTGAAGAAATGCAGGATCAGCGAAAAGTACGAATGTAAACATCGACGCGCAAGCCTGACGTCACACACTACGTCAAGACAGAACTGAAGAATTGTATGGAAACATGAATCGCGCTAACAGAGTTTATCAGATGCGTCGCATAAATACAATTTCCAACTACTAACAGTTGGGCCGCGGTCCCCGAGCACAGACACCTAGCTCGGAGGAAGTACTTCCCTTTTCGCTGAATATATGGCGAAACAACCTGCCTCAACAGGACTATTAGTACATGGAAATCGTACCAAATAAGTGGTGTTGCCTTGCATTAAATGAGGTAGTTCTGATTTTTTTATATGTTAGTAGTGATGAGATGGTAATGACAAATCCAAGTTTTCCACCTCGAAAGCCCTCCGGATCATTGTTAAATACTTAAAAATCCATAAAATTTTCGGATATTTTTCAGTTTCTGTAAATTTTTACCACCAAGGATCTGAGTTACGGCAAATGTTACTATGCACTCTTTAAAGTAGACTAAATTTGCAATAAAAAGAGAGTAATTTAGTTTTTGTAAGCCAAACAGTTTTTAAGATACGGCTATTTTAAAATTTGCAAAATCACAAAAAAGGAAGTATTACAGTTTCTTTTAATTTTTCGTCAACTTTGACCCCCTAGTAGTGGGTTTATGGCAAAAAAAAATTTATTAGTTATTAAAGTCCATTAAATTTCCAACAAAATGAGATTAATTATGTCGATTTACACCTGATAGTTCCTAAGACACAGCTGTTCAAAGTTATAGAGGTAGGTAAGTAAACAAATATGTAATAGAAGGCTTTGCAAAAGGTAGTAAGCCCTAAAGGAAGAAGGATCTGGGAGACGTTCCCGTTCTACCCTGTTAATGACACGCAAACCTTAATCACCTTGAAAGCATACTAAAGATGTAAGGTTGTACCAGCAGATGTGGATGCAGGAAAGCAGAACTCAAATGTTCGGGTGTTTGCAGCTACTGCATTGGCCAATCATGCGAGAACATATCAGACCTGATGTGTGATGACATTGATGAACCATTGATTGATAACCCACCATCAAAGGACGATTTTGACCTTCCTGAGCAGTTCGATGAAGAAATTATACCTCAGCAAGCTGCCCCCAAAAAGTGTGCTATGGATTCAGAGGACGTGCCTGGTCCATCAAAATTATACATACAATGTACATAATTGATCCCACCACCTCCCAGATCCTCCTTCCTTTAGGGCGTACTTCATTTTGCAAACCCTTCTATTACATAATTGGTTACAATTACCTCAATAACTTTGAACAGCTGTCTCAGGAACTATCAAGTGTAAGTTGGTATTACTAATTGGTCTCATTTTGTTGGAAATTTAATGGACTTTAATAACTAATAATTTAACTTTTGCCATAAACCCACGACTATGGGTCAAAATGTCGAAAACTAAAAAAACTGTAATACTTCCTTTTTTGAATTTTTGCAAACTTTTAAATAGCCCCATCTTAAAAACTATTTGACTTACAAGAACCGAATTATTCTCTTTTTATTGCAAATTTAGTCTACTTTAAAGCGTGCATAGTAACTTTTGCCGTAACATAGGTCCTTGGTGGTAAAAATTGACAAAAACTGAAAAAAATCTAAAAATTTATTGGATTTTTAAATATTTAACAATGATCCGGAGGGCTTTCGAGGTGGAAAACTTGGATTTGTCATTACTATCTCATCACTACTAACATACAAAAAAATCAGAACTACCTCATTTAACGCAAGGCAAAATGTACGATTTCCATGGACTATATAGTGATCATATATTTTTTAGTTTGTAAAAATATCCCTAATCGATCTATGTAGATTTTATGGTGCGCCGCTATTTTGAATTAAAAATCAAAATGGCGGCGTGGCCACTACGCCAGGCATGGAACAAAAATCTTCGAACCCCTTTCTTTGTTTCAAAATCCTTATTCAGAATCGCATCTAGAAGTTACTATGGGTTAAACTTTAGAATTAAAGATTTTCTTTGAGCTTACTTGCCCTGATTCCATTTGCAGCTTGGGGTAAAGTTGAGTTGAACCACTGAATTAGGAACGAAGAATCCCGAGAAAAACTCTTACAAACTTTAAGTATTTGGTTGGCTAATCTGATTAAAGTAATCTTTATTTGTGAACGTGTTTCATGGATGTTTAGTTGTAATACGAAGTACTGTATCAGGAATAAATACCGATTATGAAAATTCTGTTACAGTGAGTAAAAAGTTAGACTTACACATTTTTAATAACTCCAAATGTTCAAGTTTTTTATCTACAATAGATAGATAGGAAACTTTTTTACTATCATATTTTTCCTATCTATATATATAAAATTCAAAGTCCTGACTGACTGACTGACTGACTGACTGACTGACTGACTGACTGACTGACTGAGATATCAATGCACAGCCCAAACCGCTGAACCTAGAGACTTCGAATTTTGCACATAGATACGTTACACAGTGTAGGCATCCACTAAGAAAGGATTTTTGGAAATTCCACCCCTAAGGGGGTGAAATAGAGGATGAATGTTTGTATGAGAGTCCGTCAGTTTTGAAGTTAGAATCTTCAAATTTTGTATTTAGGCTGGCAATTAAAAATTAATATTTTCCTGTGTCAGCGTTTTTGACAATTCCACCCCGAAAGGGGTGAAGAGGGGAATGAAATGTTGTATCTGGAAAGTTCTTCATTAAATTTATTATTTAGGCTTATGGTCGGAAAGTAAAACAAATAAGCAAACACATATTTCGTATTTTTCCGAAAATCAACCCCTTAGAGGTTAAATGGGATAAATAAACCTAAAACTCGATATGGATGTCGTTATTGAGGTTTTATGGGATGACGATTGCAAAAATGGCATTTATTTTGATGTTTAACACGCTGAACATGATTCAACCCCTAAAAAGTTGCAATAGGGGTGAAATTTTGAATGAAAAGTCAGGGGTAAAATAGACATTTCAACTTGAAACTTTGTAGGCTTTTTTCTATAGGCAACCCATTTCCTAATTTTCCCAAAATCAAACCCAGGGGGTAAAATAGGGGATGAATATGTGTATATAAGTCCGTCAGATTTGAAGTTAGGATCTTCAAATTTTGTATTTAGGCTGGCAATTGAAAATTAATATTTTCCTGTGTCAGTGTTTTTGACAATTCCACCCCCGAAGGGGTGAAGAGGGGGATGAAATGCTGTATCTGGAAAGTCCTTTATTTAATTTATTATTAAGGCTTATGGTCGGAAAGTAAAACAAATAAGCAAACACATATTTCGTTTTTTTTCGAAGTTCAACCCCTTAGAGGTTAAATGGGATAAATAAACCTAAAAATGGATATGGATGTCGTTATTGAGGTTTTATGGGATGACGATTGCAAAAATGGCATTTATGTTGATGTTTAACACGCTGAACATGATTTAACCCCTAAAAGGTTGAAATAGGGGTGAAGTTTTGAATGAAAAATCAGGGGGTAAAATAGACATTTCAACTTGAAACTTTGTAGGCTTACTTCTTAAAACAAATATTAAAACCTATTTCGTAGTTTTCCGAAAATCAAACCCAGGGGGTAAATAGGGTATAGAAACCTAAATCATCTTAAAAGTTATTGGTACCTAAGCTACTCAGAACTAACTTTTTGATTGTGAAACAGACATTTATTATTTACTAGCTTCCGCCCGCGACTTCGTCCGCGTGGACATTCGAAAAAATACTTAGGGGACCAATAACCAGGATAAAAAGTATTCTATGTTTTAATTTCATAAAAATCCGATCAGCCGTTTTTACGTGATTAGGCGGGTCCTCCCTCACCAAGCGAGCAGCCTCGTGCGAGGCAGAACGTTTGCCACGTGCGGCGGGCCTCGCACGAGGCTGCTCGCTTGGTGAGGGAGGACCCGCCTAATCACGTAAAAACGGCTGATCGGATTTTTATGAAATTAAAACATAGAATACTTTTTATCCTGGTTATTGGTCCCCTAAGTATTTTTTCGAATGTCCACGCGGACGAAGTCGCGGGCGGAAGCTAGTACTTACATAAATTGCATTGTGAATGCACAAAAATAATTTAAAATCTCAATACAATAGCTATATAATAAAGAACAATAAATGTCTATATCAAATATTAAAACAAATCAGCTATATTATTTTAAACTAGCTTTCCGCCCGCGTGGACTACACGACCTTATCCCGCGGGAATGTGATATTTTTCCGGGGTAAAAAGTAGCGTATGTTCTCTCCAGACTACAAAGTATCTGTGTCCCGAACCGATCCGTTTAGCCGTTTTGGCGTGATTGAGCAACAAACATCCAAACATCTAAACTTTCACATTTTTTAATATTAGTTGGAAGTAGGATTATAGTAGGACTATCAGACCAGCCTTTGAAGGATCCATTTTTTTATGTAAACAAAGCACTTAAGAGCGCGCTATTGCACTCCCGAACATCTGGTTATACTTAAGAGGTCTTTGGTTACATTTATGTTTATGTTTATGTTTATGTTTATTTATTGAGAAAATCAACAGCGCATTACATGAGAGTACTTAATGCTAAGTTTATAAAAAATAGTAGGGCCAATAATAGATTTCCCTTCTGAAATCCAAACTTACATAGGTAACTAAACTTAACTATTCATCCTAAGTTTAAATACGTTACATTTTAAATATTTATTCATAAAATTATTTATCGATCTTTTAGTTAATAAAAAAAAGCTTTACGTTGTAAGCAATAAAAAGAAATTACAATTAGTTTTGTTTGAGATGTTAGACATTAGGTACGTAGGTTGTAGAATGACTCACGCTCCGTATTGTTAATGAAGGTCAAAATTATTTTGTGCTTCCTTTTATCTCTCTCGATACTTCAAGCTTAAATTTGCGCTTAGTATTTGCATAAAGATCAATACATGAGAACCTTTTATTATATGCAGTAACTATACGATGTAGAACCGAGTTCTGTAGGTAGTTAGTGCGATGACGAGGAATCTGAAAAAGAGGTGTATGACGAGTGCGGTATTTTGGAGTGCAGTATAATAATCTAGTTATTAAATGCGGGCAGTCCACTGCACTGTTTGCTATGTCGTGTAGAAATGCCATATCTAGTACAACGCGCCTCTGTTCTAGAGTAAGGAGATCATGTTCGGCGCAGCCATCTTCGTATGTGTTGGGGGCTTTACGGGATCGATAATTTAGGTGGTTTATAAAATTTTTTTGAATTCGCTCTAAACGATGTTTATATGTTATATATTGAGGAGACCATATAGGACTGACATACTCTAAGATACTTCTGACGTATGCGGCATAAACTAGTTTTATTACACTTATCTCGTAGAATGGTTTACACACACGAAGCACGAAGCCCAAATTTTTGTACGCCTTTGCGATTACGGTTTCAAAGTGGTCTGATAGGGTCATCTTCGGATCAAACTGCACACCTAAGTCTCTTACACTTTGTTTTCTACTGATCATTGTCCCGTTAAAATGGTAATTATGTATTATGGGATTCGTTTTTCGTGTGAACGTTATACATTCACATTTACCTGCATTAACTGTTATTTTATTTTTATTATAATACTGAGATAGACGGTCGAGATCTTCTTGTATTAATATGCAATCTTCAACAGAATTGATTTTTCGGTATATTTTCTTGTCATCAGCATACAAAAGAAAATATGAATTTTTTAAGCAGGAATGTATATCGTAAAGGTAGACGTTGTAGAAAAGGGGACCCAAATGTGACCCCTGAGGTACCCCTGTGGGAATATTAACACAGTTTGATCTGTAACCACCCATTACAACTATTTGTGAGCGATTGGACAGGTACGATTGAACCCAGCGGAGCAAATCCCCGTGTATGCCCAGTGCACTTAGCTTGTTGAGCAGGATCACGTGGTCAACACGATCAAAAGCTTTCTCAAAATCAGTGTAGACCACGTCAACCTGCCCCCCATGTTCCATATTTTCTAGTACATAAGTGGAGAAACATGCTAGGTTGGTAACTGTAGAACGCCCTTTCATAAAGCCGTGCTGTTGCGCGGGAATTGACCGAGATAAGGTCGAATATATCGCATTATATACCACTTTCTCCAGAAGTTTTGCTGCAGCACACAGTATGGATATACCCCTATAATTTTTAACGTCCATCCGCGACCCTTTCTTGTGTATGAGTAGCTGATTAGCAAAAGCAATAAAGTTAAGCTAATGGACAGTTTTACGACATGTTTTGTTTTTATAATCGTCGTTCAAACTCCACCTTTGTGTAAACAAATGACAATAGTGCGGTCCATTCGAAATAATTTTTTTTCACATAGTTATCGATGAAATAACATATAAAAAGTATATATATTTAGAATCTACATGAAAAAACTTATCGAATAAGAATATAATAAAAGGAAAAACAATGTCTTTGTATTTTTTTTTAAATTTTTAAAAATTTAATTACTTCCGTTTTGAAAAAAAAACTATTTTTTTTATTTTTTTTTCTTCCGGATCACGTATTATAGTTTATCTTTACATTACGACGGGTTGAACTCTCTTTTGAACATCGAAAACCGCATTCCAAAAATAAAAAAACTGCAATAGTTAGAAAAAAAAGTCCCCTACTCTTTTTTTTCTTCAGATCCGCGCATAAGCCGTCATGGGATATAAATAAAAGAATTAAAATTATTTTTCCCTATACACCAAGTGTCCATTTATTTTGATGCACATAAGCTTAAACACAACAGTTTTATAAATTTGTGGGCCAGTCGTTTACGCCATAATGATTCGCATTCTTGGAAGCAGTGTCCCTTGAGGGGAATATGGCTACAATCTACGTTGTCCCTTGAAAGGCCCATGTAGTGAGGGTGGGGTTTTAATGCTAGCGATTTAGGAGAAGTTGATGAATAGAATAGAATAGAATTCATTTATTCATAAACATAGGTATATACATGATGTTGAATACAATGTTTAGTGCTGTCCATGTTTCACCTTTTCAGAAGGTATATAAATATTATTTGGTTTAAACTAAATTATTTAAATTGCATTTATAATAATTTTTACCTATTACATCAATTAGTATCATTATAATATTATTAATTTTATTACATCAAGATAATTATAACTATTTATATAAGAATTACTACATAAGTTACTTACTATGTAAGTATTAAAATTTAATTTAATTTATTAATTTAATTATTCAAACTAATGTCATGAATAGAGGGCACAGAGAATTTGCATCCGGTATGGAACTGATTATTATTATAAAACTCAAGTGTTCTAAGCGAATGAAATTGAAAATCGAGTTAGAACTGCACACTCTATCTGGGGACTTGTTTTTTAATTTCGCCACTCTCATCGAGCACTCGCTTACTACTCATTTTCATGACAAATATGAGTAAAAGATGTCAAACACGAGTATTAAGGCGCCAATTCCCCAAAATAGGGTATTTTAAATTATGTATTACTCGCAAATCACAAGTACTTAAAATTTGGAAAAAATATATGTTATTTTACAGTTATTTATCTAGTGCTTTCGGCCGTTTTTTTTCGATTGGTGATATTTTACTGTGTCAAATAAAATCCCAAACATCCGTCTAATAATAATTCAAATATCATATTACTTGCAGTTTTCTTGATTTTAGTTAATGAAAAACATATGAAAATAATTGTCTTTGAATAGCCGAGGGATTCCGGCCGTCATAAATTATTTTTTTTATTACCTATTTCATTTTTATTTGGATTTTAAGGCGGGCATTCCCCAAAATAGGGTATTTTAAATTATGGATTACTCTCAAACCACAAGTACTTAAAACTTGGAAAAAATATATGTTATTTTACAGCTATTTATCTAGTGCTTCCGGCCGCTTTTTTTCGATTGGTGATATTTTACTGTGTCAAATAAAATCCCAAACATCCGTCTAATCGTAATCCAAATATCGTATTATTTGCAAAATACTTGGTTTTAGTTAATGAAAAATATACGAAAATAATTGTCTTTGAATAGCCGAGGGATTCCGGCCGTCATAAGTCAATTTTTTTTAAGGCATTGTTTATTTTCGAAAAAAACCTATTTTGCTACGTTGACGGTCGTAATTTCAATCAATCAGTCCCCTGCGGAATGAGTTAGAGGTCGGACGCGTGCCAATTTTTGCGGCGCAGTTACCTGCGACGAGCGAAATTAAAAACAATTCAAATATTTGATTGTGTAGAGAGTTCAGTAAGCTATATAGATACAAATAATTATCTGTGGTGTCGTGTAATGTACCTAGTTATAGTTTGTACAAATATATAATAATAGTTTGTAGGAAAATATGTATTTTTAATTTATTAACTAGGTTCATTCAAGAATAATTCTGTAAATATTTTATAGTGATTACGATAAAATGGCCAATAAAAAGAATTAAAAAAAATAAGATTTCGTCGCAGACTCTGCGAAGGATAAACAAACATAAAAGGTAACTAGGTGATTTGATTTTTTTTATTCATTTGGAACGAATCAGATATTAATCTACATAGATTTCTAAATAGTAAGTAGTGTCACAGTGTATAGAGATAAGTGAGGCAGTGTACGAAATTAACCTAGTGGACCCCCACAGTAATTCCTTAGTCAGGGAAAACTTGACAGCATGATGATATATGTAGTAGCAATAAATTAAAAGTATTGTATAACTTTCCAAAGATTAGGTATTTTTAATAAAGTTTTATTTCATTGATCTTTTTCAGGAAAAATTATCCGTTTAAACTTTCTTCACCGGACATATTAATTATATAACGTATAAAACAATTTAGGCAATATCCAAAAAAATATCCCAACAGAAAAACCAAATTTTAATCAAATATGAATTTTTGGTGTTACTTGAAATGGAAAATTTCTATGTCGAACTTTCGATGTTATTCCTTTTGGATATAAGGCGCTACTCGGAAAAATATGGATTTTTTGGTTTGAAACTATAGGACGGTTACAGTTTTTACAAATTTGGTAATAAGATATATATTTCTTCATACCTTCATCTAGATTCGTATAGTTTCAAAAACACGATTTTATGATTTTGCCTCGACACTTTTTCTTTTCGAAAAGACCTCTAAAAAATACGAAAAGTCAAGATTATTCTTAAATGGAGTTACTTACACTATTGGAAATTGGTTTAATTAGTGGACACCAATAATATTTAGGATCGTATAGAAGCATTTTTTTTATCGCTGTAGTTTTTTCAATGCGAAGTGATTTTGTGTTTTTTTTGCCTGATCTGCAAAATCGGTCTCGCTCCCGCGCGCGTCGTTTTCTCATTGCTATCTCGCTTCAGCACATTTTTTCCGAGTATCGCCTTAAGATTTGTGTTTATGTGACTACACATAATTTTAAAAAGCAATAATGCTGAGAAATTTCCCATAGGTACTGAATTTGTGTTGTTTAAAATAAATTAATATTCGTATGCATTTATTGGATTTTCTTACTCGTGACGCCAAATTTCATTCTAAGATCATATAAGAAAAAAAAACTGAGCAATTATTAATGAAAATGAGGGTCAAAAAAAGGAATTGCCATAAGTACAATAGCAGTAGGTACTCATGTTTGGAAAATGTTTTGGATTTTTATCAAGTACTAGCTGACCCAGCGCGACTTCGTTCCCGTGGCCCTACCCCCTACTCCACCCTACCTACCCCTACCCTACCCTACCCTACCCTACCCCTACCCTACCCCTACCCTACCCCTACCCTACCCCTACCCTACCCCTACCCTACCCCTACCCTACCCCTACCCTACCCCTACCCTACCCCTACCCTACCCCTACCCTACCCCTACCCTACCCCTACCCTACCCCTACCCTACCCCTACCCTACCCCTACCCTACCCCTACCCTACCCTACCCCTACCCTACCCCTACCCTACCCCTATCCTACCCCTACCCTACCTCTACCCCTACCTTACCCTACCCCTACTCTACCCCTACCCTACTTCTACTCTACCCCTACTTACCCCTCCTTCCCCTATTTTCTCACCGCTAAAACCTTCCTTGGACTTCCACGAACAATTCAAAACCAAAATTAGCCAAATCGGTCCAGCCGTTCACGCGTGATGCCGTGACCAAGGGAAATAGGGATTCATTTTTATATATATAGATTACATACTTACTGGTATAAATAAGTCATTTTATGTACTGCGAAATTACTCGGTTAAATATATAAACAGATTTGTATATTTAGGTATAACGTCGGCCACAGTCTCTAGCGGTGCGGCGTGTGGTGCTGCAAAGCAGGGTACTCATCTAGCTTGTAGCACGTAACCTAACTGTTACTGTATCAACTTGAAAGTGAGTACGGCTCGTCCACGGTCACCGCGTAACCAGCTACGAGCTCCCGGATCCGCAGTGCTTGTGAAGAAAACACGCCGACATCATTCTGCTCACTCCATGATTGCGTTCGTTTGAAGTTCGCGTCGCGCCTACGTACTCACTGCACAAGAGGTCTTGTCGTAGTCCATGCGCACACTGCGAGCCGCCTTTGTGTTCGCAGCGATACCGCCACTCGGCGGGTCACTGCGAGCTTACTGCGAACCACGCGCGAGCGGCTCGCAGCGAGCTCGTGCCTCCTATGTACTCACTTGACAGTAGCAGTTACGTTATGTTACGTGTTACACAGCTCGGTGAATACCCTGCTCAAGAGGCGCGGCGGGCGGTATGATTTGCGGTGGTATGCTATAATAGCTCAACTAGTTGCAACCGCGGCGGCCTCAGCGGTGGACGTTTTAAGAGAATTTGGAATGGCACTATCAAAAATGGCACGATATTGCCTTGACACAAGTGCGTTCTCAGCTCAAGTATTCATTGAGTCAAGATTCTAGATTTAAGCGAATTTTAATAAATGTTTTACCATTATTATTGACATACTTATTTATTTTAATTTTACTCCTATTTACTTACTCCTAACACCACTATGATTTCCTCTACGATCCTCTTTTCCATTTCCAGTCCCACTGTAATCCCCACTCTGATACCCTTTCCGATTCTCACGCACTATCCATACCTACAAAAAGTAACTCTATCTACCTATTTGTTCGTCCATATGTTACTTTTTGGGCCGATGCCCAGCGGTGGGCGTCGTTCGGCTGCCATGATGATGTTACTTTTTACGCCAAAACAGCTGAACCGATTTTGATGAATTTTGGTACAGAGATTACAAATCTTGGAGAAGGACATATGTTACTTTTTTACGCGATATAACCGCAATTCCAATACAAATGCAATGTCCAAAGTTCATACAGACGAAGTTACGGGCCACAGTTAGTATATCAAATTACTAGATGCAGCCCGCGACTTCGCCCACGTGGATTTCGGTTATCGCATGAACAAAATTCTAAGACCTTCTGCAAGGTTCAATATATTTCAAAATTCCAAAATTCATCATCATTCAGCGTTTTGGCGTGATAAAGTAACAGACAGGCAATGTGACATTTGCATTTATCTACGGATTAGGCTAGTACTATAAATGCGAAAGTATCTCTGTCTGTCTGTTAGGTTTCATCCCAAAACCGATAAGCCAAGTTTGATTAATTTTAGTATAGAGATAAATAGGACGATCGAGAATGATATAGGGTACTTTTTAACTGAAACTCATGTTTTAACTGAAATACAAGCGGACGAAGTCGAGGGCAACAGCTTGTTTACTATAATTCTATTCTAGAATCGATAATTTCGCTTGAAATTCATAATAACACCCTCACCGTAACAATATTGTAATACATTCAATGTAATATTATAGTATGGTATACAGTGGTAGGTAATAATATTATTTGTACTACAGTTATCTACCTATTTCGTTTTAAAATAATAAACATATTACGTACTATATCATATTCTGTGATATTACATTAAAAATGAAACTTGAGTGGTTCTACTGAATATCGGTCACTCACTACTGTCTTGCTGCTACACTGTGGCACAATAGCGGCCGCCGGCCAGGGCCGCGCAAGTATACTGAGACGCGCGGGGTGTCCCTCCGATGGGCGGAGCGTATGCGACGTTCTTCACCCCCTCAAATTATTTCTGCGCTGGGGATTCCTAGCCTTAAGTGATTTTCGATTCGCGGGGCGCTCGCGAGTTCACAGTTCACTGCCGGCTGCCGCTGGGTCCGCGCGAAGTGTATCGAGCGCGGCCGAGCAAGCGTTAGCGTGCCTATTTCGGTCGGGAATCCTCGCCTTAAGCGAGCGCTGGACACGAGTGGCTGTCAAATACGAGTGAAATAATATGTCAATTAGGTGCACTAAGCGAGCGCTCGACACGAGTGACGAAATTAAAAAATAGACTCCCTGTTCTTCTCTACATAATAATATGTAATGGCAGATAAACTCATTCAAGTAATTGGCTCCACTTTCGCTAACAATCCAGCGCTTGCCTCGTTAATTAATTTGTGACAAGCTTTAATTTCAGCAAACCTTATACTAAACGAAACTTATTTTATTTTATTTGGTACACACGGCGGCACATCAGACTATACATGTTGACCTTGAGACCGCTTTTATGCCCTACGTAATAAAAGCTGTTATCGCAGTTCAACTGTTTAACCTGATGTGCTGTCGAGTGTACATTGAGCTTAGTACGCTTCAATTAAGCAGAATATTTACACGGAGCCAAAGCTTGAGACAATCCACAATATTGGCATCGAGTAAATAGAGACAGGCCACTTCATTGGATTACGATACAATACGAATTTACTTGTCGATTGTCTCAAGTAGGTAATGACCCCGTGAATCACAGATCACCTGGGGGCCAAGCCTGCTAACGTTAAGTCACAATCGTGTCTCAATCGTGTTTCAATTGTAGTTCAGTTGTAGTGCTTTTTAAACACTAGTAACAAGAATTATGACAGTATGATGTGATGTGAATGTAAGTGTGTGGTGTGACCATCAATAGTATTGTGAAAAAAAGACATATTTCTTGTAACTAGTGTGGAAAAAAGCACTACAACTGAACTACAATCGAAACACGATTAAGACACGATTGTGACTTAACGTTAGCAGACTTGGCCCCTGTATGTAGCAGTGCCGTGAATGCTGCATTTAAAGCTTGTTTTATAAACAACTAATAACGCTAGCAAAAAGACCGCTCACGCAAAGAGTTTTAACTCTAACAGAACTCTTTTGAGATAAAAGACGATTCACGACTGAGCCGTTTTTACGTCCACAAAGACCTTTTTCCGAGAGTCCATTCCTGTAGAAACGAGGTAATATGCGGTTAACACATTTCCCTTAGGATATGACCGAAAAGCGAATTTATGAATTAACCCATTGAATTGTGAAAGTGAAAGGTAAAGGTAAATCCGCATGATGGAATTGTATGTTTAATATTTTGCTCGTGATATCTATTTGTATCTTATTTTACCCTGTGGTACCAGTTCCCGTCTGAATATCGGGATCAAATATAGCCTATGTATCATATCATATCAGTATCATACAAGAAAACTACATATACAAAACCTCATCCTCGCCCTATCCCATCTAAGGGATATGACAAAGTAGCTCACCAAGCCCTCTTGCAAAAATACGCAATTCCCACTCCTAATAATGGCTGTGGGCTTAGCAACAGTGTTGACTCAATGTTACCTGCTGATACTCAATTACCTAATGATTTTGTCAACTGTCTCTTTTTAAACTGTTTTCCCAATTTAACCTTCTCCCGCCGTCCAAAGCTGCTCAACCTATCTATCTATATATATAAAATTCAAAGTCCTGACTGACTGACTGAGATATCAATGCACAGCCCAAACCGCTGAACCTAGAGACTCCAAATTTTGCACATAGATACGTTATACAGTGTAGGCATCCACTAAGAAAGGATTTTTGGAAATTCTACCCCTAAGTTGGTAAAATGGGGGATGAATGTTTGTATGAAAGTCCGTCAGTTTTGAAGTTAGGATCTTCAAATTTTGTATTTAGGCTGGCAATTGAAAATTAATATTTACCTGTGTCAGCGTTTTTGACAATTCCACCCCCGAAGGGGTGAAAAGGGGGATGAAATGTTGTATCTGGAAAGTCCTTCATTAAATTTATTATTTAGGCTTATGGTCGGAAAGTAAAACAAATAAGCAAACAAATATTTCGTATTTTTTCGAAAATCAACCCCTTAGAGGTTAAATGGGATAAATAAATATAAAAATCGATATGGATGTCGTTATTGAGATTTTATGGGATGACGATGGCAAAAATGGCATTTATTTTGATGTTTTACACGCTGAACATGATTCAACCTCTAAAAGGTTGAAATAGGGGTGAAATTTTGAATGAAAATCAGGGGGTAAAATAGACATTTCAACTTAAAACTTTGTAGGCTTACTTCATAAAACAAATAGACAACCCATTTCGTAGTTTTCCGAAAATCAAACCCAGGGGGTAAATAGGGTATAGAAACCTAAATCATCTTAAGTAGGTACCCTAAAAGTTCTTGGTACCTTACAAGTTCTTGGTACCTAAGCTACTCAGTAAGTCTTTGATTGTGAAACAGACACTTATTATTTACTAGCTTCCACCCGCGACTTCGTCCGCGTGGACATTCAAGAAAATACTTAGGGGACCAATTACCAGGAAAAAAAGTATTCTTTGTTTTAATTTAATAAAAATCCGATCAGCCGTTTTTACGTGATTAGGCGGATCCTCCCTCACCAAGTGAGCAGCCTCGTGCGAGGCCTGCCGCACGTGGCAAATGTTCTGCCTCGCGCGAGGCTGCTCGCTTGGTGAGGGAGGACCCGCCTAATCACGTAAAAACGGCTGATCGGATTTTTATGAAATTAAAACAAAGAATACTTTTTATCCTGGCAATTGGTCCCCTAAGTATTTTCTTGAATGTCCACGCGGACGAAGTCGCGGGTGGAAGCTAGTACTTAATAATATTCAATTCTCTCAAAATGGGCAGACAAACAGACAAAATAATTCAGTGGAATTGTTAGAATAAGGATAATGTAGCATTCTAAAAGGGTTTTTTTTAATCGGTCCAGTAGTTTTTGAGTTCATTCATTACATTCATACATTCCTACATACAGACATACAAATCTTTCCTCTCTAAAATATTATATTAGGTAGATAAGTAATAAGTAAAGTAAAGTATAGATTCGTTGAAAAACTTTGTGTTCAATACGATTGAGAACAAATTTATTTTTCTTAAGAATCTTCCTACTGTATAAAGAAATAATAAAAATGTTTATTGAATAATTTTAACTTAAGTAATCTAAATTTCTGGACAAGCTTTTTTGTACAAGGCCTACGGGTCTTTAGTCTATTGGCCCCGCTTCAAATGTGGCCCGCGGGCCACATTTACTAATCCATTATTTTTATTATTTTTCTTTAGTCAATTGGGCCCGCTTTTAAGATGACAATAGAAATGCTAAAACCGTAGGTTTATCTGTACAGTCGTCTACAAAATTGTTATGAGAGTCATAATATAAATGATAGACCTAACAGTGGTCCTACTTCAAAATTGAATTAAAGTTAAAACTACTACTTATGAACTAGTTTTAATAATAGTACTTATGTAGGTACAGGAGTATGTCTCTTTGGGCCAAATAGTTTCCTTCCAGGCGCGTCAAGAAAAAGAGGTTGCTCGACGCACTGAAAGCGCTTGGAGGAGCTATTGGTCTTTTAAACATCTCATGAAAGGCGACGCACCAATTTCGTTAAAGCGTAAACTCATGGACATGTGCATACTTCCCGTCCTCACATACGGCGCTCAAACTTGGTCTTTGACCAAAAAACAAAGGTCTGCCCTCGGGGTGTGTCAAAGGGGGATGGAGCGCAGCATGCTGGGCATTAAGTTAGCCGACCGCATAAGAAATACGATACTGCGTTCCAGAACTCTTATTGCTGACGTCTCCCAAAAAGCAGCATTACTAAAATATAACTGGGCCGGGCATGTCTGCCGTATGCCAGACGACTACTGGGCAAAACTCGCCACCAAATGGACCCCCACAGTTACACGTCCACGCGGCAGACCGAGACGGCGGTGGCGAGACGATCTTGACTCGTATATGAGTGACTGGCACACAACAGCTCTAAACCGCGTGAAATGGAAGGAAGGTGGAGAGGCCTTTGCCCTGCAGTGGGACGACCCAGGCTGATTTATTATTATTATTATTATTATGTAGGTACTAGTTTTAAATGTACAATTAAAAGTACCTTCCTATAATAACAACTGTTATTTTAATAGATTCGCGACATCTACTAGCATCACGAATTTTCTTATTAAAA
Organism: Crambus lathoniellus; assembly: GCA_949710035.1. Taxonomy (NCBI): domain Eukaryota; kingdom Metazoa; phylum Arthropoda; class Insecta; order Lepidoptera; family Crambidae; genus Crambus; species Crambus lathoniellus. Next base: position 7,747,785 of record OX453315.1, on the reverse strand, counting down.
TGAAATATTTAAAATAAACTACCCATCCTCCAAGTAGCACCGCTGGGAATCGAACCCGGGACCTTTCACTGTCCGGGAAAATGCTCTGACGGCTGAGCTACGGAGTCGTTGCTCGTTGGAGCGTTTATTTCTGTGGAATCTTGTAAATGGCCCTCAGTAATCATATTTATACTGTTATTTATCATTTAAACTGTCATTTATTAACATTTGTACTGTTATTTAGCTGTAAGTTTTCCGTAAACTAAATAAATTAAAATCTATATACAAATAAATGAAATTGGAGTGTCTGTTTGTAATATTAATATAACCGCTTTTTACTACATGCATATGATTATATATATGGTACATATACCAAAATAATATTTTTTTACAATTTTTGTCTGTCTTTCTGTTTGTACCGGTTAATCTCTGAAACGGCTGGACCGATTTTTACGGGACTTTCACGAGCAGGTAGCTGATGTAATAAGGAGTAACTTAAGCTACTTTTTATCTCGATATTCCCACGGGAACGAGAACCACGCGGGTGAAACCGCGGGCGGCCGCTATTAAAAAATAAAATGACTGTGAAGATATTACCTACTTTACTACCCTCGACCACCCTCGACCACAGATTACTAAATAGTTACTCGACACCCGAATGAAATATCAAAATTAGTAAGTTTTTTCTTTAGTTGATAAATTATTGCGGAGAGATTGTAAATACTCTCAAAAACACTGTAAAGTACACTCAGCGTCATCACTACATAGTATAAAACAAAGTCGCTTTCTCTGTCCCTATGTCCCTTTGTATGCTTAAATCTTTGAAACTACGCAACGGATTTTGATGCGTTTTTTTTTAATAGATAGAGTGATTCAAGAGGAAGGTTTATATGTACTTTTTATCCCGATATTCCCACGGGAACGGGAACCACGCGGGTGAAACCGCGGGCGGCCGCTAGTCTAGAAATAAAAAAAAAACACTTAAAACATTAAGTTACTTAAACACAAAGATCTTATCACGTACGTCATAAGATCGGTTTTTGTACTTCAACCTACGGGTTCAGGGTGGATTTACAAGGTGCCATCCATTAGACCTCCCAGAAATTACGTGTGAAATATTATTGTACCAAGATCAATAGGTAAGCGGCTTATCAATCATGCCGTAACGCGAGGTAAATGGATCTTTGACACGCAAGGAAACTAGTACAATAGTACATGGTTGATGGCTGCTGAACTGATGACTGGGTACCTTACTTTAGAATAACCCTTTTCATGTTGATTATAGCGGTTGATACTGGGAAACAAATGCTTACTTACTAAAAATAATTGAAATAATTTCCTATGATATGCATGTAAAATTTCTTTTGAAGATAATAAAAAAGTAAAAACCTAGCTAAAATTGAGTTTTAGGATTAGGAAAATAATTTTTTGAAAATGAAATCCTACATATTATAACTTATATATTACTAGCTTCTGCCCGCGACTTCGTCCGCGTGGACATTCGAGAAAATACTTAGGGGACCAATAACCAGGATAAAAAGTATTCTATGTTTTAATTACATTAAAATCCGATCAGTCGTTTTTACGTGATTAGGCGGGTCCTCCCTCACCAAGCGAGCAGCCTCGTGCGAGGCCCGCCACACGTGGCAAACGTTCTGCCTGTCCAATGTCCACGCGGACGAAGTCGCGGGCGGAAGCTAGTAAATAATAAGTGTCTGTTTCACAATCAAAGAGTTAGTTCTGAGTAGCTTAGGTACCAAGAACTTTTAGGGTACCTACTTAAGATGATTTAGGTTGCTATACCCTATTTACCCCCTGGGTTTGATTTTCGGAAAACTACGAAATGAGTTGCCTATTTGTTTTAAGAAGTAAGCCTACAAAGTTATAAGTTGAAATGTCTATTTTACCCCCTGATTTTTCATTCAAAACTTCACCCCTATTTCAACCTTTTAGGGGTTGAATCATGCTCAGCGTGTTAAACACCAAAATAAATGTCATTTTTGCAATCGTCATCCCATAAAACCTCAATAACGACATCCATATCGATTTTTAGGTTTATTTATCGCATTTAACCTCTAAGGGGTTGATTTTCAAAAAAAAATATGAAATATGTGTTTGCTTATTTGTTTTACTTTCCGACCATAAACCTAAATAATAAATTTAATGAAGGACTTTCCAGATACAACATTTCATCCCCTTTTTCACCCCTTCGGGGGTAGAATTGTCAAAAACGCTGACACAGGAAAATATTAATTTTCAATTGCCAGCCTAAATACAAAATTTGAAGATCTCAACTTCAAAACTGCCGGACTTTTATACACATATTCATCCCCTATTTTACCCCCTGGGTTTGAATTTGGAAAAATAACAAAATGGGTTGCCTATTTGTTTTAAAAAGTAAGCCTACAAAATTTCAAGTTGAAATGTCTATTTGACCCCTGACTTTTCATTCAAAATTTCACCCCTATTGCAACCTTTTAGGGGTTGAATTATGTTCAGCGTGTTAAACATCAAAATAAATGCCATTTTTGCAATCGTCATCCCATAAAACCTCAATAACGACATCCATATCGATTTTTAGGTTTATTTATCCCATTTAACCTCTAAGGGGTTGATTTTCGAAAAAATACGAAACATGTTTTGCTTATTTGTTTTACTTTCCGACCATAAGCCTAAATAATAAATTAAATGAAGGACTTTCCAGATACAACATTTCATCCCCCTTTTCACCCCTTCGGGGGTGGAATTGTCAAAAACGCTGACACAGGTAAATATTAATTTTCAATTGCCAGCCGAAATACAATGCTTGAAGATTTTAACTTCAAAACTGACGGACTTTGATACAAACATTCATCCTCTATTTCACCCCCTTAGGGGTGGAATTTCCAAAAATCCTTTCTTAGTGGATGCCTACACTGTATAACGTATCTATGTGCAAAATTTGAAGTCTCTAGATTCAGCGGTTTGGGCTATGCGTTGATATCTCAGTCAGTCAGTCAGTCAATCAGTCAGTCAGTCAGTCAGGACTTTGAATTTTATATATATAGATAAACGCGAAAGTTTGTAGGTACGGATGTATGAATGTCTGCATGTCTGGATGTATGGATGTTTGTTACTCTTTCACGCAAAAACGACTGAACGCATCTGGATGAAATTTACAAGAGAGATAGATTATAGTCTGGAATAACACATAGGATACCTTCGAGCAACGCGGGTCTTCCTTCCGAGACGGAAGGCCCGCGTTGCTCGAAGTAGGATACTTTTCATCCCGATATTCCCACGGGAACGGGAACCACACGGGGAAACCGCGGGCGGCCGCTAGTTTCTTACAAAGTTTGTAAACTCAGTAACGACGATTTAACGACCTCCATGACGAGTGTACGCACCGGTTTCAAGGTAAGTACCGCTTTCTCTAGAGGTACCGGGTTCGATGCCCGATCGGGTAAATATTGAAAACGACCTTTTCAATATTTCCTCGGATCTGGCTGTAAATATGTGGTAATACACGTTGTTGTTTCCAATTTCTAAATTACTAGTGCTCAAGCTTCTAAAGTTTGAATTATAAAATAACTAGTTCCGCCCGCGGCTTCGCCCGCGTGGACTTCACGACGATATCCCGCGTGAATGTGATATTTTTCCGGGATAATAAGTAGCTTATGTTCCTCTTCAGGTTACAAAGTATCTGTGTTCCAAATTTCAGCCAAATCCGTTCAGCCGTTTTGGCGTGATTGAGTAACAAACATTATTAGTAGGATTAGTAGGATACTTACCAAATCGGTATAAAAGTCGCCCAGGCCTTGCCAGATTACCAGCGCTGTTGCGGGGTGACTTCTCGACCCTGAAACAACTTTTTTTTATCCACAACGCGGCAGCACTTAGCCTTCATCATACTGATGTTAAGTGGTGATAAGGCTGAAGGTGGAAGCACACTTCTCCCGGAATCCTCAATCACTGAGGAACTGGCTATCTTATCTCTAACTGCAGGAACACAATAATGCTGAAAAAATAATTGTTATGGCGTCGAAATTAGATATGATGGTGGTAGCTAGCCAGGCGGAAAAAGAACAAGTCCTACCACCAACCAAACCGAAAACAAAAATGTACACCCACTGGGAATCGAACCCTGGACCTCTTGGTCTGAAATAGGTGGTTTAAACCACTAGACCACAGGGGCGGTTTAAACAGCTTTATGCTTCTTTAGCTGAGGCAGAGTCCGATTTGCACATGGAATTTTTTATAAATCTTAGTTTTAACATTAGGTAGTTACCTATTTCTGACATTTTATTATTATTACCTTTTACATTTGCATGTTTTTGGTGATGTGTCAATCACCAAATGTTTTTCATTTATTCATTCATTCAAAACAGGAAATAAAAATCCTTGTTAGGATAACGAGGTTGGTAATTGTGTATGTAAAAAACAACTTAATTTCGGCACGTGAATAATATCAAGGATTGCCAAATCAAACATCCGCCATCGAGCAAAACATCCTGTTAACATTTTCATCATTTCCCATATACATTTGTAATTTTGAGTTTTATATAATATTTATATTTTCGCATAATTCGAATTGCTTATTCAAATCCAACGAACCGAGGGCTGTGCGATTAGAATTTAAACGGCAGACCGGATTTTCTGGGAGAGAAAAACCCAGGATAAGTGCACGAATTTTCCGGTTACGGGTCCGGATTATTATTGAGCGTTTATCATTTTTCGCCGTCATTTTTACGTTTTTACTACTCCCCGGTCCAGCGTAAAGAGCCTATTCTTTGAAGAGCTTTTCTTTTTACTGGTTTCTACATAAAGATCTTTTAGGGGATCAACGTAACAACTGGGAAATCGGTGTAAAAAAAGTATTTTAATATTTACTAGTTAACTACTTTTTAGATCGCCGTGTCCATTTAGAACAATAGTTGTCAGATTTCATCATCATTATGTCAGTCGAATGACACCCACTGCTGAACATAGGCCCCCCCAAGGATCTCTACAACGATCGGTCCTGCGCTGCCCGCATCCCGCGACCTTGACCAGGGTGCCTACCATCAACTCTTATTGCGGTTTTGTTTAGGACCTAAACTGAACTGCTTCGCTTATTCGTACCACGACAGCTTAATATCAATGACAGCGATTCAGTGATCATTCAATGACATTTCACAGCCGCTGAGCTGTCATCAACTCATATTTGACTTATAACTCGGCCAAGCTAACATGACATCTGCAGGTTATAGCCGTCCCTTTCACTCTCCGGGCATGACAGAATCGAGTGAAAGAGACGGGTAGAAGAAAAAGTGCACAAATCTTTCGGCCATTCACATTTAGCAATACATTTGCGATCCAGTTTTAAGAAGGTCAGAGTACGAAAGAAAGCAATTCATTTTAGGAACCTATTCTGCATCGCGCTATTTTTGAATCGCTGTCTTAAAGTTGATGGTAGGCACCCAGATCATCGGTCCACCTTGTAGGGGGCCTGCCCGCGGAACGGAACGTCGTCCGGTACGCGGTCGCCATTCGAGAACCTTTCCGCCCCAACGGCCATCAGTTCTCCGCGCTATGTGTCCCGCCCACTGTCACTTCAGCGATGCAATCCTTTGAGCGATATCGGTTATTTTAGTTGTAGTTCTCCTGCGGATCTCATCATTTCTTCGAGCAGGGAAATACCAAGCATCGCTCTCTCCATTGCTCGCTTTATGACTTTGAGCCTTGTTAAAGAATTCTTCTGTCAGAATTAGTAATTGAATATTATATTTAAATTGTATTCATTCTCAACACTTCACGTCTTGTTAGGTATCCGTCGTGTGACCACACTGATCGATCACTAATCACGATTACGTTCAACCACGACTTCTTAAAAGTATTGTCTTTATAGTCTTGCCCTTTCGAGTATAGATCCGTATTTTAATCATCTTACTTTAATATAGCGATAACACGTGATAGTAAAGGGCCAGATAAAAATGCCTACAAAATTTATACTTATCTTATAATATATAAAACAGAGGAAAGATTTTTTATTTTGATTTGTTTGTTTGTAATGGATAAATAATTTATCTATTACAAACATACAAACTACTAAACCGATTTCAAAAAAATTTACACCAGTAGAAAGGTATATTATTTGCAAGTAACATAAGGCTATATTTTATCCCGCTATTCTCACGGGAACGGGAACAACGCGGCTACATCCACGGGGAACCACTAGTATTTTTTTTTTAATAAAGCCATTCATAGTACCGCTTTTACCACTCCAACAAATCAATTGGAAGTTCCCATGTATACCATCAAACTGCAATTCTTTTTCGCCAGAGCGTACAACACCGATTAAAATGCACATTGCAAAATTGCAACGAAAAAGCTTTGCTTTTAGGCCGAGACGAGTGGCATCAGTAGGTACCTCATTTGTAGCTATTGAAAAAACAATCACCCCAACAACAAAAACAATCGTTACGGTATGTAATGGTAATCGCGATCGTTTTATTTTGTACTAGCTTTCCGCCCGCGGCTTCGCCCGCGTGGACTACACGACGCTATCCCGCGGGAAGGTAATATATTTCCGGGATAAAAAGCCTATGTTCCTCTCCAGGCTACAAAGTATCTGTGTTTCAAATTTCAGCCAAATCCGTTCAGCCGTTCTGGCGTGATTGAATAACAAACATTCAAACATCCAAACATCTAAACATCCAAACATCTAAACTTTCACATTTATAATATGAGTAGGATGAAAACCAGAGCAGCACGCACCTCTTTCGATCGTATTAGGAAATAAATGCCCGAATACTCGTACGCTACTTATCTTTGGGAGCGTCCCAAACATCGCCCTGTCACTTTAAATGTCAAACGTATGAATGAGATGCCATGATGTTTGAGACGCTCCCAAAGATGATTTGCGTTCGAGAATTCGGGCGAAAGTTCAATAGATATTTCACAGCAGCACATTGACAGCTTTTGACGGATGTTATAGTTTACTAATAACGATTACAATAACGGGAGTTGCGGGTTCCAACAGAAACGCGATCACTCAGTCTTCTTTAGTTACAAAATACCTAATATTTAGTACTAGTTGCACCTGCACCATCACAATCTGATCAATGGTTTTGGAACGAAGTAAAACAAATATAAAAACATTGAACAGTTTTTATTTAAAAGAAGAAGATAAAGCATGATGCAGACGTATACATACATATCAAATTATCAAGCATCAAACAAAAATGTCATTTTATTTCAGTGCTAATAATTTTTATGTTGTTTATTTAATAAAATTAAAGTAAAATTGCTTCTCGTCGACGGCCCGCCGAGAACCAACGGCACGCACCGCTAAGCCAGACGTCGACGTAAACACGATCTAAAAACAATGAAATAGAAACTTACTATCAATATAAGATTGTAAACTTTCGCGTTCCACTATAATTATAAACAAGAGTAACGGGACTCAACGCGACATTTATTATGAAGTACATAATATTATTATGTACTTACAGCTTGACGATTCGGCTGTGTTGCTACAGCCGTGGTCACAAGCAAACTGGCGGTGCGCGGTGACGTCTGTTCGGGCGGGCTTGGAGATTTTGAGGATGGCCGAAGATCTCCAAGCCCGCCCGAACAGACGTCGCCGTCGCCGCGCTCCGCCAGTTTGCTTGTGACCACGGCTGTAGCAATACAGCCGAAACGTCAAGCTGTATGCAAGTTGTTCTCGGGAAGTCGAACTTGATCTGGTATCTGTAGCCAGAATTAAGAAAATAATTTGTACTAACTAAAACGTTAACTTCTTAGCTTCGATTAGGTTATTGTTACTTTTTAATGTTTATTGTTTTAAAATATATTTTGTTAGATAGAACGTTATTATTATCACGTTTATAAGGTCCGGTTGCTCGAAGCTTGGTTAGGGTTAAATTATGGTTAAAGTAAAATTAACCGGCGGTCAAATTTAAAAAGCGTTGTTGAAGAAGCGGTTACTTTAACGAGCAGTCAAATTACACATTTAACGGCGGTCAAAATAACCGACAGGGTGGGGGTGGTTTAAATTTTGACATTAGTAAGTACGGGAAGGTTAATGAAATAGTACAGACAACACTTTTAACCCAACTTATTTTTCTTTGACCGAGGTCAACATTGACAACGGTTAAATTTTAACTTTAACTTTACTGTAATGTACGAGCAACCGGACCTTAGTTAAGTAATTTATTGTAAGTTTTATCTTTGTGCATGTGGTGTTTTTCTTTAAATAATGGGGCAATCAGTCGTAATTTGTGTAATTTTGTTGATGTTTGTAATTGCACTCATTGTTGGAAAACCTATTAAATAAAATAAAAATAAAATAAATAATATGTACTTCATAATAATGTCGCGTTGAGTCCCGCTACTCTTGTTTATAATTACTATCAATAATTTGCCAGTAAGTATTTAACGTTTACATAATTATAAACAAATGGTCAATTTAAAAGGTGTTTGCTGGCATAACAAGGTGTCAGTCGTTAATTATAAGTAATTAAAAGAGTATTTTAATTAAAAGTATTTATGTAAATAAAATCTCGTCCCCGCCCCGTCCGCGTCAAGGCTCACGCTCGCCACGGCAGGCGTAAATCTCCCCAATCTGTAGCCCAATATTAATTGCAATTTCCTCCCGGCTGGGCCAATCAACCGTTAAGATTCGTTAACGAAGAACGCGATTATCACGATTCACGATCCGTGACCTACACAATTAAGTCGGTATGATCAATAGTTTGATGTATTACCTAAGAATAGATGATAAATAAAAGTTAACAAAGTGAACTTACGTTACATACATAAAGTGGCTATTTAAAAAAATCTATTAAATATCAAGCTTTCGCCGATAAGATGAACCAGCGTAGTGCCATTTTTTAGAAAAGGGGAAAATCCGTTTCTGATTTTTTTGACGTAACGTCTTATAAATTGATGAACGCCCCGGCTGCGCACGAAACAACGTGACTCATAGTCACGTTCCGCTTAGGCTGGCCTAGGTAAAGGTGCAGGGAGCTTAATTCTGAAACGTTACATTAAATTATCAACCTTTTTTTATGGAGAAAACGCTACGAATAATGACTGAGGTTCAACAATACTTGTCTTCCAACAAAAGAAAATTTAAAATCACACACATTTATATGTATAATGTAAGTTTTTATATTTTATTAATACGTAAAGTAAAGTACCTACCTTTGCCAGCGGTTTCTTTATCTATTTTCCTTTAATTGAAGTAAAATTACGAAAGGTACTTACTGGTTTCTTGTTATTACATTAACTATAGTATCTTTAAGAAACTTCAACCCCATTAATATTGTTGCAATTATAAGCACATTCAGTAAACAGACTGCTTTAAAAGCAAATCCAATATCCTTTGTGTTTTAATTGTTAGATAATTATTCATGTTAAAACAACTGTAATACAAAAGTTCATTAAATGCATACCTGTTAACCCAGGCAAGCGTAAGTCCCCTGTTTAGCTGAAACCTGAAACTTACAGATACAGTGAAACTTGAACTGGCGAACTATGCTCGTAAGTTAAACGTACTGAAGTTATATGGGGATTCTCAAAGCTGCTCATTGCAAATATGATGAAGGTATTTAATGATGAAGTACCGTAGTTTAAAATTATTCATGAGGAATAGCTGGATAATAAAACTGGTATTTTTATAAGGGTACCTAACTATATTTTTTATAATTTTATTATTGTGATGGAGAAACTTTAGCAATAGTCGGTAAAGGAATGAGTGCCAAAAATTTATGGTCTCAAGCACACGCTCTCCGGACTCGTGGACCCTCCGCGATGACCCACAAGTGGGTCCACGACTATTTTTTTACGGCCAACTCACTTGGCATTTAAAATACTCATTTTTCACTCTGCCTAGACCCAAGGTGGATTGGTGGGTATAATACTCCAAACGGAGCTGGGACCTACAGTTTAAAACGGAGTAGATCGATACTATAAGTTATTGGTCACCCTTCCCGTGACCAAACATTGCGAAAGTGTCTTAACCTCAATGATCGTGGGCCGAGCGCACTAACACGGGCTCTTTCTACTGCGGGTAAAACACAGATTACAGCAACATAACCTAATAAATTCTAACTACTACTAAAGAAGTATTTTCCTTACTCAAACTTAATACGACAGGTTATAAAAATGTACCTCAAACTTAATACGACAGGTCATAAAATCTACTACGTCCAAACAGAACCATTTGCATGAATGCTTACATTTCTTCGCGAAACAAGTCGGACGTGACCCTCATCATACGAGCTATGGCATCTATTAGTTTTGTCCATTGTGCCATTTGGACACCTGTTCCGAATATGAGACCCTTTTTATAGGACTTTCTCAATTTTGTGATTGCAAATGGTATTGACAAGAAAAAGCTTAAGAGCTAAGAGCAACTCAAGCATCGTGTTCGATGTCATTTTAAAAATTGTTAATAAATTGTGTAAAGTTCCTGCTTTAAAACAAATTTTGTTAAAGTAGGTCTGATTAATTATATTGTCAAATTTTGTATTAGGTTTCATCGATGTTTGGTTACTCTCAAAAGACTGGTTGAAAAATTCTCGTAATGAGTAGGTACCTATATGTATTTTGATATCAAAATATATGTAATTGTCTTTTAAAGTAAATTTGTTTTAAATAAAATCTCATCTTCAAGTCACAAGCTTTGATCTCTAACCATAGATACGCTATCAAAACACGTCACTTTGCATCAATATCAAGACAAACCCACGTGTAAATTTACAAAGGGCCCACACACGCACACAAACGATCGTAAAGTGGAAAAACGGATTGCCGGAATAAGAATGGCCGATTTGCACCGGCCGCGGCAGACGGAATGGAAACAAACGACGTGCGTCCGTAAAGGATCACTGAAGCTCTGACGGACGGGCAGGCGCTTTTTAGTTTGCCCGTTGTTGTCCTTCGCAAAGCTGCGAATATTGTTGCGAATATTGTTCACCAAAGTCGTATGCAAAAATATATTCAACTTATGCTACAGTGCCACAAACTTTGCTGTGCCGGTGACAGAGGCGCTACGTACGATTTTCTTTTTTTTGTAACAATTTAACCGGCCCTGACTTCTAAGAACTTCAGCCGCTAGCAGCGCTATGGTTGGACATCAACTTGACAGCAAAATGACATTAAAAAAACCACGCTTGTTTCACATTTTGGCCACCGGCACAGCAAAGTTTGTGACACTGTACAGTGCATTCAGTGCCACAAGCTTTCCTGTTCCGGTGACAGCCGTGACAGAGGAGCCACTTGCAATACCAAATTAGCTGTCAAAATGGACTGTCGTATGAAAAATGTTTTAGTTCCAAAGATAATCACCGGAACAGAAAAGCTTGCTGCACTTTATGGTGTAAATGAATTTAAATTCTTTTTATTTTTTTTAAAGGAAATACATTTATACTAATGTCAAACCTTTTCTGACGTTAAAGGTTGTATTGTCGTCCAAACCAAACCTGCAGGGCTAGCATGACGGCAACGACATAGTTTGTAGCGCGCTGTCGCCTATGTCACGTGCGCTATCTACGAGCGATCTGATTGGTCGAAAGAAACGTGACAAATTATGTCGTTGCCATCATGCTAGCCCTGCTCTATGCGTTTCAGCTCAATCGGACTCTTTAAAAAAAAAAAAACGGAAACTGGTCCCACAATATCACGGCAAGACGAACACAAGCGAATTTTCCGCGAGACTAGGAATGTGGTGATGTGACTGTGAAGTTTTATTTATTGATATTAATTGATAGTAAATTATGCTTTTCCAATTGAAATCAAAATACATTTCTTAAAACAAATATTTAGTAACATAGACATTATCCATACTTTGCTCTGCATAAATAGTAAACTACGGTACTTTTTACTATACAACGTGTAACAGAATTAATAGCTAAACCAGAATATAGTAGATAGGGTCCATCAAACTAAACAACTTTTAGGGACCAACTCTGAAATTACGATACGAAATATCAGCTGTTTCATAATAAAATAATCTACCATATTCTTTGTTGGTACCTACAAAGAATATGGTAGATTATTTTATTATGAAACAGCTGATATTCAATGACTTTAGTTATAGTTTTTATGACGTAAAACCCAGCTGTTTAAAGGTTAGAACTCAACGCGAAGCGAATCTAAATAAAACCTCAACTCGAAGCTTCTTACAGATCTACAATATCTTTAAAACAGAGCACAGCATTTTACGAATAAAAATAGCCTTCTGTCCTTTCGCCAACCGAATGGGGACAAATAGCGAATGAATGACTGCGGAATGACGAGCGACGGTTGTCGTTTAACCCTCCCACGGTCTTTAATGTACCCTTTATAGTACACGATTAAAAGGTAAGAAAAAGTGCTGTGGATCTTTCTATTTGAAGAGTTTGGAGTGTTTTTTGTGTGTTGTTGTAAGACGTCTTAGCAAATGGGAGAAACTATTTCTAGAAGTTTTTTCTTTTATTTGAAACTTTCTTGTTATACGAGACTTGGAGTATTGTTAAAGATAATATACTAAAAGGGTGTTTCAAAGTTTTTCTGATATAGGTATAGAAATTAAATAAGGTAATGGAAAAAACTCTATTCATCCTAAAGAAGTGAAACACTCTATCAAATATATTTCAAAAAAGTACCCTTTCGAACAAAACACAAGTTAACATGAGGATACAATGAGAGCTCAAAGTTTAGATAAATCTTTACTTAAATATCCAAAATTCAAAATAGCAATACTTACTTAATAAGCATCATCATTCTTTTTAATGTCCCCTCTGTTGTGGCACAGGCTTTCCTTATGGGTGGATAAAAATAATGGACAATGACCAACAGCGCGGGCCCACTACAACTATTGCACATGCAGCCGGGACCAACGGCTTAACGCGCCTTCCCAAGCATGGAGGAGCTCGACATCTTGATCTTGATCACTCGTCCCGTGCGTGACCGACTATTGCGGAAGTTGTTTAACAGTCGCAGACCGAGCACTCTTACCACTACACGACACGACTCCGTCGGTGGGGGGGTGTTTCGGTCGCAAACAATGGCGAATTCCCAAAACGTCACAGCTAAAAAAAGTTTGGGATGCCGTGACCGAGGCTCTAAATGTTTCATTATAATTTGTTCTTAATCTGTTTTGTCTGACCCTAAAAGTCCTTTAAACCTAAGTCTACAAAAGTGTGTTATGGTAATTAGAAAATGACAAATCAGAAATCAAAATTGTCATAATCAGAAATTGTTGGATTACTTTATTTCATACATACATACATATACTCACGCCTATTTCCCACGGGGGTAGGCAGAGACTATGGATCGCCACCTGCTACGATCCTTGCACACTGCTTTCGCTTCATTCACATCCATCAATCTTTTCATACATGCCCGGCGATTTTTGTCACTGCGTACACCAGTCTTTCCGTATAGGTTTTTATGAGACGCCCTTGCGCAACCGGTCCTTCCACATTCGTACAATATTATCTCTTTATTTTTATTTTTTATTTTTATTTCATACTTTATTTCAAACTTTAATATTAAAATAATCTTATTTATAGCCTCCTAATATTAATATTTCGTATTCATTGACGAGTATACAATCACAACACAACCTAGTTCCTTTCGCGAATGACTGATTTATAGCGATCGGTGGCGAATGGAAACAAATGACTCGCGCTTACGAAGGATAACTCCAGCCCTGATGGACGGGGCCCTGGACGAGCTCATCAGGGTCGAACGTAAATTACGAACCTTTTAGGCAGACTTACCTAGGCTTTAACTCTTTCATTGTAATTTGTTTTTAATCTGTTTTGTCTGACCGTAACTAAAGCTAAAGTCTATATGATTGAACTCTTTCATTGCAAATTGTTTTGCTCTGATCCCAAAGGTAGAGCTTAAAAGCTTGTTAAATCAAACAGAATTCACAGTGTAATTTTTACTATTGAAAAATTATGTATTAGAAAAAGATCGACCTTTCACTTTCCGGGCGAATGCTCTATGCTCTAAAAGCAAGTCTAAACAATACTATTGCAAACCCCCGTCAGCGAAATTATTCATATTTTCTTCATTGACCAAGGCGTCATGCGTCAGTTGAAAGTGGAACCACGAATATGAAAATACTACACATAAAAAGGCGAGCAAGTTTTAGACCAAAATATTCAAGCGTGTAATCTTTGATGATGAGTATAAATTGACCTAAAGAGCCCGTGGCGCAGTGGTTAGCGTGCTCGGCCTGCGATTGTTGAGGTAAAGCAACTTTCGCAATGGTCGGTCACGTGATGGGTGACCAAAACTTTATTATCTCGAGCTCCTCTGTGTTTCGGAAGGCACGTTAAGCCGTTAGTCCCGGCTGCGTTTGCTGTAGTTAATACCCACCAATCTTCATTGGGGCCGCGTGGTGGGTCATGCATGGCCCATTCTCCTTATCCATCCATAAGGAAGGCATGTGCCCCAGCAATGGGAACGTATAATGGCTGATGATGGTGATGATGATGAAAATTTTCCCATAAAAGAGTGAGCAAACTTATTAATTACCTACTAGCTTTCCGCCCGCGGCTTCGCCCACGTGGAATACACGACGTTATCCCGCGGGAATGTGATATTTTTCCGGGATAAAAAGTAGCCCATGTACCTTTCCAGGCTACAAAGTGTCTATGTTCTAAATTTCAGGCAAATCCGTTCAGCCGTTTTGGCGTGATTGAGTAACAAACATACAAACATCCAAACATCTAAACTTTCACATTTATAATATTAGTAGGAGAAGTAGGATAGAAATAATTAACATTGCATAAATACAAAGACGGCTATCAAATACCTACCATCCACATTATTTCATCTCCATGGACCGCTCCACATCCTTCGGAATCATAATATTTCGCTCGCACGCAAGTTATTTTCTCTTTTTCAATTAGCGCTCCCTGAGCTATGGAGTTTCGAGGATTGCAATTATTTGTGTTTTAAAATGGAACGGAGCCTTTTTCGCGTTCATTCTCAAGGGGTTAAACATATTGCGATCGTTTATTGTTTTTGAGTGCGATTTTTATAAATGCTTTTCCTGAGGTTTACCTGATATTAGTTATACGTTAAAAATCCTTTTAATAGATGAAAGAATAGATTTTTTTTAATTGTATTAAGACATAAGTGAAATTAATGCCTTTACGCATTCCAAGGTTAGCCTGCTTTACAAAACAACATCTTAAGAATTTAATCTTGTATTCATCGTTCTTTGTTTTAATTACGATTAGAAGCCGTCTCAGGTACCTATTACTTGTTAAGTAAGTTAACCCATCCTTTGGCTGAAAAACTTACTTTAATTTGCTAATACTACTTACTTTCAACTTAATTTATTAGTTAACATAAGTTTTATTTTTAATTTCTCATTTTGCTTGATATTCTCGCATTTATATGATAATATAATACTCAATATAACAGTCCCATCGGAGCTGGTTGTGAGACGGGTCGATTTTATCTAAATACTTCATTTTCCATTTTTCAACCATAAAAATTGCATTGTGAATGCAAAGAAGTAAAAATTTAAATAATATAATACTCGTTCATTTTACAGGTTTTAACAAAACTTTAAATTAATTCTCCATTTTAAACACGATAAGGGATAAGGCAACAAAGTCTTTCAGCACACGAGAGTGGTAACCGTTATCCGGCAGTATACCTACATAACTTTTAAGGCGATGAATCCCGACCGAAATAAGCACGCTAACGCTTGCTCGGTCGCGCGCGATACACTTCACGCGGACGCAGCGGCAGCCGGCAGTGAACTGTGAACTTAGGAGCGCCCCGCGAATCGAAAATCACTTAAAATTCAATTAAAAATTAAATAATAAAAAATTTACACTTATGACGGCCGGAATCCTTCGACTAATCAAAGACAATTATTTTTGTATATTTTTCATTAACTAAAACCAAGTATACTGCAAGTAATACGATATTTGGATTACGATTAGACGGATGTTTGGGATTTTATTTGACACAGTAAAATATCACCAATCGAAAAAAGCGGCCGGAAGCACTAGATAAATAACTGTAAAATAACATATATTTTTTCCAAGTTTTAAGTACTTGTGATTTGCGAGTAATCCATAATTTTAAATACCCTATTTTGGGGAATGCCCGCCTTAATAACTAAACGCTATATTGCCCGCGCGAACTTAAACTTAGGTACCGTGCCAGTTTAACTATTATCCTGCCACGCTAGATAACTCTCGATTACGCTGGATGCCACGTGAAACAATAAAATCATGATTTTCCAGGAGCAAGATTTAGAAAAGCGGTTTTGTAACTTTTATCATAATTTTAACCTCTGTTCGAGATAATATAACATACCTATCAAAACTCTTTGCGCCCGCGCTAGAGAAAAAAGTGTTAAAACCTCATTGGAGGCTAGTCAATATTTTAAAAACTTCAATAGAAAAAATGAAGAAATGTCTTCAATCAACAATAACACCTAGAACAATAGACTATCTGAATTGGTCGCGGAAAATGGTTGTGAATTGGAAAATTATAATTTGACCTTAAAAATTTGTTTAATTACACACAAATAGTGTATACCTACCTACTGTTAATATCAGCTTTGTCACAAATAATAATATATTTCATCATGTCAGCCGAACGACGCCCACTGCTGGGCATAGGCCTCCCCCAAGGATCTCCACAACGATCGGTCCTGCGCTGCCCGCATCCAGCGGCTTCCCGCGACCTTGACCAGATCGTCGGTCCACCTTGTAGGGGGCCTGCCCACGGAACGTCGTCCGGTACGCGGTCGCTATTCGAGAACCTTTCCGCCCCAACGGCCATCGGTTCTCCGCGCTATGTGTCCCGCCCACTGCCACTTCAATGATGCAATCCTTCGAGCTATGTCGGTTGTTTTAGTTCTCCTGCGGATCTCATCATTTCTGATTCGATCGAGCAGGGAAATACCAAGCATCGCTCTCTCCATTGCTCGCTGGGTGACTTTGAGCCTTCTTATGAGACCCATAGTAAAAGACCACGTCTCACTTCCATAGGTCATTACTGGCAACACACACTGGTCAAAGACTTTCGTCTTGAGACATTGAGGTATTTCGGACGCGAATATATGCCGGAGCTTCCCAAACGCTGCCCATCCGAGCTGGATTCGACGAGAGATCTCTTTCTCAAAGTTGGACTTACCTAACTGGACCGTCTGTCCTAGGTAAACATAGTGGTCAACAACTTCGAGTGTAATGTTCCCAACATTAACTGGAGCGGGTGCAACATGGGCATTGAACATGATTTTCGTCTTGTCCATGTTCATCTTAAGACCCACTCTTTGCGAAGCATTACCGAGATCTTCGAGCATTGTGTTCAGGTCTTCCAAGGTCTCAGCCATAAGAACTACATCATCAGCAAACCGTAGGTGCGTTAGGTACTCGCCATTAATGTTGATGCCGCATCCTTTCCAATCCAGCAGCTTAAAAATATCCTCCAACGCAGCTGTGAACAGTTTGGGAGAGATGACATCTCCCTGTCTCACACCTCGCTGTAGTTGGATAGGATTAGAGCTCTGGTTCTGTAATCGGACCGACATGGTGGCGTTTTGGTATAAGTACCTCAGCACCTCGATGTACCTGTAGTCTATTTGGCACCTCTGGAGAGACTGCAGCACCGCCCAAGTCTCAATCGAATCAAAGGCTTTCTCATAGTCCACGAACGCCAAGCAAAGTGGCAAATTATACTCTTCGGTCTTCTGTATAACTTGCCGCAGCGTATGAATGTGGTCTATGGTACTGTAGCCTTTCCGGAACCCGGCTTGTTCGCGAGGTTGGAAGTCGTCGAACCTGCGAGCGAGACGATTCGTAATGACTCTCGAAAACAACTTATAGATATGGCTCAGAAGCGAGATGGGTCTATAGTTCTTCAAGAGAGTTTTATCACCCTTCTTGAAAAACAGCATCACATCGCTTCTGCCCCATGCCTTTGGCGTTTTGCCCTCAAGGATGACTGAGTTGAAAAGCTTCTGGAGGACTTTAAGTATCGGCTTACCGCCCGCTCTCAGAAGCTCTGTTGTGATTCCGTCATCGCCCGCCGCCTTGTTGTTTTTAAGCTGCTTGAGAGCCATTCTAATCTCGTACAGGCTGACGTCCGGGATATCTTCGGTATGGTGTCGGGTAAGCTTGGCTCTAGGGTCTGTAGCCTTGCTTTCAACAGGTGTTTGTGTGGAATATAGCTGTCCATAGAAACTCTCAATCTCCCTCAGGATTTCAGGTGTTGACGAAACGATGCTACCTTCCTCAGTTTTCAGCCTCGTCAATTGACTTTGCCCGATAGACAGATCTCTCGCGAACACTTTGGAGCCTTTGTTCCGCTCAATGGCTTCTTTAATACGCTCGGTATTAAATTGGCGAAGGTCGCGTGTCAAAGACTTAGATATCTGTCTATTGAGCTGTCGATAACGATGGGCATCCGCTGAGTTCTGCAGCTTCATTTCGTGTCTCTGATCCATGAGTAGGAGAGTCTGACTGGAGAGTTTCTTCAATTTGGGACGGCGGGTTTTATAGTACTTAGACCCTACCGTGCGGACAGTATCCACCACCATGTTGTATAGATCGTCCACGTCTATGCTATTCTCAAGGGCTTCGAAGCGGTTTTGAAGCTCGAGCTGAAAGCACTCGGGGTTTTGAATTTGAGCTGGTATTGGTCGGAGCGTGGATTTTATCAGTCGCGATCTTTCGAGCTTGACATCGATATTCAATGTGCCTCTCACCATACGGTGATCGCTTCCTGTCTTAACAGCGTTGATCACACTGACATCATTGAATATGTGCTTCTTCGTCGACATGATAAAATCGATCTCGTTTTTGACTTTACCGTCCGGACTGATCCAGGTCCATTTGCGGCTTACGGGCTTCCTAAAGAAGGAGTTCATCATATAGAGGCTCTCCCTCTCCATGAAGTCTGCCAGCATCTGGCCTCTATCGTTCCGTTGCCCAAATCCAAATTGCCCCACTCTCAGCTCATCACCGCAACGTTGCCCCAACTTTGCATTGAAATCCCCCATCACAACCGTGTAGTGGGTTTTATAGCTATGCATGGCTTTAGCGATCTCCTCATACATAGCCTCCACTTCGACATCGTCGTGTTTCGAGGTCGGAGCGTAGACCTGGATAACATTCAGCGAATATCGTTTCGATAATCTGAGTATCAGGTACGCTACCCTGCTCGAGACACTTCCGATGGTGATCACGTTGTTGACAAGGGATTTATGGACGATGAACCCGACACCACCAAGGGACTGTTGGTCGCCCTCCCGGTGGTAAAGTAAGTTACCGGATTGCAGGGTTATCGAGTCCTCCCCCTCTCTTCGGACTTCAGATAACCCAATGATATCCCAATGTAACTTACTTATTGCCTCTTCCAACTCTACGAGCTTCTCGTCGAGCCTCAATGTGCGCGTGTTGTAGGTTGCCAGGTCGAGTCGTCGGTGTTGGTAGCCGGAGCCTACCCGGGGATTCTTAGCACCCCCTGCCCCGCCGTTACCATAGCCGCTACCGTAGCTAGGAATAGCGGGGCCGCCGGGGACTGGGGGCCGATGTATTTCTTGTGTAAGCATTCAGGGGGGGTTTGCCATAATCGCCACGCTTGGCAGGCGGGTTGGCGATCGCAGTATAGCCTGTTGAAGCCTGGAGACGCTGCTGCCCATCTCCTGATGGCAGTTTTCCCTTTGTCGCCTCTTACGACACCCACGGGAAGAGAGGGGGTAGTGCTATTCTATTTACGTGCCGGCACTACACGGCACCTATAATATATTTATTTAATTAATTTAATAATATATTTATTTAATCTAAAACGGGGTAGAACTTAGCCTTCATCACACCTGATGTTAAGTGATACTACACGACCCGCGGAGTCCTCAATTACTGAGGAACTGGGTATCTCACAGTCTAAGTGCCGGAACACAACAATGCTGAAAACATCGTTTTTATGGCGACAGACTTAGATAAGATGGTGGTAGCTAGCCAGACGAACAGGCCTTACCACCAACCAAATTGTTTAATATAAATAAATACAAGGCAAATGTTAACCGTATGTATCTTCAACATCCCAAATGTATTGGGTTTAACTTGAACCTGATTTATGCCGCCCATTTGCGATGACCTCGCTACTTGCCCAAAAAGGAATAGGATGTCCATTTCTTTAATTTTTCTCGGTATAATTTGCGAGGCTTACGTTCAGAATGTAGAGGCAATTTGTCTATGATCTTTGATAGCCACTTTATTTATAGGAAAAACCAAACTGAATTCAATAATTTTTCGAATGTTTTTGTTGGTAAACCAAATGCGTTGTAGTTTATGATACAAATTAATTTTCACTGCTCATGCTCATAAAGTTCGTGTTTATGTTGGGTATAGGCTGCATAAAATCGACTTTTATGCTCTAGTGCATAAAGTAAAATCTTCGTCTAAGTCTCAGATTCTAAGACAAAGGTCGTCAGGTAAACAGTCACACACGCAATTAAACTTCGTTATATAAACCTGTTATTTCATTCTGTTTCTTAAATTTTGTACATAATCCATGTTAAATTACTAAATTAATAAAACAAGGCAAAATTAATGAGTTTTCTAAGAAATAAGTATTTCAAGAGCATTATGGACTACGAGTACGATCTATGCTAAAGTCACTGTGCTGCCACTGCCACGTATAAAAAAAAGAAAGTCTTCCCGCCAATATGACGAAGTCTTTATTTTTTCATTTTTGCAATATTGTTATTTATTAAATTTTCCTCACACTCGAAGTGAAAAGCAGAGTGTATAACTCGTACATAAAACCCATTTTACCCTCGAATTGACTATCCACCCTCGCCTACGGCTCAGATGGATATATACGTCTCGGGTAAAATGGTACGTTTTATGTTTTCAACTTTCCGTTTCCGGTGCTTGAAAAGTAAACACAACGTCCTGACTCTTCTCACTAAAATAAGTTTTTAAACCTGCTAAAAGTGAATTTCTGCCTCAAGACAGCGCAAGAAACCTTGGAGAATAACCTCACAGCTGATTCAACATACGTGATCACTGAATTTTGTCACTCAACACTTGTATTTGTTCATCCAAAAAATCGAGGTGAGAGTTTTTTTTGATCGTCGTTTACTTTAAATCTACAAAATCTTGCGAGATAAGAATGTAAACAGAGAATTCTATTCGTTATTCACAATAACAACACAACTTTAGATCAGCTGATTGGCTACTGTCAGATCTGACAGTCACAGAACATATTGCTAACAGTACTACCAACCTCGACCACGCCATAGACAACTGTGTTGGGAGTATTCAATTGCAGTAAAATTTTAATCGATTCGCAATCGATTATATATACTTGATTTTAATCTAACTGCTAACATATACTAATCATAGCAAGATGATGATAGAGTGCGCAAAATGTACAAATGAAATCACAAATAGGCGAAAATTAGCTTGTTTTTCGTGCAAAAAATTATTTCACTTAGATTGCACTGAAGTTTCTTCTGGACGTTTCCGAATTATGACGTCTGATAATAAATCTCACTGGAAGTGTAATGACTGCACAAAAAACCCCAAAAATATTTCTAAAAAGACAACAATTCATACAAGCACACCAGGTACATCTGCTGAAAATCCCCTACTAGTACGAAAGAAAACCAAAATCAACATTTCAACAGAAAATTCATTCCAGTCATTATCGGATGACACTGATGATGATATTGAATGTCACACCCAGGACCCATCGTGCACCCTTAATAGAAGTTGTCCTGAAATGCCTATTATTAGAAATGAAAAAATTGAAACAATGGAAAATGAAATACAAAACCTAAAGGAAAAGCTAGAAATCGCAGATAATGAAATCTGTAACATTCTCGGAGAAAACACAAAATTAAAGAATTTAATTTTGGAGTATGAGACAAAGATAAAAAAATATAATCACATTTTTAGTTCCACTTCCAAAACATCATCGACAAAAAAGAATAGGAAAAACCGAAATGAAAGCTTAAATCGAACAAAATTGGAGTACTCCCAAGATTGCAGCCCAACTATAAATGAAAAAAGCGAGCCAAATACTTTACCAGCAACAACAACAGGTGGCTCGCCTGTGCACCAACAGAAGAATAGAAAACACGACTCTAATAGTTTACCAACTACAATTACAGAGGGCGCTGCCATGCAGGAGAAAAGTTCCCCGAAACCAGAACAAAAGAATAAACAAAATCATAATAATTGTCAATTGCCATTACTACAATCATGTGAAAATAAACCAAAAATACATATAATAGGCGGCGAACAAATAAGTGGCTTATCCCTGAAAATGATAGAACAAAGAACTGGTAAATGGAACGATATTTATGATGTTACTAGCTTTGTCAAACCGTACGCCACCAGCTCACAAATACTAAATAGCTGCTACTACTTGTCAAGTTTATCAAAAAACGATATTATTGTTTTATCTGTTGGAGAAAATGATAAAAATCCATTTAAAATTATAACTGACTTATGTAACGTTTTGTCTAACCTAAAAGAAAATAAAGTATTTGTTTTAAGTGTGCATCACAACCCATATCTGAATGTACAAAAACTCAATTACGATCTAAATTGTATTGTTAAACATTATTCAAACTGTCGTTTTATAAATATTGAAAGTACCAAACAGCATGACACCTCATTGCTTGACCTAATCTTAACGAAACTTAATATTGAAATTGACTACGTACAATATAAGTACGAATTTATTACAAACTTATCTGGATTAAGAAAGACTCTTCAACTTGAACAGAAATTAGGGACGCTGAAACAGAAACGATTAAAAACAAAAATAACTGACTACTTTCCGCTAGCAAAAACTAAAACTAAACCGAATAATAATAATAATAACTCTTCCGATAATTACGATTCTTGCAAAAATAATAAAAGTTTTCAGCATGATATAAATGCGTCCAGCAACAACATATTTTTTCGAGAATAATAAAGGTAAATTGGTAATCTTACATCAAAACATAGCAGGAATACTTAGTAAACGAGACATTTTCCATGTTACGCTTGAGGAATTATCAGTAAACTACAAACCTATAGACGTTGTATGTCTGTCGGAAACTTTTATTAAATCTGGTAACGAAAGTAACCTCCACTTACCCGACTATGAGCTTGCTGAGTCATCCTCCCGCAAAAATAAAAAACGAGGAGGCGTTTGTATATTATGCAGGAGTAATTTAGAGTATAAAAGCTTACCATACCTGAGAGAGTTGTCTATTGAAAAATCTTTCGAATGCTGTGGAATCGAAATACCAGAACACAAGTGTATAATAATTACCATTTATAGAGTACCAGATTCTAAGCATTCCAATCCATATAACTTTCTTGGTAAATTAGATAATCTTCTGTTAAAACTAAAAAACAAAATTAAAAAAAAAGTTGTTATTTTAGGAGATTTTAACATAAACACATTGAAAGAAAATAATGTAACTAAGGAGCTTTTTGGATTATTGCAGAATTATGGCTACAAGTCTCACATCTCTGAACCTACGAGACAGAACTCTTGTATTGACTTAATAATTAGCAATATATCTGATACTAATAGTATGATTCACCATCTTGAATTATCAGACCATAATACGGCACAATCCATAGAAATTCCGGTGGAAAATAAATCAATTCCAATTAAGCATTATTTCGTCAAAAAACGAGACTTCAGCCCCGAACACATCAAAAAATTTTGTGAATGTATACATAACTTGTCTTGGTCTGAAACTTATAACGAAAAAGATGTAAACAAAGCATTTAATCCATTTCATGAACTCTTCTCATTGTTTTTTAATCTATGCTTTCCCATAAGGAAAAAGAAGTTGATATTAAACCGTAGGAGAAATACGTGGATCACAAAAGGCATTCGCTTAGCTTGCAAAAAAAAGCGTGCACTAAGGTTTACATACTATAAGAAAAAACCGAATACAAATGCTAAAGCTGATTATCAGAACTATACAGCAATATTAAAAAAATGTATGACCAATGCACAAAAGATTAAGAATAAAAAAATTATAAATAAATCTAGTAATATATGCCGTGCATCGTGGAATTTGATCAAATGTAATATTAATAAAAAAACAAAATACATAAAAGAAATTAGACATAACAATAAACTTATTAATGAACCAAACGACATCGCAAATGAATTTAATAACTTTTTTACAAATTTGACAAATAACAATAACGCTAATATAACTAATATTCCTGACAATATCAAAAGTGTAGGTGATAGCATGTACTTATTTCCAACAGACGATAGAGAAATATGTAAAATTATAGGAACCCTAAAAAACTCCGGTGCGGTGGGATATGATCACCTTCCCACAAACATAATTAAGGCTACTAAACATTTAATAGCGCCTGTTTTAAGCCACTTGGTTAATCTGTCCTTTGAACAAGGGGTGTTCCCCGACAAACTTAAAGTAACTGTAGTAAAGCCAATCCATAAAACAGACAATACAAATTTACTTGAGAACTATAGACCAATAGCTCTATTATCTATATTCTCAAAGATTTTTGAAAAGGCCATGCTTCTCAGAATCACAAACTTTATAAACAAATTAGGCATCCTAGACAAAAATCAACATGGTTTCCAACAGGGTAAATCCACAACACTAGCTACTTTTAAGCTGTCCAACACAATCCTAGCCTACGTGGACAAATCTGTAGAGGTAACTGCCGTATTCTTTGATATGAGTAAAGCCTTTGATTTTGTCTCTCACAAGCTACTCTTATCAAAATGTGAAAAATATGGTCTCAGGGGTAATACTCAAAATTGGCTTAATTCATACTTATCTGAACGACAACAATACGTTGAACTCAAAAACTTAGATAAATATTTTAATGAAACATCATACACATCCGAGAAAAAAATTAATAGCTCCGGAGTCCCACAAGGAAGTATTCTGGGCCCACTACTTTTCTTGTTGTACATTAATGATCTCCCTAGAGCAACCCGGCACTTCTGCACACTTTTTGCTGATGAAGTTTCCGTGGTAATACCAAACACTTATGATTCCACAATAGAATATAATAATGAAATTAATGAGACCGTGTCTAATATAATTAATTGGCTACGTAATAATAATTTAAAAATCAATGTAAATAAAACAAAATACGTGCAATTTCACAATCAACGTAATAATAAGTATGCTGAACTTTCAATATGTCACGAAGGTCAGACGATTGGCGAAAGTAATGAGGTTAAATTCTTGGGACTTCAAATAGATAAGAATCTTACTTGGAAGGCACATATACAACGTGTTTGTAGTAAAATAAATAGCTTCGCATATGCCTTATATCGGCTCGTAAATATTGCTGATGTACAAACAGCCTTGTTAGCATACCATGGTTATGTGGCTTCCAACCTTAGATATGGAGTCATAGTCTGGGGCAACTCGGTAGATGGTGATCGAGCATTTATCGCCCAGAAACAATGCATACGCTCCATCTGCAACCTTTCCCGTACGACAAGCTGCAAACCCTATTTCATAAAATTGAAATTGTTATCGTTGCCATCCATGTATGTGTATGAAATATGTAACTTTGTCAAATCCAATGAAAACCTTTTTGTTAAGAATAATGACATGATCCATAATTATAATAGAAGACTCCCAAATAAACTTGTTTATCCTAAAGTGTCAACAACCTTATATAGAGAAAACGGCTTTCCGATGTCAATACAAATTTATAATAAATTGCCTAAGTACATAAAAACCTTACCTTTAAACTTGTTTAGGAGTAAACTGCACCATTTTCTCTTAGAAAAATGTTATTATAGTATAAAAGAGTACTTAACTGACAAATTAGAATAGTTAAAATTTATTATTATTGAATTGACATTGGCACAAATTAAACTGACATGAATTATTTGACATTACTACTATTGGATTTTTTTTTATTGGATTTTTATTGTGATTATTATGTGATTGAATTGCGATTATTAATTATAGAATGTATAACTATTGGATTGACATTAGCACAAATTAAACTGTCATTTACTATTGACTTGATTAATAGAACTTTATAATGTAACTATTATTTAAATGTAACTAACTAACCTATTTTGATTTGCATGTCTGAATAGACTAAATGTGAGAACTTATATCTTATTGTCCACCATTATCTGTACCATATTTAAGGCAAATAAATTATCATTATCATTATCATTATCATTATGCACTTGTTGTACAATCTACTATTTATACATTATTGTAGACGAAAAATTTTAAACACCAGAAGTAGATTTTTGGTGAGCGTCAGAATGGCTGTTTGCCTGCATCGGCTCTAATCAGGCTGGCGACCATAGATATTGCTACCTATTTGCTTCTCTCTGCTACACAATTAATTAATTGCTACCTTCCTTTGAAACACAATAAAGGGATTTCAAAATGGCCAACCATTTTTATATCGCGTTGGCTGGTCAACTCCCCGTTTGTGTGAACAATAATAATTCAAATTCGTGTTATTAGATCTTTGGACGGGACTCGAACCGCACTCGTGTAGTCTGGTCCAGTGCTCTACCAATGCGCTGTAATTCGTAGAAGTGCTGGGTTTTTAGTGCGAGAAATATATGGAAAAAATATAAATTTCCGCTTTTATTTATATATTTTAATACTTATCTAATACAATATTTCTGGAAAGGTGCCAAAATGTCAGAACACAATAAACAAAATAGTAAAAAATACACTAACTCTATATATAATCTTATTATGTATGTAAATAAACAGTTGAAATCCAGCAAAAGTGCTTTTATTTCGAGTAAGGTACCTACAAATTAAAAAAAGGATAATATATTTCTCTGCAAAAAGATGGCGACCTTCAAACAAATTGCCTGCTACAATACATTACCTATAGAAAAACAAAATACACTTTTCTCATAACATTACAAGATATTGTTATTACCCCCAACAGTGTTTTCCGAGAAAAATGTGTTATTACGGTTTCGTCTTAATGACTCAATTTAAATGAAACAGTTCCATTCAGAATTCAAGTTGTTTTATGGATAGAAACGAAGATTGGGTGTAAGAATTCATATTATTTTACCCTGGAAGTGGAAGCCAACGTTTGATATGAGGAATCTTAAAGGCTGATTTACATTGATCCAGTAGCTCGATCCAGTGTCGGCACTGGATTGGCACTGGATCAATGTAAACATGTTTCAATCCAGTACAGCGTCAGTTTTATCAAAATGTACAACCCAATTTATTCATTGCAAGCAATAATGGCGTAAGTAGGTATAGTACGACACAAAAGAGTATAAAATAACTGTTGAGGAACTAAACCTAAAAACTTAAAGCAATTTTTTTTTCAACTTTCTAAATCCTTAGGACGACTGTGTGTGTGTACCAAGTCGGTCTCCATACAAAAGGCGATAACCACAGAACACAGAAAGATTTTTTCATCTCTCAGATTCGGAAAGTGATGTATATTTAAACTGAGCAGCGGTTTGTATATTTAAACTTATTTATACTAAGAGTATAATAAGTTTATGGTCCAAAACTATCCGTTTCACCCTAGGGTGGAAATGAATTTTAAGAATACAACTGAATTTGGTTACAGTCAACCATAGAGTTATCTCATCGGCAATGAAAAAGTTTTCAACTAATTTTGTATGGGGACGGGACTTGGAATGGAATGGATGGAAAAAAAATGAATTTTATAAAAACGAGAATATTTCAAAAATGGTGCGTCTCGTAGCGTAGCTAAAATCTAACAAAAATTTCAACCCCCTATGGTACTCCGGAGATAGTTAGGAGGCATCCGATAGACATATAAAAAAAAAATTGTTAAAAAATTTTTTTTTATTCAAAAATTTTTTTTTGTTTTCAATTTTTTTTATTCCTATTATAGAAAAAACAGAGAAAGCGAAGCCCCCCGCCACCTTTCTTTTATTTTTCTAGATAGTTTAAGTTGTCTTTATTGCTTTTCTTATAGAGGGGGATGAAAAAAAGAGTGTATTTACTTTCCTTATATTCGAAATGAAAAGTAGAGTGTATTACTCGGCCGCAAAATTATTTTCATCTCGGGCGACGTATATTGAATCCCTCGCTGCGTTTAGGATTCTACTTTAGAATCCCTCGCTGTGCTCGGGATTCCACTCTAGAATCCTTCACTGCGCTCTGGATTTAAAATAGCGCCCTCGCCGTAAATATGTTATTTTGCTCCCTTGTAATACAATCTACTATTTTCTCTGTGGCGATAACGTTTTCCACCCTCTAAAACTCTACATACAGCAATGAATTTTCGATATGGTGTTGAAATACATGAGAACTAGGGCTGTACGTTTTGTTTTTTTTTTTATTCGTTGCGAGATTAGATTAGATTTGAAAATATTGGCACTTTTTTGTTTTGTATGAAATCACTAAAATGCAAATATTTCAAAACCTATGATAAATATTTAATAAAACAAAACGTACAGCCCTAGTTCTTATGCATTTCAACAACATACCAACATTTCATTTCAGAGGGTAGAAAACGATATCGCCGTTTGTATGGAGACCGTTTGGTACACAATCCTCTTATACAATGCGATTATTATAAGAATAGGACTGTCAAAACGGCCATATTTGTTTGCGTTTCGCTTCCACTTCAGGGTGTAGGATGTGCAAGAAAAGGAACAAAGATCAAAAATGCCGTTTGACAGTCCTATTCTTATAATAATCGCATAGTACATACTCTGACGCAAATGTTTCGACATTCACATAACACTTAGAAAATTTACTAAGGGTGGGTATTCAATTGGTTCTACTGTACCTAACAGTATGAGTATGTAAAATGTAAGCTGAATTTATCGACGATGGCATCGCGGTGGCGACGTTGCAGATTGTGTACAGGATGCACTTTAAATGTCTCGTTCGCGGCAGAATAACCGTCACGTAATACGAAGAGTATGAACTTTTCGAAGTACTTACCGATATGTTACTACGCGACTTGGTCCTTTTGGAATTTCGTTGTATCGCGCTCTTGAGGACTTTCGTATAGATTATTACTAATTATTTCGAGTACCTACTTTCTTTCCAGATATTATCATGAAATATTTTACCCTGTATAGCGGCTTAGGCGGAAAAAAGTTTCAGAATATCAAAATCAATTTCGTACTTAAAATATTACTAGGGAATACCACCACCATGTCAGCCGAACGACGCCCACTGCTGGGCATAGGCCTCCCCCAAGGATATCCACAACGATCGGTCCTGCGCTGCCCGCATCCAGCGGTTCCCGCGACCTTGACCAGATCGTCGGTCCACCTTGTAGGGGGCCTGCCCACGGAACGTCGTCCGGTACGCGGTCGCCATTCGAGAACCTTTCCGCCCCAACGGCCTAGGAATAGCGTAGCTAGGAATAGCGGCCTAATAGGGAATACAGAAACTTCCGATTTGGAGATTTGTAGTTGAAATAAACTACCTACCTCATTTCCAAATTCTATGGTTTGCTTGGTGCTTTGATGTAAGACATAACATAATCACTGTTTAATATGATGTATTTTTATACTAAGCAATTGTTGTATTAGTAACGATATGTATTTTTTTTTTGTAAATGTACCTTACACTACCTTACGTTACCTAACTAAGAAACGCTGGCCAGTTTCTTGTGCCCATTCTTCTTGTCAGTTAAAAAAGTCTTGAATGGGTGGTAGGAAAATATTGACGATGCATAAGCACATATTTATTATGTCTAAGTGAATAAAGAATATTTTTATCTTTATCTTATCTTATCTTGGCTAAAATGAACCTACCGACGCGAACCACGAATGTTCAGCCACTTGTCAACTAGCCGTGCAATCCAAATCGGGCGTATTCGCTTCGGGCAATCGGTTGATACACGTTTGCATTACCTACAGTAGGTACATCGCTAAATTAAGAAAGTTGGCAAGTGGCTCAACAGTCCCGGTTCGCGATAGTACATAAAATGTAAGCTGAATCTATTGACGATGATTGCATCGCGGTGGCGGCGTTGCAGATTACGCGCCGGGTGCACTGTGGAAATTTGTTTCACACTCCCCTACACTGCGGCTTTACTGGCAGTTGGGCGACCGCGTACGAAGTGTATTAACTTTGTGAAGTATATTTTATATATTTTCATATTAAATTGTGGCTGTTAAACATTGTACGCGTGTGTAATTAAATTTTATTTGTAGAAAAGTAGGCTGACTTTTCACCGTCTCTTCGCAAGAATTTGGTCAGTGATAGGAAGGAACTGCCAGAAACGAAAAAGTAATAGTGCGTACTCATTATATACAGAGGTACCCCACGCACGAAAAACTCACAGTCACGTCGTCCATCGTCGTATCATATTATTTTGTATGAAAAACTAGCTAAACTCTATAGGCAACACATTGACAATTAACTTTGTACAATTTTGAAGACTGTAGCCGTAGCACGAAAGGCTGTTGTTATGGTACCCGTTATCGTATTATCTATACTAATATTATAAAGAGGAAAGATTTGATTATTTGTTTGTTTGCATCGAATTGGCGCCGAAACTACTGGACCTATTTCGAAAATTCTTTCACCATTAGAAAGCTACATTCTTCCCGAGTACCATAGGCTATATTTTATCCCGATATTCCCACGGAAACGGCACCACGCGGGTAAAACCGCGAGGATCTGCTAGGTTCTTATAAAAACCAAAGCAGCTTGCGCCTCTTTCTGTAGTTTAGAACCTGAAATTCAATACATATTTGACAACAGTACTTTGACAGTTTTTGAAGGATGGAATAGTTAAGTAATGGATGCCAATAACGATAGTTTTTCATGCTAGGGGTAAAACAAAACCTTAAGTTTCCCTCTTTTAAAAACTCTCTAACTCACATGTAGGTTAAGTCGTATTTTCTTTCGCAAGCTTTATAAAAACTGTGTAAGCAAACTATTCAAGTGCAGTAATTGTCAGGGCAACAGATGGTCAGTGCACTTTATGCCGCCGTCGCTTAACGTTACGACACTTTAAAACTTAGAACTTTATTTCTGGAACATTTACGTCGAATGGAAAGTTAATATATTAAGTTGGTATTGAACAGTACTCCGTAATAATGGGCAAAATTCTCGCTTCTCGTTTTTTTTTCTTATCCACAACTTAGCCTTTTAGCCTTCATCACAATGATAAGGCTGAAGGTGGAAGCGTACTACTCCCGGAATCCTCAATCACTGGCTACCTAATCTCTACTGCCGGATCACCAATAAAGCTGAAAATATCATTGTTATGGCGTCAGACCACAGAATAAATAATTGGTCAGACTCTGATAAACGGAAATGGTTCGTAAACGGAATATTTAATCATAAAAAGTCTACATGATTGTGTAATATTTCCGTTGCCTTTGATATCGCTTGTACTACATTCAAATATATATAGGTAATGCCCAAAACTTTGTTACGTTGTTACCTTATATTAATATCCAATCCTACTAATATATTTGACGACCGATTTGGCGCAGGGGTAGGCTGCCCACCTTCTGCGCCAGTGGTCTCGGGTTCGATTCCCGAACAAGACAAATATTTGTGTGCATGAACATGTCTATTTGTCTTGGTCTGGATGTTAACTATGTATAATATGTATGTATTTACAAACAAAAAGTATTTAAGTATATTTTTATCCGTTATCAAGTTTTCCATGATACAGTTTCTTAATGAAATTAACATGGGCTTAGATAATTTGTGTGAATCATCATCATCATCATCATGTCAGCCGAACGACGCCCACTGCTGGGCATAGGCCTCCCCCAAGGATCTCCACAACGATCGGTCCTGCGCTGCCCGCATCCAGCGGCTTCCCGCGATCTTGACCAGATCGTCGGTCCACCTTGTAGGGGGCCTGCCCACGGAACGTCGTCCGGTACGCGGTCGCCATTCGAGAACCTTTCCGCCCCAACGGCCATCGGTTCTCCGCGCTATGTGTCCCGCCCACTGCCACTTCAATGATGCAATCCTTCGAGCTATGTCGGTTGTTTTAGTTCTCCTGCGGATCTCATCGTGTGAATGTGTGAATGTAAGAAATTATTTATTATTTACTAATATTATAATAGTTAAAGTTTAGATATTTGTTATTCAATCACGCCAAAACGGCTAAGCGGATTTGGCTGATATTTGGGACACAGATACTTTGTAGCCTGGAGAAAAACATAATGCTCCTTTTTATCCCAAAAAAATATCACATTCCCGCAGGATAACGTCGTGATGACCACGCAAGCGAAGCCGCGAGCGGAAAGCTAGTTTTTTATTAATACTAAACTAAGCAGTATACAATTTAAACATTTTTGTGTGTAAAGTAGCTCAAATATTTATTTATGTAGGTACTCTAAAAATTAGTTACTTGATATGTAAATGAGTAAGTACTATAAAAATGAGTTACTTACTTGATAATATGCCAGCAGTCACATACATTTCACTGCATTCTCCACTTGTTTGTCAAAACATAATACTTAGCATGAGACTCCAAAACAAAAATAGCCTTTATTCTTATTACGATAAGTTACACTTTTAACATAAACAAGCTTTACCGTTTTCCCAGATCTAATATAAAGGCTCGTTCATAAGCTGTCATGTCATGACATAGTTGACTCAAGTGTAGTCCTTTCATGGTTGAGCAGTCATCCCAGCAAATGGAAAACCTATGTCGAGAATCGGCCCCCTGTATCCAAACTTATAATTTTACATGTCACTTAATAAATGTAAATACCTACTACTATGTTTTTTTGTATTTTAATTTAGTCAAGTATGTGTATGTGTTAGTTATGTATTATTGATGTATTGCATACCTACAATTTGTTGTTTTTGTTAAGTTTCTTATTTGATTGTTTTGTTTCTGATGGACGTTCCGTTCATGGTGGGCGGAATGTTAAGTCGTTGTATTTAAATATTAGTTGTAATTATTGTACATAGATGGCGTTGTGCCAAACGTACGTAATGCTGAACGGCGGTGTTAAGATTTTTTTTTTCTTAAACTTAAGGAATCTACGTATGTATGCAACAACTCTTAATAATTTATTCAATGAAGAATAACGACATAATATAGATTCTGACTCTGACTGAATAGTGTGGCACGAAATTTGCTCTTTTTTCTTTTCTAAATCCGGTAACTTAAAATGTCCCTTTGAATAATTAATAAACTTTTCTTGCAGCCAGTCTGGACCCTCTCTCCAGATCTTCAAGTCCGATAGTTTGCTCGGATTTATACCTCTCGACGCACAATCTGCAGGGTTAGATTCGGACTTGACATGTGACCACTGAGTATTATTCATAAGCGTTAATATTTCAGAGACCCGATTCGCGACATAGGTTTTCCATTTGCTGGGATGACTGCTCAACCATGAAAGGACTACACTTGAGTCCATCCAGGCGTACACGCACTCCTTCGGAATCTCTAAAACTTCTGCAATTTCTTGAAGCAGGTTGGCTAACAATACCGCTCCGCACAACTCCAACCGAGGAATCGAGACTTGCTTCACCGGAGCAACCTTCGTCTTTGCGGCAAGTAATCGTACATGCACATCACCTTTAAAATCAACGATTCTCATATAGACTACAGCTGCGTATGCTGCATTTGAAGCATCGCAGAATCCTTGAAGTTCTCTGCTAACATCGTTGGTGCTAGTGCCAATCCATCTTGGAATCTTAAATTGAGCGAGATGTGTAAGTTCATCTCGAAACTCAAGCCATGCCTTCAAAATATCACATGGCAATTCTTCATCCCATTGTATCCCTGACAGCCAGACTGTTTGAATAAATATTTTAGCAGTGGTGACCACAGGAGCTAGCCAACCGAGGGCATCAAACAGTTTTGCTTTTTCCGAAATCATTTTCCTCTTAGTTATGGGTGTTTCCAGTGCTGTAAGTTGGACAGTGTATTGAAATTCATCTTGGTGTCTATTCCAAGTGAGACCTAAAATTTTGATAACTGTATCTAATTTTAGCTCTAAAGTTTCCTTTGAATTCTTACTTTCTCTATCCCACTTTGACAACAACTCACTATTGCTACTACTCCATTTCTGAAGCTGGAAACCACCAAGTTTAAGTAACTCGTTCATTTGTTGATAAATCTGTGCTCCCTCGTTTATATTTTCGCAGCCTGTCATAAGATCATCCATATAATATTCCCTAAGGACTCTGCTAGCTGCCAAAGGATATTTATCTCCCTCATCATGTGCAAGCTGTTGTAAGGATCTGACCGCCAAGTAAGGTGCCGCTGATGTACCAAATGTTACACGTAATTGTCGGAGATGCTGAAGTTCTGAATTAACATCGCTACGCCATAATAGACGTTGAAAATCAACATCCTCAGCAGCTATCTTGACTTGACGGTACATCTTCACAATATCTGCTACCAGGCTTATAGGATAGCAGCGCCAACGTAAAATAAGGTGTCGAAGTGTGGGTTGAAGCGTTGGACCTACCATGAGATCATCATTCAACGAAGTTCCATTATTAAGAGAACACGACGCATCAAACACGACCCGAACCTTAGTGGTGCTTCTCTCATTGCGAACGACAGCGTGATGGGGAAGATACACAGCCTTGGGATTAGCTTTCTCCACTTCCGGCACTACTTTCATGTGATTTAATTTTAAATATTCCTCCATAACCTCCGAATATTGAATCTTCAGTGGTTGATTCTTCAGTAATCGTTTTTCGAGCATAAAGAATCGTTTCTGCGCAATATCATAAGAATTACCGTATTGACAACTTGGGTCCACCTTTTTGAATGGCAATTTCACGATATAGCGACCCTCATCATCTCTAGAAGTAGTTTTGGCGAACAGCTCTTCACATTGCTGTTCTTCTTCAGACAGACATTTTTTCACGGCTGAAGACAGTTCTTCTTGCTCCCAAAAACCTTTCAGGAGATCGTTCATACTCAATTGAGTGTGCATACTAATTATTTCATTACGTGTCTGTGAAAGTTCGTAACTTGGAGGGGAAAATATATGGCCTGAAAGGATCCAGCCAAGTTTGGTATTTTGCGCAATTGGAGAACCTGGTGGACCTTTGACAACTCCATCCATTAAAATTTGACCATACACTTCCGCCCCCAGTAAAATATCAATTTTACTCGGAGTATCAAACTTCGGGTCTGCTAACTCTATAGCAGGAATCTGAGGAGAACACATCGGAACAGACATTTTCCTCTCAGGTAAAAGAGAAGTGAGCTTATTAAGAACATGAGCTTTAACTTCAACTATAAAGTTGGGGTCATGGCGTGACTGAATTTTGACCATAACGGTCCATTTAGACTGCAAGGATGAACCTTGATCACTACCTAACCCTGAAATGTAGCTCATGTTTGAAACTCTTCTAAGACCAAGCATTTGTACAACAGACTCTGCTATAAATGAAGCTTGTGAACCTTGGTCCAAAAGAGCTCTGATATGAAAAGTTCCATTTTCGTATCTACATTGACCATAGCAGTGGCCAATAATACTTGACTATTTGCATTAGAAAAGCATGATACTATATTTGATGCCTCGCCTTGAGATGATTCTACATTGGACGACTGAGCGCCCCCTTCCACTACGGAAGTGTTTACTTGATCATCTTTAGGATCTAACTTTGGGTGCAGTAAAGAGTGATGTCGCCTTTTACAAATGCGACAGCTGGTTGATTGACGGCAATTGTATATCGAATGATTCGGAGCAAGACAATTAAAACATAACTTGTTGGTTTGGGCAAAAGTACGACGTACATTTACATCTTCCCTTGCGAATTTTTTACAATTACACAGTTTGTGAGCATCGGAACAAAATATACATGACACAGCAGGAATTGCATGCATTGTTTTAGGAACATTATAACGAACATTACTCTGTTTAGTGGATTTATTGTCAAGAAATTCTAAAGATCTAAAACGATGATCCAAAAAGTTTTTGAAGTTAATAAGTTTAGGCAATTCATCATTACATTTACTGACTTCCACTTCCCACAACTTTCGAGATTCTGTATCAAGTTTCAACGAAACTATATAAATTACAATAAGATCCCAGGAATCTACATTTACATCTAAATTAGTAAGAGCATTTAAACACTCATTAGTTCTGCCCTCCTTATTGCAAACGCAGTACTTGCAAAATGGCGGTTTGGAGATAAACGCGGGAAACATATTTTTTGATATCTAAGCAACAAGTCTTATGTTACATACATTTAAAGTCTAACTAAAAAGTAAGAAAAAAATCAAGCTTTCTATTGACATTCTTTTTCTTTTACTTTGACGGTGTCATCTTAGTAAAATGCGGAATACTGCATTTTCATCTACCCTTTTGGGATTGTGGGCATTACAGTATCACTAAGGCCAAATGCAGTATGTGTGTTTATTACTGCAAAATTACCTAGCACGTGTTGAAAACTGCGTTTTTAATTAGCAATTATGTATTATTTTCATGCATGGTACTAGTTAAAAGTGTTGCCTTCAGATATTTAAGTAGCTCAGAAACGAAATAAAACAAAGTTTTGGTCAGTAAACCAAATAAAACAAAGTATTACTAGAAAAGTACTTTTAAATATATTTCTACATTAGACTTATTATCACAAGTTATCATAAATGAAATTCTTCTTAATTAAGTATTGTAATCAGTCTATAAAATTCACTTTAGGAACATTTTTTATTAGTCTTCCTTCACTCATCTTTCTTCTGAACTTTACACATACTAATGAATAATATTTGTTCTATGACTTTGCTAGCTTCTGCGAAATAAAAAATGATCCATAAAAAGCTGTAGAGCAAACATTAATCAGTAGGATGTGTAAGGCACATGATTCAAATGATTGATATATTGTCTTAAATACCCGTATATTATAAAAATTACATATAATATTTTTTATCAAAAATAACAATAATACTAGAATGTAGCTAACTTTCAAAAAGTCCACAATAAATTCTTAATTACTAGCGTAACAAAACAGAATTCTTCTAAAACGAAATAACAATTATTCCGCGAAAAATAAACTTAAAAAAAAATCAGTCTTCAAACTCTCTTTGTTCTACGAGATCAATGGAATTATTGTTTACGGGAAGATTTTCCCAAAATGGCAATCTGTTTTGAGGTATTATATCACTTAATTGTTTCAATATACCTGACTTCCTTTCTTGAGTTATCCCACGAGGCTTAGTATTTTGAACAGCACAAGGTATCAAACTCTGTTTAACTATCTTTGTTTTGAGAAAGTCGATTTCTTTTATACTTCCATCGTGGGAAGTTTTGACAAAAATAGACATACTTTTTCTACATACCTCAACACACACAATATCTTTTATGTATGTCCTTTCATCGCGTTTCTTTAATTTATATTGAGATGAATGATCTTCATATTTGTAAAAATCTGAAACATCCATTGGCCTCACATTGACTTTCTCTGAATTTGCTAATTGTACGCAATCAATAAAATCAGCAAAATCGTATACTTTTTTTGCTTTTTGAAGTTGATTCTCTACCTGGTGGTGAAAACTGTCTGCGGACATGAAGGTATGACCTGGTTCCAGGTACTTGATTATTACTTTTATCGCAGCAATCTCCGAGCTATTTACAATCTGCACTAAAAATGAGAAGAATGCCCAGTTTTTATTTTGACCAGTACAATTATCAGTCCAAATAGTAATTTCAGTGCAATCACGCTTGCTTTCAAAAAATGCTCTATAAGCACTTATTATATCTTCTTGCTTCCTTCCAGATATCCCTTCATGCCACAGCACTGCATAGGGTTTTTCTTTACTATTTGAGCCCAGAGGAACAAAACTTTCATTAAAAGCTATTATTCTTGGGCAGAATATAGCTACTTTAAACATGTCTAACCTAGGGAGTAAGACAACTTTTTGTAGATCTGCTGAGAAGTAAACTTTGGAAGAATCTTCACCGTTTTGTGATTGCTCGACGTCTTGTTGGTAATGAGTTCGTGCCATTTGATACTTTTTGCAGTGGTTACGATATGATGAACATTCTACGCATTGCTCGGTGTCTTTGCAAGTTATCTGATGTAATTTGTGGCTCTCACATAGCTCGCATTCTTCGTTGCCTAACTGAGCGAATGATATGTTCATGTCTTTTTTTAAAAACTTTCGGTAAAGGTCATAGGATACCTTAACCGTTGAGTTTTTCATTATAAAATCATTATGCATGCTAGAAACACTTATGTCGCTTGGCAGATATCTTCTATTAGGTGCATGTATTCGTCTATAGTGTGCAATAGCAGGTCTAAAACTCTCGATGTGTTCTTTAAGCATCTGTCTGTTCACTTTCTTTGGATGTTCTTCTTTGCTACGTCTGTCTACTTGAGCATTTAAAGGTTTTTTTAAAATATCCAATACACGTCTATCGTTCTTTTTATCATATCCGAGAGTAGTAAGAAAAAAAATTTTACAAACTTCTTTCTTTTCATTTTCAATCTCTAAAAAATATGAATATGTATGTTTGCGCGTCTGAGTGCTTTCTCTTATACGTCTATTTACTTCTTTATCAATAACCAATGACTTTATATATATTCCTTGAGCTTCATATCCAAGTTCCCAAAATAATTTATTTATATCTTGGCGTTCCGATTCTGTAAACGAAGACGAACATTTCTTCACGCAAGTTGACTTGCATCCAGGCTTTACGCTCATTCTCTCTAACTTTAACTTTTTCTTATTTTCGTTTCTTGAATACAGAGATTCTTCATATTTACGTCTAAGTCTTGGTTTTCCGCTTTTTGTTTTTCCCTTAGGAGCTTCACATGTATTTCCTGTGTTTTCATTCGTTTCAAGGTCAACATCATTTCCTTCTAGTTCTTGAATTGTTTCTTCATTTAGATTATTTCTATTATCCGTGTTTTCTTCCACATCCATGTTTTCTACAGATCCATTATTTGTGTAGTCCATGTTTTCCTCAGAATTATCCTTTGCTGTATCAATGTTTTTCTCGGTTCCATTCTTTGCTTCATCCATTATTTTCTCACATCCATTCTCTGCCTCATCTATGTAGTCTTCAGTTTCATTCTTTTTCTTATCCTTATTTTCATTATTAACGTTGTTTATCTTATCGTTATTATCGTCGTTTTCGTCGTGACATATTTCTTCCAGTTCCATTGATATACTAACTAAAGTCACGTTCATAACTGAACTTGGTAATGTCTCATCACAAAGTAAGCTTAACACGAAATCTTCTGAATCTTCTGTTTCGTGAGAGTCAAATGCTTTATGTAATAAATCAAGCTGTTTCTGCAAATCAGTTTGGGTCAAATTCAATGTCGAAGCATATTCGACTTCTGGCGTAAGTATCTGGCTGTAGTTATCGTAGCTAAATTTGTGTGCCCAAAGTCCGCCAAAATCGTGAATATTACATGCTGGGTCTATTTCATTTATTATTGCCTTTTTCGTCTCATCTTGAGGTATCAAAGAAAGAGGCGTATCTAAAGATTGGTTAGATCTCTCAAACACCATTTCTACCATGTTTTTGCCCCGGGTATTTGAAGGCATTTTAAACAAATGATCTGAAAAGAAAACATTAAAGTCAGTTGAATCACAAGTAGACATTTGAACAGAAAAGTACTTAATCGCTAAAAATACTTATTTATATTAACATAGATGATTAGTCTACTAGCGATCACAAGCGTTGCAACATGCCCCAAACGTCTAGGTAAATATTATTAAGTATTTTACACGGCTAAGTTCTGTTTCGGTAAAATAATGTGTGCAAATCGTGCAAGTTTAACTCAGTTTACCAATAAGTATCTCTATATTTACCTACAGTTACAAGGCAGGCACATATACTCACACATACCTACACTTACATACATTAAACATGCACACACACAGAAATAATTCATCGTTTGATTAGTTATCTCTCGCTTACAATGACATTTACATGCATACAATAACAACAACACCTTTAG
The DNA here is from genome assembly GCA_949710035.1 of Crambus lathoniellus. Lineage (NCBI taxonomy): Eukaryota > Metazoa > Arthropoda > Insecta > Lepidoptera > Crambidae > Crambus > Crambus lathoniellus. Next base: position 7,707,977 of record OX453315.1, on the reverse strand, counting down.
TCCTGCGGCAGGACTCCTGCCTGTAAAAAATACGAAATTCTACGCTGTTCAATAAAGCTAATGCTGTGATGTTGTAGGTATTTCCTATTATTTTTTGTTAAATCATTTTTTTTACTGTTTCTCTATTAATACCATGTGAACTTTACACATTTATTCATAAAGGAAATCATATCAATCTTTAATTTTTATTGAAACTTACGGGATAGACTTTTCAGATTTGCATACTTGCACTACTTATACACATATTTTATTGTGTAAACAACATATTTTATATATTTATAAGTAACGAGTAACGGGACTCAACTCGACATTTATTATGTAGTACATATGTACTAACAGCTTGACGTTTCGGCTGTGTGTGTGAGTGTGTGTGAGTCTGCTTGTAACCACGGCTGTAGCAACACAGCCAAAACGTCAAGCTGCAAGTACATAATAATATGTACCTACTACATAATAAATGTCGCGTTGAGTCCCGTTACTATTACTTATACCTAATTATAATGGAACGTGAAAGTTTAAAGCCTTATATTTTAAATAATATCTTGCACATCAGATAGAGAACGCGATGGCTGTATTCTGGTGTTGTATGGTAAATAGGTACAAGAGTCACCGCATAGCGCACGCCGCGCTTAAACTGACAAAGTGCGTCCCGCGCATTAGTGTGACGAATTTCGTATTTACCATACAATATAGCCAAAAAGCAGGTCGCCGCGACCAACACCACAACTAGATACTTAAGTGAAGAAAATAATAAAACTTACCAAAACCACTGGAACATTGAATAAACAAATTTTATGCACCACGACGACGCGACGTGGCTTAGACACACACGTGCTCCGTCCGCGAATGACGCTTACGAACTGATTTGCTAGCGTGAAACGCGGCACTGTACCTTGCGGCTTCGGTCTGTGCGAAGGTAGCATAGTGTGTACTAGGTAACCTTGCTACTCGCAAATGCAGCACTGTACAATACTGCATTTAGTCTTAGCAGCGCAATAGTAGCTTTTTGTTATACTCCATACACTCAAATGCAGTACTGTGGAATACTGCGTTTGGCTTTAGTTTCTATTCCTTGCAAAGAATTATGTGCTAAATGAAGCTACAGTAAACGTATCAAGTACTGCACAACTTTTTAGTACATGTTGAATGCTGCAGATCTTTTTAGCATAAGCAATACTTTTGTGCAAGTACTGTGTTTTGCGTTAAATAAAAAACATAGTATTAATTAAAAAAAACATCTAAATATTTTTTTTATATATAGCTTAAGCCAATGAGATGTCATTTTTGCAAAAAAGTGAAAATCCCAAAAGTGTCGATTACTGCAAGTGCAATTAGCAGGGCAGAGTTGTGTCCAGTAATTCCTTTATCGCACTTGAAGATTCCGACAATACATTTTTTTGGTTCATAAAACGTTTTAGTACACAATGGGCTAAAAACCTTTTGTTGTTGTAACGATGCTCTAACTGATCCCAACAAGTTTTATAATTACATGCCGTGATAGGAATGTGTCTTAACATTTGCTCGGCTTCGCCAGACAAGTGACTTTTCAAATAGTGCAGCTTTTGAACGTCATCCAATCCCTTATTGTTGTGAATTAAAGACAAAAATAAATCACGAAAACTACTCCATTCTGTGTATTTGCCACTGAAATTAGGTATTTCTATTTTCGGTAATTTAACAGTAAAGGATTGGGTGCTGCTAGTTGCATTTGCATCATAAAATTCATTAACATTAACATCTTTCTTTAACCTAAGGATGGCTTCCTTTAACTCCGACTTGTAATTTATGTACAGTTCTTCGGTCTCATCATACATCTCATTTTTAAAATAAGTAGATTTTTCAAGTATGTCTCCAGAAACTTCCATTATAATCTTCTTATGTGTTTCATCAAATGAAGACCACTGTTTTTCTAAGGCTTCTAGACGTGTTTCTATGTATGACAAATATCCTATCTTTCGGAGATTTTCTAAAATTAGACCTTCCCTTCTGAATCTTTGACTTAGTATCATCTTGTATTTTACCGTAGGCATCCATCTCGATAGTTATTCTAACTATTCACCGTATGAGAAAATTCAAAATTATTTTCTAAGTCAATCGTAAAATTTACGAAATTTTTCTAAGTGTTTTCGCACTTGGCTCCGCAAACTAGCGTGGATTCCCCGTATTTCACTTTTGGAGAAATTATTCTAAGTCTATGAAAACACTTCTAAAATTTCCAAGTTCTAACTTTCTTGAAATTATTCTAAGTTAATGAATGACACAAATGTACTCACAGTTTCATCACAGCACAACTCACTAAACGCTTCCGCTTACGCAATCGCTCGCTTTGTGGTCGCACCGGATCCGCTGACGTCACTGCTGCAGCTGCTGCTGCAAACTCAAACCTCCGATCCTCCGTAGTCCCTGCTCCTGTCACTCGTACTGAGCTGGTTCCAGGTCAACCAACCGAAACATCCGGCTCGAAGGACCATGTACAATCCCATAGAGGTCCAAAATACTGTTATTCACAACGTAAATAAAACTAGTGTGTAGGTCGAGGATAATTTATTGGGTGCATCGACAAGACTATATCAATCACCAAAAAATCTTAACACCGCCGTTCAGCATTACGTACGTTTGGCACAACGCCATCTATGTACAATAATTACAACTAATATTTAAATACAACGACTTAACAACCAGTAACCTATAAGTTTATCACCAACATTTCCATTATCAAAAACATAATTTCTTTTTGGCTCACCCAACTGTGAGTTCACATAATTATGAAACATTTAAGTAAGTATTTAAAAGTTTTAGACATTTTATATAAAACACTAATAACTAAAAACCAAAAAACAATTAGGCTAATAATTACTAAATGCGGTGTTAGTAAGTTGTGAAAAACAAAATCAGTCAATACTTGACACGATTTTATTAAAAACTATATGGTCCGTGTGGAATTGTTAACATTGCCTCCTTTATGACGACATTAAATTTTCGTGTTAGTTTATGTCTTTTTTCAAACTTTAATAAATCTCAGCATAAATAACAAAAAGTTGGTTTAGTGTATGCAGACACAATTTCATTCAAAATTAATAGGAAAACTTATAAATTGGCACGTTTCTCTATAAATTTTGTGCAAAATTGTACTTTTATGATTTACTTCTAAACACAATGCTACTGTGGCTTTGTGGGCACTATGAACAGTTTAGTACCAACCCCGAATTTTCACATTTTTGTAGGTTAGTTTCTTACTGAGTGCTGATGCTGTTAGCTTCATTTGCATAACGTTATACTCACGGTCACATCGTTACGTACGTACGTATAGTATACGTACTTACTCGTAAAAATGTAATATTGTAGGTACTTCTAGTCAAGGTTTTACCAAAACAACTTTCAACCTTTCAGAGTACCTAATGCAATTTGTAATAATTTAGCTTTCATTTTCACTGAGATACAATTTAATATCGTTTCTTATTCTAGCTTTTGACCTCGTTTTGAAACATCACCATAACCCTATCGATGGAATAAAAGCCTGATTATTTTAACGTTCTTACATTAAATTAATTTACTGTTTCTTTTTTCTAGGTAAGGCATCGGTTTTTAACATTGTGCTGCACAATGGTAAGTAGATCATTATGTAAAGGAAAAATTGTGATAGTAAAAAATCACAAGCCCTGCAAGTAACTTCGATCTCAGGAATCTGCCCCGATGTTGCTCCGAGCGCCTACCATCAACTCTTATTGCGGATTTGTTTAGGACTGATCTACTTCGCTTATTCGTATTCAGCGACATTTCACAGCCGCTTAGCTGTCATGAACTCTTAGTTGACCTAAAACTCGTTCGAGCTAACATGACACCTGCAGGTTATACCCGTCCCTCTCGCTCTCCAGGAGAGCATGACAGAATCGAGTGAAAGAGACGGGAAGAAGAAATAAGGACACAAATCTTCCGTTCATTGATATTCAGCAATTCATTTGCGATTCAGTTTTTAGAAGGCAATTCATTTTAGGAATCTATTCTGGAACGCACCAGTTTTGAATCGCATTCTTATAGTTGCTGGTATGCACCCTGATCAACTAAGCTACCGAAACGCCGCCGACATGACTACTTAAGGTCACAGCATATATATCAACTCGGAAACGGAACGTAAACGTATCAACTCGAGCGGTTCAGTATTCTTTGTATGAAACTCCCTACTGCAAAGCACACTAATCGGAATCGTAAAGTAATCGCCTCGCGTCGGGACCAGCGAGCGGTAAGCGCGGCGTCGCCTAGCCGTAGCCGAGTCGACGTACCGACGACGCTGATCTGTCTGATTTTAACTGTCAACGTTTACGAAAACTATCGGATGAACTGCTCATGTCGGTAAAGCAGTCAAAGGACATGAAAGAGATAGAGCGATAATTTTCGATTACGAATACAGTTTAACTCATATTAGGGGTACCGGTTTGGTTACGTCATACGTGCTTTGTGCTTACGTTAGGTTGACGCCTGGTTGACCGCGAGGCGAAGACGATACGGTGTCGATCCCTTTCCGAGTTGATGTAATGTGCTGTGTCCTTTAGTCGAATTTTGCTATCACTGTTACTTACAGTGATACAGAGCTGATTTTTACTAATATTTTTCTTTTACTTACTGAATAGCATTGTAAATGCTTAAAAATAATTTTAAATATATATCGTTAAGTGTTAAATACCCGCAAAACTACAAACCAAACAAAACAACTAACTGAAAGAGATTTCATTTAGCTTTGCTCTTTATTGTAACTAGCTAGTTATTTTGTTCCAGGATTGTCGACACATAATTTTAAACAGGTTTCAATTTATTTTAAAAATAGCCGATCCAGCGTACTCCGTACCGCCTTTGAATTAATAAACGACAGCAGCACCACCTACCAATTGGACCAATTGGATCCAATTGTATTTTCAAACCATTCAGGAACCCATTGAAATAAACATAGGTACAACATTTCAACCAAATCGGTCCAGCCGTTTAGGAGGAGTTATGTGACAATCACACGCACAGAAGAATAATATTAAATTAAGGGTAAAAGGATTTTTTTCGCATTTTGGAAATAGGTATTTCCACTTCTACAATATTTTTGCTCGCTCTATGTCTTCTTGACCTATTCAAACTTGTTCTAATTACTTACATAAAAAAATAAATCAACTCTCAATAAAAAAAAAAGATCGAAATATTAACCTACCAAAAGTTTCTCGTGTATTAAACGCGTCATAAACCTTGTTGTTAAATAGGGAACCGATCGTTCTAATAATATAAAAAAATAAATCAACTCTCAATAAAAATAATACTTACATCAAAATACTTATTAACCAACCAAAAATTTCAAGTTGATAAAACGCCAACATAAACCTTAATTTGAATGCCATGGAGACGTTCGTCAACAGCGTATAATCTGTGCGCAATCATCGCGATATTATATCAATTTGGTACGGATTTACAATAATACAGGAAAAGATGTTTGGCCGTTTATAATTGCCTTCTGCTGTATTGTTCGAATATAATTTTCTGTTTCTTTTGTTTATGTTACATTCCGCCCTAGCGGCATTTTTACCATGTTTTGATTAAGTGTAGAGTCCCCGATATTCCGGGGCAGTTGCACACGCCATGATCACGAGTCACTCTGTGATCATCCCACTATTTCTAATATTTACAATGTTAATAACCATGAAAGATTAAAATGATAAATCTTTGTTTTATCTTATAGTTTCGGACTCATCCATACTGACCGTTCTTATTGGCCTATCCTGTAGATATAGCTGAATTTCACGCAAGCGAAGCCGCAAGTAAAAGCTGGTACTACTAATTTGTCAATTAGGTTAGTTACATTTAAGCACTAACCACGAAACAAGTACCTACACTCGACAGCACATCAGGTTAAACAGTTGCCATACCGGGCCCTCCACATTACGACTCCCACCGACGGCGGTGAGAGCAAGTAGTGAGGGGTTTAGTGGGTATTCCTTTCTGATCCCCCATCGAGTCTCCGCGGCTGGATGGAGGGTCAGGAAGCGGCTAGGCGAGTCCCACACAACTACTGTCCGCACACTGACGGGGTATGCGTAAAAGCATTCCCCTCACCATAAAAAAGGGCATAAAAGCGGCCTCAAGGTCAACATGTATAGTCTGATGTGCCGCCGTGTGTACATTTCCCACATTAAACCCTCCACCAACTTTGCTACAACAGCGATTTCAAGAAAGCCAGGTGCAAAATCTGGAAGACAAATGGGCCCAAAGTTGCCACAAAATGGTTCCCTCAAAGGTGTTTGCAAAGGACGTATCAATCACGAACAAGTTTGACCACAGCCACGATGATAACGCACGCCCGAGGGAGCTGATGGCTGAACCTAAACAATCTCTCGAGGAAATAAACTTATAATGACGGGCTTACGTTAAGCAAGTTCAATTTACAACGGGCGTTATTTTAATAAGAGGATTGGATAGATAATTTTAGAAGCAATTTGGAGATTCAATTATGAAGTTCTTCTAAGAGCGAAACGCTGAGCCTTTACATGCCTTAGGGCAGTAAAGAAGCGGCCGTTTTCATTCAAGTGAACAATTTTGCTGAAGAAATGTAATAATTATGTTAAATACTACTGCACGTTTCAATATAGTATTGGAACATCCAGCCCCCTTACTGTTGAAGGAATTGCTTTGTCAATAGATTGATTGATTGTTTATTATATAATATTAATTATTAATTTAATCGAATCAGTCAGTCCCTACACCGTGTAACGTCCTTACCGTTGCCGAACGGCTGCCGAACGGCCATGAGGACCAACTCAACGAAACGCAACTAAAATACTTACTTATCGAAAAGAAGCCAAGTAACGGTCTAAACTACCCTACACCTATAAGAAAGAGGTTTTAACTAACATATTAACTGCACTACATCATAAGTTGGTTCACCAACTACAAATGCCGAAATGAGGCGATTTAGTTCGCGAAGCTCATGTAATCGGTGCAAACTCAAAGTTTCACTTTCATGACTCGAAAACTGGGGGAGAGGACACGAGCTGAATAAACGAGCAATTTATTCAGGAGAACAAGTTCGAACTAACTTGAGCAATTTATCGCAGGGCTACGTGCATAGTATAGAGGGGACAAGTACTTTATCTTCATAAAACGCACGGGCCTTACGCACGAAACGTATCGTGGTGCGCGAAACAGTGGGTCACGTTTGGTAAAGTATTGGGAATCGAGCACGCACCTACCAGGGTGTTTACCATCAACTCTTATTGCGGTTTTGTTTAGGACCTAAACTGAACTGCTTCGCTTATTCGTACCACGACAGCTTAATATCAATGACAGCGGTTCAGTGATCGATCAATGACATTTCACAACCGCTAAGCTGTCAGGAACTCTTATTTGACTTATAACCCGGTCGATTTAACATGTCACCTGCAGGTTATACCCGTCCCTCTCACTCTCCGGGCATGACAGAATCGAGTGAAAGAGACGGGTAGAAGAAAAAGGACACAAATCGTTCGGTCATTAGCATTTAGCAATTCATTTGCGATCCAGTTTTTAGAAGGTCAGAGTACGAAAGAAAGCAATTCATTTTAGGAACCTATTCTGCATCGCGCTATTTTTGAATCGCTGTCTTAAAGTTGATGGTAGGCACCCAGGCGTAAACAGAGGTAAACTTAATTTTAATTTTAACCGCCTCTTTGGTCTAGTTGTAGACACCACACCACCATTTGATAAAATTAGGAACGAAGTTATCCGTCAGATAACCAAAGTCACTGACATTGCTCGAAGAATTAGTAAGCATAAGTGGCAGTGGGCTGATCACATCGCTCGAAAAACCGATGGAGACCCCGTTTATAACGTAGCGTAAGGCGCCCTGCTACCAGGTGGAGCGACGACCTGCGGAAGATGGCAGGCGGGGGCTGGATACGAAGAGCTGAGGATCGGGCTCACTGGCGTGAATTGGGAGAGGCCTTTCCAGCAGTGGACGAATACAGGCTGATGATGATAAATAAATAAAATAAATAAATAAATTTTTCACTTCTCATGCTCGTAAAGTTCGTGTTTATGCTGGGTATAGGCTGCATAAAATCGCTTTTTATGCTCTAGTGCATAAAGTAAAATCTTCGTCTAAGTCTCAGACTTTAAGACAAAGGGCGTCAGGTAAACAGGTAACACACGCAATTAAACTTCGTTAAATAAACTTATTAGGTATTTCATTCTCTTTCTTCAATTTTGTACATAATCCATTTTAAATTACCAAATTAATAAAACTAGGCAAAATTAATGAGTTTTCTAAGAAATAAGTATTTCAAGAGCATTATGGACTACGATCTATGCTAAAGTCACTGTGCTGCCAATGCTACGAATAAAAAAAAGAAAAAGAAAGTCTTCCCGCCAAAATGGCGAAGTCTTTATTTTTTCTTTTTTGCATATTTATATTTATTTTCTTCACACTCTAAGTGAAAAGCAGAGTGTATAACTTGTACATAAAACCCATTTTACCCTCGAATTGACTATCAACCCTCGCCTACGGCTCGGGTGGATATATACGTCTCGGGTAAAACGGTACGTTTTATGCACTTGTTGTACAATCTACTATCTTACAATCACACCAATTATCTAGCTCATAAGTAGTTAACATTAAGAAACTGTGTCATGGAAACTAGATAACGGATAAATATATACTTATATACCAAGACAAATAGATATGTTCATGCACACAAATATTAGTCTTGTTCGGGAATCGAACCCAAGACCTCCGGCGCAGACGGCAGGTATTCTACCCCTGCGCCAAATCGGTCGTCTGATGATGATACTTCATTTAAAATAAAATAAGTACTTTTTATCCGTTGAGTAGATGAGTGAAAGTCCCTATTCGCGTTCTTTCCTATAAGCACGTAAAGTTGCGTGAGTATCATCACGTAAACAAACATTTGTTGACGTGACGATACGAATACTTTCTCGCAAGATTTTCTGATCCCCACTGCAGAACTTACAACACGTAACTCAGAATTCGCTTCTGAGAAAGGGTTGTTGATCGCTGTATCTCGCTGCTAGGGTCTCGAGGACTCGTTGCTGGGGATTTTCGCTTTTATAAGACGCGAAAACCTTGTTCAAAGGCTGCCTTGGAGTTGTGCCAATACGTATCTTAGTGATACTTCAAAGATTCGAAGGTAGATCAATCACTGTAGGTACCATACATTATTTCACGATCCATGACTTTGTGAATTTTGAAGTTAGGTATGGATGGACGTTATAATATGTACTTATATTTTTATGTATTAGAGTAAGGTACCTCATTTCGGAAAATAATTAACTCTAATAAAATTCCTTTACAACACCCCTCTTTCGCGGTCTCCCAACCGAGAGAGGAATTTTTTTGATTTTTATCAGAGATTGATTTTAATTTTTAATTTCATTTTTATTTCATTATTTTTAAAGTACACACAAAAATATGTTTGCAAATATGTACATGAATACACATTATCTGTTTAAGATCCATTCCGCAGCTAACAAAAAGGCTGATGATCTTGAAACGTCTAACTAGATCTTCACAAACTGCACCATCTCGATCAAGTCAGCTTTCAAACAAAATAATCCACATAAAAAACCGGTCTATTCGTTTTGGAGCTAATGATACCACAGACAAATACACAGACATTCAGATACACGGACACGTCAAACTTAACACCAAACTCTTTCTAGTCAGGGGCTAAAAAGTAGTAACGAACAAAGTGTTCAAATTAAAATAGTTTTGGTTGAGATACTGACTATCAATTTACACTGGCTTCAATTAGACTACCGAATGATAGTTAAATCTATAGATAGCTATGAAATAGCCTTTACAAGCCTTAGAATCGTTACATGCATTAAATTAATTAAGAAAATAACCTTAACCTGTTAACATTCATTAATTTAACGCATGTGACGATTCTGTGACGTGACTGTGACGCAAAGAAATCAAGTATAATCAAAATTCAAATGTATAGTCATGCATTTGTAATACATACATTGAATAAACCCGTTCCTATTTCACAAAATGCTTGCACCTACTTAAAAGAATCCAGAAAACTACTCCGTATGCATTCTACTCAAAAGAATCATATTGACGCTACCACTGTGTTTACACAGATGTGTTTAATCGCACTGAGAGGAAATAAAACGTCTCGGGGTAACATACCCAACTATTGAAGGAAGTCAACGGCTATAAGTTTTTAGTAAAAATTTCATTTTTATGACAAGCTTTTTTGCTGACTGTACTTTAATATTGTATTGTCATCTAAACCAAACTTGCATACAAAATTTCAGCTCAATCGGGCACTGGCAAGTGGGTCAAATGAAGCTTGTAAGATTTGACCCGAACGGACATACATGCATACATACATACACTGCAAGTTAAATATAAGCTTGTAAAAAGAAAAGGAACTACCAACAACGGGAGGAAAGTTTGTATTAAATACAAGCCAGAATATTTCGAATGGAATGCAATTAAACGCGCAAGTGTTGGCGGCGGCAGCGTGCCATTTTCTTAAAAACCTTTATACTGTGTTTTACCTAGTTCTAACTTTAAAAACAAATAATAAGTACCTCATCATTTAAGTACCTGGCTAAAATAAAAAAGCATTTTTAAGTCTTAGGGGTTCAATTAGTGACGGACTGCTACTGCTGACAAAAGGCCGTGGCTTCAATTTCCATAAAACAAACCAATTTGTGTTATGAATAAAATTTATATGTTTGTCCTGTATTTAAGTGAAAAAAAACTCTGTTCGAACCTACTCTCATCATGTAGTTTACTACGCTGCATCTTGTAGTTCATACGTTGCAGGAAATATTTGTGACTAGGGCAATTGTGTTTATACTGCTGCAGAATTCTGATTTCCCTGCACACAATTTGATTAATGTGCTGAGCACGTACCGTAGAACCCTCGTTCGCAGGTACACAGAATAATGCACACACCATATTTTATATGGAAACGATTTTGTCGTTACTGATATCCATTCAATAATGGCGTGAATAATGATCTTTTGTATGGTTAATTTGGGGTTTATTGAAAATTTGGCGGTTTGGGTTTACTCAATAATACGTGAACCGTTCTGCATCGATAGCTTTTTTAACATATCGGGTACGTAAGATACTCAATCATTTATATTTGCACGTGATTTTGTCGAATTAAGTGATGATTAAGAGCGGTTCCGCACTACGTCCGATTCTTATTCGATTCTTATCAGTCAAATGACGGTCCGGCGTAGACATAGAACTATTTGTATGGTAGTTTACGCACTAGATCCGATTTCAGTTGTTCGTATTCTATCCGGAGTTTCTAAGATCCGTCATTAGACTGATAAGAATCGAATAAGAATCGGACGTAGTGCGCAATCGCTCTTAGGCTACATTAATTTTTACTGATCAGGGGGCCGATTCTCAGGCAATCGAGAAAAGTTCATATTTATAGCTCGAAATTCAAATACTTTACGAATATAACACATTTTGTGTATTGTCAGAATTTCACAATCGAAAAAATTCGATCGAAAACCAGTCGAACGCAACGAGTGCTACAGACCAATCGATGTTCGTATACGAACTTAGCTGTCAAAATGAATTTGTTGACATGTGGGACAGCTTAGTTTGTTTGAAACGTTCTAACTTTTCAATAGATACCACAAACAAAATGTTCGATATACGAATTACCACACTGAAAAAGTTCGAATGCCTGAGAATCGGGCCCCTGACACGCAAACCTAAAGTTATGCTCACACTAATTTTTATCCACAACTTTGTGAATGCCAAGAGTAATGCTAAGCCACCTTCACACTTAACATCACTTAAACTAAAGTGAGTTGAAGGCAAAGCGCTACCCCGTTGTGACTTCGCCCTATAGAACATCATACTTCCTAGACACATAAACAATAAAAATAGTTAAAGCGATAAAAGTTTAGACCTCCAAGCCGTCAGCTGATTCTTCGATCTGCAGAGTGCCGTCACGACTGAACTCGGAGGAAGTCGCTCTTGACAAACACAAATAATTTTAATACAATCAATATCACTTTCTTAATGCATTTGTTTTTCAAAGAGGTGTCTTGATAAAGCCTGTCCATTCCGTCATCCTAAAGCACTACATCTTATGAATCATTTACACGGAGCCAATACTTGAGACAATTCAATAATCTAGTCCACTAGCATAATAGATATTACTATTGTTCACTGGCTTGAGGACAATCCAATGTAGTTGACTATATCTATTTACACGATGCCAATGTTGGACTAGCTTAGTGGACTGTCTCAAGGCTCCGTGTAAATGCTGTGATACCATTTTAATATATGTGAAAGTTTAGATGGATAGCTGTTTGTTACTCAATAAAGGCAGATCAGACAGGATCAGACCGGGTGAACGGAACTGAATGTTTGTCACCGAGATAAATTGTAGCAGGAATAGCACATAGGTTAATTTTATATTCCCGATATCTCACGGGAATAGAAGCCTTATGGCACAGAATAAATGGGTGAAACTTCCGAGCGCAGTTAATATTTAGATATACGCACCTAAATCTAGTTGAAGCGATAATAGTTCAAACCTCCAAGTTAATGAGCCTTCGTTATCAGCTTTTACTATCCACAACGGGAAAGCACTTAGCCTTCATCACATGTTATGTGGTGATAAGGATGTGTTATGATAAGGATGAAGGTGGAAACGCACTCCACCCGTAATCCTTAACTACTTTACTGAGGAACTGACTATCTCTAACTGCCGGAACACAATAACGCTGAAAACATCATAAGATAAGATGGTGGTAGCTAGCCAGACGGACTAAGAATAAGTTCTACCACCAACCAAACAGAATACAACATGCAACCCCACTGGGAATTGAACCCGGGACCTATGGTACCTTAGTACTATTATATATTCTCTGCCTCTGGGTCTGAGACCGGTAGTGTGTACCACTCACTAGACAACAGAGACGGTTATAAATTATATTAATGTAAATAATAAATCTCTGCCTGCAGAAAGCCGTCACGACTGAACGCGGAGGGTAATGATTCCACAACTTTGGTCGCGGAGTATCTGTCTATAGCATATTTAGCATGCTCGGCCTGCGATCGTTGAGGTTAAGCAACTTAAGCAATGGTTGTTCATAGGATGGGTGACCAAAACTTTATTATTTTGAGCTCCTCCGTGCTGCTGAAGGCACGTTAAGCTGTTGTTCCCGGCTGCGATTGCAGTCTAACCTATACCCACAAATCCGCCTTGGGCCCGCGTGGTGGGTCATGGCCCGTTCTCCTTTTCCATAACACATTGCATTTTTTCTGAAAAGGAGAAGATTTATTGTTTCACCCTGAACCCAATATCCTACTAATATTATAAATGTAAAACTTTAGATATATATATATATATATATTGGATGTTTGTTGCTCTATCACGCCAAAACGGCTGAACTGATTTGGCTGAAATTTCGGTCACAGATACTTTGTAGCCTGGAGAGGAATATAGGATACTATTTATCCCGGAAAAATATCGATTTCCCGCGGGATAACGTCGTGTAGTCCACGCGGGTGAAGACGCGGGTGGAAAGCCAGTACTTTATAAACACATGCACCGGTATCTAAACAATAGCTGTTAAAGCGATAATAGTTCAAACCTCCAAGTTAGTGAGCCTTCGTTATCAGCTGTCTGCAGAGAGCCGTCACGACTGAACTTGGAGGAGGTTCCGCAACTTTAGTCGCGGAGTATAGTCGACAACTTGGAAGCCTCATACCCTAGTTCACTTCAAAGTTTAAAACAAACAGTTTCACTTCAGCACTTCTTGTAAGAAACATGGAAGCCACATAAGGTGCTTTTAACAAGGATCATATACTCTTGTTGAAGTTTATAAAATATTCACAACATTATTTTACCAATCTGTTTCCACGCTCAGAATGAGCCTCAGAATGACCTAGGGTGGGGTTTTGGAGAGTCACCTTGCAGAAATTTAAAGTGTCGATGATGATGATGAAAATATCTTACCAGCTAAATACGACTTAAACTGGTTCTAGAAATAAATCACTTCTGAGACATACGTGTGCATTTGGTCTGAGAACTAGTTAATTCATGGAACTTAGTTGAAATCCTAAATTTTGAGGAAGGTTCTGTTGCATCTGAAAAGGGTTATACCTAATGAAACGCATAACATTTTTCGCCATAAACATGAAACGCATCGTGTTAAAAGGCATAATCATCGAAATGCATAATTCTTAAAGGCATAATTTCATAACGCATACTTTTTTGCCCGAATTTTGAAAGGCATAATCATCGAAAGGCATAATTTCAAAAAGCATAATTATCTAAAGGCATAACTTTTAAATGTCGTAATACTTAAAAGGCATAATATTCAAAATGCATAAATTTAACGGGGTATTATCTTGTGTTTATTTATTTTAAAGCTTGGTCTGTGAAAATAAAAAGTCTTTTCTGGCGCTTCGCCGGCCGCTGCCGCGGCACGCTCGCTTCGCTCGCTCGACTCGCGCGGCGTTTTGGTCACTGTTCTAACCTAACCTAACCTAAAACTACTGTTAGGATTTCTTGAGTGGCGGGGGGCTCTGCCCCCCGAGCCCCCTTAGTGGGGGGCTGCGCCCCCCCCTCCCCCTGCTCCTCTGTTTTCTTCCATTTGAACTAAATTCAGAACTTATAAAGTAAAAATATTTTTTTTGAGCCATCAGATCTCAAAAAAAATATTTTTTTTAACCATTGGATGTCTCTCAAATACCTCCGGAGTTTTTAAAAGGGTATCAAAAATTTCGTCGGATTTTGGCTATGACTCACCGTTTTCGAGATATTGACATTTTTATAAAATAATGTTTTTAAAAATTAATTATACTATAAAAAGTTATGCGTTTTAAAGTATGCTTTACGAAATTATGACAAACGAAAATATGAATTTAGAAGATTATGCTTTTTAATATTATGCCTTTCAACTATTATGCATTATTATCATTATGCGTTATGAAATTTATGCCAAGTAACAAAATGCTTTTCAATATTATGCCTTATGAATTATGATGTATGCCAAATGAAATTATGACAATAATTGATAAATGAAACTATGATGCTGATTCATGCTACACCCCCCAAGCTATACGATCAATTTAAGCTAGCCGTTAGTTAAGGCGATACTCGGAAAAAATGTGCTGAAGCGAGATAGCAATGAGAAAACGACGCGCGCGGGAGCGAGACCGATTTTGCAGATTAGGCAAAAAAACACAAAATCACTTCGTATTAAAAAACTACAGCGATTTAAAAAAAATGCTTCTATACGATCCTCAATATTATTGGTGTCCACTAATTAAACCAATTTCCAATAGTGTAAGTAACCCCATTTAAGAATAATCTTCACTTTTCGTATTTTTTAGAGGTCTTTTCGAAAAGAAAAAGTGTCGAGGCAAAATCATAAAATCGTGTTTTTGAAACTATACGATTCTAGATAAAGGTATAAACAAATATATATCTTATTACCAGATTTGTAACAACTGTAACCGTCCTATAGTTTTAAATCAAAAAGTCCATATTTTTCCGAGTAGCGCCTTAAGTTATAAGAAAATAAACGCCGCGCTGCCATAGCAACAAAAAAGAAGCTTAAAACAAAACACTGTCACAAAATCTGTTTTATTGCGTATTGGTACAAATCGCACACGTAAACTTTTACAACGAATCAAACGCTAGGTCTTTACCTCCTTTTATTTATTTCCCATTTCGTTTATTAGCGTTTGACAGCCATTTAGTGGGCAGTCCCGCTCGTACCCATAAACTGGTTTACGCCCAAGGAAAGTGATAAACCAACAAACTTATATTTACAGCTAGTAAAGACAACTTTGTTGGAATTTTATGGCATTAGGAACTTTAAGTTGGTGGAGTAAAGATTTAAGTAAAATGTGGATTCAAAGTTGGAGTTTTAAATGCATTGGTTTCAGGGTAAGTGATGATGGTGCATGCAGTCTTTTACTTTCTTGATACGGTCAATTGAATTAAGAAGAAAACGTTTTCCAAAATGCTACTTTGTATTATTGAAACTTTGTTTTAATCGAGTCTATAATTTTAAATAGAATTTTCAGGGACATAACTATACCCTAGAAGAAAGATAAAGTAACAAATATGAAAAATAATCTCTTACTTAACTTACTTGATTTTAAAAATGCAAAAAGGACTATAACCTCTGTGTACATCCATTGAAGTGGTCTGCAATTGTTTTTTAATATTTAATTTTGCAGAATAAAACTCTATTCTAATTACTTCTTCTTTACACCTAGCCATTAAGTTCAGGCAGGCAGTTTTAACCTCTGTGGTCTGACCTGACCAAGAGGTCCCGGGTTCGATTCCCAGTGGGAGAACATATAGTATTCAGTTTGGTTGGTGGTAGGGCTTGTTCAAAGTCCGCCTGGCTAGCTACCACCAACATAACTAAATCTGACGCCATAACAAAGATGTTTCCAACATTGTTGTGTTCTGGCAGTAAGAGATAAGATAGCCTGTTCCTCAGTAACTGAGGATTCCTGGAGTAGTGCGTTTCCACCTTCAGCCTTATCATCACTTAACATCAGGTGTGATGAAAGCAAATTGCTACCCCGTTGTGAATAAAAAAGGTCGGTTTTTCACCGCCCTAATAACAGCCATTTCCCCTTATTTTTATCTACCTAATTCACAATTGGATTCCGCCGCCGAGAATTCCAATTTACAGCTGTCTGCAGCGTTCTTAAGATTCAATTAAAATAGAGTTAAGGTGGGCAACACATTGCTCCACCAGTTTTCCAAGAAGTTGGAAAACTTATTGCAACTTTATCTTCTCGAATATTAAGTTAGGTCTAATTTATTGATTTTCATTTGTTTAATTTATCATTAACCAAAAAGGTAGGTACTTTTGATTAACCTTTTGTGTGATTAGTAGCCTAAGCACAAAAACTGTCGTTATGGAAACCATTATCGTGGTCGTATCATTTATGTAAACCAGAGCAGCGCCTCTTTAGGTCATATAAGGAACTGATATTAAATACTTACTTGACAGCAGCACTTTTACAGCTTTTGAAGGACGATATAGTTTAATAACGATAGTTTTTCATGCTAGGGGTACAGGTGTCATCGTTTTTTCATTGCCTGTCTTGTAGTGCAAATAAAAAAAATACCTATTACACAGTGCCTTCCACTAGAGAGTTTTGCATAAAATATCATTGAATTTAAATTGCTAGCACCTGTTCGAAAACTTGTATTGCGTGGTATCTACGTGTACACTATCTGTATAGGTATCAACCTTAGTATGTTGTATGTATGTGGTATGTTTGAATAATTAATTTTATTTATATAATAATATGTATTTTTCTTATAAATAAAACACTTTCACGGATTTTTTCACGCAATTTATTTAACAACTTGGTTAAATTTTAGTTGTTTTTTGAGATTTTTTGGTTTATCCGACGTTTCGGCACCTTTCCAGGGGCCGTGGTCACGGAAAACTACCCACTGAGTGGGTAGTTTTCCGTGACTACGGACGAAACGTCAGAACTAAAATTTAACCAAGTTGTTGAATAAATTGCGTGAAAAAATCCGTGAAAGTGTTTTATTTATATGGACAGTTCGCGCAGAAATCTAAGATGTGTTTATGTGAACCAGTACGGACTGGAAGTTGCCAGTGGGTAGTTTTCCGTGACCACGGCCCCTGGAAAGGTGCCGAAACGTCGGATAAACCAGAAAATCTCAAAAAACAACTAAAATTTAACCAAGTTGTTGAATAAATTGCGTGAAAAAATCCGTGAAAGTGTTTTATTTATATGGACAGTTCGCGCAGAAATCTTAGATGTGTTTATGTATTTTTCTTTTTAATACTATTAGTTTGTACATAATTAAAGTGGGAATAGCGACATAAAGTATAGCCTATGTTACTCGATAATTATGTAGATTTATATTGGATAAAAAAAATTAAATTCGATCCAGTAATTTTGGAGTTTGTCCATAACAAACATACAAACAAACAAAACGTCAAATCTTTGCTCTTTTTAATATTAATTATATATTAAAATAAAGTATAGATAGAACTTATAGATTTTCTAAAGAACAAGTTTGTTGCCCAGACCAAAGAATACTATAATATTACTAACGTACCCAGACTTCAAGTTAAAGGTTCCAGAGTTCAAATTAAAGGTGCCAGGACCGTTAATCGCCGAAAGCATTAAAAAGAGACATATGTGCAGCCTTAGGACAAATAATTTGAGTTAACTCTAATTTGACACATCTGATTCACGATTCAACAAGCGGCATCGCCGCGTGTTATCCGCTAGTTTTTTTAGTTATTACTAGCTTTTGCCGTGGCTTTCTTTTGATCCGTCCAGTAGTTTGAGCTGTGCGTTAATAGATCAGTCAGTCACCTTTTGTTTATATATAACTATACAGATTACATTTCTCCCTTACAAACTATCTGGGGCAAGTACCTACTTATTCAGTTTCCAAAACCTCCTATAATATTTGGCTTAACTTTAATATGATCGCACCGTTTCAATGCTCATCCTTCACGAGCTGGGTTGACCAACTGACACGATCCACCATATTTGGTATTCGACCCCAGTCAGTGAGTTGAAATATTTATGACGTCATAACTTATAAAATGACAGCACGTCACCACTATTGCGGTGGCTTCGAAGATCTATGGGGAACCGAACTCAATTTTTCAAAATGGTCCTACATTTCTGTCTTTTTATATCTTAGCATAACGACTTGCCGCTGCTTCACATGGTTTTAATGGAAGTGTTCTATACATAAATAAACTACGCTGTACATTGATGAAAACCGCATTGAAATCCGTTGCGTAGTTTAAAATGTCTCAAGCGATTTTTCTTACACATTGTTCATATTTATATATGTAAGTGTTATTTGAGTAAACGTCGTCATTTCTAAACGAAATAAATTTGATATCAATTATTTTCTACTTAAATTACAATTTATGGTTGTAAGAAAAAAATCTTCAATTCAATTTTCAATCGATTTAAAATTTACTCCAGATTATTTATTTAACCCCTTCATTTTAAACTTTTGTGAATATTAGTTGTTTTTTATTAGTATTTCGTATTGAGAGTGATTTTATATCCAAATGTTAGTAGACTTACACTTTTAAATTCTGAACCAATCTCAACAATATTTTAATACCAGCACGGACATAAGGATCATATTTAGTCCATGTAAAATATAATTTCATTCCTAAACTACACCCATGGCAATATTGAATACAAAATGTAACTCCGTAATGAAGTTATGTCAAGTCTTTGACCTAAACCAACACTTTGTTTCAATAGCACGCAAACAGTTCTAAAAGTCATTACCAAAGTCACAAACTTTGCAAAGCTTTATAGGTTCAGTTAATTTAAATTTGTTGGACAGTAAATTTAACATTTCAGGGCTAATAAACAAGTTTTTATTTAATTAGAGAATAATATAGAATTCATTGAAGTTAATGAGCAGTGACGCGAAGGATAAGTTTGAGTAAAACTAGTTAATAAACTAGTAAACTAAAAAACCTGATAAACTAAACTCAGAAAGTTATCAATTTAAGTTGCGAGTTAGAAGTACTAGTTGTATGTAACTCTTAAAAAAAGCATTAAAACTCGACTGCAAAAAATAAACCACTAAAAAGGGCAAACAAGCTCTTTCATTTCTCGTTGCAGTCTGGGACCGTGCGGTGAAACACTTTATAATTTTACTAGCTGACCCGGCGCGACTTCGTTCGTGTGTCCCTACCCCCTACTCCACGCTACCCCTACCCTATCACTCCTCTATCCCTACCCTACCCATACCCCTAGCCCTACCCTTGTTTCAATTTGACAGCAAAATCCCCATTAACAAAATGATCCGCCATTTATTGAATTCGTTTGTTACAATAAATGTGATAAATGAAGAACCGCTTGACCAATTTTGTGCAAACTTCACATAAACCATCTATTAAATAGTCCGAACAAAGCCTAAACATTTGGTTTGGATAGGTGAGCCCGTTCTTGAGTTAAAAAATTACAACGAACAGTGGCATTGATTTTTATATATATAGAAAAGGTCCCCTGACTGGAATGAGATGTTAAAGAGCTTATTTTTCCCTTTATAGTGGTTAACTTTTCGTAGTCGTAGTCGGATATTATGTTTTATTTTTAATAATTATGTTTTTATTCTGCACTTTTTAGTTCATTATTAGTAAATCACCTTTCTTAATGGGAAGTAAGAAATCACAAATTTTTCGTAAGTTCTTTTTTTTTACATAAATTAATGCAGAGAGCTCTGCAAAACAGCATGTTAAGTATATATATTTATAGAATCGATATTTTCTTTTTTTTATATTTTCCAGTGTCACTCGCACAATTAAAACGAATCTATGACGTATCATTTATCAAAATCGGTTCACCCTTTAGTAGTTACGAGGGAACACAGGAACAGACACATACACATAAATTCATGTCAACAAATACAAAACCCTTCTTTTGGGTTTCGCCGATGTCGGGTAATTAATGAAAAGTACATAAATGTATCGTTGAAAGCCCTACTTAACAATTAATTAGGTGTGAAATTCGGTAACACGATCCCTATTATTTAACTGACAAATAATTAATTTGGTTAATTGGTAATTTGGTATATTTTTCTGACTTTTCTACCCAGTATGTATTCTCGAAGATATTTCTCTTACCATACCATGTAGCAGCCTCGCAATTCCGTAGACGCTCTTCGTAGCAGCTATACTACGAAGAGCGTCTACGAGACTACTGCTACTGTCGATTTTTTCTAAATACTTCATTTCCCATTTTTTAGTAATAAAAATTGCATTGTGAATGCAAAAAACTAAAAATTAAAATTAAAAAAAAATTGTAAATCATGAATGCACTTTTTCTTTTCACTAAAATCTGGGTATGGTTTCTAAGAGCTTAAATTTGAATATTTTACAGTTTCAGACTTGTCAATACTGACCGATCTAAATGAGCCAACCTATATACGTAGTACATCCGTAAAATTTCGATTGAGTTGTATGTATTAGCGCTGTGGTCCGAACTAATCTAACTTTGAGATTTTCTCCTAACCACATCAACCGGGACCCGCCTTTGTAAATAATTAGCTTTCCCGACATTATAGGAATTTCCGATAAACATGTGAAACGGTGAGGAGCCCGTAGCGCAGTGGTTAGTGCGATCGTTGAAGTTAAGCAATTTTCGCAATGGTCGGTCACGGGATGGGTGACCAAAAGCTTTTCATCTCGAGCTCCTCCGTGCTCCGAGGCACATTAAGCCGTTGGTCCCGGCTGCAGTTGTAGTCGTAATAACCCACCAACCCGAACTGCGGGCCAATTCTGCTAACGCAGAACGCTAAAATCAGTGTCTCAATCGTGTTTCAATAGTAGTTCAATTGTAGTGTTTTTTTTACACACTAGTAACAAGAAATGTGTACTTTTTTCACAATACTACTGATGGTCACACCACACACTACATTCACATCACATCATACTGTCATAATTCTTGTAACTAGTGTGTAAAAAAGCAATACAACTGAACTAAAATTGCAACACGATTGAGACACGATTATGAATTAACGTTAGCAGGCTTGGCCCCCTGGGCTCGCTTGGTGGGTCATGGCTCATTCTCCATCCATAAGGAAGGCCAATGCCCTAGCAGTAGGGACATTGAATAGCTGATGATGATGTGACAAAATTTATTCATTCATGTAATAGGCATTTTACTTAGAAATTATGATAAATGTAAAATGAAGTAGGATTAGAAAAAGTCGACCCGTCTCACAACTAGCTCCGATTTCTAATACACTTTATTTTGAAATAGAAATTATGAATTCTAAGAATACTAATTTGTTTGCTAATCCTACTATAGTTATTATCTATAGGTAGGTACAAATATTATAAAGAGGAAAGATTTGATTGTTTGTTTGTTTGTTTGCATCGAATAGGCTCCGAAACTACTGGACCGATTTAGGAAATTCTTTGACCATTAGAAAGCTACATTCTTCCCGAGTGACATAGGCTAGATTTTATCCTGATATTCCCACGGGAACGGGTACCAAGCGGGTAAAACCGCGAGGATCCGCTAGTCCTACTATCCTACTAATATTATAAATGTGAAAGTTTAGATGTTTGGATGTTTGTATGTTTGTTATACGGCTATGGCTGAAATTAAGGACACAGATACATTGTAGCCTGAAGAAGAACATAGGCTACTTTTTATCCCGGAAAAAGTCACATTCCCGCGGGATAAGGTCGTGAAGTCCACGCGGGCGAAGCCGCGGGCGGAAAGCTAGTTACCTTATAAAAATGAATTTAATACAAAAATATTTAGCTTACGCACCACACCCATCCCAGACTTAAAATGGAACAGTAATTGCTACTCAGGATCGGATAATCCTCATAATTAAATTTTTATAAATAATTTAATACATCCCGAGCCGGGTCGCTATTTCACCCGGGTGAGCACGTGTTACGCGTACTTATGCTGATCCGGGTGGCTAGCAGGGTTCGCATAATTACTGTCTAATCGCTGAAACCGGTGTGCGCTTGTAAATCCGCTAAGCGGGTGGTTTACGTTCGACCTTTTCATTTACGTCATCTTAATTTTGCATGCAGTGAAGGAGATGTTCTATTTTGGGCTAGCGCTATGTACACCACTTATGCCCGAATTCTCGAACGCAAATCATCTTTGAGAGCGTCTCAAACATCATGGCATCTCTTTCATACGTTTGACATTTATGCCCGAATACTCGTACGCTACTTATCTTTGGGAGCGTCTCACACATCGCCCTGTCACTTTAAATGTCAAACGTATGAAAGAGATGCCATGATGTTTGAGACGCTCCCAAAGTTGATTTGCGTTTGAGAATTCGGGCGTTAAAGTGACAGGGCAATGTTTGAGACGCTCCCAAAGATAAGTAGCGTACAAGTATTCGGGCATAAGATAAATAGAAAAAAAATTAGGAAATTTTATAAAAATATTAATTTGAAGAATGATACAGCTGTACAAAAATGATCATTTCAAAAGTAAAACCCTATTTATAGCATCAACATACAAATTTCATGATTTTTAGGGCAGCTGTGACAGCTTTGTTTGACATGACCTTCGAGCAACGCGGGCCTTCCGTTCCGGGACGGAATACCCGCGTTGCTCGAAGGACATGAGGTTTGATTAGCTGATTTTTTGGCGCCATTTTGCCGGGTTCAGTTAAGTGGATATTTTTTACAATCGCAAATTGTTCGCGCGGGTTCGAATCCCACCTGAAAGCTACTTATTTATTTTATCAAAACCAAAGATTTTCGGAATTCGTGTTGCTTTTTTTGTCGCAGTTATTACGATACACGTCAATCAAACATCATTGTCAAATTGGGTGTTTGACTGTTGTTGAAATGTAGATATTTTATTTGACATTCAGAAATATAACATTATTGAATAACAAATATGAAAAAAAAATCAATTTGTATTATAACAAGCGAATTATGAGCTACTAAATTGTGACTCTAGCTATCTCCTTCTAAAACGAAATTTACTATGGCGAGAGTATGGCGCTATAGAAATGTGACGTCACGTTTCTATAGCGCTCTCCTTGTCTAATAAGAAAGTTTGATGCTCTATATCGCTGAAAATATGCAAGATATTTGAAAATAAATACCTGCGTTGTGTTGCTACTAATTAAATGAACATTTTAAGTCAATTTTTTTTTTTTTTGTCAAATACCCAATTGTAATTTTTCCCAAATACTGCTCATAGTTATGCTCTAAGCTGTTTATGATCCACCATGTTTATTTTATGTTGTGCTGCTCTCCTTGACCAAACTAATTTATGTAAGTTCTTTGAAACGAAGTGAAAAAGAAAGTCAACAATAAAAAACGATTACTATAATATTTAGCGATATTAACATGTAGAGTACCTACATAGTGCTAGCCCAGCGGCCGAGCGTAGTTACTTTGTGCCCAGACTCCATACATTTCTGGAACATCTCCTTTGGCAAGCTTTTTGACGTTAGTGCCGAAACACAAAGTTTTGAACAGACAGACGCGACCACACGTCTGCAAAGCGGGAGCGATGTTGTAACGATGGTCGCGTGCCAGTCGCGTGGCGGACACTGTCACTTTACCTCATTCAACTAAGCCCATCACGCGACGCGTAAACTCTGCGAAGGTCGGCGTCGTCGGCTTTATTGTCGTCCGCCGCGCCACGCGTTGACGCTCCCGCTTCACAGACACTTGGTCGTGTCTGTTTTGTTTAAACAGACGGGGTAACACTTAGCCTTTATCACATGGAGGTGGAAGCGCACTACTCCGGGAACCCTCAATCACTAAGGAACTGGCTAAATAATGCTAAAAACATCATTGTTTTGGCGTCTGACTTAGATGAGATGGTGGTAGCTAGCCAGGCGGACTAAGAACATGTCTTACCACCAACCGAACCGAATAAAACTTGTACCCCAATGGGAATCGAACCCGGGACCTCTGGGTCTGTAACCGACTGTGTGAACCACTAGGCCACAGAGGCGGTATTAAGAGGCGGTTGTTTGGTCAGGGCATTACCTCGGTGTGATTTGAACCGCCGAAATCGGCGACAATAAGCAGATCACTAGCCATAGCCAGGCATGCCGCTTATTTTTGCGGTGCGACTTATACGCGGTTATGAACCCAGCACACACGGTTGACGCTGACGAGCGACGTAGTTGTCACTTGTTTCTTCTTCTAGCTTCAAGTAAATTAGTAGATTAGTGAATAAGTTTAAAATTAAAATTTAAAATTTAAAATTATTAAACTAAATTGGCTCCCGATTCGCCGGCGCAGGGACTTACACACTCTCAAACTTCTATATTCCATTCTTTTCCTACCTTCTACCCCACCATATCTTAAAAATGCTTTTCTTTTCGATCTTCATCCTCATCTTCACTCTGCGTTCTGCTTCTAACCTTTCCCTAGAAACTCCTTGTCACTCTTCCGATTTCCTTTCCTACTCCTTTTCTGTGCACGCTGTTCGATTGTGGAATGCGCTACCGGAAGGTATCAGAAAGGCTCAAACTCTTAGATCCTTTGACGTTCAGGTTAGAAGTCATTTCCTTTCTGTATCTCCGAATTTATAGTTATCATATTTATTTATTTTTGTTCTCTTTCTATCTGTATTCATATATCTTATGTACTTACTCCTTATTCTTTTCTTTTTGCACCAATTCCCATATTATATTTTTTATTTTATTTTTCTCTTTCACCCAAGGTTGCCTGGTAGAGATTGCTATATAGCAATAAGGCCGCCTTTTGTGTGTTTACTTTTGTTTGTAATTTCTCTGTATTTTGTCCTTTTTATGTGCAATAAAGTCTTTTATTATTATTATTATTATTATTTAATAATTTGTCAAAGAGAAGGACAAGTTGTAGGCGTAATTCTAGTTATTTAGTTAAAAAAAGTTTACGGTCTGAGTTGCATCACATAAGTATGAAACTACTGGAAAGAGGTCGATGGCGGAGTTTTGTGATGGTGGTCGGTGGCCTGAGTGCGGCCAGGCTTAGCCGTGAAAAGGCAGCAGACCTACTGACAGTAATAGGAATTTTCACATGTATATCATTAAAACGTTCAGAGCTTTCAAGAGTTGACAAAATAGTTTACACAAAAAAATGAAAATTTACAAAAATTTAAACGGATCTTACAAATAATTGAAACATTTTAATACCCTGATGTTATAATGCAACAATTGAAAGAAGTGAGTAATCCTTTCTACCTTTCCAACAGCAATAACCTCAGATCATATATAGTATTATATTATGATCTGAGGCAATAACTCAAAGCAAGTGTACCGTTGTATAGCGAATCGAAATTGCAACGAGGGTAAGATGCGTTACACGCTGACTTTGTACACATTATTATTAAAACATTTTTTATTCTATTTAAACTTTATGGGCATTTCTACGGAGACGACCGATTGACCTACTGGAGCGAAAAAAGTACCTTTAAAATCGAATTAGGTACTTGAAAAAAATCACACATATTTATAAGACTCTTGACCTGATGGAGAGCATATCTAGAAGACCGCCAGGTTTTACATATCACCTCAAAAAAATCAGAAAGTTCAAAAACGGGCAGAATTTCGCTTAAAATGGACTGTCCGGTTTCCAGAATTTACTCGTTATTGTTTCATAACTTTTAAAACAATAACTTGCTCATTATAATTCTCACATTCCCAGAACAAGGGATACACAATAAAGCCATATACGTTATTATATTTATTGTACATCCTTGGGTTTTCATACAGTAACGCATTTAAATTTTGTCCGAGGGGTGTGCCTCAATTCGGTGAAATTTACTTTTGCTTACCTATATCACTAACTAAGCGCAGTACGAATGCACACTACTGATTCTCGCCACCCGGGGGTTGCGCCCGATCGGCCGAGGTGTGTGGATGGAGGACCTGTCGCATTGAGGAGCATTTTTCGAAGGTTCGAAATCTTTCGGTGTTTTTGGGGTCGGGTCATTTCTCAAATCGGTGTGCGACATTAATTTTGTTTATGAAATATTTAATGAGAATTGTGGTAAATTAATTGAGTGTTTCACTGATATCTGCCAGTATGTTTTATAGAAATTGTTGTAATTTATAATATTTTCGAGTAATTTGATGAATTGTTATATTTTCTCAATTCCGTAGATCTCAATTCCATGGAAAATGGGGCATCGAATTGAGAAAACTTACACCGAATTGAGATTTCACATATTATGAATTCAGCTGTAAGGGTCATTCATAAATGATAATGGCAAACAATAGAGCATATCGTAGTCAGTTACTTCCCTGGTTGCGACTGCTTTAGCTGCCAGTAAAATGCCCATACACTCAGCTTGAAAGACAGTGTCGTATGAACTTAGTGGCAGCGCAATCTGTATGTTTAAGTCTTCTGAGAACACACCTGTCCCTGCTCCATCATTAGAGGTCTTGGAAGCATCGGTGTATATCAGAAGCGCTCTGTGTTGTGTCTGAGAGCTTTGTAAGTCATCCAGTTGTAATTTGTATTTCTTATCAAAGATGAAGGATGGTTTGACCTCATCACACACCGCCTCCACAAGGAGTATGTCCAACCATTCCTCCAGTTGGCCCTTTATGTGTTTTACCTTTGGAAACCTGAGGGTACCTGGGTGTTTCAGTCTAAGTGCTGCTTTTGCCTCTTGTTGCACGTAAAGATGCAGTGGAGTAAGGTTAAGCATTACCTCCAGCGCTACAATTGGAGCAGTGTCCATGCAGCCAGTGAGAGCACAGCAGGCCTGTCGTAGAAGACTCTGCATTTCTTTGCTCCTACGGTCTGAGCAGCTTTGGGCCACCAGACTATGCTTGAGTACCCATTGTTAGGATGGTGACATCAGCGTAACCTATGGTGTAAAAGTTGTTCAGTACACCCCTGCCTAGACCGCGGAATGGCTAGCGCAGTGGAAGCTGGTATTACTATAGACTCCGGACAAATCTTGGTTTCAGCCGGGATGTAACTGAACAATTGGACTGCGATACACAGCGCTTAATCTATATTGTGAAGTAAGGAGGATTTTACATACTGTCTGTGGTCCTGGGCAGTGGAGACAGAGGTGGTGTAAGGGAGCGCGCGCGCCCCCTGGGGTCCTTTCTTCGTCTTCTTCTGCAGACCTTACCAATTAGTGACCTCACTCACAACACAAATAACAGCGTTCACAAGACACTGGGCGTTTCAACAATAGATACACAATAACACACGGAGGAGCCTTTTGTCAAGATATATATTGCCCCTGCAACAACACGTGCGATGGATGATTATCCTTCAAAGCATCGCGACCGGCCACTAATCAGGATGGCATCAAAATCGTGGTCGTACAACACGGGATCGGCAGGATAATTTAAGATGTATTCAAAACTCGATATGCTAGGCACATTCAACGCGAGCGATTTTTAACAAATTCAGCAAAATTATTCCGACATTTTCTTACAAGAATTTCAATCAAGTGTCACTGTCAACTTCAAGTGACAGCTAATGTCAATTTGACGTGACATTAGAGTTGCGTTCAGAAACGTCGATCTTTTCCGAACATCCCCCCGCCCCGGACCGTTAAGAACGGTACGTCAATCTACGGGTAATCGGGAGAGCCCACTAACTGCTCTCTTCAAAACCGAATCTCGAACCAAAACCTCAGCAAAACGAGGAACTCCGTCAGTTCCGGGGTAGAGTTTAACAATGCGCCCCCTTCGCCAACATAGGGGCGGCAGGTTAGCATCCTTAATCAACACGAGGTCGCCAGTCTGGGGTGGGGTGGTTTTATCTGTCCACTTCACGCGCTGTTGTAGGATATGCAAATACTCCATCGACCAACGTGCCCAGAAGGTTTGGGACATCTGTTTCAAAAGTTGGTATCGCGACAAACGATGGGATCCTACATCCTGAATCGGATATTCAGGCAAAGCCAAAAGGGGCTGTCCGATCAAGAAATGACCTGGGGTCAACGCTTCCAGGTCATTCGGGTCCGAAGACAACGGGCACAAGGGTCGCGAGTTGAGGACGGCCTCAATTTTACAAAATACCGTATCAAGTTCCTCAAACGTGAGAATAGTTTCTCCAATCACGCGACGCAAGTGTGTCTTGGCAGCCTTTACACAAGCTTCAAAAATTCCTCCCCAGGTCGGACAAGCTGGAGGGCTAAACTTCCAGATTATCCCACGCCGGGAGAGGGTGGTTCCAATGTCTATTTTATTATCAACAAAAAACTTAACTACTTCCTTAAGATAATTACACGTTCCCTTATAATTAGTACCACAATCGGAACGTATCAATGACGGCAGTCCTCTACGGGAAACAAATCTGCTCAAGGCGGCGACAAAGGCTTCGGTAGACAATTCCGAGACAATTTCCAAATGGACAGCCTTGGTGGACAAACACACAAACACGCACAAGTACGCCTTATAGGTTTTAGCATTACGCAGTCTCGAAGCCTTTACAGTAAAGGGACCGGCGAAGTCGGTGGCGACTCCGGCAAAAGCTCTACATTCCGTGACGCGATCAGCAGGCAAATCACCCATCTGGGGCTGCATGGTCGCGGCCTTCAATCGATAACAAGGCAGGCAACGGAAAACCACAGTGCGAATGGCTCGACGAGCAGACAAAATCCAAAATTCACGCTGCAAAATGGCCAACAAAGCATTACAGCCAGCATGTTGTGCATTCACATGGCGATCTGTTATTATCAGTTGAGTCAAATGTCCGGCTTTAGGTAACAAAAGGGGGTGACGAGCTCCATACGGCAGGTTCGCATTTCGAAGTCTTCCGCCGACTCGCAAAAGCCCACTCTCGTCCAGGAAGGGATTCAATCGCGATACCGCGCCCTTCAACTTGCGACGGCCTAAACGCAAAATTTCAATCTCGGACTCAAAACTATCAGCTTGTACTCTCCGGACCCAAAACAAGAGCGCGTCCCTACGCTCGTCCGGAGTGAGAACCGACGAATCACGCCTCGCGCGTGGGTTTCTGCAATTGTACACGAAACGTCTGATCCAAGCGGTAACACCAAGCAGCTTCTGTAAGGAGCTGTACCGATCCAACAACAAATCCTTTTCCCCGGCGGGGTTAGTCTCCAGGACGCATGCCCGCATATCAGGAACGGCTACGTTCGACAACGCGGGAGAGGGCGGCCACTCCGACTCAGGCCGCATCAACCACTGTGGGCCCCACCAGAGGGGGTGGTTAATTAGGGTTGGGGCTTCACAACCCCGAGACGCACAATCCGCGGGATTCATGGTTCCCGGCACGTGTCTCCAAATCAACTCGATGTCGGAATTACAAATCTGCGACACTCGATTGGCCACAAACACGTCCAAGGTGTGCGCCGGAGCCTTCAACCAACAAAGGACGACCTGACTGTCCGTCCAAGCATAAACCTCTTGTATTGCAATAGATCGACCTAATGTGAGCCATACGTGGTTCAACAAACGCATTAGGAGGGCAGCTCCACACAATTCCAACCTCGGGATCGTATGACGAGTCCGAAGGGGAGCGACTTTGCTTTTCGCTATCACCAGATGCACAGCAACAACTCCGTCAACAGTAACGGTGCGGAGGTACACGGCCGCAGCAAATCCACGTTCGGAGGCATCGGAAAAGCCGTGAAGAGTAACTTTACAATTTTCAGAAGGGAGGAATAGCCTCGGCAAATGCACTTCATTAATCTCGGGGAGGGATGAAACGAAGCTCGACCAATCTCGGAGTAACTCGTCCGAGAGGGGTTCATCCCACGACACACCCGAAGCCCATAACCGTTGCAAGAAACACTTGGCCATAAACAGCACGGGGCAAATCCACCCATTGGGGTCAAAGGTACGTGCGACAGTAGACAATACTAAACGCTTGGTCCAGACTTTCGGTGGTCGTAAATCCACACAATACGTGAAAGTGTCAGAGACCGGTTTGTACTGTACGCCAAGGACGGTCACCACATGGGGATTATCAACATTTTCGAATAGGTGGGGGTCCTGCTGGTGCTCTTCGGGCAAACCTACCAGTACATCAGGCGAGTTGGATATCCATTTCCTCAACTCGTAACCTCCCGACTTCAAAAGGGCGGTGAGTTCGTCTCTCAGGACAATCGCCTCTGAGACAGATGAGGCGCCCGTGCAAATGTCATCCACATAGACGTCACTGGCCAAAATGGCGGAGGCGCGAGGGTATCTCAAGCGCTCCTTCTCGGCCAACTCCAACAAAGAACGAATCGCAACAAACGGGCTCGAAGCCAAACCGTACGTATTCGTATTCAATTCATAAATCAACAAGGGGTCCCTAGGACTCTCTCTCCACAAAATCAATTGGTACCTCCTATCCTCTGGATGGATGACCGTTTGTCTGAACATCATCCGGATGTCAGTCATAAATACAATTTGGTGCCGCCGGAAGTTGGTCAAAATGTCTGAGATCTCCGTGTGCAGCTTGGGACCTACATGCAGACACTGGTTCAAGGACGCTCCAGTAGAGGTGGGAGCCGAACCGTCAAAGACCACCCGAATCTTTCCGGATTTCAAAACGGCGTGGTGCGGCAAAAAGAAGTGCTCAACGGAGCGCCAATCCAAATCGCTCACGGACATGTGCCCTAACTCCTCATACTCCCGCATGAATTCAACATACTTCTGGCGGAAGACCGGATCCTTGCTCATGCGACGCTCCATCGCCACTAGCCTACGTTCCGCTAGCGGTCGGGATTCGCCCAGAGGAGGTCGGCCGGCACGAAAGGGGAGACGGGTGATCAAACGACCAGAGCGGAGGCGACCAGTGTTATTCTGGTAATACAACTCGCATTCATCCGCTACTGGGTCAACCCGCGGGGCTGGTGGAGGTTCCTCAACCTCCCAAAACTTCTGCACCACTTCGGAGAGAGACACATTAAAAACAAGACCGCGATCCTCATCAAGGGAATCCAAAACGCGGCGAGCAGGGCCCATCACAACTGTACCGAGTGTCGTCTGCAGAGCTACCAAGCCATCTGGCTGCAAAACTCGCTTCCCCGTCAACAAAACTCGCCCCAGGACATCGGCTCCAAGGAGAGCATCAATCGGGCCTGGGCGGAAGAAATTTGGATCGGCGAGTGGGGAATCAGACACCAAAGACAACATACTCGGTCCCAAGTCAACTGAAGGTTGACGGCCAACAACTGTGTCCAACACAATCGCCGAGGTCTTAATGCCTGGCGTGGACTTATTACGTGATGTAAATGTGAAGTCAACATGCCCTAACAACCCGGGGACTTTCACATCGCCAACACCTCTCACGCCTTCCGTGTGGGGGTGCACCTTGAGGCCCATCCGCCTAACTAACCAAGATGACACAACACACCCCTGAGCACCGGAATCCAACAAGGCGCGAACTTCCACATGGTCGCCATTCAATCCCCTGACAAGCACAGAGGCCGTGGGCAACAAAACGGTCTCTGGAGGGGTGGCTACAATCGACCGTAAACACGTTGATTGCTAGTATGTGGGGTCCCCAGACGTCCCCCCATGGTAAGGGGGTCGCTCATAGCGATCCAGTGGGTCCCAATCTCCCACATACTGCCTACGTCCAATTCGCCCGGCATCAGGCGGGTTATATCTCCCGGCCCCTTGAAGACGGGGCGGGCGCCGCTCCAAACGCGGGTATTCGGCGAGCGGCGGCGAGAATCGGTGCCTATCATCCACCGTGTACGTCGCCCCATAGTCGCGGGGGCACGGTGACCGATTTTCAGAGGGGGGGTCCCGGGGACCCCCACCCGTGCGAGGCTCAAAACGTCGCGGGGGGCTTCTACGACCTCCCGCATCGCTCGCAAAATCGAACCCCCTAGTTGGGGACCGATTTCCCATGGGGGGGTCCGTGGGACCCCCGCCCGTGCGAGGCTCAAAACGTCGCGGGGGGCTTCTACGACCTCCCGCATCGCTCGCAAAACTCATCCCCATCCTTGGGGATCGGTTTCCCATTGGGGGGTCCCTGGGACCCCCGCCCGTGCGAGGCTCAAAACGTCGCGGGGGGCCTCTACGACCTCCGGCAACGCTCGCATAACTCATCCCCATCCTTGGGGATCGGTTTCCCATTGGGGGGTCCCTGGGACCCCCGCCCGTTTGAGGCTCCAAACGTGGCGGAGAGCGTCTGGGGCCACTCTGGTGGCCACTAGAACTGCTGCGGGATTCAAACACCGCGGGGGGTCCGAGCCCCCCACCCATACGAGGTGATCCTGCAGCGACGCGCTGCGGCGCTCCGCCGCCCTCTGGGCTGTTCATGCAGAGGAGGGGATGGTGGTTGCCCTTACAAAAGCGGCATGGGTGCGCTTGGGTACATTCGCGCTGCATGTGCAGGCCCAAGCACGAGTAGCACCATGTCCGTTGTCGCGCGATCGCTCGACGGCCTTGGACGCGCTGGTCGAGGAACTTATCACAACGGGTCGTGCTGTGACCCGGTTCCCGACAGTACAAGCAGCGGGCGGTCTCCTGGACGGCGGCATAGCGGCCGGGCGCGCGAGGGGCCATACGCCCCCTACGGGGGGGTCCGGTGGGGGATCTACTCTGTGGCACAGGTCGTTCGGGTCCCATAGGACCGGCCAGAGAGGAATTATCTGCCAGTCTACTTTCTCCTTCCAGGAACGTCAAGAGGTCCGAGAAGGGTGGCAGATAAGTCGCACTATCCCCACCATACTGCTGCTCAAAACGGACCTTAACAGAGTCCGGCAACTTTCCCAGGACAATGTGCAGTAACAAAAACGACCACTGCTCCACTGGGAGTTTTAAGTTTTTTAATGCGTTGTATGCCACCAACAGCGGATTTAACAAAGCCACTCTCAAGTGCATCACGCTGGCAACGCGGGGTAAATTCAAAATGGCGGCAACATGGTTGTCCGCCAGACGTCGTACGTTCTGGTACCGACGGGCAATCAAATCCCTAGCAATAGGGTAGTTTTCATCCGAGGGGGCCAAATGTTGCACCGATTCAAGGGCCTCCCCCTCCAAGACGGATAACAAATAAGCCAACTTTTGGCCCTGGGTCAAATCATCCCGGGCATGTACCAGACTATCAAAAATATTCATAAAGCCCTCCCAGTCCTCTAGACGACCAGCAAAACGCCTTAAGTCTAAGGGGGCCAATCTAGCAAAGAGAGGGGGCATACTTTTAGATGTGGCCGGGGACGGGCTCGGTTCATTCTCTCTTGCCACTTGCAAAGGCCGGGCCACCTGAGTAATTCTGTCCGCAAAATCATAACACTGGTCCACATCCAAATCGACTTCTTGTCGCATTTCCACATCGGCCTCAACAGTCCTTTCCAAAAATAAGGCATACTGTTCATCAACAACAGCCAAACGTACGGGCAGATCTACGTATCTGTTCAACAAGGCCTCCGTCCTATCAGGTCGCTCCAACAATGCGACTGCAGACGCTAACCACCGTAACTCAGAACGTATTTTGGCTTTAGCAGAGGAGGCCGTCATTGTAACGTCACAAATTTATCAACAAAAACAACAAATTCAAAATATTCACTATAACACAAAATCTCCAATATTTTGAGGTTATTGATAACCACAAAATTCCAATATTACAACAACAAAGTATTTATAATGACACAAACTCTCAAATATTTGGAGGTTATCAGAAAACAACAAAACTCAAGTATATAATTACAACTCTAACTCTCAAGAGGTTATAACTTAGACACAAACTAACTTTGACTTTATAAGTCAAAGGTTATTCAGTTCAAACAAATCACTGACCATTGAAATTCACTTGGATATCAACACAACAACAAGTCAATTTCAATTATTTCAAGGCACAAGTTTCAATGAGTTTCAATGTGTAAACAATGTCTTAAATCATTTAAGTTTCACTAAGTATTGAGTGCAAACTTATTAGCTAACCTTTTATTAGCTATTATTTAGCAACAAACTTGTCAATATTCACAACTCAAATTTGCTGACAAAACTAAATAATAATTATTATGAACAAAGAAAGGCATCTGTTTACATTTTGGAACCTCAATACATGACAATTAATTACAAGACATGGAACCAATAACAAAGGAATGCCCTTTACTTTTCAAATGCAAGTTAATTACCATTTACAAGTACAAATTAATCTAGTCCGGACCAGACTGGGTCATCAACGCGGCACTGATTAATACAAAGTTTTGGCGTGGGCCTCTCAGGCCTTCAAGCTACGCTCTTGGCTACCAAGAAATGTTCAGTACACCCCTGCCTAGACCGCGGAATGGCTAGCGCAGTGGAAGCTGGTATTACTATAGACTCCGGACAAATCTTGGTTTCAGCCGGGATGTAACTGAACAATTGGACTGCGATACACAGCGCTTAATCTATATTGTGAAGTAAGGAGGATTTTACATACTGTCTGTGGTCCTGGGCAGTGGAGACAGAGGTGGTGTAAGGGAGCGCGCGCGCCCCCTGGGGTCCTTTCTTCGTCTTCTTCTGCAGACCTTACCAATTAGTGACCTCACTCACAACACAAATAACAGCGTTCACAAGACACTGGGCGTTTCAACAATAGATACACAATAACACACGGAGGAGCCTTTTGTCAAGATATATATTGCCCCTGCAACAACACGTGCGATGGATGATTATCCTTCAAAGCATCGCGACCGGCCACTAATCAGGATGGCATCAAAATCGTGGTCGTACAACACGGGATCGGCAGGATAATTTAAGATGTATTCAAAACTCGATATGCTAGGCACATTCAACGCGAGCGATTTTTAACAAATTCAGCAAAATTATTCCGACATTTTCTTACAAGAATTTCAATCAAGTGTCACTGTCAACTTCAAGTGACAGCTAATGTCAATTTGACGTGACATTAGAGTTGCGTTCAGAAACGTCGATCTTTTCCGAACAGTGTCGTATGAACTTAGTGGCAGCGCAATCTGTATGTTTAAGTCTTCTGAGAACACACCTGTCCCTGCTCCATCATTAGAGGTCTTGGAAGCATCGGTGTATATCAGAAGCGCTCTGTGTTGTGTCTGAGAGCTTTGTAAGTCATCCAGTTGTAATTTGTATTTCTTATCAAAGATGAAGGATGGTTTGACCTCATCACACACCGCCTCCACAAGGAGTATGTCCAACCATTCCTCCAGTTGGCCCTTTATGTGTTTTACCTTTGGAAACCTGAGGGTACCTGGGTGTTTCAGTCTAAGTGCTGCTTTTGCCTCTTGTTGCACGTAAAGATGCAGTGGAGTAAGGTTAAGCATTACCTCCAGCGCTACAATTGGAGCAGTGTCCATGCAGCCAGTGAGAGCACAGCAGGCCTGTCGTAGAAGACTCTGCATTTCTTTGCTCCTACGGTCTGAGCAGCTTTGGGCCACCAGACTATGCTTGAGTACCCATTGTTAGGATGGTGACATCAGCGTAACCTATGGTGTAAAAGTGACTTGAGTCAAGCAGTAAGAGCAGTCGTCTACTACCAGGTTCCATATCAGTGGAGAGAGGACGCCTCCCTGGGGGCCTCCTTTTGCCACATGCGTCCTTTGGTTTCCATCACCGGATACCTGTATCAGCCTGTTGCAAAGCATGTTGACAATGCATCTGTTGACACCTTTCCTTACCAGCGCTTTCTCAATGCTGCTGAAGGTAGTCTTATCAACGGCCTCATTAATTTCGAGGAATGCACCAAGGCATATCAGTTTGTTATGAATCTTACTGACGAGTTCATTGAGTGCCAATTCTGTGGATTTGCCACTGTAGGCGTGCTAATGCTTATGCGCCAGGCAGGCTTGAAAGATGGGTAATGACCGCAACGAGTTGCTGATCCCCCTATTGTAGAAAGGCAGGAATGATGTTGTCTGTCCCAGTTTACTTAAAAGGCGAGAAACTGTTTATTGCGCATCTTACCTTTTCTTTGTTATCACCCTTTTAGCGAAAGCCCAGAGGTCATCTGTTGGGTGACTTGTTACGTCCTGCCACTGGATATGCTGTAGAGGCTGGCAGTTTGGGAAGTGAGTTTGTAGGAGAACGGCACTCGTCTCCTCCTGATTCAAAGTCATAGAGCAATCAGGTTTACGCAGGTTGCCCAGTAGGCCAAGACCCTGATTCGATATTAACTTAATTACCCGGTTTGCTTGTTTTGTGTAGTTTATCCGGCTGGTGCCTTGCCATTATCACGTAGATCCTTTTACTATTTGGTTATGTATTAATAGGGTAGAACAATGCAAAAACAATAAAATTATGGATAGAGACTGCAAGTGAATGGTGAGCCACACTAGTAAGAGGTGGTTCACCGAATTTATTCCTGATGCTACATAACAAGCCATGGAACGTTCTGAAAGATACCTTTGTTAGGAAAGAAATTAAATAATTTTGAATTAGAGTGGATAGGATTGCGATATAGACCTTCATAACTTATTAAAATTTTTTTTTTTTATCCAGAACGGGGTAGGTAGCACTTAGCCTTCATCACACCTGATGATAAGTGGTGATAAGGCTGAAGGTGGAAGCGCACTACTCCCGGAATCCTCAATCACTGAGGAACTGGCTATCTTATCTTTAACTGCCGGAACACAATAATGCTGAAAACATCATTGTTATGGCGTCAGACTTAAATAAGATGGTGGTAGCTAGCCAGGCGGACTAAGAACAAGTACTACCACCAACCAAACCGAATACAATAAGTACCCCCACTGGGAATCGAACCCGGGACCTCTGGGTCTGAAATCTGTGGTATGAACCACTAGACCACAGAGGCGGTTAAATAAAAATTAAGACTAATTCTTAGTTCTCTATTGAAAAATTATACATGTTGATTTGAATTTTTGTTTTTATTATTTATATTTCAATAAAAGATAGAAACATTATAGATAGGCGCACTTTATCCTAAAATTAACCATCTAATAAACTAATAGACCAGCAGTCAGTTAACAAAACGTTTATGGTATTTATTATTTTGATCATTCAAATCCATTGTTTCTATATTAGGTACATCAATTCTAAATTCGATGGGCGATTTTTAAATTCGGTGGTTTATTTTCTCAATTCGGTGCATTCTCAATTAGGTGCTTAACTTTTCTCATAAACCACTTCTCAATATTTAGTCCCATTGTTATTTTTAGATTCAGAATGGAATAAACTTAATTTTTTATTATTTAAACTACTTAAAAAACCAAATATTAAATCAAGCACCGAATTGAGAAAAAAAGAACCCTTTTGTAGAAATGCTCTTATACAACGTGTTAACCGTAAAGCCCATACACCCCAACTAATTTATTTAATATTAAATTAAATTCCATTGAAAAAAAAATTAAGAAACTTCTTAAATCGTCGTGTTCAAATAGGTCTCCGTGACTCTTTGACAGATTTTAAGCTCTACTATGACGTAACAGAGGACGTGTCGGAACGCGCGCGTATTGAATGAATAGGCAGTAGACACAAACATTTTTAGCAGCGGCACAAAATGAAAACAATTTTTTGTAAATTTAACCCCTATCAAAAATGTGTAGAAGCGATTCTACTCTCAAAAATTACAAAGAACGCGTGTGAAATTTAAGAAACATTTGCACCGCAATAATTTAATGAAGACGTCAGCGTAAAAGGTATCTAACTCTACCTTTCAAGCAGGAAAATAAATAAGAATTTGTTCGTATCGCGAGCTCCCAGTTCTCGCTGTTAGATGGTAGATCTTGATTTATTGCGACCGCGAAGATGTACCGACTATGTTTACATAATCACTTAATTAGAATCATATTTTAAGATTTTAACAATGCAACTTTGTGAGTCTAGGAAAAAATGGTTTTAGAAAAAAAAACCACCAGCCCTGTAGCCCGCCTGAAAGCTACTTAAGGTGCGTCCACACTTGTAACATTTTGGCGTGTCCGAACACCGAACAGTGTACTGTCAGACATCGCGTGCAACTATACGCTAGGGATAAGGATGCTTTGACAAAGAACTTTCTTTTTTTTCGCCTGTTGTTAGAAGAAAAAGTTAATGAGCAGCTTTTACAAAAAGTTGGTCAGATAAGAAATCGTAAAATATGGAAACATCCAATTTGTTCTAAGAGAAAAATTCGTTTGCTAAATAGCACACTGTGTTGGGGCGCAGCGAGGCGGGGCGGGCCGCATCGCACGCAACCGAAATTCACGGCGGAATATGCGGCCCGCTGCACCCCGGCATAGTGTGCGATAGTTTCTATAAAAGACATACGAGTGATTTGAGCGGATTTTTTCGCTGCGTCCCGACACGCTACGCCCCGACATAATGTACGCGAACCTTAAAACCACAAGCCTGCAATTAGCAGAGGCCTGTTCGATCGAGCCGCCCTTAAGCCACAAGTTACGACTCCAAAACAGATTGGATCGCCACAGAACAGATACTCTTTAAGCTTTTTTTTTTTTTTTTTTTTTTACTACTACCTCTGACTCTAAGTCAAAGTCTGTTTTAACAATTTTCGTATCTACTCTTTCATACTAGTTCTCGCATTTATGCCTCTCGCACTTTCATTCCTCATACTACTCTTTCATTCTTCATCTCTTTTACTATAACGGCCGGGTTGAGACCGCCTATTCTACTTCTTTCTAAAAGTAGGTATTACTGTATTACTAGGGGTTCTGTTACAATTACAACACTACACAGTTTCTTTATTTTTCAAAACGTTTTCTTACATACTCTTTCTAATCTCATTTGTTTGCTGTTACTTACTAATTATTTCTTATTTTTAATATATTCAGGTTTGTTTACATTTTTTTTTTCTTATTGCTAATTACAGTTTCATTCTTATTCTACTATTTTGCTTTCTTATATTTTGGTTGTTACATATATTTCTTATGCTAAATACTAATATATTAGCTATACTCTTTAAGCTTTTAGAAATATCGACTCTATTTTGTTTAGTTTTAAGACCATTTATTTGCATTAGATGTATTTGTTTCGAAACTAATAGTAAAGGTAGTTGAAGATTGTCTAGGTATTCTAATATCATAAAGAGAAAAGATTAGATTTTTCTTTGTTTGCAATGGACAAACTTAAGAACTATGGGACGGTTTTTTAAAGAATTTTCACTATTTGAAAGTTTTATTCTTCCTGAGTCAAATAGACTACCTACCTAATATACCATCAATGGTACAATCAGATGGTACATACCACGGAAAAATATTGATTCTTTTTTTTTAAAGTATGTACTGGATATGCATTTGACCTTTTTTTTCATCCCGATATTCCCGCAGAAGCTGGAAAAACAGGGTAAAACCGCAGGGAGCCACTAGTGACGATTAAACATATGATGAATGATGATGAAGATGCGTCACTGCGTCACTTTTCATCCCTTCCCACAGAAGCGGAAAAAACAGGGTAAAACCGCAGGAAGCCACAAGTGACGATTAAACATACGATGAATGATGATGAAGATCGCGTCACTGCGTCACTTAAATATAAAATACATATAAGTCCGTGTTTGGGATTGGTTTACAAATGACTATCAATCTCATTGAGGTATATGTAATAATAAAAAATAGTGGTATTTTAGATGTAAAGTTCCGTATTCGTATTGTTCATACTACAGATATAGAATTTACTAGATAGCGCAAATGCATGTACTTCGCGTGTCTGAACCTCGACCAAACGTCAAGATTGTTCGCCGCTAACTTAGGTACAGTCCAAAACTAAAAAAATGCCTCGTTGCGTGATAATTAAATAATAATGATAATGGTTTCGGTTTAGATTTCCAGTCACTTTTCGACTGTGACGTCACAGTAGGTGACAGTAGGTGTCAAAAAGTCGGCTCCACAGGACACAGAAAAAAACAACGGTGCATCTGGGAGTGCCGGCAGAAGTGAAAAGGGCTCCCTAGACTTTTTCACAAAAAAAAGGAATTTGACAAAAAAAAAAGAAAAAAAATCTCACTGTATTTGAACTCAGGTCTCCTGGCTTTAATGCCGCCCGTTTTCTAAGCTGAGCTATTACAACTTTTGAAACGGTGGCGAAATTTGCCTTCGTATTCTAATGACATTGTAACAGTTTTTCGATCCCGTCTTACGAATTTTCGAAGTGACGGTCACGTGTCCTGCCTGACGCAAGTTTAACATTTTTAGCCATCTACAAAAATTGAACAACGCCGCTAAAGAAGTTTTCACTTCAAAAATTCTCTTGTGGTCGGCACGCTTGGTTTAAATACAAATCGTGATATGTATAGTCCATTCGCTTAGATAGTGTCGCTCTGCCACAATGCCGTGCGGGTGTACCGACACTATCTAACCGAACGGACTTTACTTGCGTTATCTATGTAAATCTATATCTGTGGTTCGTATATATAAGTATCGGTTCATGAAGTAAAATTAAACATATTTCAAGGAATAGGAATTAAAACTCGTTTTGTTTGTACTTTTGGTTTGACTGTCATCATCCCGTGACCACAATCCAGCAAAGGGCGGAAAACGGTCCGAACGTCGGCGTCGGTGAACAAAAAAAAAACAATCCAAAACATAGCAACTCATAATAACAAGCTTTTATTTAACTTGCAGTGAATGTTAATTTCACAACATAATTTTTGTTAAGGCTGGGATTCCCAAAAATAGGGTATTTTAAATTATGGATAACTCGCAAATCACAAGTACTTAAAATTTGGAAAAAATATAAGTTATTTTATAATTATTTATCTAGTGCTTCCGGCTGTTTTTTTTGATTGGTGATATTTAACTGAGTCAAATAAAATTACAAACATCCGTCTAATCGTAATCCAAATATCCTATTACTAAATTTTTGTTAATGAAAAATATACGAAAATAATTGTCTTTGAATAGCAGAGTGATTTCGGTCATCATATTTACTTTTTAATTGAATTTTAAGTTATTTTCGGTCCGCGGGGCGCTCGCAAGTTCACTGCCGGCTGCCGCTGCGTCCGCGTGAAATGTATCGCGTGCGGCCGAGCAAGCCTTAGCGTGCCTATTTCGGTCGGGAGTCATCGCTCTAAGCATCTATTTCTACAATCTATTTTACCCTTAACTGGACAGAAGGAAAATATTCCCCACATAGAATTTTAGGTTCTATTCGAACAGTGTGCAGAAGGTTCCCGCAATATGTCAAAATATATAATCTTTATTCAAATTGAAATTCAAATTCAAAATCATTTATTCATTTTAGGCTGATACAGCACTTGTGAACGTCAATGAAGCTACGCTATCGGTTCGCAAATCCTACGGCGGGAGGCCTTGTAACGAGAAGAACCGGCAAGAAACTCGCCAAGGGCTATTTTTTTCTCCCTGTCATATTTCATACAGAGTCGTCAAATTGAAAAGTGACTTTAACATAATATAATATGTTAAGTCACTTTCCATCACAAATTAATCTTAAGTTTAAAAACTAAATAAAAAACCCGGTAATCATAGCAGTAAATAATTTTCAATAACTAAGAAATAGACATCCAAAAGGTAGTTTCTTTAAAATACACACCAACCAAAAACGTAGCAAATAAAATAAGAAATATAAATGCCAAACAAGGGTAATAAAACTTTGAATAGTTTAAGAACATAAGAGTCAATAATAAACAGTGCCATACAAGCCACGATAAAATAAAACTAATAAACAATAAAACATTAAAAATCTGCATATTTTGAGACAAGAAGCCAGGAGCAGACCCATCCCACTGGTGGCACCCGTTCACGAGCATGACGCATGAACCAGCCATCTCTTCGCTCAACCATATTTTAGGGAACGTAACGACCCGCCTCACACGACACAAAATATAACGTAAACATTGTCAATTGCGAATGATCGTTACCATTTTACTATGGATGTCGTTACCGGGGCACTTTACAGCTACAGCCACAAACGCCGCCACTTGAAGTTAGAAGAAGAAACAAGTGACAACTAGCGGCGGCAGCAAACATGGTGTGCGGTGAGTTCATGTAAAATGTATGAAAACTACGGGAAATAGGCGGGTGGCGGCGTTTTGTGGTTGTGCTCGGTGGTCTGTGTGTCTGAGGCTTCACTACATAGTATAAAACAAAGTCGCTTTCTCTGTCCCTATGTCCCTTTGTATGCTTAAATCTTTGAAACTACGCAACGGATTTTGATGCGTTTTTTTTTAATAGATAGAGTGATTCAAGAGGAAGGTTTATATGTACTTTTTATCCCGATATTCCCACGGGAACGGGAACCACGCGGGTGAAACCGCGGGCGGCCGCTAGTATACTTATAAGAGCTTCATAGATTAGACTCCACTGTCGTCTGTCTGTCTGTCACCAGGCTGTATCTCATGAACCGTGATAGATAGACTGTTGTAATTTTTACAGCATATGTATTTCTGTTGCCGCTATAACGACAAATACAGAATAAAATAAATCTTAAAGGGGGGCTCCCATACAACAAACGTGATTTTTTGCCGTTTTTTGCTCGATATTAATAACGGCAACAGGTAGACGCTTGAAATAAATAAATAAATTTAATTCAATAATAAATAATTAAATTAAAATAAAATAAATTAAGGAGGGCTCCCATACAACAAACGTCACTTACTTGATGGTTCAGAACCCTTCGTGCGCGAGTGTGACTCTTAATGGCCGGTTTTTTCACATCTAAACTTTTAGCTTATCATAAGCATATATAATATACTGTGCCGAAACCGTATGTATAGTGCGCGCAAAATAACTTGGCGCTTGTCGCTAGCTGGAACTAAATTATGACATGGGAATAAGGCTTATTTTTGACGATCAGCACCCTCTGACACAAGCCAAGTTATTTTGCGCGATCTGTACACGGCCTGTTGCCA
The DNA here is from genome assembly GCA_949710035.1 of Crambus lathoniellus. NCBI lineage: Eukaryota > Metazoa > Arthropoda > Insecta > Lepidoptera > Crambidae > Crambus > Crambus lathoniellus. Next base: position 7,664,789 of record OX453315.1, on the reverse strand, counting down.
ACAATAGCTTTATTCAATGCCACAAAACTAAAAATATAAAACTAAATAATAAAAAAAAAATGTTGTAGGTAAGTCATCTAATATTTTCAGCGAATTGATGTGATAGCTATTAATAGCAATAATCGGTATTATAGTACGTCGTTAATAACCATCTGTTGTGGGTAGATTACCGTGACGTAATGAGGTAGAACATAGATCGGTTCATTAATTTACCTGTTTGAGATAATATGTAACACTAGAATCTAAAGGTGCGCGTACACAGGCAAATTTTTTGCGTGTTGTACAGTTCAAATAAAATTTTGTGGGTAGGTAGGTGACACATCTAATAATTTTCATCGCGATTTCAGGTTGACTTATTATTATAATATACTAGCATTTGCCCGCGACTTCGTTCACGGATTAAGTACTAATATAAGTATCAAGGTATTTATTTATCAGTACAGTAAACCTTATTTTTTGTTCGATGCTCGGTTATCTTCTGACGTAGTGGGTCAGTCTTTGTTCTATCTACCTTCCAAAAAATGGTGTCTCTATCTTCAACCTAAATGGAAATTCCTTTACAAACTGAAACACATTGTAGCACCCTGTATAATGGGAATATTCCAAAACCCTTTCTTAGTGCTCACCTACACCATAAAAGGTATCTATTCTCCAAAAATGGTGTCTCTACCGTCAGCCCTATACAAATCCCCATGCAAAGTGGAACACCCTGTAGCATCCTGTATAATGAGAATTTTCCAAAATGCTTTCTTAGTGCTCACCTACACCATGGAGGGTATCTACCCTCCAAAAATGGTATCTCTACCGTCAGCCCTATACAAATCCCCATACAAAATGGAACACCTTGTAGCATCCTGTATAACGGGAATATTCTAAAATCATTTCTTAGTACCCACCTACACCATGAAAGGTATCTACCCTCCAAAAATGGTGTCTCTATCTTCAACCCCATACAAATACTCATACAAACTTGAACAACCTGTAGCAGCCTGTATAACGGAAATTTTCTAAAATCCTTTCTTAGTGCTCATCTACATCACGAAAGGTATCTACCCTCTAAAAATGGTGTCTCTACCTTCAGCCGTTAGGGCTTTACGCCTATGCCAACAATGAATGAATCATTGAATCAGTCAATCAGTTTAGAGTTTTATATGTAGATTTAACAATATCATTAACAGTAAATTTTCTTTGAAACTATGATAGAATTAGTGTTGCCGATCGATAGTCCACTATCGATAGCATTTCGATAGTCTATCGATAGTTTTATCGATCTCTCTTTTAGTGCGATACTATCGGTAAGCAGCAATACTATCGATAGTATCGATCCCTGACGGCGAATAAACTATCGATAGTATCGATAGTATCGATAGTATTGCTTTTGAATATTAACAAACTATCGATAGTATCGATAGTATCGATAGTATCGATAGTTTATTAATATTGAAAAGCAATACTATCGATAGTTCGGCAACACTGGATAGAATTTTCCTTTGATGTGGGTCCTCTCTTGTCAGTATCCCGAGGAATTGGTGTGATTGCTATAGCAATAATAAGTATTTATTAAAGTACGCCGTATTAACAATCTATTGTGAGTAGATTACCGTGGCGTAATTAGGTAGAACATAGAACGATTCATTAATATTTGTTTGTTGTAACACTGGACTCTAAGTAGGTCAGTGATTAATTATTATTTTTTGCATTTACAATGCATTTTTTTTAATTATTAGAGAAACCGACCCGTCTCACAACTAGCTCCGATGGGACTCGAACACAAGTGTCCGGGCAAATGCTCTGGAGATAATATCAGGTCAGAGATTCTCAAACTGTTTTACTAACCACCCACTTCGAACATAGTGTATTTATAGCGTCCTCAAATTTTTTCATGTTAAAATAAATATCGGTACGACAGCATTAATCGTGTTATTTAGTAAAAAAATAATTAAAATAACCATACACGCTCCTCATTAAACTAACTCATATTTCTGGGATCTTTATTCTTATAACTTCCACTCTAAGACTGAATTATAAGATCCTTTTATATATTTTTTATGATAGATTATGTGGGCCGAATGTCAACTTCGTTTTAAAAGTCTGATAAAAAACAGCAGTTATTTTTATTACTATTTCTTCATATCAGGACACTGCACCCCGGGCTCATGAGAAAAAGTTTGTTTCATTGGAATACCTACATCTACTTTGCTTTGCTCAGATAGTTTCAATAAAACTTCGCACATCCCCTGAGAAAACTGCGAGAATAGTAAACGAATGGACATAGTTAAAATTTTACAATCCACCCGTGGACCCCATAAATTGTTTCGATGTGGCAACATTTGTCTTGTGGAATGACAATGAGTGTTGCCCGCCTTTTGCATTGTCTACGTGAATAACGAAGCACATGCGAGATTTGACAACGGGCAACGAGCCAAGATTTTTCTTTTCTTTTTTTGTTAGCAGCTGGGAACAGCGAAATGAAGATGGATGTTCAAACCCGTGGTTTAAAACTAGTTTAATTCTTTGTTGAATTTGTAATTGCCTTTTCCGCTTTCCTTGGTAAAAGAAGATGAATTCTTTAGAGATGTTATTTGCTCGAATCTTTGCATAAGTTATGAATTTATTCGTCAAACAAAGTTCTTTATTGCTTTCAGTTTACGATTAGTGATTTCTATACAATTGTTTGATGCCCGATTGCCGTATTTGGATTGCCCGATGCCCGTAGTCAAAAACAATTTTGACTACAAAAAACAGTTAACGAGCGCCTCGCGACAGTAAGCTCACGGCTGCGTTGACATTTCAGAGGTGAGAGTTTGCCTTGAAAGTACTGTAGAACAGATAGGTTAGAAAATTCGTGGATATTTTGTTTGTGAAAACAATCCATAAGCTGTGTTTCACAAAAAAAATTACCACGAAATTTAAATTTCTTTCCCATCACGTGTTCTACAGGACTTCCGAGGCAAACTCACTCATACTTAATGTCACCTGCCACAACACAAACCACCGTCAAAGTGGTTTTGACCGATACCCTTAGTCAAAAACGGTATTGACTGATTTTTTTTAGTCAAAATTGGTTTGACCGGTTATGAGTTTAGTATAGAAAATACGCCCGGTCCAACACACTAACCTAACCATGCGTCACGGTGCGGTATCTAACGTTCCGCGACGAGACACGTCGCCAGTGTTAGAACCGCCTTAACACTCTTCCTGCCGGTAATAATTATATAAGACTTTTTAAGTTCAAGAGCCCATGGAGGTCGCCGGCGGGTCACAAAATTTTCTGCTTGTGGGCGCCGAGAGCCAAAAGTCAAAGTCTTTACAGGAGGCCATCCGCCGGCGGGCCCAAAACAAATTCTTTCAGGACGCCGTGGGATCCGCCCTCACCTCCCAAATTCAAATATAAATTCAAAAATAACAGGTGCGGCGTGCTGAACGAAAAAAAATGGGGGTCGCCGGCGGACCCCATGGCCTGCTAATACAGGTGTGACGGGACGTCCTCGTCGGCCAGCGGTAGACTAGCCGGAACGTCGGAAGTCACCGCCCAGTATTTAATTTGTAGATAATAGATGAATAAAAAGATGATGTTTATAGGGACTTGACTTTTATTGTAAAGGTAGTAATAAAGAAACGTATAGGAAGAATAGGAAGATTAGGAAGCATAGGAACTGTAACAAAATGATAAAAAATACATGAATAACAAAAAGTAGGTAGGTAAGTAGGTAGTAATGGATATGATGATGAAAACTTACCCCTTTCCAAGGGTCAAGGGTTCCACTTATTTAAAACTATAATTAAACTCAAACCGATATAAAAACTGGTAATGCTCCGAGAGCTCTGTACGGCTTGGTGATTTTAGTAGAACTGAATCAAAAATGATGAACAGGACACGTGAAAACGAAGATTTTGAATTTGAATTGAAAGAACAGGATAGGATTCGATAAAATTAATGGCCAGTATGTAGAACTAGATGGAGTTTCCAGTCATCATAGAGTATTTAACCATCCATAATGACTGGTACGAATCGACATCGTTACAATACCGGGGCGGCCGGGGCAAAAAAATCTCTAAGGATTTTTTTTTAGTTAGAAGAACAAGACAAACAAGTCCCTTATAATAGTAAATACAGATCAAATAAAAACATATTAACTAATTTAATGAAAGTGCATGATAGAATTTTGAGTGTATGAATGGTTTTTACAGTGAGAAATTTACACTAGGTTGGTTTCGGTTCCATACAAATACTAACATCCGTCGTATCTAACAAAGTCTTAATTCCATAAGTTTTAGAATTAAGGCATCAGTTACGTAGAGAAATCTTTTATAATAGAAGATGTTTCTCATGAAACCAACCCAGATTAGTGCAGGCTTATTTAAATATGCCAGTCACAACCCGCTGGCTTTTGGTGATCATGTTTAGTGTTTATGTGTGTGATGAATGTCATGTGTAAATGTTTGTGTAAAGTGTCTTCAAAATTTACAAGTTTAGTAGCCTTAACAAATGGCTAGAAAATAAGACTTTAATCTCGTTAGAGACTAATAAGTAAGTAGGTACTTGTTAAAGTACTATATTAAGTAAGTATTACTAACTTACGCGTAAGTATTTAGATAAATAAGTAATATTATAGTTTAAAATTAAATATGTTGCAGTAGGCAACTTATTATAATAATCGTAATTATACGATTAAGTATTGTAATTAAATTTAAAAAATGTAATTATCTTATATGTATGTACAAAATTATGTATTGATAAAGTAGTTGATGGATCAGCCGAAGGGATGGAGGTGTAGGTATATAAAAACAGTACCTATATAAATCATAAGACTAAGTGTGCACGTCACTTAAAGTAATAATAAATAACAAATTAAAGTAGTTAAACAAATAAAATTTCTAATTAAAGAGTAGGGTAATTACCTTAACTTAGGAATGGGTTTAATGTCTTTGACATGCCAACGACCTAAAGGTTTATTGGACATGTCCGATAAATCATAAATAAGAGGTGAAACTTTGTTTGATATTTTACATTTAATAAATTTTGGTGCTAATTTTGCCGAAAAATATTTATCTGATGAACTAATGGGGTAGTTCCGTTTCCAGATAATATCACCTTGGTTAAATTCTAACTGTTGGTGTTGCTGATTATAATAATGAGCATTAGTTTGGTGACATTTATAAAGACGAGCTTGAACTTCTGCAAATATTGGGCTAAGTAAACCAATGTTCTCAGAATATTTATCTTTAGGTGCTAGAATAGAATCTTCAGTTGTGTCGGCGTTGTAAATGGAACCGCATGTGGCAAGTTCACGACCAAACACTAGATAGGATGGCGTGAATTGGGTCGTTTCATTTACGGCAGAATTAATTGCAAACTGAATTTTATTGAGGTGAATATCCCATGTTCTATGATCGTCATCGACAAATGAAGCGATTGCGGTAATTATAGTTTTATTGTAGCGTTCTACTGTATTTACTTGTGGGCAATAGCGTGGAGTATAGTGTACCTTGGGTATATTGTAAAATTTAAATAAGTCTGTAAGTTCATTGCTTATCATTTGTGGGCCATTGTCCAAAATAATTGTTTCAGGAATACCATATGTCATAAAAACTAGATTTTCAAGAATATGTTTTATGACTGAAGATGTAGCACGTTTAATCGGATATAATAAACAATATTTGGAAAAACAACAAGTTGCTACTAAAATAAATCTATTAAGTTTGCGAGATAATGGTAATGGTCCAATTAAATCAATTGATAAACATTGAAAAGGACGTGAACAATGTTTAGGTTTACCCATCAAACCAATTGTATGCTGGTTTTGATGTTTGTACGCAAGGCAAGTTTCACATTTGGATATATATGTTGCTATGTCTTTATACATGCCAGGCCAAAAGTAGCTATTTTTAATGCGGTGATATGTTTTAAAAGTACCGAAATGAGCTGTTGTAAGTGTAGAATGGTTTTCCGTAATGACGGAATCCCGTAGTTCCAAAGGAACAACTAATTTCCAAGAAAATTCAGAATGATATGGAGTATTAGATCTTGTATATTTATATAAGTTATTATTTTTAATAGAATAATCAGGGGTAGAAGATGGATTAGTTTTGCATTTTGATAAGATGGTATTATACCAATCGTCATTGGAATTGGACATATTAATATTAATGGCGTTAATGGGTTTGATACGAGATAGGGTATCGGGTACAAGATGTTCTTTACCTTTTTTATGTTTTATATCAAAATTAAACATGGATAAACGAATACTCCATCTGGCTAATCGACCTGTGGGATTATCGAGACGTAAAAACCATTGAAGGGCAGAATGGTCTGTGTAGATAGTAAATTTCTGGCCATTATCTACATAACAACGCCAATGTTCTAGAGCAGTTATGACACTTAATAATTCACGTTCAGTAATTGAATAATTCCTTTGAGTTTGAGTAAGGGATTTACTCATGTAAGCAATAGGTTTTTCTATGCCATCAAATTCTTGTGTAAGCATTGCTCCCAACCCGTATGCTGATGCATCACAATGAACAGCAAAAGGTTTTGAAAAGTCAGGACAAGTTAAAATTGGAGTAGAAACTAAAGCTCGTTTAATTGAATTGAATGCATCATTTGCTTCAGAAGTCCATTTAAAAGGAGGTGCTTTTTTGCTGGTTGAAGTTAACTTTGTGAGAGGGGCAGCCAAAGTGCTGAGATTTGGTAAAAAGCGACGGTACCAGCTCGCTGTACCAAGAAACTTTTTTACTTCTTTACTAGATTTAGGTTGTTGTATTTCTAGAATTGCTTTTATTTTGTCGGGGTCGGTATGTAAACCTTTGTCGTTAACTACATAGCCTAAATATTTAAGTTCGCTCCGAAAGAACGCGCATTTTGGAAAATTGATAGTGATGTTAGCCGATTTTAGTTTATTGAAAACTTTATTTAATTGGGTAATATGATCATCAAATGTTTTACTTACGATTATTATGTCATCTAAGTAACAGAAAACAGAGCTGTCAACGTCATTACTGTCGATGTTACAAAGAAGATTATCTATAAATCTTTGCTGTGTGGCGGGTGCATTGGTGAGACCAAAAGGCATAACTTTAAATTGATATGTTCCGCGACCCGGAACGTGAAAAGAAGTCTTGGGACGATCTTCGACACGAAGGGGAATCTCCCAAAAAGCTTTAGCGATGTCAATAGATGACAAGTATTTAGCATCTTTAAGATTATCAATAATATCGGAAATAAAAGGTAATTTATATGCGTCTTTTCTGGTAATATCATTTAGTTTACGGCTGTCCACACAGAAACGCCAAGTACCATCTTTTTTAGGGGTAATAATAACGGGGTTAAGCCAAGGGCTCTCACAAGGCTCAATCACATCTAGTTTTAGCATATTATCTACTTCTTCGCAAAGAGCTTTTTGTTTCACAGGAGATAAACGATAGCACCGTTGACGTATAGGAGGATGATCACCGGTGTCAATGTGATGTTCAGCTAAATGAGTTTTCCCAAGAGGTAAAATTTCAGTAGAAATGTTTTTAAAATTTTGAATGATAGTATCGGTTATAACGCGCTCGGTTTCCGAAAGATTGTTATAATTATTCAATTTAATATTAGTAGTATTGATTAAGAAAGTTGGAGCGTTTGAGGATTTATGAATAGTAATTTTGGAAAGAATCTGGGGAGCTAAGTTAAAATTCTTCCAAAAGTCAATGCCTAGTATAAATGATTCTGAGATGCTAGGTATAATGTGAGCAATAGTATTACAAAATTGATTATTATATATAGTAGGTAAGTTAATATACCCAATAGAACGTATAGGTTGACCATTTGCAACCGTACCGTGTATAATGGTGTCGTGTTCTATCTTAAAACCATGTTGGAGTAATAATTTATGAGAGTTATTGCCCAAAATAGTGATTGCGCTACCACTATCTAATAGTCCGGCTAATAATAAACCGTTGACGTTAATATTAATGTAGGGACGTTCAGTATCAGTAGTATTTGTAAAGAGGAGCGTAGAAATTTTATAAGATTTAAAAAATATTTTAATAGTATTTAGCCAGTTGTCCCAATCTGACTTGTCGAAATTCGATTTTCTACGATCCTCACTTATTAGTTTTTTGGAGTAATGTTACATTTTGGACAATTAGTAAAGATAACGTTTTGTTTTCCGCATCGAAAACAAACTTTATTAGTATTAGTACAAGCATTTAAGTTGTGGTCATCTGTTCGGCAACGAGGACAAGAAAATATTTTCCGTTGTTGAGTGGTCGAAACTGCATGAATGGGTGTTGAGGGTGTGTAGGTATGTGAATGTATATTATCGGAGCTGTGAGATATAGGAAAACTTTTTTGTTTCGATGAGGTAGGTAAAATATTAGATAATTCAGAGTTAGTATTTGAAACTTCCAAACAGTTTTCAAACCATTTGCAAGATTCTAATAATGTATTTAATGAAGATAAATCGTTAGGTAATAATCTTTGACCGAACTCTGGTCTTAAATTTCGTCGTAAAATTTCAATTTTTTGTTTTTCTGTGAGTGGTTCATGAAGTTTACGGAATAAAGACTCCATTGTGGCAAAATAAATAATAACTCGTTCATTAATTTTTTGTTTACGTGAATCGATAAATTTTTTAAGTTTGTAATCATAGTCTGTAATTTCGAAATATTTAAATAAGGATGTTTTAAAGGTTTCCCAATCTCTAATAAAATCTTTGTTGGCTCTAAACCAATCTAAAGCTATTCCTGAAAGTATGTCGTAAATGTGGTTAAATAATGTGTTATGGCTCATGTTTCTTGCAGTAGCAAATTCTTCTACTTTTAGAATGAATTCCCTGGGACAACCATCGCCAGAAAAAGAAATTTTTTTAATCTCTGTGTTTGGTCGTGTATTTGCTATATTAGATAAAGTTTGAGTTAAAGTTTCAAAAAATGAATTTGGAATAGTAGTCTCCTGAAGAGACACCGTGGAATGGTAAGTAGATGTAGATGGAGATGGTTCGAGAGTTTTGAAATGCTGTTCATGTATTTTAAGTTGATCCCAAAGAGATTTATAAATTTGAATTTCTTGGGGTGTACTTTCTGTGTTTATTTCTATTAACGATAATCTGTTCCGAATGTGAGTGATATAAGGTATAATTTTTGATTTTCTAGCGGGGTAAGAAGAAAGCGTTACGTCTATAACGTCTAAACATTTTTTTATTTCATCCATATCAAGGGTAAATGTATACGGGCTTGATGTGGATGGTGGATATAAATTAGGTTCCAATAAAATATTTGCTAGAAGTTCACGCAATTCAACGGCAGTTTGAGTCGGTTGGAAATTTGCGTTACGTAATTTAAGTTCGTAAATAATTTCAGGTTTGTTTAGTTGTAAAATATCCATAGTAAATAATTTGTGGAACTATGGTACAATATTTAAATATGACAAAATAAGCAATGAGTATTTAATCAATACGTTTTAAAAATCGTATGGTATAAAATTTTTTCTTTATTTAAAATTGTAATTTGTTTCTTTTTGAAAATAATATGGTGACAACGTCCGATAATGTCAACTTGGAAAAATTATTGACATAAAACGTAAAAGTAAGGTACGTGAATCCGAAATTCACAACAATAATAAGAAACAAATACAAAAAATAGTAATTTGATGGTAAGTACGAAAAAATAACTGTGCAGTCGTGTAGTTTATGTAAAAATATTGATTGTTTGGTGTATGTAGTGATTGTGAGTATACTTAGCTTATAGAATTACAAGCTAAGAGTGTAGTAACCCGGGTCTGGATATTCTCCAAAGCCGAGGATGTATTAACAAACGAGATTTGGAATAACCAATGGTTTAAATCCCAAAACCTCGAGTGTTTGTGTAGCTGTCGGTTAAACAAGCCGTATAGTAGGTGATGTCTGTAGGGCTGTAGTATTAAATAGTATAGAGTACTGGAAGTATTTTTGAAATAATATGTATAGTAGGTAAAATTTGTGAGTGAAATGTCTTCGCTACTAAAGCATCGGGAACCGATTACATTTGTAACCAGCAGTAGTAGCGCCGATCGTTTTATTGTCTGTAAAATGTGTGTTAGGGTGATTGAAGTGTATTAAGTAGTGAAATCGTACGGTATAGTGTGTCGAAATGGGGATGGTTGATAGAATACAATATATTAAAATTAAAACATAGAAAAAGGAAAGTGGGGAAAATTAGTACATAACACAAAATCCTAATAATATTTTTTTTACAGATAATGGAGAATGGGAACGTTGAAATAGTATAGGGATATGGTTATCTGCACTCCGGAGTCCTAGCCTCGGAGAGAGATCCCTCTTCGATTCTTCTTTGCCGGAGAGCCAGTGTGACGGGACGTCCTCGTCGGCCAGCGGTAGACTAGCCGGAACGTCGGAAGTCACCGCCCAGTATTTAATTTGTAGATAATAGATGAATAAAAAGATGATGTTTATAGGGACTTGACTTTTATTGTAAAGGTAGTAATAAAGAAACGTATAGGAAGAATAGGAAGATTAGGAAGCATAGGAACTGTAACAAAATGATAAAAAATACATGAATAACAAAAAGTAGGTAGGTAAGTAGGTAGTAATGGATATGATGATGAAAACTTACCCCTTTCCAAGGGTCAAGGGTTCCACTTATTTAAAACTATAATTAAACTCAAACCGATATAAAAACTGGTAATGCTCCGAGAGCTCTGTACGGCTTGGTGATTTTAGTAGAACTGAATCAAAAATGATGAACAGGACACGTGAAAACGAAGATTTTGAATTTGAATTGAAAGAACAGGATAGGATTCGATAAAATTAATGGCCAGTATGTAGAACTAGATGGAGTTTCCAGTCATCATAGAGTATTTAACCATCCATAATGACTGGTACGAATCGACATCGTTACACAGGTATTAAGAAATGTACTTTGGCCTGCTGGACAAATTTTTTTTGGTGGTCGCCGGCGGACTCCATGGCAGGGAGAGTGTTAAGCTTTTGGTTACATTGGCATTTCATAATTCAATGCGCAAACCTAAAAGCTCGACAATAATCTCGTTATACAAATTCAAGCTTATCAATCAAAAGTGGTCCTTTAGCAAATAGGTACCGAAAGATATTTTGAACGGACAACCCTTTGATATGTTAATTCATTCATACGTCCGATATTTGTATTGCTACTGACAGGACTACAAAGTGCCTAAGTCTGAAATGAAAAAGAATGATTAATGTCCCATTGTGTGGTTTCACGTTTCAAAAGCATATTCAAATGTGAGATGTTTGAAATGAGGTACGCATTTTGTTGTTTTATTTTTTAATTTTTAATCCCTCTTTTACAATTTTGCAGTCATTTGGGTTGAAACTTTGGTATTGTGTTGTTGAAAGCGGTGACTGTTCCAGTAGATATTGTGAAAAGAACAGTAGCCCTACCACGAAAAACTGTCGTTATGGTAACCGCTATTAAGATCATAGGTAGAGTGCAAGCCAGATAAGACTGCACGCGGTCAAAATCGAATTCTAATATTTTACTTTACCTTACAACTAAAAACATACTGAAACTAGCGCCAAAAATGCCGAAGTCGCGCGCAGAGTTATCTGAGAAGCACTCTACCTATTATTTTGTATGAAAACCAGAGTGAGTGAACCAGAGCGCCTCTTTCGGTTTCCTTTTTTTTGCTTTAACAGCTTTTGAAGGATGCTATATAATTTAGGCCCCAGCCACACTGCGGCGGAGTTCCGCGTTCTGCGTTCCGCGTTCTCTGTATTGTATACTGTGCTCAGTTTGACCGCCACGGTCTGTGTGTGTAGGTTTCTATGACACCGCATACATTACAGAGATCGCGGAACCCAGATCTCGGAACTCTGGCCACTAGGCCGCCGCAGTGTGGCCGGGGCCTAACGAATTATAATAAATTAAATTAAAATAGATATTAAACACTTTTGTGAATGCAAGTTTGTGATTAGTTTATTGTGTTCAATATTAGATTGTTTCATCGAGCGCAAAGTGAGTTATTAATGTACGAGTGATAAGTTGGTGCCCGAGCGCACGCGAGGGCACTTAATTAACACGAGTGCAATAATTAATTACAGAATTTGATCAGTTACTCCGTTATCATGGCGTGTGCAACTGCGTCGCAATATTGGAAACTCAAATTCACATATAATCATGATAAAAATTCAGTTTTTCATAATAATGGTTATAGCGATAATGACCATTGTAAGTTTAAAATGTATTTTTTTTATTTACCTAGAAGACAAATAAATTACAAAAAATATCTCTGAAAAATTACTGATAACATTTTTGAAAATCCCAAAACTTATTCAATTCTAAATCAAGTTTCATTCACAGTCGTGTCATAGATATGAGCATGAGCATGCATAGCTCCACATCTTGGTGTGTAACATCAACAAACAAACGGAACAATGTTGTCTCAACCCCCGTCTAATCTAACTTAGCTTGCCGCGAAGTTTGAAGAACTCAAGGGCAGGATCTTCCAAAAACTCAGACTTTGTCTTTTTCTTTATGTGTGAAGAGTAATGAAATTAACCCTTTTTTCAGATTTTCAATGTTTTTCTTGTTATTTTGAGCATAAATTCAGTTTTTTTTAAAGTGGCCTGAGAATAACCTTCTACGTGTCATTACCTATTTTTGTATAGGTACATATATTATTCGCGAATTAAAGATTAATAATCTATCCAAATAATATAAAAATAATTAAAATTTTCTTTGTTTTTGTGACTTTTTATAGTTGAGTGAATATACAAATATTGTGATTTTAGACACAAAATAATTAAGATCGTTTAAGAAACTTCAACATATGTTTTTACCTGCTCAAAATAAAGAATATTAGATTGTTTACTTTTGAATCAAAAATAGGTTAATTTCTTGGGCGATGTGTGGGCTGTTTTTAACCGACTTCTAAATAAAAAAGGAGGAGGTTCTCTATTCGTCTGTATGTATGTTTTTTTTTTGTGTATGTCCACCGATTACTCGGATGGACCGATTGAAATGATTGAAACGTTATTACATCTGGTTGGTTTTCAAGTTGGTCCCATTTTTTGAAATTTTAAAATCGGTTCAGTAGTTTTCAGGAAATCTTTAAAATACTGTCGTTTTCGTTACCACTTTTTGTGAATTTAATATGTATCTTTAGGCATAACTCCTTTGTTTATAAACCGATTTAGATGATTCTTGTTTTGTTAAAAAGGGGATACCTCAAGGTATTTTAACCGACTTCAAAAAAGGAGGTTTTCAGTTTGATCACATTCCTATTTACCAGAATACAAGTAAATTGCCTGCACGATGCACTAAAAAGAGTGAAATAAAAATTATATTTATAAAAAAATAACACGGCCTTCAAAAAAATCACATCAAAAAAGTAAGAAATAATTCCTCACCAAATAAATAACGTAAGTACTTTGAAGTCGGGAGGGCGGGTTTTAACAAAAACAAAAATAAAAATCGTACATGTTTCACGCCCGACTTCAAAGTACTTAAAGTAAGTACTATTTATTTGGTGAGGAATTATTTCTTACTTTTTTGATGTGATTTTTTTGAAGGCGGTGTTATTTTTTTATAAATATAATTAACTATCAAATGTCAATGCTGAATTCCGAAAAGGGATTATTGGTTTTACAAAAAAAAAACACTGATTCTCCGTCAAGTTTAAATCATTTTAAGTCGTGCCATAGATATGAGGATGCATAACTTCACGTCTTCAGGTGTGGAACAAAGTCAACTCGGAACAATGTTGTCTCAACCCCCGTCTAATCTAACTTAACTCGCCACGAAGTTTGAAGAACTTAATCAGATAAGTGGGGCGGTGGTAGGGCGTTTAATCTACAACCGAGGTACCTACTTACTGAAATGTGATTACTGACATAGTTATCGGTTTGCTCCAGTTACGAAACACAGCTACCTATACCCCCTTATTAATAAACGAAAAGTAAGTTTACAGCTAGGTTTAACCAAAAAGTTTGCTTAGGAATATGACGCTTTGAAACGTCAAACGTAAGGAGTGATATTGCTAAGCAATATTTTTGGTTACACCTAGGTGTAAATTTACGCTTTGTTTATTAATAAGGCTGCTAAGCCGCTACTTACAACGGCTGGCGATCACGATATTTTAGACATCTATAAAGAGGTGGTAAGCTCATATGTAAAGGGTGTTTTTTTTAGAGGTATAGAACTATAAGTTGGCATTACTTTTTAAGATGGCGACCGATTTGACATCTGTCAAGTGATTTATTCTCAGTTTGGTTTGGCAATTCATCATGAATAGACTCACGCCTGAACAACGCCTGCAAATTGTGCAGTTTTATTTTGAAAAACGAAAACGAGATTGCCGTTGTTCACGATTTTCATAAGCTAATGTTGTTTAGCGATGAAGCGCACTTCTGGTTAAATGGCTACGTCAACAAACAAAACTGCCGCATTTGGAGTGAAGCTAGTTCTCAAGTGTATGTCGAAACACCGTTACATCCAGAAAAACTGACTGTTTGGTGCGCTTTATGGGCTGGTGGAATCATTGGTCCGTACTTCTTCAAAAACGATGATGGCCAGAACGTTACAGTCAATGGTGATCGGTATAGAGCCATGATTACTAACTTTTTCATTCCTGAATTGAACAATCATGATGTCCAGGAGCTGTGGTTCAAACAAGACGGCGCAACATGTCACACAGCTCGTGCCACAATCGATTTATTGAAAGACACGTTTGCTGACTGCCTTATTTCACGTTTTGGACCTTTGAATTGGCCTCCAAGATCTTGTGATTTGACACCGCTAGACTATTTTCTGTGGGGCTATGTAAAGTCATTGGTCTATGCGGATAAGCCACAAACGCTTGACCATTTGGAAGACAACATTCGCCGTGTTATTGCCGATTTACGGCCACAAATGTTGGAAAAAGTCATCGAAAATTGGACGTCCAGATTGGACTACATCCGAGCCAGCCGTGGCAGTCATATGCCAAAAATCATATTTAAAATGTAATGCCACAAGATTATCTTTCGAATAAAAAAAAAATCATGTCAATTGAATAATCCATCATTGTTTTATTGCAATTTAAAGTTCTATACCTCTAAAAAAAACACCCGTTACAAAAATGCTTATGAGTAAAAGTGATCTATGCTATAATTTCGGTAATAATCGCTGGGACTTTCATACGCCGAAAACATCGCTGTGAATATCAGAGTTACAAGGAGAATGACTTTTCTTATTTTATAGTTAAGTAATACATTAAACCAATAAAAATACTTCCATTTACTATAGCTCGCAAACGCCTGATGATTTTAATTTACCTAATACCATAGCAGCCTTTAGCAACTCTTAACACAAATTGCGCAAATGTCTTCATACATAAAGGTTCTCTTCAAATTCCACAAAGCATTCAGTTAAATATTAGGGGTAAAAGTATAAAATTGTGATTTTGTATGGAGATTTTCGTATTTTTTCCCCATTTGATATCTACTAACGTTTTTCTAATATTTTTAACGACTATTAATCTTATACTTTACAAAATTTTACACAAGTATTTATAGACAATTTGAGTACTAAATGGCATATCTAATCGTTAAGAGCAAAAAAAAATTCGCTAGGTCACAAACTATTAAAGTACGAAATTCTGGATACCAAAATAGTCGTAACTTTTGAGATAAGTATTTGTAAGTAATCAAACATCAAACAAGTGGTTATTAAATTATCAAAAGTTGCTCGATACGGTCTTAATGTAACGCAATATTAAAGAAATCATAATATTTCTAATGTTATAAAAGTTGTTAAGTTGTATGGCTAAGTTATATGTACAAAAGGAAAAAACGGTAATTCATACTTTAACCCCTACTAAGTATTAAGATTGGTTTGCAGTGACATGCATTTCCAACTCGTAATTTAACTTGCCAAACTACTCAGTATCTGATTAATCGCCCGCCAACTTCGCAGAAGGGATTAAACTTAAAGTAATTTGCGAACTGTGAATGCAGTTCGGCGACAGTCGAAATTAAGTTAAAATATTCGGACAGTGTCGCTTCGCGTGTAATGCCACGACCACTCAGACATGGTAATTAACATAGAGCCCGTGCCACATAACTTGCCATTTTTCAGAGGGCGCTGATCGTCGTGGTTGGTCGGAAAAATAAACCTGATTACCATGTCATAATTTTAGTTCCAAATGTTGACACGCGCTAGTGTTAAGTTAAATGTGGCGCATACCTGTACAGTAGACACAAACAGTAACCCTTTAAAATAAATGAAAATGTGCTCGAAATTCAAAATGATTGATCGCAGTGATTTCAACTATTACTATGTTATTTTTACTTATTTTACTATCAAATTATCAGAAACTATAACCCTTTTACTCATAGAGTATTAATTTGAAACAAATACAATGCCAATGAAACCAGCTTCGAAAGAAACCACTGAAGCCCTCAGAGCAAAATCGGATTTTAGTTCAATTTACATAAAAAGGATCTCAATAAATCCATTGCGTTTTCTCTCTAAATCCGCTTTGAAAATGGACACCGTTTCTCAGAAAATCTACAATACCGGGTATTACTGTCCAGCTGTTTCGCAAAGTCCAACGTTATCTATTGAAAACTTTCTTTAAGACCTTTGTTACCTCCAAAAGGAACGCGGATTTCCTCGCAATAGTTGAACGAAACGATTCCAAATAAATAAAATACCGAATCAAAGTACCCCTTTGTAGAGGTGCGGCTATAAATTGAAAGCAAAACCTGCATTCAAGGAAAGAGAAGTCTTTGCCACTACAATTTTGCGGAAGAAAGGGGTGGGAATAAAAATGATTCAATAGTGATATTATTAAATGCGCTTCTTTCTTTGCATCGCATGTCAAGTTATAAGTGACCACTTAAGCAAAGAATACTATAATATTACTAACTTAAGTAATGTGAAATGTTTCGTATTCAAAAGGTAGACAGTTTTTTTAAATCTAAATTAATTAAAGGGCTGACAGTCCATTAGTGCCTTTCTAACTCTTCTAAAAACAATAGTATAATTGGTTATTTAAGTAGATAATAGGTAAGTTTCGTTTACGTTCCGTGGGTTCCCTACAAGGTGAACCGACCATCTGGTCAAGGTCGCGGGAAGCCGCTGGATGCGGGCAGCGCAGGACCGATCGTTGTGGAGATCCTTGGGGGAGGCCTATGCCCAGCAGAGGGCGTCGTTCGGCTGATATGATGAGGTAAGCTTTCGACGCACAAAGGTTCGATCAACAATACCATGCACTACATAACGAACTCACGAACTAAAACATGACTTAAACAAAACGCAAATATGGCACCAACTGACTTTGTTTAAGGCGCCGATTCCCCAAAATAGGGTATTTTAAATTATGGATTACTCGCAAATCACAAGTACTTAAAATTTTGAAAAAATATGTTATTTTACAGTTTTTTATCTAGTGCTTCCGGCCGTTTTTTTAATTGGTGATATTTTACTGTGTCAAATAAAATCCCAAACATCCGTCTAATAATAATTCAAATGTCATATTACTTGCAGAATACTTAGTTTTAGTTAATGAAAACATATGAAAGTAATTGTCTTTGAATAGCCGAGGGATTCCAGCCGTCATATTTTTTTTTTTATTAAGTATTTCATTTTTAATTGAATTTTAAGTGATTTTCGATTCGCGGGGCGCTTGCGAGTTCACAGTTCACTGCCGGCTGCCCCTGGGTCCGCGCGAAGTGTCTCGAGCGCGGCCGAACAAGCGTTAGCGTGCCTATTTCGGTCGGGAATCCTCGCCTTAAACGGAAAAAACGGTTAAGCGTCGCCGCACACGGGCCACTTAAAAACGCCGCTACCGACCGTTTTCCTGTAGTTTTCATACATAGTCGTCACTTGCTTTTATTAGGGTTTACCCTTACGTACCACAACCACACCACAACCAAATCGCAACCACAGCTCGTGGGCGGGGCGCATTTTGTATTGGAAATGAATAGTACAATTTACACGTACCATATTTTGCCGTCATTATCGACCGCTTGAGTGATACCAACCACAACAGAATCACAACGAAACCACAACGCAACCACCAGCAACGACGCTGTGAACTAGCGGCCGGCCACATTGCATACAACGTAACCACATCACAACTACTAGCGAAAACGCAACCACATCGACATTTCGTCGCACAACCACAACGCAACTGAAAAAAGCTGCATCGACACTATTCACACGTGACCACTTTATGTCGCTGCGATGTGGTGTGGTTTTGGTACGTGCGGGTCGACACTTACTCTTCAGCTTCTAGCTTCAAGTGGCGTCGCTTGTGGTGGCGTTTGTGGCTCGTATACTACAGGGTGCCTACCATCAACTATAAGAAAGCGATTCAAAACTGCGTTCCAGAATAGGTTCCTAAAATGAATTGCTTTATTTCGTACCATGACCTGCTAAAAACTGAATCGCAAATACTCGTAAATTGCTGAATGTGAATGAACGAAGATTTGTGTCCTTATTTCATCTACCCGTCTCTTACCCTCGATTTAGTTTAGGTCCTAAACAAATCCGCAATAAGAGTTGATGGTAGGCACCCAGGAGAGGTCGGTGGCGGCGTTCTGTGGTTGTGGTCGGTGGCCCGTGTGCGGCCAGGCTAATAACTAACAGAATCTAGTTATAAAAAAAAACCACATCAAAAAAGTAAGAAATAATTCATCACCAAATAAATAACGTAAGTACTTACTTTGAAGTCGGGCGTGAAAAATGTTAAATTTTTTGTTGTTTTTGTTAAAACCCGCCCGACTTCAAAGTACTTACGTTATTTATTTGGTGATGGATTATTTCTTACTTTTTTGATGTGGTTTTTTTGAAGGCGGTTTTATTTTTTTATAAAAATAATTTTTATTTCACTCTTTTTAGTGCATCGTGCAGGCAATTTACGTATTTTCTGGTAAATAGGTATGTGATCAAACTGAAAACCTCCTTTTTCGAAGTCGGTTAAAATACCTTGTGGTATCCCCTTTTTAACAAAACAAGAATCACCTAAATCGGTTTATAAACAAAGGAGTTATGCCTAGAGATACGTATTAAATTCACATAAAGTGGTAACGAAAACGACAGTATATTCAAGATTTCCTGAAAACTACTGAACCGATTTCAAAATTTCAAAAAATGGGACTAAATTGGAAACTAACCTGATGTAATAACGTTTGAACCATTTCAATCGGTTCAGCCGTCTTCGAGTAATCGGTGGACATACACAAAAAAAAAAAACATACATACAGACGAATAGAGAACCTCCTCCTTTTTGATTTAGAAGTCGGTTAAAAAATTTGTTTACTTGTACTTGTTTATCACACCTTTTGAAAAACAAACAGGTTTGTGGAGCAAAATTCTTTCGTTCCACAAACCCCTCCTTCCATACATTCCACATTACATGTTAAACCATAAAACCCTATTGAGTGCAATGACAACACTGATAAGCTTCATATCCCAACCTCCTTTGTACGTTTAAACCCAGCATTATCGCAAAAGAACCCATATTAACATAAACCTACCTAATGTGCCGATTAAACCTATATGTTTCAAGGTAGGGAAACAAAGAAATGGAGATCCTACCACACCATAATGTATTTTGGATACCTCGTTCAGTCCATTATGGAGAGTTATAGAGCAGTTTGTGTTAGCCATTTTGAATAGAAATCGAGGACTATGATGAAAATAACAAGGAAAAAAGTTTCTTAGATTTTTGTTTGTATAAAATTGACAATCTTCTTGGTTGCCAAATAAACTCCAGAACTTCCTACTCCAACGAAACTCAATTTTGAAAGCTTTATTTCGAAATGTTTTAAATAACAATGGTATGGTTATGAAAGAAACGCCATGATGTTTAAAGCTCTCAAAGTTGAGTAGGTAAACGTGACCCAGTATTTTAAGGATATAGCATAAGTAAAAAAAATATCGTCGATGGCCGTTGCTTACACAAGCGAGGGGGTGCTGGGAGCGGTAAGACTCCGGCCGCGGCACTCTCGTAGACTGAGAAATACGTCTAGACGCGTAGACGCGGCATTTGAAATTTTTGACGTTTGAAATTCAAATCATGGGGGTTTTGAATCTGTACTTGAATATAATAGATAGTGTCTCGCCGCATTTTACCCGCGTGGTACCCGTTCCCATGAGAATATCACGATAAAAAAGACCACGTCACTCAAGAAAAAAGTAGCTTTCTAATGGCGAAAGGATTTATAAAATCGCTCCAGTAGTTTTTGAGTTTATTCATTACAAACAAAACTACAATTTTTTCTCTTTATAATATAAGTATAAATATTATTTAAAGAATTAGAAATGTAGAATTTTCATCCCTTATACCATTATTTTACCTCACTCCTGTTTACAGAATTTGAAAATCTGTGAAACATAAAACTATCTTAAGGTCAAGTTGTTTAAATATTGTATTAATTTATCAAATTAGTTTCAGCCAAAAATATTACAGGCGCATAAATCAACAGCCCGAAGAAATTATTCTTTACGCCTTTTTTATTTTCATCTGTTTGTTACTATACACCATGTTTTGTTGGTTATGTATAGTGTCAACGAGTGCTTCTTTTCTCCTTTCTTTCATGTTTGTTCTTTGAGATAAGCTTCCATTTTATTGCTTATATTTATTAACAAGCACGTACTCAGACTGCATACATGATATCGTAAAATGTGGTAGTAAATTTTATGAGAATAATCTTCAATTTATCTTTAGGAAAATATGAGTTAAGAATAGAAACTACAGAGGGTGATAAGTATCTGATAAAAACGTAGGTATTCAGTTGTTGGAAGTATGTTGAAGGTATACTAATAGTGATACAAGTTTTTGTCATATTAATAAAAAAAATAGTTAGTTAAAGCTGTTTACCAAAAACATAACACAAATTTTATCATCGAGTAGAATGAGTCACGCCAACACATCAAAATATGACTATAAAAAGTTACTGCATTTAATGCGCGTACTCGTGCAAGTAATAACAGTTTTTGTTTCATCGAAATCTGTCTAGGATTTCCAAAGTTACAGCGTTGTAAAGTTAAACCAGCTTTTGTAAATTTGCTTTCCTTGCGCGCTATTGCGATGACGTCATGTCGCAGTGACATCTCCGATTGCGGCTGCTGCGGGTGATTTCCGTCCAACTGTACCTACATAGAGTCCGTCCGTGCGCAAAATTCGCGCAACTGTTGCGTTTTTGGCGCTAGTTACAGTACATTTTCTTCGTTCTAAGGTTATGGTAAATGATTAGAATTCGATTTCGACCGCGCGCAGCCGCACTCTAAAACTGTCACCTACTGTCCATTTGACGGCTTCATGTTATTGTTGATCGAAGTTTGACGGTTGCTATTTATATTGACAGAATACCGCCCGCCATTACGAAAGTTGATTTAATTTATTAATCACGAAAATACAACTTTATGTATTTGAAGGTGTTTTTTCACATGGGCTCAATACAAAATTGATCATTGATCGACTATAAGAAAAATAAATAAATTTATTGCGAAACCGTGAGAGCGCAACTCTATTAGCCAAAGGAGAAAATATACGGAAGCGCCAACTCTCAACCGCGATGTGACGTCACACGTTAATTTAATTGGCTCACCCGAATTTTTCACGGAGGCCGTACTTTAACGTTCAATATCTCAGTAATTTTTTAAGATAGGAAAAAAATAAAAAGATATTCTTTTTTCTCGAGTTACATATTTTTTAGATATGCTGATAACAAAAATCAGTGGTGTGACTCATTATGCTTTTTGCATTTTGAATGGTATTTGATACTTCCAATTTAGTTCAAGAAAAAAGGCCCGCCCCGTTTATCTGAACACGTTAGAGACTAGTAACTAACTAGTAAGTATTTTTTAGCATAGATAAATTAGAACTCATACTACCGTAAGTATAATAAATAAATTACTTTTTACAATCACACCAATTATCTAAGCCTATGTTAATTTCATTGAGAAACTGTGTCATGGGAAACTTGATAACAGATAAATATATACCTACTTAAATATTTTTTGTTTGTATATACATAGAAAACACCCAGACCAAGACAAATAGACATGTTCATGCACACAAATATTTATCTTGTTCGGGAATCGAACCCTCTGGCGCAGAAGGTAGGTATCCTACCCCTTTTTTTTCCAAATCGGTCGTCATGATAATGACACACTTTATGCCATAGTAAACCTTAAGGAAATTTAAAAATATAACTGTATCCTATTGCTCATTATGATACAGCTGTCATTTGTCATAGTACTCTTATTTTTCGTAATTTTACAATATCCTTGGCAACCGCAGGATTTACCGGCCCTGACTTCCAACTCTTCCAAGCCCTTCTTTAGCCGGCAACAATAAGAAACTTTTTAAAACAAATTGAATTTTGCATTTTAGTAATAGAATAGACACAAGAGAAAAAATCTTTCCGTATTCTGTGGAATAGACCTATAAGTACGGCTTGGCACCAATCCACATTTTATGATAATATTTTTCGGTTTATTTTTTAAATATATGAAAATTGTACATGAGTGTAGATAAAGAAGTGTGTGAGATAAAGAAATGTAAAATAAATATTTCATTAATGTCAGCTGCTAATCCCCACAAAAGAATGCACGATGCTATGAAAATAACTAAAGTACTTATACAGTCCTAGCAGTATCTACGTGTTAATGAATTAACCCAAAACCTCTTAGGTGGTGATTGTGCTCGTAAATATGAACAACTTTTACTATGGGGCCAACTCTGCAACTCAACAAAAAAAAAACAGCTGTGTCATACATTTTGGTCGAATTTTAGTAAAAGTTGTTCATACTCATGAGCACAATCACCACCTAAGAGGTTTTGGGTTAATTCATTAACACGTTGTACCTATATCAGTTAACTGTCTAACTTTCCTAATTGCGTAAGCTGCAGAGCTGAGATCAGCCCTCTGATTCACGAACCGTCGGAAACGCTCCCAACAGCGGAATGTATGCCCTCATGCCCTGTCTCTGTCACTCACTATAGAATAGACAAAGACAAAACACATAATTCGAATCCGATTCCGTTTCCGACGGTTCGTGAATCAGGGGGTTGAGCATAAGCTTTCGAATATTTATTTGTACCGTAATTCCTTTCCATATTTTAACATTTCTAAACGCTAACGTAAGAATAAACTATCAAAAAGTTTTAAAGATGTAAACACAATATGTTGAGATCTTCCAGAAAGTTGTAAAGAACATGTAAGTAAGTGCAATATGTCTAACCTGATATCTTTTTTATTTTCAGGTAAACACGCGTGAAATCGTTTATTAAATTGATAGATGGGCCCTTCGAAAGAAAATCCATCAAGGAATCATTATGCACCTACCATGTTAGGGTAAGAGATTAATTTGAATTTCATGACGTTACATAGTAAAAAGAGTTTTTTTTTTCATTTTAACGACGGATTTAACGGTTATGGGAATTATTGAGACACGTACGCGTTTTATTTAAATTAAATTACCCTACATCACAAAAGTGAAAAAAATATGTCGTTGTATAAGTTTAGATGTTACGATCTTTGTTACTCAATCACGCCAAACCGGCTGAACGGACTTGGCTGAAATTTGGGATACAGATACTTTGCAGCCTGGAGAGGAACATAAGCTACTTTTTATCCTGGTAAAATATCACATTCTTTTTTTTTTATACTAACAACTACAACGTGCTACTACAACGGGGTAGCACTTAGCCTTCATCACACCTGATGATAAGTGGTGATAAGGCTGAAGGTGGAAGCGCACTACTCCCGGAATCCTCAATCACTGAGGAACTGGCTATCTTATCTCTAACTGCCGGAACACAATAATGCTGAAAACATCTTGTTATGGCGTCAGACTTAGATAAGATGGTGGTAGCTAGCCAGGCGGACTAAGAACAAGTCCTACCACCAACCAAACCGAATACAATATGTACCCCCACTGGGAATCGAACCCGGGACCTCTGGGTCTGAAATCCGTGGTATGAACCACTAGACCACAGAGGCGGTTAGATTTCAGCGGGATAACGTCGTGTAGTCCCGCGGGATAACGTCGTGGTTAAGCCAATGGCGGAAAGCTAGTAAAGAATAAATCCGATAGATATAACCACGATGGTAATAAAAATCACAACAAATTTTCTGCGTGAACTGTTAAAAAATCGTTTCCGGCACTGATTCAGTAACTTATTAATACTTTACGAGCCTAAGTTAGTTGATTGTAACTGTTTTGTTTCACTAAATATTGCTCACAAAGATAAATGAAGTTAGCATCTGTGCCAAACTTCGACGTTATGATAGCGTCAATAAGTCTGAGATTTAGCCGCCAACTTAGTTTGACTTAGTGTAAGGGTGCTTGTACACAGTGCAATTAGCTGGAGCTAGTAAAGATGCGGGTTACATGCGTGAGTAATATGCGGAAGCTACTTGTTCAAGTTACTCGCTTGTACTTGTACATGGTGCAAATAACTGGAGCAAGTAAAGACACGGGCTACTTGCGCAAGCAGTACGCACAAGTTATTTGCTCGTGGTCAAGAGCTACAGTGCATGCTATTCGAGCGGTAGCTGTATGAGTTGAACCTGCTCAAGTATTATTGCGAGTAACCCACGCGCGGCGCGCCGCAGAGCACGCGGATTAGTTGCGCGGGTGGCTCGCTTTGGTACATGCTCGAGTCGCTAGACCCGCAAATGTTTTTGAACGGTAAGTTTACGTTGCATATAACCCGCGCAAGTACCTCAACATGCGCAAGCTACTTGTGCCGTGTTCAAGCACTCTAAGTTACGGCTATGAAACGAAAGTCTTCAACATGAAGTGCTAATTTTCGCGTTAACGGTTTATAATACGGTATTTTACTAATTTTTTTTTATTTCTTTAAAATGTTTTTCGAAATATTAGCTACACAAAACAAGTTTTCATTTTGAATTATCTTGAATATTTTCAAAGATATAGGACTTCAAACTTTATAATTAGACAAGGACAGGACGCTATCTTAGTGACGTCAGTGGGTTAGTAGCGTCATAGTCACGCCATAGAAGATTTCGTTTTAGAAAGAGACAGCTATAGTCAAAATCAAACAGACTATAATTCTTTTATTATAAAACAGATTCAAATTATTTTTTCACATTTGGTATTCTTAATTGCAATATTTTTTAACGTCATCATTAAATATGTACATTTCAACAACAGTAAAATACCCTATTGTATTATTGCTTTAAAAAAATATAAATCTCCTTAAAACTGTCATCATTTCATAACTTAAAGTTTTGGTAACCATAACGCAAATATTTTACAACTAGTAGCCGGTGTGAATATCGGGCTGAAATAAGAATGGGAATTCACTTGGAAAGAATGTAGCTTTCTACTAATGAAAGAATTTTCAAAATCGGCCCAGTAGTTTTTGAGTTTATTTGTTACAAAAAACAAAAATACAAAATCTTTTCCCTTTATAATATTAATATGTAGTATGCCCAGCAGTGAGCGTCGTTCGGCTGACATGATGATGCATTAGATAAAACATTATATAGACAGTGATCACCTTTTACGAGATTCGTTAAAAACACCTTTGAACTAAAAGACGTCGTAATCTGACATTATTTATAAAGATACAATAAATAAAAATAAATAAATAATAAATATTTTTATACAATCACACCAATTATCTAAGTAGTTAATTTCTTAAGAAACTGTAAATACGTGAACTTGATAACGGATAAATATATACTTAAATACTTTTTGTTTGTAAATACATACTTAATATACATAGAAAACACCCAGACCAAGACAAATAGACGTGTTCATGCACACAAATATTTGTCTTGTTCGGGAATCGAACCCGAGACCTCTGGCGCAGAAGGCAGGTAGTTTACCCCTGCGCCAAATCGGTCGTCAAATTATTAAAATCAATATCTGTTAATGGTTATTATTTCTATACCATCAGAGTAAGTTGATAGTACGTTATATTTTACTATTGATATACCTGGGGGCCTAACTGCAAACTGTCAAACAATGTTATAGTAATATTAAGGCGAGGATTCCCGACCGAAATAGGCACGCTAACGCTTGCTCGGCCGCGCTCGATACACTTCACGCGGACGCAGCGGCAGCCGGCAGTGAACTGTGAACTCGCGAGCGCCTCGCGAATCGAAAATCACTTAAAATTCAATTAAAAATTAACTAATAAAAAATTTAAAATGATGACGGCCGGAATCCCTCGGCTAATCAAAGACAATCATTTTCGTATATTTTTCATTAACTAAAATCAAGTAAACTGCAAGTAATAGGATATTTGGATTACGATTAGACGGATGTTTGGGATTTATTTGACACAGTAAAATATCACCAATCAAAATAAAACGGCCGTAAGCACTAGACAAATAACATATATTTTTTCCAAATTTTGAGTAAGTACTTGTGGTTTGCGAGTAATTCATAATTTTAAATACTTACCCTATTTTCGGGAATCGGCGCCTTAAGCTGTTTTTTTGATAATATTTTTTTCTTACTTGATATACTGCCGACTGCACCTAGACCCAATTTCGCTTACAAACCGATAAATTCACAATATCCGTATTATTCAATGCGCCTGCCGCCAACTGGAAAAACACGTAGGTACAGTCGAACCAACTGAATTAAAAGATATTAAGATTCAATAAGGTCGAAATTAAAACTTGTTGACATTGAAAAAAATTAAAAAAATTGACACTGACCTTTATAGTTTTGACGGTTTCAAACAAATTATTAGCAAAATGGTTCGAATGGTTCGACTGTACGTAAGTCATAACAGCCTATCACTACTCACGACCGTGCGATATAACTTATCTACCTATATGTTTAATCGAAACAAATTCATCGGCTACAAAAACTACTTTTAAGTTAGATTTTGACTTAGGTGCTTATTCCTTTTCGTGTCTGGTATATTTTACCCAAAACAACCGAGTTTTTATCTTCTTAAGTACCTACTTCAAGAAATAGAGATTTATCGTCAATGTTATAATAGTTCTTTGGCCATCACGCGGACTAAGTTGAATAAATTTATCGTCGCCATTACGGCCCCGGTCTATCGATCCGGCATTACACTTTGAGCACCACTTTCATACCAAATGAACTGTGAACTTCGATAGAGATTCTAGTGCCTGCAAAATGAACGTTGAATGTTTGGATTATATACCTACTGACCTGCCGCCTTACTCTTGAGCGAAGTAGCATTGGCATTATTAAATTCGGTAGTTCCCATTTGTTCTATGGAACATGACGTCATTGGACAAAACAAGAATATTTTTTCTCGTTTCGTACTATAGAACATGTAAATACTATATATATAAATCCTACTATAATATCCTACTAATATTATAAATGTGAAAGTATAGATGTTTGGATGTTTGTTACTCAATCACGCCAAAACGGCTAAACGGATTTGGCTGAAATTTGGAACACAGATACTTTGTAGCCTAGAGAGGAACATAGGCTACTTTTTTATCCCGGAAGAATAACACACTCCCGCGGGATAACGTCGTGTAGTCCACGCGGGCGAAGCCGCGGGCGGAAAGCTAGTACTATATATTTCTCAAGTTTTTCTATGGAACAAAGAAAATAAGACCTCTTTTATCGCTAATCATTTAAATTTGTCATTATCAATGTCATAATATGTCATGGAAGAATTTGGGAAAATATTACCATTCCCACTTTGTTCTATAGTGACTATTCTATAGTAGATTCGGGTGAAAAACTACTATGTATATATATGTATAAAAAGGGAAAAAATATGTTGTTTTGTCCAATGACGTCATGTTCCATAAAACAATTAAGGGGAACTACGGTTGAATCGTGATGTCAAACGTCTAAATTAAGGACTTTATTGCAAGGTTATGAGGTTCACTGATTAAATTTTTGACATCCTAATCATATTATAAATGTCAAAATTTAGATGTTTGGATGTTTGTTGCTCAATCACGCCAAAACGAAATTTTGGACACAGATCTTTTGTAGCCTAGAGAGAAATTTGGCTACTTTTTATCGCTGAAAAATATTTCATTTCATTATTTAAAGTAACTAAGTAATTTTCTATTTCCCGGAGATTGGGTGGTAGAGAATGCTTTTAGAGTTAAACCCGCCTCTTGGAAATAAAATAAATCTTATGTTACCTTTTTTCAGTACAAAAGGTAACATAATATGTTGTGTTGCTCAGAAACATTCTTCATTACTCTCACAATGTTGTTGTTAAACATTATTTTCGTAAGGTACGCTACCCTCGTTTAAAACACCTTGAACTGTGTAACACTGGGCAGAAAAGTCTTACGATTCACGGTTAATGTTTTTCGGCTCCAAGGTATTCGATCAGATAAAAAGATTCACGCACTTCCCGAAGTAATTTGTAAAAGTTAAGCGTCGTCGCGCATTCGGGGAGCAACACCTACTAAATAACCAAAGTAAATTTGTATTTTTGTTTTAATCTTTTTGGTAATTATTGTTGTAAATAATACAAGTTGTTTTGTGTTTCATTATTGTACTGTTTAGTATTATAATACCGAAACGCTTTATAATAATTATTGATAGTATAAAGGTAGGTACTTAAGATAATAATTTATGGGTCAGGCCGTAGATTTTGCCACATTCGAGGGTACAAAAGTCTCCGCCTCATATAATTTTAAATATAGTACTCTTAGAAATTTCTCAATCTTATCATCGTGTTTCCTAAGAAATAGCAAACCAAGGCAGATATAGATATTTGGATAAGTTTATAGATTTGGAAAACTATTTGACATTTCCCTCCCAAAAGTGACGGATTTTTTATAAAAACCGCGAATCCGCATTGGTAGGTGTCCAGCTTAAACATCGATAAAATTATCATTTTTTAACTTATTGATGAGCTGTTTGATTTGACGTTATAAAATAATAATAAGGTTGCCATTCCTTTAATATTTTTGCGTATTTCCTAAGAAAAAAGATAAATTTTCGGCAATAAGATTTTTTTTTTGAAAAACCATTTCTTTGCGCTACTTATATTGCGCAACCATTTTCACCCATATTATGGTTTTAAAACATTTATTAAGATTTTGTTTGAGTGCTGGCATCACCAAAGAATCGTATTCTATGGTCAATGCAGCGTTGACGACCATATTTTTCGACATTTCGGTGTCAACTCCGATCAAAGTGAAAAGTGTCGCCTACTTTGCAGAGTGCATTTTTTGAGACTTCAAGGTAAGTTTTTGATTAAAACTTATAATTGTTTTTGCGCATGGTGTAATTAGATGTGTGTGATCTGTATATGTTAAATTAGCCTTGTAAAATAATATATTTTAAGAGTTATAATCGATTTCATTTGCGCCTCGGTTCCGCAAAACTGCCTTTATGCCACTTTGCGATACCGGTTGCGTAGAAATTGCGCCACTTATTTTACGCTATTGAATAATAGTGCATGCACACAAGGTTTTCAAGTGTTTTTATTATTTTGAAATTACTTTTAGCTGTAATTCCGCTAAAAAACATGACTAGCATTACTATTAATTGATTTGTTGGCTTTTATTAATATTCTATAAGCACAGGGTGTTCGGCAGAACGTTAAACATACGAAAATAGGGGTAGGTGCGGTGGTCTGCTACCTAACCAGCCCCAAAGATTTTACCTAGGTCCAAAGTTTTTTTTATTTTGTACCTATTTTATAAGTTTTGGAATTTCGTCACTTTCATACTAACTTTTAAACCCATCTCACTTTTTTCTTTATCGACAGATCTATTTTTTTATTATTTTTGGCATCTAAATGGTTGGCAAGTCCTTTTAATAGTGATACTTCAAGCAGGTTGTTGCTAGAGTCAAAGTAATGGACTCTCAAACATTGAAAAGAGTTGAAATAAGAGTAGTAATAAAAGTTGTACTTGTTATATTTATACATATAATTAATAATGAATAATACCAAATACCTCCATCTAACAAATTAAATGTATATTTTTTTTTAAATTGAACAAATCATACATAGGTACTTACTAGTTTTTGTCATCCTGTTTAACTTTTCATTGTGCGCAATATATAAAAAAGAATTACTCATAGGTACATTATTGTTAATTATTAATAAAACATACTTACATACCAACATCGTGTTTCTTTTTCTAGTTTGATGCAATACCTCTTGTTAGAACATGTTTGTTAAATAAAATCACATTAATGTACGTGCTCCTTAATAATTTTGCGCTACCATTTTGCGCCACTTTGTGCGACCGACTCGTAGAAAATTTTGCGTCACCATTGCGCTATTTGTGGCAAAATCTACGGCCTGACCCTTATCGCAAACACATGAACTGTGATTTTGATGACCCTGCAAATGCAAAGGCACAGACTTTCTTTAATAAGGAGAATTTCTTTTAATAAGGAGAATAAACCATAGTCCATAACCCACCACGCTAGCCTAATCTTTAATCAAAATTTATCAAAATCGATTCAGTCGTTTACGCGTGGCGTATGGCGTAATTATGTAAAAACTAAACAAACTTTGTAAATTCTAAAATTAGCAATAATTCAGCCTTAATTACCACCATAATAATCATCTTTATCCTTTTTACATTTTCATCCTTCTGAAAATTTTCGACCAATTTTCACATTTTCACGCATTGAACTAATTAACTGTCGCCAGAGATTTTTAAAGTGACTTTTAATGTACATCCGCAGGTGATCGCTTAATAAGAGCGAAACTCTCGAATTCTGCTTTTAATTTATAGCAGGATACAGTTAGGACGAGAAAGTTCCAATCGAATCGACGAATTATTCTAGAAGATCTGGAATAATTCCTGGGGTATTTTAAATAATGGTTGCAAAGTTTGATAAAATGAAGAAAAATCTAGTTTTAAACAAGAGTAACGGGACTCAACGCGACATTTATTATGAAGTACATATTATTATGTACTTACAGCTTGACGTTTCGGCTGTGTTGCAACAACCGTGGTCACAAGCAGTCTGCTTGTGACCACGGTTGTTGCAACACAGCCGAAACGTCAAGCTGTAAGTACATAATAATATGTACTTCATAATAAATGTCGCGTTGAGTCCCGTTACTCTTGTTTATAATTATAATGGAACGCGAAAGTTTAAAATCTTAAATCTAGTTTTAGTTATTCAAGTTTCTAAACTTTGATCATTGCAGAATGCTTTTTAAGATAGCCAGTTCCTCAGTGGTTGAGGATTCCGGGAGTAGTGCACTTCCACCTTCAGCCTTAACATCAGGTGTGATAAGGGCTTAGTGCTACCCCGTTGTGGATAAATAAAAGTTAACAAGCTTTAATATGTCATGAAGAAACAAAACTCTGTGAAAATGTAGAGCTGTAAGTTTTCCGAATAAAAAAATATAAAAAATACCATCACTCGCGCAACTATAGACCACTATTTACTCATCTCACATCTGCCTACACGCTGTGGCTTAGACAAAGCTTATGAACCTGGATCACCATTGCAAATAAGCGCTAGATGTGTTGAGATAAGAGTAACTAAAGAATTTTAAAATGGGACTGAATTTGAACTATAATTTTTTTTAAAGTACATGGAACAAGCGCCCAAAGCCTGTGCCGTTAACAAAAAATATACACTGCATACAGGGTGTTAGGGGCACCGTTGCAAAAACTTTAACCATGGCTTCAGGCCATCATGCTGAACAACACACAACAAGATTTTATGTCGGAAATGAAAAAAATATTTCAACTCTCCATACAAAATGTCTGTATGAGAAGTCTAATAATATTTTCTGTTTGCGTTTACGACGGATTAATCTCAGATAAGATCATAGCAGAAATGAAATATTTTCATTCACCTTTGAAGTTAATGCGCCTTTGCAAAGTGCAAAGGCAGAGAAATCTATTTACGAATCAGTCAGGTGCAAATTGTACCTTATTAATTTTGAAGAGGCTTAATAGAAATTACGGAAGACTATTTCTTTAATACCTCCTTGATCCGACCTCCGTGGCCGAGTGGTGTACGCACAAGCGCAACACGCACGTTTCAAGGTGCCGCTATTTCTTGAGGTCCCGGGTTCGATTCCCGGTATGGTAAATATTGAAAGCGAACTTTTCAGTATTTCTTCGGGTCTGGGTGTATGTGATGTGGTAATACTCGTCGTTGTTTCAAATTACCATAGTAGGTACTAGTGCTCAAGCTACTATTATTTGATATTGGAACAATGTATGTAATAGTGTCCAATATTTATTATTTACTTACTTATTTATTATTTATTTAATATATATATATATATATATATTTATATATATATGAAAAAATTAAAGCTATTTTAGTTACGGTCAAGCATGAGAAGAGTATTTGATAAAGCCTGTAGGTATATAATAGTGCTTGTGCCTTCTTAATCATAGATCAGCATCAATCTACATAAATACTCCATCAATTTGATATGGGTGAACTATACATAGCTATAGTAATAATAGTTATGCTTGGGTGAAAAGTGGGATAGGTTTTATCCCAAATAACAACCAAAAATGACCATTCATCACCAACCACACAAAATTAGCAGCTATTTGATATGGTACTTAAACTGTTCAAATCAGGATAAAATTACCAATGCCCCAATTAGAAATTTCCATTTATTTAGCAAGCACTACAAAACAACAACTATTTTTTGAGGCAAACAATTCAAATTAGCATACTTACAATAACCTATTTAAACCACGATTAGGAATGTCCACTCAAAACTAGCAACTGTTTTTGGGGCAAACGGTTCAAATTAGCATACTTACAATATCCTATCTAAAGTACGATTTATGAATGTCCACTCAAAACACCAGAGGAGCCCGTGGCGCAGTGGTTACCGCGCTCGGCCTGCGATCGTTGAGCTTAAGCAACTTTTGTAATGGTCGGTCACGGGATGGATGACCAAAAACTTTTCATCTCGAGCTCCTCCGTGCTTCGAAAGGCACGTCAAACCGTTAGTTCCGGCTGCATTTGCATTCGTTAATACCCACCAACCCGCATTGTGCCAGCATGGTGGGTCATGCATGGCCCATTATCCTTATCCAACCATAAGGAAGGCCAATGCACCAGCAGTGGGGACATTAAATGGCTGATGATGATGACTCAAAACTAGCAATCACTTTTTGAGGCAAACGTTCCTTTGCATACAATAACCTATTTAAAACCACGAGCTAACGATGTCTACTCAAAACTAGCAACTATTTTTTGACACAAACGGTTCAAATTAGCATACAATTATCCATCTAAACCGCGATCTGCATATTAATTTGCAAAAACTCCCCCGCGACCAAATCCGAAGCCATCCGAAGCGTACGAATATAAATCGTGCGCTTCGCCATACGGGTTCGCGGCCCGTTTGTTTTTATTAACGCTTACATAGTCTGCACTTGGCCGAATAGCGGCTTATGCGTAGTGAAAAATGGACAGTAAAGAAAGTTCAGATTTTGAGATGATTTTTTTGCATACTCAATGCAATAACGTAGTGTAGGTATCCAATCTAACATAGTGACGTCGGTAATGTAAAGGAAAAAAAGTAATAAAAAATACTACCCGATACCGAAAGTGCTATCCGTGGATAAGTAAAAGGCTTCTTATATAGCTTTACTGGCGCTCCGCTCGCTCGCAACTTCTTCTGTGTGGACCCCCTTTTTACCCCCTTAGAGAGGGAATTTCTAAAAATCCTCTCTTAGTGTAAACTCCCCAAGGCACATACATGCCTTTGAGCTTCTTGCACCCAGAAGTTTCCTCTGTACGTTGTCTGTCAGTCACTCGGTAATGCAAGAGTTTTATATAATAAATAGATATAATAGATAGATTAGTAAGTGGTTTGAGAGCATTGAATCGGATTTCAAGGGTGCGGGTTCGAATCCCGGCTAATATTTTTTTTCACAACGGGCTAGGACTAAGCCTTCATCGCACCTGATGTAAAGTGAAGATATGGTGGTCTGTACCACTAGATCATAGAAATGGTTATAACTTGTAGGGCTGGTGGTTTTTGTTACAATTATTCCTATAGTAAAGTTTTTTTTGTGTAGTATATGAGAAAACTAGGTAGGTATATGAATAAGAAGACAGAGAGCTTAGAAGTTGCATTGGATGTATGGAACTCACATACAGTCGTGAGGTTTAATCGCACGAATTTGACAACTCAATTTAAAGTGGCTCACGATTTTTAGTAGAGTAAATTGTACAGTTATCAATGTATATAGATAAAATTTTAAGTATATTCAAATGAATGCGAAGTTGTAAATGTGTTAGTGCGTGTGTTTTTTACAAAATCACTGGTAAACAAATGAACAAAAAATAAAATACAATTTTCCGCACATGTTCTATACCCGGAGAATATAAATGTCCCAGTAGAACTTAAGAAAAAAAAAATATACGCGACGAATAGATAACCTCCACCTTTTAAATTTTTGAAGTCGGTTAAAAAACCAGGGCCCCGATCTCGGTAATTCTATGACGCATTAGTCAAGTGTACGTGCAGTTGAAGTGCAGTTGACGTGCAAAACCGGTTTTGATAACGCGCGGCTTTGACAGTGCGACAACGTTTTCTGTTCCGGTGATAATCTTTGGAACTAAAACAGTTTTCATACGACAGTCTATTTTGACAGCTGATTTCGTATTGCAAGTGGTTCCTCTGTCACGGATGTCACCGGATCAGACAGGATTGTAGGACTATATATAGGTTTGCGTGACGTGCGCGTCGTTATGTCATTACGGCAATACGAAGTCAAACGTCAAGACCCAAACGCGATGATGACGCGCTGCATAGAATTACGGCGATTGACCCACAGTTGTATTGTTACTACTGCTTTGTTTTTTATTATGGCCAACGTTCACTTTTTTGCTGAAGAAAAATCTCTGGTGTATTTTTTATTTTCTTTATTCGGGTTTGGAGTGGTGGAAGTTTTTGCTCGCAATTTCCAAGGTCTCAGATTAAGGTTCGGGTTCCAAGTTTGGAATAGCTATGGTACATTGTTTTGTTAAGAAACACTTGCTGAGGTAGCCGTTAGTATTTTTGTTATTGCTTTCACGAATTCTTGTAGTCATACAAACTTTTGCCCGCGGTGTCGTCGCTTGTGTTTATTTCGGGGTAGGTAACGTATTCATTCTTATAATCAAACTTTTTCCCTTTATAATATTACTATAGAAGTAGGTATATGTATAATAATATATATACAAGGTAATCTATACAAATAAATAAAATTGGAGTGTCTGTTTGTAACATTAAAATAACTGCTTTTTACTACATGCATATGATTATTATATACGGTACATATACCACAATGACATGTTTTAAAATTTTTGTCTGTCTGTCGGTCTGTCTGTCTGTTTGTTCCGGCTAATCTCTGAAACGGCTGGACCGATTTTGACGGGACTTTCACTGGCAGGTAGCTGATGTAATAAGGAGTAAATTAGGCTACTTTCTATCCCGGAAAAATATCACATTCCCTCGGGATAATTTATTATATATGTATGGATGTTTGTTACTCTTTTACACAAAAACTACTGAACGGATCTGGATAAAATTTGCAACAGAGATAGATTATAGGCTGGAATAACACATAGGGTACCTTTAATCCCGATATTCCTAAGAGAACGGGAACAACGCGGGTGAAACCGCGGGCGGTCGCTAGTTATAACTATGGAGATACATTTTATTTGTTTTTATTTTAAAACATACATCGCTACTAGATGCACGGAAAATAAGAGTAATTTTCTCCGGTATTATCACTAAAATAACTTCAGTGATAATAGTCTTCTTCGATAGTATCTAGTGTGAAATATACAAAGCTTCTACAAATATTTTCAGTGGAATAAAAGATATTACTTAACCATTGACATGCAAATATTGTTATAATATCATTATGAAATGTTATTTTACTATGATATCTATACCTACTCTCAAAACCTGAAGCGTAATTGTTTAAATACAATTTACTTAATTACAAATATTAACAATTCTGGTGATTGGCTAGAACAGCAGTGAATATTATTATAGACGTTATTTCACCGTCCGTCCAGTAAGTATCATGTATATATTTGAAAAGAGGATACCTACACAAGATAATTTAAATTTAATGTTATAATAAGTAGGTACTATGGAAAGAAGTAAAATTAAAACGAAACAAATAAGTTTCGTATCTGAATCGGAAACAATAGGGACTTTCCGATTCGCAATGATTGAAACAACTTTTGATTTCGCTGTGCACCCGTTATTTTCGGACTTTTTACATAAAATGCAATAACTGCAGTTTACAAGTTTCGATGAACGATACCTATTCAAAAAGCAGAAACAATTAAATTTGAATATTTTTTTAAACTTCATGCAAATTATTTTGAAAAAAAAAACAGTGTAATGTAATTATGATATTATGCGTATACCATCCGAATATTAACTGTATCCCCTAACCTTCTCTAATCTATGTAATTTATGGCTATAAAAAGAGACAGGTTTAGGGACAGACCGACATTGTTTTTCCCCACTACATTTATGCAAAGGATTTAAATCTGTTCGGCTTTAACAAAATGAAGCTTTCCACGGTTTTGTTTGTTATACTAAAACAACAGAAAACGGAGGTTGTTAGGTTTGTTTCCCTTTTTTTTACTGAAATCTCTACACCCTTAACTTTTTATAAGGACCAACTATAATGAACTGATAACGAACAAATTTTACTATGAGTTTAGTCTCTAAATTGCGACGTTCAGCGTCTTCGGCGGCATTGAATTCATGACAAGCCGACGAAGTTACATATCATGTCGCCATGCGTTTTTTGTACGTGTTTTCTCATGGAAATAAAAAAATTACTAGTGTTAAAAGTAAATGAAAATGACCCTCAAAAACTTCGGCAAAATAAATTGAAAACTGCTGTGAAAAACTTTCACTTATTGAAAGTCCTTTCATACTAACTAAAGACACGCCCCGGCTTATCACGATCACGAGCATTGACTTAAGAAAAACGTGTAAATTTTCGGCACTTCTAGTACGGCACTAGACCTCTAAAATGGTCCAGAAGCCATTTTCTGCTCCCATTCATACTCATAGCGTCTCAAAGGCTCAAAGTCTGCCGGGCAATAAGCGAGCTTCGACAAATAAAAGACCGAGATACTCTCAACGGACTCATTTCGTTAACTGTTAAACTATCCCAAGAAAAACAACGTAAAAGATAAAAAGCATAACAGCGTCAGAGAATAGAAACATAGTCAACTAAAATTCTCAAAACTTAACTTGTACAAGTAAATAAACATACGCAACCAAAGTTTCTCAGACAGTAGCAGTTTCAAAACATTCACGAGTATGCGAAGGAACTACTCTCGCACTTGAAACTTGGCATCTTCAACACTGCATTTGTCTAAACTTGTGCATATCGGATCTATTCACGTAACAAAACCTTCTTTCGTGAAGAAACTATATGCAGTGTATATTTTTTTGTAAACGGCACAGGCTTTGGGCGCTTGTTCCATGTACGTTTAAAAAAAATACAGGCTGTTAGGGGCACCTTTGCAAAAACTTTAACCATGGCTTCAGACCATCATGCTGAACAACGTACGAATGAAAAAAAAAACGACTTTAATTAATTAAACTGTACATAATTTAACTACATTTTCTCATAAGTACTATATTTTGAGCTGTAAAGTACTGAACTGTGATGTTAGCATCTTGCAATGATTAAATAATAACGATTGATAATTATTTGAAACATTTCATATAACCCCATCTTGCTTCAAACAAAGCAAAAGTTGTACTACGGGTGAATATCATCCATCATCATCATCATCATCATCATCAATTTCTATTTAAATAAAACTCTTGCGTTACCTACTGACTGACTGACAGACGCGCACAGCTGAAAGTACTGGGTGCAAAAAGTTGATATTTCTCAAGATGAGCACTAAGAGAAGATTTTTGGAAATTCCTCTCTCTAAGGCAGGAAAAGAAGGGGTTCACGTAGATGAAGTTGCGAGGGGAGTGCTAGTATTCTCATATAACAAGACAGGTAATAGTCTTAAACATACCTATACATAAACAGTTAATTTGCAACAAACAAACAATTAGATATTCCTTCTAGAGCTCTCAACAAAACTTGATTTTTATGTTGAAAAGAAACTAAGTGAATTTTTTATACCACTTATTATTTCTTCCTGCGAGAGTTCGTAAAAGTTAAATTTTCAAGGAAAAACTTGGGAAGCTTCGAGAACAATAACTAATGGACACTATTTTAGTTGGGCGCAGTTGCTGAGCTAAGAAATGTTATGTTATTTCTTAGTGTTTTATTTGCAATCCCTGTTATTCAGACCTTTTTATTGACAACAATGTGCAGCATAATACCTACCGCAAAACGTCCACTAGTGGTATTAAAGGCGCGCTTACACGGGCAACTAAAATTGCGTAATTCCGGTCAGTCCCCGCCAAATATGACGTCACGACTTCATCATGCAGTTACACTTCTACACGACTAAAAAAGTAATGGCAGAATATCAAAATGTTGTTGCTGAAGAACGATAAAATTACGACGAGACACGGTACCTAACACAATCCCACGAAATATGGAGCAACATCACTCCACGTAATTGCTCCAGATTGATCCGTTACAGTAGCCAGGCAATTATTGTCAAAAAAATTGCCCGCAGGCTTATTACCAAAAACAATCAACTAGTTGCTAATTGTACAATTGCAACGTGACTGCTACTAGTTGCGGATGCTAGCTTTCGGTTCGCAATCGGTACAGCGGGCCAATCGCCGTAATTCTATGCAGCGCGTCTTCATCGCGTTTGGGTCTCGACTTCGTATTGCTGTAATGACATAGCGACGCACACGTCACGCAAATATATAGTCCTACAATCCTGTCTGATCCGGTGACATCCGTGACAGAGGAACCACTTGCAATACAAAATTAGCTGTCAAAATCATTACATGTCAAAATAGACTGTCGTATGAAAACTGTTTTAGTTCCAAAGATTATCACCGGAACAGAAAACGTTGTCGCACTGTCAAAGCCGCGCGTTATCAAAAACGGTTTTGCACGTCAACTGCACTTCAACTGCACATACACTTGACTAATGCGTCATAGAAATACCGCGATCGGGGCCCTGTACGGTACGAGCGCTTTCATGCAATTTTAGTTCACAAATCGCTCGCTTGTACGTTCCGTAATACGTATATGTGTTTTGGGAGCGATTAGTTGTTAATTGTTGCGATTGCGGCTGTCACTTTAAGATCGGTAATAACCCTGCCGTGCACGTGCGCCTTTAAAGCAGCGCGGCAGCGATTGTACTTGACTGTCAAACACTCGTTTATATCGCTGCAAAAAGTACCATTGTGTAAATGGCATGATGATTAACCTACTGTTAACAAGGTAGTATAATCTTTCATTTTTAACCGACTTCTAAATCAAAAAGGAGGAGGTTCTCTATTCGTCTGTATGTATGTTTTTTTTTTTTTTTTTGTGTATGTCCACCGATTACTCGAAGACGGCTGAACCGATTGAAATGGTTCAAACGTTATTACATTAGGTTGGTTTCCAAGTTGGTCCCATTTTTTGAAATTTTGAAATCGGTTCAGTAGTTTTCAGGAAATCTTGAAAATACTGTCGTTTTCGTTACCACTTTATGTGAATTTAATACGTATCTTTAGGCATAACTTCTTTGTTTATAAACCGATTTAGATGATTCTTGTTTTGTTGGAAAGGGGATACCTCAAGGTATTTTAACCGACTTCGAAAAAGGAGGTTTTGAGTTTGATCACATACCTATTTACCAGAAAACACGTAAATTGCCTGCACGATGCACTAAAAAGAGTGAAATAAAAATTATTTTTATAAAAAAATAAAACCGCCTTCTAAAAAACCACATCAAAAAAGTAAGAAATAATTCCTCACCAAATAAATAACGTAAGTACTTTGAAGTCGGACGGGTTTAAACAAAAACAACAAAACATTGTACATGTTTCACGCCCGACTTCAAAGTACTTACGTTATTTATTTGGTGAGGAATTATTTCTTACTTTTTTGATGTGGTTTTTCTAATTTCAATTCAATTCTATATTTTTGCTATTTGATCGCCAGGGGCTGTCAGCTCAAACCACGGGACAGACATTTATGAGATGAATTTGACAAACATTAATCAAGGGAAAAATTCTGTTTGTACCGTGTCTGGGTGTAACGTGTGCAAGCCCTCATGAGAGCGAAGCTAAATGAAAAGTGTTTAGTTTTATTTGGTGAGGTGAACTTTGGAACTTTCTAGTTAGCGGTGGAACCCAAGTTTAAACAGTGAGTGATTAGCCTTGTCAGTGGAGCTAATGAAAAAAGGTTGTATCTTCATTTCGCATTAGAAATGTCAAATGTTACCTTTCATCATCATTTCAGCCGTACGACGCCCACTGTTAATGTTACCTTTAAAAACTTATATTTCGTACACGTTTGTACTCAACTCAAACACAACATTTCAATAATACCCAACATTTTCTTTACACATAAACGCTCATTTGTTCACGTATCAGATACATTGAATCAAACGATAAAAGCAAAAACACACGTGCTACGCTTAACATCAAAAGGGTAATTTGTGGGTGCCATAGCTACAAAAGATGTTTCCACAGCGATGAAATAAAAAAAATAAGCAGTAGGCTAAGTGAAATTCTATTGGACATATTAAATTCCACATAAATAATTCTAGCGGCTTCCCGCGACCTTGACCAGATCGTCGGTCCACCTTGTAGGTGGCCTGCCCACGGAACGTCGTCCGGTTCGCGGTCGCCATTCGAGAACCTTTCCGCCCCAACGGCCATAGGTTCTCCGTGCTATGTGTCCCGCCCACTGCCACTTCAACTGAGGACAGGACCGATCGTTGTGGAGATCGTTGGGGGATGCCTATGTCCAGCAGTGGGCGTCGTACGGCTGAAATGATGATGATGAATTAATTCTAACCGTTCGTCGTTTAGATTCTTATGTAACCAAAAATTCACAGCTCTTTTTGAAAGACTGAACCGATATCATTATTGATTTTTTAAAAACCTGAACTTCCAAAAATTATAAATATGTTGTTACTTTACTGGGATAGTTGGTGTGCATAAACCAAAGTGATTTCTAAGTAAGTAGGAGTCTTGATTGATCGTTGGGTGACAACACTGGGGCATTAGAGTCGGTAACTCGGTCAGGAGGGGGCGGAGGTCGCCTCCAAATACTCATCTGATGTGATCTCAGATTGAAACGGTTTTGCTGCGTAAACATTAACCGGTAACCTACGCCTGTTTAATGATTTATAGCAAGTGAAGACATTGGGCCCGATTCGGCTAGCACCAATTAGACTAAACTAGACTAAATTTAGGTTTAGTGCTGTCAAACTGGGTTTTCACATCACAATAGTAATTATACTTGCAACACCATCAATTCAAATTAGTCGAACTTTAGTCCTTTTTTCGTTTAGATTGGCGTGTCCAACGGAATAGCTTTAGACGAAAACTTGATTAAAATTAGAGATTTTTTTAAGGTTAGTTTTTAGTTTAGTTTAGTCGTGTGCACATCGGAATAGGGGTCAATTTCTAATAAATTTAGTCGATATTGAAAAATCTTTCCACATTATTTAATTCTATCAGTTGTTTTATATTTATACAGTAACCAAAATTCACTGCTCTTTCTGGAAGTTACCAGATACGGTATTTTACTGATTTTTTTTTATTTCTTTAAAATGTTTTTCGAAATATTAGCTACACAAAACAAGTTTTCATTTTGATTTATCTTGAATATTTTCAAAGATATAGGACTTCAAACGTTATAATTAGACAAGGACAGGACGCTATCTTAGTGACGTCAGTGGGTTAGTAGCGTCATAGTCACGCCATAGAAGATTTCGTTTTAGAAAGAGACAGCTATAGTCAAAATCAAACAAACTATAATTCTTTTATTATAAAACAGATTCAAATTATTTTTTCACATTTGGTATTCTTAATTGCAATATTTTTTAACGTCATCATTAAATATCTACATTTCAACAACAGTAAAATACCCTATTAAAGACTGAACCGATATCGTTTGATTCCTTAAAAATCTGAACTTATATCTGTTGTTACTTTACTGGTACAGTTCGTGTGTATGTAAATATATACACAAAATAAACCAAAGTGATTTCTTGAGAGTTGATTGATCGCTGGGTCCCACAGGTGACAACACTGGGGACGTCCGTATGGATTGAGGAGCCACGTCAGATTTTTAAGGATAGCTATCACCCTTATTTAGTAGCCATGCAGATAATTTTGTAGGTCAAATTCTGAAATTTGTAGTAAAATACATCAAAAGTTATATCACTGCAAAGGTGGCTCCTCAATCCTGATGTTTAGATTGAGGAGCCACCTAGAACTCGTAATGTATTGAATGTAGGTTGCTGAAACTTATGTATCAATTTGTAGCCATCACGTAGGATATCTACTAGAATTTTGAGCACTTTAGTTCTAAAATTCAAGAAACTACAACACTTTTGTTGTGGCTCCTCAATCCATACACAATAGAGTAAATTTCTATGAATATTTGCAGTCAATTCAGATATTCGACATAATGATAATTTAGAAGGAGGTAAATTCTATTGCCTACAATATGAATGAAATACTAAAACATAGTGATTTCCGTAAACAAACGTATATTATTTGGCTCCTCAATCCTGACGTTTATTTACCTGAGATCACAACGAAATCAAAAGCCAGAGACTCTAACGTTTAGTAGGCGTGCATACTAAACGGCTACATACAATTCATTGCTGTATTCGTTTTAATTGCTGAAAAATAAAGCTTTTTGGTATTGCTCAAGGATCCGTTTTGAGGGGTGACCATAATTATGTGAATGAAACTAGGATAAGTAATTTTTATCAACATTTAATAATTTGTTTTTACAAAATTTTAATCATTTCATTTGCCATAATGATCCTTGGTCATAATATTTGTTAACACTATTCTTATTTGTACTTAGGTACTAATAAAGCATGATATAATTATTTAGTAGCAATAACTCTCATTTGCCATAAAATGAGATGCCTTAATAACAAATACTATAATTATAAGTAATTGTAAATATCATTTGAAATAATTTATATTTGACATAATAATACATGTCTCATAAATAATAATTTAATAATAAAATAGTTTATTTGCTTAAAATACGGTATATACAAGTTGGTACAATAAATTGAACCAGGCGGACTAAGAACAAGTCCTACCACCTTTCTACCACCAACCAAACCGAATACAATATATTCCCCTACTGGGAATCGAACCCGGGACCTCTTGGTCTGAAATCGGTGGTGTGATGTAAACCACTAGCCACTAGACCACAGAGGCGGTCTTGTCAAATGCCATACATAATTCATCAAAATTTCATAAGTACATTATTAGCTACTTTATTTCTATATTAATTTGATCACAAAATATGACAGACCTGGAATTATAACAAGAAAAGGTAAGGTACAATTACCTAATTTTACTTTGTGGTTGGGTATCAATATACTCGCAAGAATATTTGCAAAAAAAATACATCGTATTGGAAGGGTTGGTATTAGTATCCAACCGCAGGCTTTTTGTAGATTATTTGTATGAAAAATGTAGATTTTGATCTCTCCTTTCCAATGACACCACTTTCAGAGCGCGGAGATTACTAGTTTGTGAGAAATGAGATTGCAAAATATCGTATTTTAGGTTATTTATTTAGTACTAGCCTTCCGCCTGCGGCTTCGCCCGCGCGTACTACACGACG
This sequence comes from Crambus lathoniellus, assembly GCA_949710035.1. Classification (NCBI taxonomy): domain Eukaryota; kingdom Metazoa; phylum Arthropoda; class Insecta; order Lepidoptera; family Crambidae; genus Crambus; species Crambus lathoniellus. Next base: position 7,621,140 of record OX453315.1, on the reverse strand, counting down.
TTATCCCGCGGGAAGGTGATATTTTTCAGAAATAAAAAGTAGCCTATGTCCTTTCTCAGGCTCTAGACTATCTCTGTACCAAAATTCATTCAAATCAGTTTAGTAGTTTAGGTGTGATTGTGTAACACACAGACAGACAAAGACGCATTTATAATATACTAGCCTTCTGCCCGCGGCTTCGCCCGCGTGTACTACACGACGTTATCCCGCGGGAAGGTGATATTTTTCAGGAATAAAAAGTAGCCTATGTCCTTTCTCAGGCTCTAGACTATCTCTGTACCAAAATTCATTTAAATCGGTTCAGTAGTTTAGGTGTGATTGTGTAACACACAGACAGACAGAGACACATTTATAATATAAGTAAGGACTAGCCTTCCGCCCGCGGCTTCGCCCGCGTGTACTACACGACGTTATCCCGCGGGAAGGTGATATTTTTCAGGAATAATAAGTAGCCTATGTCCTTTCTCAGGCTCTAGACTATATCTGTACCAAAATTCATTCAAATCGGTTCAGTAGTTTAGGTGTGATTGTGTAACACACAGACAGACAGAGACGCATTTATAATATATATAATAATATAATAATAATATATAATATATAATAAGTAAGGATAAGCGAATTTGCCTCGGAAGTCCTGTAGAACACATGATAGGTTAGAAAAAGGCCTTAATTTTCGTGGTTACTTTTTTGTGAAAAAAAAACTGATGGATTGTTTCACAAAAAAAATAATTGAAATATCCTCAACGGACTCGCTGTCACACCGTTTTGTCACACTGGTGTGACTACGAAGCATTTTTTCTTCGTAGTCACACTGTTTGGTGTGAATATTAGAAAGCTACCAAAACATGAGACTTGTTGTCACACTACTAGTGCGGGGAAATTAAATACCCTGTATGTGCATATTTTATAACATGGATTGCAAACTGACTTATTCGTCAACTCGCGAGTGTGAAACTCGTGAAGCATAGTTTACATTGGTCGAGTAGGCGGCCGAGTCGAGTAGCGATGAACAAAAAGCAGGCTAACTCGACCAATGTAAACGATAGGGCGAGTAAACTGGGCCGAGTACTGAGCGAGTCGAGTGGTCTCGCGCGGAGCATAGTTGCTCGGCCGAGTTGTTTCCTGGGCCAGGGTTGCCAGGTGCGAAAAATCGAGAATCGTACATTAAACATAAAAAAATATGTTGAAGTATATAATATATGTATAATAATCGTACTTAATACAAAATCCAAAATTTTCTGAAAATTTGGGATCGAACAATGTTGTAAATAATCGTACAAATACGATTTAAATGTACATCTGGCAACCCTGCTGGGCCCAATTACTTGACCAATGTAAACGGTGGAAGCCGAGTCGAGTAGTACCTCAGTTACTCGGCCCAGTTCACTGGGCCGAGCTTCTCGACTAATGGAAACTATGCTTGAGCGCGCGCGAGTTGGCACCTTCCGATTTTACGTACAGTCAGCACATTTATTTATGTACAGTCAGATACAAGCTATACAATATCTTTCGTTACCCTCCTGACTACCAGACCTTACTACTGATACTAACGGCTGTAGTAGTACGGGAGATTTTTTTTCCCCAATGAAGTACTAGGCACTAGGCATATTGGAAAAATATTGAACAAAAAGTATTAGGGCAGCCTAAGCAACCAGGAGTTAAATTACGAGTATACCTACTTAAAATGCTGCTGCCTATAAAACTCGAAACATCTAAAATAACTCCTGGTCAGCTATGCAACCCTGGTACTTTCAGCTAATAATATTTTAATATAATATTTAATTTAGTATCATAACGTAAGTATATTGTATCAAAGTGGTATCAAATTATCAAGTGATTTACGTCAAGTATGATATTTTGAAAGTGGTGTGACTAATAAGAAAAATATTCTTCGTAGTCACACCAGTGTGAAAAATAGGAAAAAATTCTTCGTAGTCACACCAGTGTGACAAAATAATATAAAATAATACCAGAATCTATAATAGTTCTAGGCAGCTCATACACATTAATGGGCGCTATAGAATTCTTTCCCAGAGTTAGTATCACTGGCATGGGTCACTACAAATGTCATATTCTAGCAAAGGATGAGGTGTTGTGTTACGATGACTATGAATCCAGAATTCGTAAGAGCACAGAAGACCCAATAGGTACTCATCCATTCGCTAACCTATATTTTGTAAAAACAAATTATTAAATGTTGATAAAAAATACTTATCCTAGTTTCATTCACATAATTATGGTCACCCCTCAAAACGGATCCTTGAGCAATACCAAAAAGCTTTATTTTTCAGCAATTAAAACGAATACAGCAATGAATTGTATGTAGCCGTTTAGTATGCACGCCTACTAAACGTTAGAGTCTCTGGCTTTTGATTTCGTTGTGATCTCAGGTAAATAAACGTCAGGATTGAGGAGCCAAATAATATACGTTTGTTTACGGAAATCACTATGTTTTAGTATTTCATTCATATTGTAGGCAATAGAATTTACCTCCTTCTAAATTATCATTATGTCGAATATCTGAATTGACTGCAAATATTCATAGAAATTTACTCTATTGTGTATGGATTGAGGAGCCACAACAAAAGTGTTGTAGTTTCTTGAATTTTAGAACTAAAGTGCTCAAAATTCTAGTAGATATCCTACGTGATGGCTACAAATTGATACATAAGTTTCAGCAACCTACATTCAATACATTACGAGTTCTAGGTGGCTCCTCAATCTAAACATCAGGATTGAGGAGCCACCTTTGCAGTGATATAACTTTTGATGTATTTTACTACAAATTTCAGAATTTGACCTACAAAATTATCTGCATGGCTACTAAATAAGGGTGATAGCTATCCTTAAAAATCTGACGTGGCTCCTCAATCCATACGGACGTCACTGGGGTATTACAGTTAAGTAGGTAAGGAGGTGAGGAGGCAGGAGGCGTGCGGAGGTCGCCTCCAAATACTTATCTGATGCGATCTCAGATTGGAACGGTTGGTTGCGTAAACATTACGCTCCAGTAAACGACACCTGTTTAATGATTTCTCCTGGTTTTGTGTCGATTGGGTGTCTAGTTTTATAATTTAAGTAGCAGTTGCCCGCGGTTTCACCCGTGTGGTTACCATTCCCTTGGTAATATCGGGATAGTAAGTATCCTATGTTTTAATCCAGGCTGTCTACTCCAACTTAACTAACAAAATTCAACCAAATCCGTTTAGTACTTAGTTTTTGCGTAAAGGAGTAACAAACATCCATACTCACAAACTTTCGCATTTATAATATTAGTAGGATTAGTAGGATAGCATCTTTCCATTTGTAAGCTTTTAGAACGAACTGTAACCATGGTTAAACAACTTTTGCAGTGGTCAGTTGAGGAGCCAATCCGTAGCGCCAAACCTAACACTAGGTTATTTAAATATAATTACTTATAATAAAATAATAGTAGATAGAATATGCACGCAAAGTGTCAATTTCCAGAGGTATTTATGCTGAGACAGGGTGTTAATTGGCCCCACACTAACAAGTTAGGTTTGTTAAAAGTATTTTTCATTTTCATTTTTTCATTTAATCTAATTTTTCTGTTGTCATTATGTTATGGAGTTATCTGTTCCTTTTTATTCTTTTAAACTTATGTGTGTGTCAATAAATGTATTTTCTTTCTTTCATTTCAGTATTTTAGGTGCTTGCTTAATATTTTTGTGGCTCAATTAATTATTTCTCGTTTCTATCTAGATAGATAGATAGATAAATTGTTTATTTCCATCACATACAACACACAGATGATAAATGACTTCATGGAGGAACATACAAAAAAAACTGAACTGTGTGCCGCATCGAGACAGAAAAAGGCAAAAACTCAGTGATACCTTTGCTTTGAGTTAAAGCAAACCACTGATTTTCAGTCTATCTACATGTTCAAAAGTGTACAGTTTTATCAGATTAATCCATTCAAAGAAAAAAAGTAGTACGATCATTAATTTGCCAAAATGACTAACTGTTCCTTGAATTTAAAACACTTTAGTTGAAAATTAATTTAAATACATACCTACGTGCTTTATAAAAAATAGTACGTAACTGAGTTGCGCAACTTTAATTGCACTTTAAGATTCATGTTAACCTCTAACCACAACCCATATTTATGTATAGGAGCTTTTCAGTAACCACTTCCGGGGCTTCAGGTTGACCTTGTTCCCCATAGGAACTTTGCATACCTCAGCCAATATATGGAATATTGAATAATGTATGTTCCGGAACAGTGAATAGGTACTTAGTTCTGAAATAAGCAGAGCATGATCGGTTATAACGGTTTGTACCATAGATTGTAGGCAACTGTATACAAAACTATTTCGTGATGAACATACAGATTTAGATTAAATCAGAACCTTGCCCAACGCTCGAATACTCGAAAGCGACTTAACTTTGGGAGCGTCTCAAACATCATGCCATCTCTTTTATACCTTTGACGATTAATGCAACAGGGCGATGTTTGAGACTCTTCTAATGATGAATAGCGTTTGAGTATTCGGCATATCGGTATTAGTATCCTACATCCAACTTCCTACTATCTTACTAATATTATAAATGTAAAAGTTTAGATGTTTGCATATTTGTTACTCAATCACGCGAAAACGGCTGAACGGATTTGGCTGAAATTTGGGACACAGATACTTTGTAGCCTGGAGAGGAACATAGACTACTTTTTATCCCGGAAAAATATTACATTCCCCCGGGATAACGTAATATAGTCCACGCCGGCGAGGCCGCGGGTGGAAAGCTAGAAGTATATTAGTGAGGACTATAATGGCTGATGATGATGATCGTTTACGTTTAAAAAAATGGGAGTTTTATGGGCATCATCATCATCAGCCATTATAGTCCTCACTACTGGCTGGTGCACAGGCCTCCCTAATGGATGGGATAAGGAGAACTGGCTACGTCCCACCACGCCGGCCCAATGCGGACTGATGGGTATTAACGACTGCAAACGCAGCCGGAACCAAAGGCATAACGTGCCTTCCGAAGCACGGAGGAGCTCGAGATAATAAATTTTTGGTCACTAATCCCGTGACCGACCATTGCGAATCAACGTTTGCAAGCCGATAGCGTTTAACACTGCGCTACGGGTTCCTCTCGTAAACGATATCACCTGTCAAAATGATGTCAGATTCCATACTTGAACTAGACTTTTTCTCGATTTTATGCTGCTCTGGAACACGAGCTTCTCGTTCTCGGGGTGTTGTTCCTATCTTACCCTTAAAAGTACTTTTCTATTATAAGTGTGTTATTTAAATCTGTCAAAATTATTATTATTTAGTCTGAAATACAATGCATGCTAATGTTACATTCATCAATCATCAATCTGATTTGTTCCGGAAGATCTAAGTACCTAAGTACTTTGAAACAATATTTATTTTCAAATTGATTCGTTTTTGTAAAGTTCTTTTTTCTTATTTAATTTCGCTGTAACATATCGTAAAGTAGCAAAAAAACACGACTGCAAAAAATTTACCAATAATAAGGGAAAAAAAAGCTTTTTAATTTCTCATTGCAGTCAGGTCAGGGGACTGTTCGGTGAAACACTTACTTAATAATTATTTAAAAGGTCCCCTGACCATAAAAATAAGTAATACATTATTCTTATGCCCCTGACCATAAGAATACTGACTGCAATGAGCGACCGATTTGGCGCAGAGGGTTCGATTCCCGAACAAGACAAATATTTGTGTGCATGAACATGTCTATTTGTCTTGGTCTGGGTGTTTACTATGTATATTAAGTATGTATTTACAAACAAAAAGTATTTAAGTATATATTTATCCGTTATCAAGTTTTTCATGATACAGTTTCGTAATGAAATTAAAATGGGCTTAGATAATTGGTGTGAATGTAAGAAGTTATTTATTATTATTATTATTGTTTTTACCGTCTTTGTGATAAGTTTTTGCAGTCGGGATTTTTAAAATTTAATTCACAACATATTTGTGAAACTATTTCATTTGTACAACTGCAGCAAGCAAATAAAAATGCATTGCAAAGTTTTTACAGGCAAAAAACAAAATGTACAACAACGAACCGCCTCAAAGACAAAGACAATTTAAGAAGCACTCATAAAAGATTCCAAGCGAACAAGAAGCTGGAACTTCCATCACACTTAGCCGCTGAAACATGATATTTTCATCCTTTGGGCCATAAATTGTTTTTAGGAAAGCATAAATTAGCAAAGAAGAGTTCACGGGCCACTCCTTGGCAAAATTCGTTTCCCCAAACTTTAGGGGGAGAGTTTATTTATTTTCGTAGTACATTTGTAGGACAATTTTGCGGCTCGGTCGGACGCGCGGGAGAAATGGGTCGGATCTATTAAAGTGGAAAATTCACGGGAAACTTTTCTTACTGCAACTTTGGACCGGGCTTTAGGAAGTATCAAGAAATTTTGATGAGTAAATTTTTAAAGACCTATTTTGTTTCTTCTTACAGTCATACTTTTGGTTGAAAATAAATATGACTTTTTTTATTTTCGTTAGGTTCTGTTTGGTGGATGGTTTTTTTAAATTAATTATGTTAAAAGGTCAACAGCTGATTTTGATAAGTTGTTCCTCGATCTAACAAGTCGATGGTTTGAGTAAAAGTTGGGTTTTATAAAGTTAATATAAATCCGTCTTGATAATTGAAAAGTATTCTATAGAAATAATCCTTGGTATTTTTGTATGTCCATATCTCAAACTATGCACCATTAATGTGGGCTTGGCTTACTCCACAGTGAATAGTGGTGAATCGAACGTCATCCCTTAATATGTCATTAGCTTGAGTAGGTATTATGTCTTTATTAAGGTTTACATTTCCCATTGGAATGGAAATCACGCAAGCGGTTAATTATTGCTGGATGATACATAGGTTGATCATACGGAATTCCGATGAGTCTTTAAATAAATAAATAAACTTACAATCACACCAATCATCTAGCTCATAAGTAGTTTTCAATAAAAAACTGTGTTATGGAAACTAGATAACGGATAAATATATACTTATAAACTTTTTTGTAAATACATACTGAATATACATTGTTAACACCCAGACCAGGACAAATAGCCATGTTAATGCACACAAATATTTCTCTTGTTCGAGAATCGAATCGAACCCGAGACCTCTGGCGCAGAAGGCAGGTACCCTTGCACCAAATCGGTCAAAATATGATAATGATTATAAATAAAATACTCACTTATTCCTCGCATTCAATCTCTTCCTCTTTTTTTAATGCCAATAAGTAGTACCTACCTACTTAAATTAGTCACACCCTTAAGAATAAAACCAACTTACAGGTTCATCTAAACCCGTTCATACTAGAAGCAAAGGCATTTTTGAATGCAGTCTTGTAGTGTTACGTCCAAATGTTCCAAAATTCGGTACTGTATTCCGTTCTATTCAGTGTAAAGTCGAAACTATCTTCACAAAATCAAATATTACAAGTTGTGAGAGTGCCGTTTTACAAAATGGCGAGCACCGCTTAACTTTTACAAATTACTTTGAAACTACGTGAGAGTTTCATAACGGATCGAATGCCTTTCAGCATGGAGAGCCATGCAACAACGGACCCGGAAAATACGGCAGGTATAGTTCAGATTAAAAGTTTTATACTTACTTTCTTTAAAGGCAATCGATTAACAGTCAGATTCAATGGATTGACTTTGTTGACTTACAATTACAACGACACAGTGGACTTAATAAACAAATAGTCGGAACATTAAAGTGTAACAAAAGAACATCGAGATAATTATACTGTGCTATTCTATACCAGCTTTAGTTCTCTTTACGAAAAACTTGCTATCACTACATAGTATAAAACAAAGTCGCTTTCTTTGTCCCTATGTCCCTTTGTATGCTTAAATCTTTGAAACTACGCAACGGATTTTGATGCGTTTTTTTTAATAGATAGAGTGATTCAAGAGGAAGGTTTATATGTACTTTTTATCCCAATATTCCCACGCGAACGGGAACCACGCGGGTGAAACCGCGGGCGGCCGCTAGTTTTAAATAAAAGTCACTGTTTGATGTGTAGATAAAAAAAAAGTTTACAGCCGTGATTTTAAAAAAATGGAACTCAACTGGGAGGGTATTTAATTTTCGCTGATCATCTCCCTGGCACTTCGTAAGGAATTTGACTGAAAGCTAAAAAGATGTTTCAATTTTTTGTTCTCTGCGTTTTTGTTGGGCGTAAGAATATTGATACATTTAATTAAACCGCCTCTGTGGTCTAGTGGTTCACGCCACCGATTTCAGACCAAGAGGTCCCGGGTTCGATTCCCAGTGGGGGTACATATTGTATTCGGTTTGGTTGGTGGTAGGACTTGTTCTTAGTCCACCTGGCTATCTAAGTCTGACGCCATAACAATGATGTTTTCAGCATTATTGTGTTCCGGCATTTAGTGATAAGATAGCCAGTTCCTCAGTGATTGAGGATTCCGGGAGTAGTGCGCTTCCATCTTCAGCCTTATCACCACTTAACATCAGGTGTGATGAAGGCTAAGTGCTACCCCGTTGTGGATAAAAAAAAATATATTATTTTTATGTTGGGAAACTATGGACAGTAAAATATATAATTTGTTCTCTGTTTCGACAAACTTCATTCAATTTCAATAGAAATATAATAGAAGAGCAGATAGCAATCGATGAATAAACCAATGTCGTTTTTCGAATAAGGTCAAACACAGACAATTTATGAGTCAACTGTATGATTGATTTATTGTAAAGGCTAATCTTTACAAGCAGAATATCTACAGAATGAGTTTGAAGTCATTGACATCCTTTGAAAATAAGAACCCTAGTTTACATACCATTAGGTAGGTACATGTTTTCATATAAAACTAACCAACTGTATTTCTTTAAATAAAATTCAACCTTATGTCCAACAGATAGAGTTCAGTTCCAATTAATAAATTATGACATTTTATAGTAACGCGACGTGCTGGCGACCGTACCAATATAGGTAGGTACTTAGTAGGTAATTGATTACTATTACAAATAAAATAAAAAAAATATTTAATAAAATTTATTAATAGATTTATATTTCAATATCATGTACAATCCTTATTATAACTATATTTTTGACGTTATTTTAAGACAACTAAGCGACTGGATGGCGGCCACTATTAAAAGTACAATTCGTCCACTTTTTAAGCCTAAACCACTAAACCAAATTTGATGAAATTTCGAATAGCGATAGTAATTACTATAAAATGCAATGTTACCAAAAGCACCATACATTTGAATTCTTTAGACTAGCGCTGCCCACACACTTGTCTAGCGCAGTGTGTTGACGCGCGGTACAACGCGTATCGGTTTCATTTCCGTTGTCCCTATGGACCAACCGCATTGCACAACTAGTTGTGCCACGGGTACATGCTTCGAAAATCTTGTCCCCGTGACACAACACAACCAATTCCATTCATTTAGTATGGTTACAAACACACTTATGCAGTGTGGCGCGATTTTCTCTGTCTCTGTCGTGTCCATACTAAGTGTATGAAACAGACATTCTGCTAGCGCTAGTTTATAATATTGCTATTATTTTTAGTTTTTTACATTCACAACGCTCTGACCACAGAGCCCTGAATTGAAATGACTCCGTAGCCCAGCGGTCAGAGCATTCGCCCGGACATATCTGGACAATGAAAGGTTCCGGGTTCGATTCCCGGCGGCGCCAGCTAGAGGATAGGTCTTTTTTATGATATTTCATTTTCAATTTTATTATTGTTTTCCTATTTAAGTATACGCAACTATTATTCTATCCGATCATACTTTAAGTGTGCACTAAGCCTTATGTTAGCAAGAAAGCACAACCCGAATCCTACATTACAGAAACGCCCGGGGGAACTTTATGATCTTTCTGCTCGAGACATACCGTTTGGGATGCTGCTTATAGAATTTCCGCATCACTTGAACAAAAAACCTCTTTGAATTCTCTAGTGGAATTTATAGATATCTATTACGAAATAGGTAAGTACTAGTAATATGTTAAATTATGGTTATTGTCTTAATATCCGTTCCTTCTTGTGCTTTATGGATAGTTAAAGTTTTAACCGCATCCGTGGTCAAGTGGTATACACCACCGGTATGAGACCCAGAAGTCCCGGGTTTGATTCTCAGTGGAGGTATATATATTGTACGTATTCAGTTTGGTTGGTGGTAGGGATTTTCCAAAGTTCGCCTGGCTAGCTTCCACCATCTTATTTAAGTCTGACGCCATAACAACGATGATTTCAGCATCGTTGTGTTCCGGTAGTTAGAGATAAGGTAGCAAGCAAGTTTCTCAGTAGTTGAGGATTCCGGGAGTAGTGCGCTTCCACTTTCAGTCTTGTCATCAATTAACATTAGGTGTGAATAAAAACACGAACTTATTGAATGCCAATGTTCAAAATTGTATTTCTGGAAGTCTCAGTTCCAAAATCTGAGCTTTATTTGATTTTGGTCTCTTTTTAATTGTTCGTTGTTTTGTGTCGCGATGCAAACCCGATTCAGTAACGGCACAAAAATGCCTTTGAAAGAGTTAGATTAGAGACGAGAACGAGACGCAGCATCTTTACTACGCGCGTCGCATTTGCAACGCGCTTACGCGCAACAGCATCGCTACTAACGTGCGACAGCATCGCTACTAACGCGCGACAGCATCGCTAGGAACGTGATCGCCATTTGGCGAGAGCCCTAAATACAGATATTCTTAAACATCACATTTTTCTCTGTCTAAGTACAACTTTAAACCTAATTTTCCAATTTAGGTACTATGCCAAACTTTACAGTCCTAGAAATCACTACCTCTCAAATACAGGTGTCCCCAGGGCATGGTCCGGCAACAGAGCTGGTGTTCCACTTCGATGGGCAAGGATCCTTTGCTTCAACTTCAGGAGAACTAATAAACTTGCTCCTTTACTGTTTGGCTTTGAGAATCTGTGCTCTATTATTGAATTGTGATACAAATTATGTTTCAGTTAGGTCAACTAAGTCGAAATGTAGTAATGTCGAAAACTATTCTTACTTTTGATGAAAAAAAAATTAAGTTAGACTTCAAAAAGTACCTACCTGTTAACTGAAAAGGAAAGAATAATATCTTTAGTACCTATCCTTTTTTAGGTCGGTGCCTTGTTTTTATGCCTTTTTCCTACTTCTGGATGGCACTTTAAAGATATTATTTTTTCCTTTTCAGTTGACAGGAACTTTTTAAAGTTGATTTAGATTTTTATTTTAAATTAAGTACTTTTTTTTCATTTTTGATGAAACTTCAACTTGAAAAATGGTAAATAAAGTAAGTATTTAGAAAAAATCGACCCGTCTCACAACCAGCTCTGATGGGACTCGAACCCACGACCTTTTGCTTTCCTTTCGTCTCACCTTTTGTGAGACGGGTCGATTTTTTCTAAATACTTCATTTTCCATTTTTCAACCATAAAAATTGCATTGTGAATGCAAAAAAGTAAAAATTTGAGAAACTTCAACTGTTCCCTGAGTTGGAGTTGGAATACACGTGCTTTAAATCAAAAAGTATTATCTCGATTTGAATTTGAGTTTCTAGAAATTCGTGGATAAACATACATGACACTTACGAAATTTTGCACACGTGATTGGAAGCCTAAATAGAACGCTATTACTCAAACATTTTCAAATTCCAAAATTCCAACAATATCACATACATAGGTTGATACACAACATTTTTGGTATGGGGATAGTTTGGGAGATGGAGAGTGACATAGGCTCCTTTTTATCCCGGAAAAACATTACATTCCCGCGGGATAACTTTGTGTAGTCGCCGCGGGCGAAGCCGCAAGCGGAACTTAATAATTATCAAAGGTGCTTGATAAATATAAATTTTAGTAAAAATGACATTTTTATGACAATCTTTTTTGCTGACTGTACTTTAATATTGTATTGTCATCTGAAATAAACATTTATACAAAATTTCAGCTCTATCGGACACTATGGGAAGTGGGTCAAATTAAGCTTGCAAGATTAGTACCCCACTAACTAACATACAAACTAACTAACTAACATGGCAAGTTAATTAAAAGCTGGTAATAAAAGGTCTTTAGAATTAAAAAAAGACAATAAGTAGTTTTTGTCTTATCCAACCCAGCTGAAACGTTTTAGTAATAAGGTCACAGCACATTACATCAACTCGGAAAGGGCTCGACACCGTATCGCCTTTCGCCTCGCCGTCAACCAGGCGTCAACCTAACGCAAGCACGTAACCAAACCGGATCAGCGTCGGTACGTCGGCTCGGCTACGGCTAGGCGACGCCGCGCTTACGGCTAGGCGACGCCGCGCTTACGGCGCGCCGCACAGCGGTTCCATATAAAAAAATTGAGAGAAAAAAATTATTAAAAAAAATGACAAAAAATGACAAAAAAATACAAAAATTTACAAAAAATGACAAAAGAAATGAGAAAAAAAAATTGATGTTCATTTTTATTTTCAGACCACTGTGCGTAGAGCCGTAAGCTCGGGTACGGAGAGACGTGAGCGCGTGGACGACTAGCGGTAAGCGCGGGGATAGCAAGTTGAGCGACCCGCAAAGCGGTTCGTGAGCTGGTCCCGAGGCGAGGCGATTACGTTACGATTCCGATTAGTGTGCTTTGCAGTAGGGAGTTTCATACAAAGAATACTGAACCGCTCGAGTTGATACGTTTACGATCCCTTTTACGAGTTGATGTATGTGCTCTGACCTGTTTGACCGCAAGCGCTGTATCGTTCCACACCTAGCCGCGCCTTCCTAATGAGCGGTACGGCTCTTTTGGTCAAACTATAGAACTGCATGCAACAGAACACCCTTTCCAAGGAATGTGTAGTAAACAGTTGTATACAACAGTTGTTCCAAAGTTGTCTGCTCTTTGCATTATTCATGTCTAGCCTCTGCTTTGTGTTTATACATCTGAGGCAGTACTATTAATATATTCTGTGGCTCAGTTAACTAAGACACCTGACCAGATTAACGTGACGTATAAACGAGGTCAATGGTGTCCAACTCCTTAACATTAATTTCAGTGCAGTTGTCATAACATTCTCAAAGAAAAGCACACAATTAATAGTACACAGAACACGAAAAAAAAATCCTTTAGATAGTACTTGAAAGATCTTATCGTACAGTGATTTTCTAAAAACCTTCTTCAGTTGAAAAATTAATTCCCTTTTTTTAGTCAAATGGTATTAGTATCTATTGCAACATTTGCAACTAAAGCACTTAACAGACAAGTGAATATAAAATTAAATTAGTTTTAGCAGCGTTTTGATATTATAGCTTAATTCAAATTCCATACAAATCGTGTTACGCGAGGGTGTGTATCGTTACTCCCGATCCACGAAATACCTAATTTGTATGTCTGCTAAAACCAATTAAGTATCAGCTGTAATTGAACTTACAAGAAGTAGGCAAAATATCGTATACCTATAGCTGAAAATTTTCAGGAAAAAACTCCATTATTTTTTAAGTGCCCCATAATAGGGCGATCTCAATAAGACCTGTTAAGCGTATATATTAGTGTATCTCAAGATACACTAAATTGTGCCTCACAGGGCCGCGTGTTGCATAGAGGATGACTAATAATGACATTGTGAATTTGTGACGCAATACGCCATACCCAATAAGTCGTGGGAACTGGGAAAAGTGGGAGTGGGAAAAACAAATAATATTGAGACGGACGGGAGGGGCCACATAGTTTCATACGCACTTTTTCAACACACTTGCGAGGAAAAACAAACATTTATTTCATACAATAACCTAATATTAGCTAAGGGAAAAAGCTCGCAAGTTTTTTTGCATTAAATGTAAGGTGATTGATTACATACAGCCATACAGCATACTTCAAAATAATTATAATAATAGTGATAAAATGCAAATGTTTTATAAAAAAATATTATGAATTATAAATAATTTGATAATAATATACTTACTTAATGATGTTTTTTTTATTTATTCTAAAAACGTAAATGGATTTTCAGCCGAATAAAACCTCTTTGTTGTTACAAAAAAAGAACTGTAAGTATCATCTATTATCTATTATCTAGTATCGGCACCATGAAGCTTCACTTAATACTGAGGTAACTGGAGTTCTCACCCTGAACAAAAAAGTGTACCCAGCAAATTTGACATTTAGTATGGAGTGGCTGTCAGTTGTCTCATATGACCCTACGTATTTTTTCAAAGTGTAGGTGAGACGGGAGACAGCCACCTTGTAATTTGTGGTTACAAAAAAGTGTTAGTACTGCACTCTCCAGTTACCTCAGAATTAAGTCGAGCTCCATGATCGGCACCTAACACCTCAACTCAATATTGTGATCTTTTATGAGTCAATATTAGCTACTAAATGTGGTAGCTTGTCAATAGCTTTTTGTCAATATGTTTAATTGTTAATTTTATGTGAAAGCTGTTAGCTATCCTAAGAAATAAAAATAAAATCAAATTAAATTACCCTGTGAAATCGAAAATGCTCTGTTGACTCGCATATAACTTGCAGTTAGGTACTAACTTAACTTTGTAGGGATACTGTATTACCCGGTTAAATTGAAAAATCTCTGTTTACTCGCATATAATTTGCAGTTAGGTACTTACTTAAGTTTATAGGGATAATTCTATTACGCAACTAGTACTGTAATATTATTATGCACGCGTGTGTTATAGTTCGGTTTATGGCCCTAAGATCGATGTAATAAGGCTAGCTTTATGAGCAAGTGTGTTGAAAATAATAAAAAGCAGTCCTTTTCAGTAGACTGATCAAGCTAAATAGACCTTATGGTGAAGAACCTTATTTACTTCCAGTTTAAATGAGGACTAGATAGAGGTACTTTTTGCTTTTTTACTGTATTATTTGAGCAAATGCGCGGACAATTTCAGTACGTTCATAAGCTGTTTGAGACATTTTGGAGTGCTGATTTTTCTTACATGAATACCATATTATGATAGTGAATGCAAAAATTAAAATAAATTTCTACTATCGAAAAAATTCATTATTCAGCATCCGTGTTAATGCTGCATAAGTATTTTCAGTCAATACTTGAGACCATTCACTAAGCCAGTCCAATATTGGCATCGTGTAAATAGATACAGTCCACTACAATCTATTAGACGATACTAATTTAATGTTCATAGCGGACAGGTGCGTGTATCGATGAGCTCAGTGGCGCCGCCAATGGAAATAAATCAATTGCATTTTATTAAAGGGTTGGATTAAAAGTTTCGGTTATTTCGCGCAGGTGAAAGAGTGGAATGCATTTTATAAATATACTTTTGAGAACTCAAACTTACGCAATAAGCCGTGAATCTCAATAGTGCTAAAAGTGGCCACATTTGGCAATATCGAGATCCATAACTTGTTGCTTATATTTGAGGCCTTGAAAAAACAATTAAAAATTGCATTTTGCTCTTCTATTTGCGCAAAATAACCGAAACTTTTAATTCAAGCTTTTAATAAAATGCAATTGATTTATTTCCATTGGCGGCGCCACTGAGCTCATCGATACACCTTAAGTGGATTGATTCAAGTATTAGCTCTGTGTAAATGCTGCATTACACTTGCTAAATTTCACATTTCAGTCTTCCTTAGTTTTCCTCTTAACAGATACATCTGCCAGTTTACATCTGACAGCATGTTTTAACTTCCTACGACTTGTTAACAAGTACCTACGAACATGTCTCGCTCGCTAAAGGAGAGATTTATGAGGCGCTCTGATCAGCGGTTGTATGCAAGTTTAATGCCTGTCTCCCATGGCACGGTGCCAATGCCAAGATTTGTACTGAAAATCAAAGAAAAACTCATAACTAACGGTGTTAGCTTTTGTGACAGGTTGTAAAACTGAGGTGTTGAATTTTCGATTTGGTCCTGATTCGTCACTATCGTAACTGGTCATTTTTCATACTCGTATATTCGTTATTAAAATTTGATAACTACAGATTTTTTTGTAGCTACTTTATGTATATAGTGATCGTCATATTTTTCAAAAGCTTAGGTTCGGAATAAAAAAAAGTGCAACATAAAATCGCCAAAACTGAAATCGCTTTGGAGAGCCTTCTTTCTTTGCGTAGAAAAGTATTTCATTATCATCATTAGAAATACATGTTACTGTTACAACCTTATTTATAGCAGTGTATCAAATGCCGTTTACGTCTGACAGCACGATTTAACTTCCTACGACTTGTTAACAAGTACCTACCAACATGTCTCGCTCGCTAAAGGAGAGATTTATGACGCGCTCTGATCAGCGGTTGTATGCAAGTTTAATGCCTGTCTCCCATGGCACGGTGCCAATGCCAAGATTTGTACTGAAAATCAAAGAAAACCTCATAACTAACGGTTTTTAGCTATTGTGGCAAGTTATGAATTTACTGTCCTGTTGAAAAATTATGAGTTTGTTACTGAAGCAGCTAGTATAGGTAATATTATTCATTACCTACACTACATACCTTTGCCTCTGCTGCTTTAAGCTCCGGCTAGATAGGAGCGACAACAACGCTGTGAGATTATCTCGTTAGAGCATTCGTCCGGACAGTGAAAGGTCGTGGGTTTGAGTCTCATCTAATCTAGTTGTGAGACGGGTCGACATTTTCTAATACTTAAGGCGCTACTCGGAAAAATATGGACTTTTTGATTTAAAACTATAGGACGGTTACAGTTGTTACAAATCTGGTAATAAGATATATATTTCTTCATACCTTTATCTAGAATCGTATAGTTTCAAAAACACGATTTTATGATTTTGCCTCGACACTTTTTATTTTCGAAAAGACCTCTAAAAAATACGAAAAGTGAAGATTATTCTTAAATGGGGTTACTTACACTATTGGAAATTGGTTTAATTAGTGGACAGTGAGATGGCAAGCCATCTGCTCGTACCTATTACTATTAAACAAAAGCATCTTACGACGATGCAAGACGTGGGAAGTAATGAACAAGAATATAAAAAACCCTAGAAATACCCAGCGTACAATAAACCTTTAAAAATGCGCAGCCGACAGGCAAAAACCTAAGCAAAGTATAATAGTCTAGCAATTAGCTTTAAAACTAACAACCCTGTTATTTAGACTCGAAAACAATAGGTGCAGATGTGCATTACCCAACTTTCTAGTTTGGAAATTACCACTCGCCACAAGCTCAGATCAATCAAAGTATTATAGGCCTTATGGGCCTATTCTATCAGGCGGTTTTCTACCTTAATGTATATGAACATCCCTGTAAAACAAAGACTTTAGTTATCGTGCTTTTCAGAACAATGGAGCCTTTTGGACAATGTCCCGCTGGCCTCACGCGGGTTTTTCCCATCCAAGCAGCCCAGAGACGCCAGCCACCGGGACAGCGCGGGGGAAGCGAACGCGGGGAGACGTGCCGACGCGGAACACGTCTATAGAATTACGACCTCTCGGTCTTTAGAATAGGGATTAGTATTGTATAATTATCTAGATGTAAGGAGGTTAGACCGTAGGAAGCTATGGAAGCTTACGCACTTGATCGCGGGGCACGCAGGAGTACACACGAGTTTTGTTCTGATTGTGAAAGTGATATAAAATTAAGAAGCCGCGGGAACCTATTCTGGAAATACAGCTAAGTGTATGTAAGTGGTTACTTCCCAGACGCATTTTCTCATAATATTCATATTGTCATAATAGTTATACTGTATTTTAATAACATACTGATTTAAACCCGTAGTTGAGTTCCTGGCGAAGTGACCACTCTAATTTACAGATATTAATAATATATTATTTTTATGTGTTACGGCTCTGAAGAGTTTTTTGTCTCTCAGTACGTTTTCTCTTCAGCTTTATAGCCTTAGGAACAGTGCTGAGAACTAAGAAATCTGTTACACGGATTTCTCAGTTTAAATAATCAAAGAGTTTCTCATATCATTTTAAAGAAATAAATTATCTTTCACCTCTTTATTCTGCTTTTCCATTTCTTGTCCCAAATAATCTAGAGCATCTAATTAATTTGACCAGTCTTTAGCTCAGTGGTTAGAGCAGTCACCCGGACAGTCGAAGGTCGTGGGTTCGAGTCCCATCGGAGCAAAATGTGGGACGGGTCTGTTTTCCTAATACTGAGATTTTAGTAATACTAATAAGAGCTTATCCTTATTCTATAATAATCTAAATAATCTAACGTAAATATTACAGCTCAATAAAGTTGAATCTCTTTCTCTCTATCCTATTTGTTAGCCATTTTTGACTACTAGAATTGTAAACTTGGCAATCTATTATCTAATTCCACTTTGCTGTCAGTCATTTATTTAATTCCACATCCTAATATAGTAATCCGTTGGCTATAGTGATACCAATACGTTCCCAAACACCGCTTTGAGACCTTTCGCTCATAGCCCGGATTATAGTGAGCTTATTAGTAATTTTGTATTAAGATTTTTAGATAGTTCGTATTATCTGATCCGACCTCTGTTTCTGGTCCGTGAGAGCCTCTCATCCTTTCATTAAAATACCGGTGAGCCAGATCCTAAGCAGGCCTGCAAATATAAAAAAGACAATAGTACATAATATACGGATCCATAAAATATTACAAAAAGGGACGGCTCGTTGCGCAGATCTGATCTGACGCAACACATAAACAAAACCAAAGATTATATAATCGACACAGGAAAGCAGAGCTCTTACGCGCAACTTGGAGGCCCGCATTGCTGCCGGGCGCTATAAGGTTCAGCGTATAGGCCGCTGCCACGGCCCGGGGGCGCGGTGACCTTGCATGGGCTAAGAACTAGGAATAGATACTGAGATCAAATAAATACTGAAGAGGGGCACAACAGACAGGCTGCTGGCGCAGTCCATCTGAGCCCTTCTCTATAATAGTAACTTTTGTTATGTGGTAATACAGCCCACGTTTAATAGTAGATTGCCAAGCCATTACAGTTACCTATCTATCAATCCCATAACTAGACGATCATTACCAGGTACCCTTCAACCCTAACTCATGCACACGCGGGTCGCTTGAGCAACGACAGTAAGTCAGTCAGAGAGAGGGCGGGGGTTCCCATCACAACAGCAATAATATTGAGGATCGTATAGAAGCATTTTTTTTAAATCGCTGTAGTTTTTTAATACGAAGTGATTTTGTGTTTTTTTTGCCTAATCTGCAAAATCGGTCTCGCTCCCGCGCGCGTCGTTTTCTCATTGCTATCTCGCTTCAGCACATTTTTTCCGAGTATCGCCTTAATTTTCAATAATAAAAATTGTATTGTGCATGCAAAAAAGTAAAAATAACTTTTGTACTACTTAATTAAAATTTAAGTGGTGTGCACTGTTTATGTAGTATGCATAACCAAGTATGGTGCAAATACATAACCATTTTTAGCAGTTTTGTAGAAGTTGTAGTATGTAGCATAAAAATACATATTGCAATAGTGGCCTCTGAGATAGCATGCAGATAGCCAAAATTCAGGGTGGTGGGAGGAGGGGAGATGGCACTCAGAATTGATTGGCTTCCTTTCAAGTTGTATACCTCGACGACCTCCATGGCCGAGTGGTGTACGCAACGGTTTTCAAGGTGCCGCTGTCTTAGCAATCCCGGGTTGGGTTCTCGGTCGGGTAAATATTAAAAGCGAACTTTTCAATATTTTCTCGTGTCTAGGTGTTGTAGTAATACCCGCCATTGTTTTCAAATTGCATGTATTTGATGGTGCCGCCAGTGGGAATGGGTCTAGTCATGACTGCTTGTCTTAACGTGTACCTTGTTAAATATTATATTTTATTTATTACTATTTTATATTCGAATGTATGGCACAACTTGCAATTTTCTTATTAGTAAGTTATCTTAATATGAATGAGATGTATGCCCATTAACCTCTTCCGGACCTATGGCGGCTTATGCCGCGGATCTGAAGAAAAAAAAGAGTAGGGGACTCTTTTTTTTCTAACTATTGCAGTTTTTTGATTTTTTGAATGCGGTTTTCGATGTTCAAAAGAGAGATAAACTCATCGTACTGTAAAAATAAACTATAATATGTGATCCGGAAAAATATAAATAAATAAAAAAACAAAAACATTGTTTATCCTTTTATTATATTCTTATTCGATAGGTTTTTTTATGTAGATTCTAAATATTTATACTTTTTATATGTTATTTCATCGATAACTATGTGAAAAAAATTGATTTCGAATGTACCGCACTATTATCATTTGTTTACACAAAGATAGAGTTTGAACGACGATTATAAAAACAAAACATGTCGTAAAACTGTCCATTAGCTTAACTTTATTGCTTTTGCTAATCAGCTACTCATAAATGTAACCAAAGACCTCGTAAAGTCCGTTTTTTTATACTTGAGTTAAGTTGTAAACAAACGGCACTCGATCACAAATCATCACATCTTAAAGAAAACTCACAATATAAGCGGCCACAACAACTTGTAGAAAGTAGTTTAAACGTACACGCATTCATTTTCACTGAAAATTGCTTGTTATCATAGTTAAAAACAATAATTAATTACAAAAATCGTAATTCCAACCAAGTCACTGACCACAGATTATCGAGATGTCATGTAACTTTGACATTTCTTTATAGAGAGGAGAAAAAGTGAATGAAAGAATGATTGGGAACGATGACATTTTTCGGTGGTTTTATATTTTTATTTTAGTAATGTACTTATTCATTGTCTTATGTTTTGATAAAATGTTTTTAATATTTATTTTATACTGCAAATAGTGATGTTCTTTTTTGTTTGATATGGCAGTACTAGCTAAACGAAACAGTTCGTAATTTATCGTTTAAATTAATATTGTTTATCATTAATTTATTTTAAATGCCCGGGCTTCACCTGCGTCTAATGCCATTAATTAGCGCGCTATTTGATATAATACGCAGTAGCCGGGTTTTAGCGCACTAATTCGATACAAAGAGCGCGCTAAGACGCGCATGGCGTTATTAACAATAATAATACGTCGTCGTAATACGTCGTAAAAATATTAATACGTCGGTATTGGTATCTCGCGACATCTAGTGTCGCGAGATCTATAAATTTATCTGTAGATCTACGCAACTTTGGGCTCGCCGACATAATCTTTGGATCTGTACAAACGTAAATTAATATCAAATCCCATTCCCAATAAAGAAAATTTCCCCTTTTTTTGTAGTTCTTATTATTTTTTTGCCATTCGATCCAAGCAGAGGGCCTACCGGCTAAGAATTAAGGATATGGACATGGGCTTAATTTGATATTTACAGCCCATATTATGCCCATATATGTACAAAATACGGGCTTCAATTGTCAAATGGAGCCCATGTCCATATCCATAATTTTTTGCCGGTAGCCTCTATGTTCATTTAAATTAATCACTTTTTACGGTTTATATAACGCGCTTTTATTAACACATAACAACGTTATTTTATTTGTGTTTTTAAAGGATTTTCTAGTTTTTCCGACGTTTCTCAAAGAAAATCCTTAAAAACACAAATAAAATAACGTAATAATGTGTTAATAAAAGCGCGTTATATAATCCGTAAAAAGTGTTTTATTTAAATGAACAGAGAGGCTACCGGCTAAAAATTATGGATTTAATTTGACATTTGAAACCCATAATTATGCCCATATAAGGACAAAATATGTGCTTCAAATGTCAAGTGGAGCCCATGTCCATATCCTTAATTCTTAGCCGGTAGACCCCCTGTTCGCGCAGAAATCTAAGATGTGCGTATCGATACCTTATGGAAAGGATGATGGTATCGTTTCATTTATATTAATAATGACGAAAAAAAAAGATTTTATAAAAACCATCGACTTTGACGGCTGTTATGATTGGTTGTTATTATGACGCTATGTCACAATAACAACCAATCAACAACAAATGCCTCATAACACGTACGCCCTCTGTCGTGATAAAAAGTTAGTTTTCCTCCCCGTTCTAGCAATTTTAATTTTGATTGGGCAACCCAAAATTTGTCAGCATTACGCCATTCTGGCCTGCGATGCGCTTGATGTCATACGTTACCAGTGTGCTCTTACGTTTCTCCTTTTCTAACGACCTGTACCTCTTGTGGATTTGTGCTTGCTTTGTGATTTGGATTGTGATATTCTCTTGGTCTGACGACCCATTGGCTATTCTTCACGGACAACGATATTGCATACGACTGGAGCTTTTGGATATTAACCGATTTTTGATAGTAAGTAACTAAAATTTTTATTTTAGATTATAATAATATTCGTTATAATTATGGAACAGTAAATAAAATCTAGCATGCATTGCTATTCAATGGCACAAACACTAAAGACTTATTCAAAATGGCGGTCCTTGGGCTGTGCATGACCTACGGTCAAAGTGACTAGTATTATTAATTACCTATGACTATCACATCATAGTCTTCATAGTTAATACCGAGGCTTTTTGTTATGATTGATAAATTATCAATATCGATAATAGTATACTTTTGTATGAAGTAATTCATTGGTGGCCGTGCCCCGCTTGGAGCACGGTTCGGCTGACTTCGATCGGGTGCAGGTTGAATGGAAATGCTGTTTATTTCGCGATTTCGTTGTTGCTCCCATAGTAAAAGTTGGTTGTATTGATGCACACATTACATCACTTAAAATATTTGTACTCACTAAAAATTAAGGGTGTGTTTAGATCGATAAATAGATGAAGGTGATACGAAGTTCACCGGGTTCACAACACAAGTATGTAATAATTAACACATTGTCATTTATCATGCACGTGTTTAAAAATATTTATTATAATAAACTGTATGAAATTGATATTTTTGTGATTTATTTTCCCTAAAGTCATACTCCTTATTATAGTACATGTAATCACACTTTAAAATGCGTTTAAATTAAAGCAACACATAAATAAGCATTCAATCATTCATTCATTCATTCAATGTTTCCCAACCCTATCATATGTCAAATTTTATAAGGACGCCATGTTTGTTTACTACTTATCTCAAGTATAGAAAAACGGACTTTAAGTATAACCAGATGTTCGGGAGTGCGATAGCGCGCTCTTAAGTGCTTTGTTTACATAAAAAATGGGCCATATAAAAAAACCCAGGTCCTCCCAAGGTTAAACTATTCGATTAAAACCTCTTGTTTAGTTGAAAATTGTTTACTGTTATATATATGATTACAAACAGACGCCCGCAAATATAGTTTGTCAACGTTTTTTTTAATATAAAGAAATTTTCCCGCAATAAAAGGTACCCTATATGTTGACCCAGGTTATAAGTTATTACTACACAAAATTTGGTAAAAATCCGTCCAGTAGTTTTTGCGTGAAAGGCAAACATACAAACAGTCGTTATCAACGTTTTTTTTAAATATAAAGAAATTTTCCCGCAATAAAAGGTACCCTATATGTTGACCCGGGTTATAAGTTATTACTACACAAAATTTGGTAAAAATCCGTCCAGTAGTTTTTGCGTGAAAAGCGAACATACAAACAGACAAACAGACAAACAGACAAAAAATTTATTATCTATCGTTTTGGGGTCTATATCCTGTACACATCACATAGCAGTAATTTTTTTTTTTTAATATTTCATGTACAGACATTTTTTCCGTTTCTGTTTTATTATATGCATAGATAAAATGTACTAATTAAATTAAGTATTCTCTATTGTGATGGAAAGTGACCTTACTAATGTGTGAAGACGACTCTGTGTGAAATATAACAGGGAGAAAAATATCGCCCTTGACGAGTTTCTTGCCGGTTCTTCTCGCAAGGTCGCCGCCGTAGGATTTGCGAACCGATGGCGTAGCTTCTTTGACGTTCATAAGTGTTGTTAACTCAACCTAAATTGAAAAAAAAAGATAGAATTTTGAATTTTGGTGTCCAATATTTATTTATTTATTAGAATAAAAAATAGTATAGAAAAAACATGACACACATTTTGTATTGAATAGAGTGCAGAATCGAAAACAAGCTTTTTTGTTATCAAGTCATGATTTTGTCAAGCCAATACTATACAGGGTTCAATAGGGGTGCATAGTTATACTTAATTTATTCCAGCCAAAAAAATTTAAAATCACATGACAAATTTTCGCCGTTGCAAAAAATCACAACCCACAAAAGCTTCCTCTCATAAATTAAAACACAATCCTTAGGGCGTGGTGACACTGTCACAAAGAATTTTTGTACCCCGCAATTTTATCATGGTGTACGCGAGTTAACGCCAGCCGCCTGGCGGGTCGCCAAGCCGCCGACGGGGTTTAGTGAAAAATCGAATGGAAAAACTGAATGGGGAAATTCGAGCTTCTGCGTTTGAGCTTGTGGTGTTTATTTTTGAAGGGAAATTTAAAGCCACATTTAAGTTTATCTGCGGGTTAAGTATATAAAATTTCCGGATTTATGTTTGTATTGCGCTGTACTGCGCTGAAACTAAACGCCGATGTGCTTTACCTAACTTATTTTATTTTAATGCTTGACATTTATTCAAACAATTTAACCAAAATAACTAATCGTAACGTATCAATTTGAGGTGCAATTAAAACACTTCATCCTGTATTTTTCTCACATTTCGTATCTTTTACACTTCGTGGTAATATTATGTAAATATTTATTCCTACTCTATAACAAAAGTAGATATAGTCTATAGCAGGGGGGTCTCATCGCGAACAAAAAAAATAAGTTCAAAATTGTCTCAATAGATGGCGATACGTGTTTCGCTTACGGTTTTATCATATCAAATAAAACGAAAAACCACAATAAAAGCCACTGGAAAGTGTCATAAATTTACTGTCATATTTAAAAAAGAATCGATTTACAAAATGTTCGTATTTACAATACTATTTGGAGCATTTTAGAAATTCAATAATATCAATACCTTTCTTGCCCGCAAGCATACTCGAAAGCACTTAGCTTATGCTTTACGCTCGCTTAGTTGTGTGATACCTGCTATTCAACACTAGATGGCTCTCGTGGCGCTCGTATAAAGTTTAAAGGTCGTAATAAACCCTGGGAATTGTAATTCGTAAAGAAGCTTTTGAAAAATATTTTTTTAACTATCGCAGATAGGATAGGATATTAAATAATCCACAGATTACGATAGAATGTTATCATATTATTTTATTTGCCTTAACGCGCTACTCGCCGCTAGAAGGCGTTTTTGTGATGGCGAAGTATTAAGGCCGGTACACACGTTCAAGCAATGTCTGCTTCACCAAATCTAGTCGGCGCTACACGCGTTCCGATTTGGTCAGGCCCCAGGCCGCACCAAGCTGTGGTTGCATGTGTTGCCAGCCACTGCTAATCTCCCAAAATTAATATTATTTTTGAATACTTAAAACATAGATTTGCCTCCAATAAATAGATTACAAACAAAATATTTCCGGTTTTTTATTGTTTAAATTATTATAATAATTCTATTTCATTATTTTTTAATTTTCTGTTATTTTCATTAAGATGTCGTGGTACGAATTACCACCAATTATCTAAGCCCATTTTAATTTCATTAAGAAACTGTATCATGGAAAACTTGATAACGGATAAATATATACTTAAATACTTTTTGTTTGTAAATACATACTTAATATACATTGTAAACACCCAGACCAAGACAAATAGACATGTTCATGCACACAAACATTTGTCTTGTTCGGGAATCGAACCCGAGACCGCTGGCGCAGAAGGTGGGTAGCCTACACCTGCGCCAAATCGGTCGTCAAATCTGATGGATCCGATCCGAACTTATTGATGTGGTGTTATGCCTTTTTTATATTAATTAAGTTTTACGACAAAATGCGAGTTATTAAATAAAATAAACAAAAAAAAAATTATATAATAATATTTGCATAAATGGACAGATTAAAACCTTTTGTTCGTTTAGTCCTACGCAAAAGTAATGAAAGAGCAATTAAATTGAATCCTCTGAAAATCCCTTAAACCTCGGACGACTACGCTACACTCGTCCAGGAGGGCTATCGGCTAAGAAATATTATGGAAATGGGCATGGGCTTCAACTGTAATTTGAATTCCCTATTTTGGTAGATTTTTGCTGCTTTGTTCTATTGAACGTTGCTAGCTAGCAATTATTATACCCGACGTCACTAAAGAGGGAACAGATAGCGGCAATTTTTTTTTATAAAATTAACCTAAAGTTCGGAAAAACGTATGAATTTCATATCCATAAAGTTACGCGGTAGCACCCCAGATTTGGTTCGGAGCGCAAATTGGCGGCGCGGGGCGGTCGGATCGGAATGTGTGTACCGGCCTTTAGGACGTTTGTGCACTACACTGAATTTTACCGATCCGGAAAAAAACGGATGCTTGTATTTTAATAATTAATTATTATAAATAATTAGAATTTATTTATTTCGTGTAGTTTAGGGTTCGAAACATTGAAACTACACGAAAAAAAAAATCTTACTATTATAAATGATTAAATTATTAAAATACAAGCATCCGTTTTTTTCCGGATCGGTAAAATTCAGTGTAGTGCACAAACGCCCTTAGGCGGCGGCGTTGCCAGCCCAGCACCTCTGTCTCCGCGCGGGTTGTTCGCGAGTGTGCGACGCGAATTGGCAACGTCGCGGTCGGTCGTCGTCGCACAACACAACACAATTTCGTAATCTAGCGGGATTTAGTTCAAAATATTGTCCCAAAGATCTATTAATTTATTGGTGTGTATTTATTAACCCCCGAAGCAAAAAAGGGGTGTTATACTAGAAGTTTTTAACCCCCGCCGACGCATAAGGAGGGGTGTTATAAGTTTGACGTGTGTTTGTATCTGTCTGTCTGTCTGTCTGTCTGGGGCAACGTAGCTCCTAAACGACTGGACCGATGTTGATGCGGTTTTTTTTAATTGAAAGCTAAATTAATCAAGATGGTTCTTAGCCACGTTTGATGGAAATCTATCTGACCATTTATGGAGATGGTCAACTGCCTGCCGAAACGGTAAAAGGTACTCTGTTGGTTTAATTCTAATAAATTAAACAAAGTGTTGATTCTACTGAATCTAGTTTTTCGTTGTTAATTAGAATTTTCACAGGTACCTACCTACCTAAGTAGTCTGTCTGTAACTCTGTAGGTACATTCGGCTAAGAAAAAAGAATGCACTTTGTTTTTATTAGAATTAAACTAACCGAGTACCTACTTGTGACAGTGCTTTGTTTACAATGTCGAAATTGGTTTTGTTTCTGTCTATGTTAAATATTATAGAAGTAGGTATCATCTGCAAACAACACAATATCACAGAAGCTTTTTGCAAAACTGTGCCTTATTGCTCTATTATAAGGCATAAATTTGTAGGTATGGCTATTAAGTTACGGCAGAATATTTTTACCTGTTAAATTACCTACCAATAGTGGCAAGATTTTTCTTTTTTCTAAACAGATAGGTACTGGTGGTAGACTAGACACTTCCTTAAAATAATGTACCTCTTCGATTTATATTAATCGAAGATGTACCTACCTACACCCTGGGCAAATTTAGGTGCAATAAAAAAATGGTACTTACCTAGCAAAAACATTTTTTCTGTCTGTATGTAGGTACCTACCTATACTAAACTTTCATTATTCGTAGTGCCTAAACGGATCAAGCGATTTTAATGCAGTTTTTTAGGGTTCCGTAGCCCAATGGCAGAAAACGGAACCCTTATAGATTCGTCATGTCTGTCTGTCTGTCTGTCTGTCTGTCTGTCTGTCTGTCTGTCTGTCCGTCCGTCCGTATGTCACAGCCACTTTATTCCAAAACTATAAAAACTACACAGTTGATACTTGTTAGGTATATGTATTCCGTGAACCGCTTTACGATTTTAATATAATAATAAAAAATAAAAACAAATTAAGGGGGGCTCTCTCCCCATACATAGAACTGAAACTGAAAAATATTTTTTTAATCAAATATATTCGTGTATGGTGTCTATAGATAGGTCTTTGAAAATAACATGGAGATTTCTTAAATCATTTTTTCTCAAACTCAATATTTTGAAAGATAGAGCCTTCCAAAGTGGTAAAATGTGTGTCCCCCCCCCCCCCCTCTAACTTTTGAAATAAAAGAATGAAAAATCTAGAAAAAATATATGCTGTAGATTTTAATAAAAACTTTCAACGAAAATTGGTTTGATCGATACATAGTCAGTACTTTTTGAGATATAACACATTTTCAAAAACCGCAAATGTAACTTTGTCATTCATACAAAAACTATGAAAAACAAAGTTATATTTTGCTGACAAAAAATTATGTTGGAATTTTGGCAAGGTAGGTATAGGCAATCGGTACGTTAAGTGTGTACGGAACCCTTCATGGGCGAGTTCAACTCGCACTTGGCCGATTTTAGGTTTTTTATTTTGTATGTAGGTAATTTAAAAAGGAAGATAGGTACTAAGAAGCCCTACACTGGGATTCTATTAAATAATAAATGTAATTTCGATATAAATCTTTACTGCGGCACCATGGCCGATATATTCTATATCTACTACAACACGCGACCGCGGAATCGTCTGGACTCAAACAAACTACTCGCGTAGGTAATGACAATCCATTCGATATTTTGAATACTGATTTAAACATAAATCAACCATAGACAATGCAAGGAGGTATCATATCCTAACAATATGATACCACAGTACTTATAAAAATAAAATTTAAGAAACTTAAAAACCCACGACTCAAAAAATACTTACAAATGTAAAAAGATAAAATTTCTCTCTCGGTCGGGGGACCCTCAACGTATAATTATAGGTACCCTTTTAGTACCTACCTAGGTAGGTACTTCTATTTTGTGGTCCCCCGATTAAGAGAGATTTTATTTTTTTACTTTTTCAAGTTTGTTTTATGTTGGGGGTTTTTAAATGTTTTTCTTTATGAACTGCTTAATACGACGGCATATTTTTTCTGTTTTCACGACGGCATATTTAAAAAAAGATGCAAATATTTATATAAGAAGCAAAGAGTCACTCTCATTGTGCTTTTTGCAGCGTTAGTTTATGTGAGTTACGATTACAAAGTGATTATAAAATCACTAGCACTCATTAGTGTGAAAAATGGAAAATGAAGTAAGTATTTAGAAAAAATCGACCGATATTTTGGCATCTATTATTAGGTACCTTTAGGAAGACCCCTGGACGTAATTTATTTGTATTTCTTTTCAATGAGCCCAAAGGCATTTAAATAGATTGTATTAAATAAAATAGTAGTTTTGACCAGTACTTATACTGTTTCCGCCTTGACCACGTAGAGGTAGGTACTCGTAATTTATGTTATTTACGAATTTGCATTTTCATTTCAATTTATAATCAAGATTTTTAAAAGAATTGATTAAAGTAGGTGTAGGTACTTAGGTACATGGATATTTCAATAAATTCTAAAGAAAATCTTTTATTTGAATTCTCAAGATATTCAGTACCTATAAAAAGTTTGTAAAAAGTATGATATCACGCTTTGTGGTGTGGTTAAGAATGGTTCTAATTCAAATTATCTTTCTCAATATCTGGAATACTTAAACAAATAGTGCTCATTCGCTGAACAACCTTCCTTAGGCCGCTATATTCGTATATCTTAAACTTTATCTGGGCTCTTAAAGGACATCAGATGTACCAGACTTTAGATTATTGTAGGTCAATATAAAATACTAATCACGCTGAACAACTTCCCTTAAGACGCTATATTTATATATCTTATGGTTTAGCTGTGCTGCTAGGGTTCGACATCAGGTGTACCAGACAGACCTTCGATATTATTACGTCAATAGAGCGTACCGGAATCGGAAGTGTGTCGAGCAGGGTAGCGTACCTGATACTCAGATTATCGAAACGATATCCGACCTTGACACACGACGATGTCGAAGTGGAGTCTATGTATGAGGAGATCTCTAAAGCTTAAAAACCCACTACACTGTTGTGATGGGGGATTTCAATGCAAACTTGGGGCAACGTTGCGGTGATGAGCTGAGAGTGGGGCAATTTGTATTTGGGCAACGGAACGATAGAGGCCAGATGCTGGCAAACTTCATAGAGAGGGAGTACCTGTATATGACGAACTCCTTCTTTAGGAAGCCCGTAAGTTGCAAATGGACCTGGATCAGTCCGGACGGTAAAGTAAAAAACGAGATCGATTTTATCATGTCGACGAAGAAGCACATATTCAATTATGTCAGTGTGATCAACGCTGTTAAGACAGGAAGCGATCACCGTATGGTGAGAGGCACATTGAATATCGATGTCAAGCTCGAAAGATCGCGACTGATAAAATCCACGCTCCGACCAATACCGGCTCAAATTCAAAACCCCGAGTGCTTTCAGCTCGAGCTTCAAAACCGCTTCGAAGCCCTTGAGAATAGCATTTTCTCAAAAGCAAGCACACTTTCCTCCCCAACAGCCATCGGTTCTCCGCGCTATGTGTCCCACCCACTGCCACTTCAACGATGCAATCCACAGAACACGGAAAAAAATTCAGGTTCTGTGATGCAATCCTTCGAGCGATTTTGGTTGTTTTAGTTCTCCTGCGGATCTCATCGTTTCTGATTTGATCGAGCAGGGAAAATATCAAGCATCACTCTCTCCATTTCTCGCTGGGTGACTTTGAGCCTTATGAGACCCATAGTAAAAGACCACGTCTTACTTCCATATATCATTAATGGCAACACCCACTGGTCAAAGACTTTCGTCTTGAGCCATTGAGGTATTAAAATCGAAAAACCCGTCCCATCGGAGCTGGTTGTGAGACGGGTCGATTTTTTCTAAATACTTCATTTTCCATTTTTCAAGCATCACTGAGATCTACGAGCATTGTGTTCAGGTCTTCCAAGGTCTCAGCCATAAGAACTACATCATCGGCATACCGTAAGTGTGTTAAGTACTCGCCATTGATGTTGATGCCGCATTCTTTACAATCCAGAAGCTTTAAAATATCCTCCAACGCAGCTGTGAACAGTTTCGGAGAGATGACGTCTCCCTGTCTCACACCTCGCTGTAGTTGGATAGGATTAGAGCTCTGGTTCTGTAATCGGACTGACATGGTGGCATTTTGGTATAAATACCTCAGCACCTCGATGTGGACTATGGTACTATAACCTTTCCGGAACCCGGCTTGTTCGGGAGGTTGGAAGTCGTCAAACCTGCGAGCGAAACGATTCGTAATGATACTCTCGAAAATATTTTATAGATATGGTTCAGAAGCGAGATGGGTCTGTAGTTCTTCAAGAGATTCAGACAAGATTCCTTCTTGAAAAGTTATTTTTGTCATTCTTATGTCTGTCATGTAGTTTTACTCAGCTTTCTAATCTGAACACTGATTAATGAAATATAATTATAACTTTTTTATTTAGCATAAAAAAATACAATTGAGAACTAAAGCTACATTACTTACACTTATAATATGTGTCAGCGTGACATACAATGTAGATAATTATGAATTAATTAAATACTTAAATACTCTTATGATAATATGGTTATTTCATCATCATCATTACACAGCAAGTTAAATGAAAAGCTTGTAAAACAAAAGTTAATGTGTTGTTTTAATAAAAAAGGGCCACTAATTTCAGCAAACTTGAAAATTCCTGATTCCCGGGAATGAAAAAACCCGGGAATCCCGAAACCCTAGTCACAATGGGTGTTTTCACATTGGACGATAACGACACCGACACGATATTCATATATCGTCAGCTCGGACGACAACGATATCGTCCGCCGATGGGCGTTTTCACATTGGACACCGACACGATATTCATATATCGGGACGATATCGACCGCCGATATCGGGACGATATCGTCGTCCGCCGATATCGGAACGATATCGGTATGTGACACGATAACCAGCAGCTTGCTATGCGGTTAGTCACAGTGGTCCAGCAAAAGTATCCGCGCGATTCGAGGTAATAATGGCAGCAGTGTAGTTAGTTACCTACGTTTGCTTTAAGCTTTATATTTATTGCGAAAAAAAATGATATCGTTAAAGAACATTTTAATTATTTATTTTAAAAAATAATAGCGCCTTGAAAAATGCAGCCAAAAAGTAAGAAATAACACCTCTAATACTGTATTCACACTAAATAACATAAGTGCTTTAAAGTCGGACGTGAACATGTACAATTTTTTTGGATTTTTTTTTGAAGGCGCTTTTTTTTATAATTAAGTATGTAAGTAGTAAGTTTCTGTCTTTTAGTGCATCATGCTGGCAATTTTCGTGTATCCTGCTAAAAAAATGGGTACCTATGTTAGGATGTGCACATAAACTGCATCAATCAAAAATACTCTTCTGATGAAAACCGTATCAAAATCGGTTCAACCATCTGTGAGGTAATCACGGAAAAACATACATATTATGTAAATACGGGTCAAACCTCCTTTTTTGAAGTCGGTTGTTATACCAAAACCTTCTCCTAAATGTAACAAATACTTATCTGAAACCGCATCTCGCGGACAAACATTCATACCTACAAAAAATAACGAAACATTATCCTAAATGTAACAAGTACTTTACAACAAAACACAGGTCAAACTGAGAAGCTTCTTTTGTTTTTGAACTCGCTTAAAATTATTACTATCTATCAATTATTGTCGACATAACGTACTCAAAATAGAAGGGAGAGGTGAGGCGGGAGGAGACCCACCTCCTCTCTCTAGTCCACCGATCAACAAGCAGGCATCGTCGCGGAACTCACACCTAGCAAACCAAGCCACTGGCGCTACGCTACCTAGCGGTGGTTTCTAGCGTAAAAACCCAAAAATGCAGTAAATAACAGTTATACTGTAAATAACGCTTGGTTATTTTCATTACTAACCGGCTTCGCATCTCCCGCACTTGTGTTGCCACCGATATCGGCCCGCACGACAATCTCAACAATTACACTAGTGTAACAAAACAGTGTAACCACGGGTCCGAAGTGAATCTGTCGACGACGATATCGTTGACTGTAACGACACAGTGTGAAAGCATTTAGTAGTGATTGTATCAAACTGCCATTCCGACGATATCGTGCCGATATCCTGTCGGTCCTGTTATCGTCCAATGTGAAAACGCCCGATATCGGAACGATATATCGGTATGTGACACGATAACCAGCAGCTTGCTATGCGGTTAGTCGAATTGCGCTAGCAAAAGTAAGCGCGCGATTCCAAAAGTTTAACAGAATATACGAGGTAATAATGGTAATATTTTTAAGTGCACCATGCAGGCAATTTTCGTGTAGTCTGCTGGTAAATAGGTACTTACCTAAACAGGATAGGATGTACATACACATAAACCGCATCAATAAAAATACTCGTCTGATGAAAACCATATCAAAATCGGTTCAGCCAAACGTGAGATAATTACGCACAATAACATAGGGACATGAATGTACACACGGCGGCACATCGGTCTGATGTGCCGCCGTGTGTACATGCGCGGGTCAAACTGAGAACCTCCTTTTTTGAAGTCGGTTAAAATACTAAAACCATTTCGAAAATGTATTAAATACTTAGGTAGTTTTCTGAAAACCGCATCTCACGGACAAACATTCATACATGCTGGTCAAACTGAGAACCTCCTTTTTTTAAGTCAGTTAAAATACCAAAACCTTCTTTTATATGTAACAAATACTTTTCTGAAAACCGCATCTCGCAGACAAACATTAGATAAGTACATGCGGGTCAAACTGAGAACCTCCTCTTTTGAAGTCGGTTAAAATACCAAAACCTTCTAAATGTAACAAATAGGTACTTTTCTGAAAACCGCATCTCGCGGATAAACATACATAGGTACTTACATACGGGTCAAACTGAGAACCTCCTTTTTTGAAGTCGGTTAAAATACTAAAACCTTCTCGGAAATGTATTAAAAAGGTAGTTTTCTGAAAACCGCATCTCACGGACATACATACATACATACATACATGCTGGTCAAACTGAGAACATCCTTTTTTGAAGTCGGTTAAAATACCAAAACCTCTTATATGTAACAAATACTTTTCTGAAAACCGCATCTCGCAGACAAACATTAGATACATGCGGGTCAAACTGAGAACCTCCTCTTTTGGAGTCGGTTAAAATACCAAACCTTCTAAATGTAACAAATAGGTACTTTTCTGAAAACCGCATCTCGCGTACAAACATACATACATACAGGTCAAACTGAGAACCTCCTTTTTTGAAGTCGGTTAAAATACTAAAACCTTCTCGTAAATGTAACAAATACTTTCCTGAAAACCGCATCAAAATCGGTTCAGCCAAACGCGAGATAATCGCGGACAAACTACCTACCTACTTAATTTACTATACCTTGAAAATAAAGTACCTACTTACTTAGGTAGGTAGGTACCTACTAAAATCGACTCGTCTCTCAACTATCTCCGATGAGACTCGAATCCACGACCTTTCACTGTCCGGGCGAATGCTCTAACCACTGAGCTACGGAGTCATTGTTTTTTCTGATACTTCATTTTCAATGTTTAATAAAATAGGTATTATTTTCTACTTATGTACGGTCGAACCAATTGAATCGCAATCCATTTTGCTAATTTGTTTGAAAACGCAAAACTATAAAGGTAAATGTCAATGTGAATTAGTTTGAGTTTCAATAATTATCTGTTTTAGAAAATGAACTTTCGGTGGGTAAACTACCCAATCGATTAGTTCGACTGTAACTTACTGTACTTTAATTAAAAAACTATAAAAGGCTTGTTCGGGCAAAGGTATATAATATAAGAACGGAGAAACGGGAGGCGCTAGAACATCGTTTCACATCACAGCAACGCGGGTCGGTCCGTACGGCAAGACTATTGGTAGGTACCTATTCTACCGAATCCGGTGTGTGAAAGAGCTGTGTAACCAGCCTAACAGATTTTAAAATTCTGTAAGGTTGCGATTTAAACTTGTTGACATTGACACTGACTTTTAAAGTATTGACGCTTGCAAACAAATCATTAGCAAAATGGGTCATGCCATGATTCAATTGGTTCGACTGTACCTACCTTATCAACTAACATCACATCATCGGCATCGGCAAGTTGCATTGCAATGCAACGCGTGCGTGTTCATGTTCATGTACGCTACGCAACCCGGTAAAGTAGCACTCAATAAAAAATAAGTCTTACGTATACTATTTTTAAAGTTTGAATTCGCATATATACGCGGTTACTAGCGCCACCTTTTGTCCAGGGGCTTAAAACAGTTCGTTACATGACTAACGCTATCTGTTGACGGGAAGCGAAAAACGGGCTCGGTTTACAAAGCACAGCTCCCTTCAATAGCGACCTCTAGCGAAATAAAAGAGGAAACTAAACTGCCCGCAAGTTTTTGCCCGCTAGGGACGGTCACATTTCTTGTATGGGATGAGGCATCTGTACTAGTATAGTATTATATTATCTGTGGTCATAGTATTATATTATCTGTGTCTATAGTAAGAACCAGCACAGGAAAATAGCAAATGTCGTGCCGGCCGGCGTCTACTCATTAAGACTTTTAACGGTACATTAACCGAATTATTACCCGACTGCGACAGAAGTCGGGTTATGTTTTTTTCGAGTATGTGTGTATGTAGATTTCTATGTTCACTGCTACGGCCTAAACGGTATGAAGGATTTTGACTTATGAGGTGTCGTTAGATTTTGTCTTGATAGCGCTAGTGACACTGGGTACATAAAAAATAACAAAAACAAAATGGCGGATTTTCGAAGGCATTATTTTATTATAAAAAATAACAAAACCTTTTAAAAAACAAAAACGCAACCGCAAAAAATCAACCACAAAAATGGGAAAACACGCTTTTTATTTTCGCATTGCAGTTATAAACCCTGACTGCAATGAAAAATTAAAGACTTGTTTTTCCCTTTTTAGTGGTAAATTTTTGCAGCTGGCTTGTTTTTTTGGTAATTACGTTTTTTTAGAAATATAAATCGAGATACGTGCTGGTACACCACGATCACTCTTATACAAATAATATAATAAAAGTACAACTTGCTGCTATTGAAAAAGTGGTGGCTGTCTAAGTACAATAAACTACCACTTTATAAGAGCCAGCACGGGAAGCGAGTAAGACATGCAAGGCACCGTGCGAACTGGCTTAGCCTTCTGGGCGACCAGGTGAATAATGCATGTTGTAGCTAGCTCGGACACCACGTGCACTGGCAGTCACGGGGACGGATCCCTGAATAAATACCACCCCCAAACAAAAGACGGGGATCATTTGAAAATGCTACTCATGGGCTACTGAAAAAATTTTGCTGAAAACAAAAGACTGAGTAGGTTTTCGGAACCTATTGGATCTTCATCTTTTTTACAAGCTTTTTATTAACTTTTTCTCTTTATTTTAATTAGGAACTTTGTTTTACAAAAAAACATGTCAGTTTCATCGAACCGAAATAAATTAGAACATACAGTGTTACATTTCTTGTGTCATCCTACTACAGCGATGGGCGTTGAATCAACGAACGGTTTAAATAGACGGTTTACGTTCAATCCACGCTTCGACGGTCTATAGTTCATTCGTGAACTAGTTGAATTCATAGAAGACTAATCTGAGAGTCCACAGCGTTCTTATCTACTGACAACGCGACGAGCGACGACGCGAAACGTAGCGTTCGTTGAGTATCGTCGGACAAAGCAATTTGGACCTTAAGTATAATATGGCGTCGGAGTTGATATTTTAGTGTCTATACACGTTCCGATCCGACAGCCGATTTGGTCTGCTCCCAGACCAAATCTGCGCTACACACGTTCCGATTTGGTCTGTTCCGACCAAATCTGCGCTACACACGTTCCGATTTGGTCTGGGAGCAGACCAAATCGGCGGTCGGATAGGAACGTGTGTAGATGCTATTTGTAATTTTTTTTAGACTTGTTAGAGTGAAAAGGCAAGAACATTCTGATATTGCGCAAAAGAGTACGTCGATGTACTGGCTAAACGATGCAGTGCAGGATGAACTTATTTTGTAATTGCAGTTCATTCGACTGTCAAATAATGCGTAAAACTAGACTAACTAAAGACACCGTCGAAGCATCGCGCCCGTAGACTAGACCAGATTTAGACGCCGCGTTTAAGTCGATTGAATTGAACGCCTTCCATTACCGCGTCGACTAGTCGACGAATTCAACTAATTGATCGACTAGTCGATGGACGGTAATGGACGGTCTAGTTTCGTTAACGAAAAATACGTCGACGACCCATCTCTACATAACTATCCCTTACTGTTTATAACGACAAGCTATGCTATAAAGCATCTTGGTTTATTAACTTGCCATGTTATTTATTAGTTAGTTAGTTAGTGGAGGACAAATCTTGCAAGCTTAAGTTGACCCACTTCCCAGTATCCGATTGAGCTGAAATTTTGTATACAGCTTTGGTTTAAATGATAATACAATATTTAAGTACAGTCAGCAAAAAAGCTTGTCATGAAAATTAAATTTTTACTAAAAACTTATTGTGATTTTATCTTGACTCTTTGCTACAATAACGTAATGTATACTCCATACTGCTATAGTAGGTATATGATCTATCACTTTAATAGAACTCTCAAGTAAATACTTATAAAACACATCATGTACCGTCGAAACTAGCTATTACACACCCGTTTAGTAAGAAGTAGCTCAGGAAAATAGCGACTTAGACATGTGCGGCATCGCACCGTGAACTGGCTTAGCCTTCTGGGCGTCCAGGTGAATAATGCATGCTGCAGCTAGCTTGGACACCGCGTGCACTCGCGGCCACAGGAACGGGCCACTGAATAAATATCACCTGGTAAACAAAAGACGGGGAACATTCGAGAGACGGAGCTGATTTTTGGAGGCATTGGGGTTTTCGTCTATATAGTACTATGATTTCTATTCTGATAAATAAATACTTGTGATTCAATAAAGCATATTTAAAAATCCTATAAAGCTCAACAAATTATCCGGAAGGTATAGGCAGCCGTAGCCATAACCTTATTAGCCGGCAGGTTAGCGACTCGTAGTCACTTATTGTAGAAGATGTGGCTGTTAGATCTTATAAAAGTATTCCAGGTTCATTTCTTTTAACATAAAATCGAAAATGGCTACAAGCAATAAAATCTAGTACTGTACCCCTTAAAATGCTCTGCATTGCACCACTTGATACGGAATCTGTCCGTGCGAAGATTGAGTCTGAGTGTGCTAGAAAAACCGAATAAATCCGATCCTATCACTCGCGGATTTCCGGAAGCACTAACAAAAGTTTGGAACTTCATCTGGAGGCAGTGCTCGGAAAATACTAGAATATTATAATGCGATTATTTTGTATTTTAAAAGAAGATGGCATGGAGTTGACAGGTATATTATATATTTATATTTCTCTATGATTGACATTTAAAAAAACAAATTAGATAGCAAAATAACATTATTTCTTTTTAAATGTAGTATTTCTGAATGCATTTTTCACATAGTCAATACTCAATACTCAATAATATTATACATAAAAGGTGTATAAAACTAATATTAAAATTGTTTCTGGTACCATAACGCAGCATAATGCTTGGCTTGTGAACAGCGCTGATCTTCCGTAGTTTTGGGGCTGAGAGCCAAATTAACCAGCGGGAGCCAAATTTGAACATGTAATATTCTTTGCTACCTCCCGTGAATGATTTCCTAATACTAGTACCAAAAAAAACATGTCTATCGATTTGTAAGGTCTACGAATCGCCGCCGTCGCTGTGGGGTTAGAGAACCGAGTGCGTAGCTTCTTTGCCATTTAACAAGAGCTTATCGAATAAATTATATTGAAATCTGAATTTCATTTTCTTAAGTTCTTTGCCGGTGTCACGCTAATAGTTTCTTGCATTTTATGCCGGGGCTTCACCTGCGTGACGCCTAACGGCGTTAATAACGACGCGTCTTAGCGCGCTAATTGTATCAAATTAGTGCGTTAAGACACGGCTACACCTGCGTATTATATCAAATAGCGCGCTAATTAACGTCATTAGACGCAGATGAAGCTCGGGCATTAAAGAAAATTCATTAGTATTTGCTGTGAAAATTATTGATTTTTAATACTGGCTGCGATCTCAACTCAAGTCTTTGATCTCTGACTCGATGCAATTAACCACTCGACTTTATTTGAACCGTTTATCAGCAGAATTTTTAAACCGATATTCCTTTAGGAACAAGTACCATGCCAGAAATATAAACACGTAAGCACAGCTTTAAAGTAAAAATGTTTTACGATAAAAGTGTCCATGTCTATCAATTATAAAGGTCTGCGAATCGCCGTGGGCTATTATACAAGCTGCGCGCCCGACTCTTTGATCGGTGAGTGTACTCGTTTGAATTGACAACTCGACTCGATTTAAATCGATTATCATTCGTTTATTTTCGATTCATCGCTCCGGGAAACGGACTTTGTGATGTTGCAGTTTTATTTGGATTATTGCAACATCGTGTTTGGGGGACTTTATTTGATCAGGATAAGGTATCTGTTGAAGGTAGGTATGTTCTTATGTATGAAACAAAACACTTATATGTGCCGTTATTTGTTTATATAGATTAATATTAAAAAAAACAAAATTTCTTTTGATTTATAAGTTGTTTCTCGTACACGACTAATAAATCGTAAAATGTTTGTACTCATTAAAAATTAGTAGTGTTATTTATTAATTCTGTAAAATTTATAAACTGAGTGTATATAATATTTTAAAATGTGGTTACAGTTAACAAAACCTTTTGCACTTAGGTACATCAGCAAAAACCTTATGTAACTTAAACATTTTCCTCAACCGAATCCTAGGTCCTGTACTTTTTTCCCTAAAACTGGAGCTAATTTCAGGCAAGTGCCGAGCTATGACTACCGAACGATATTTGCGAGGGAAGAGGGATTGCATTCCCTCCTCCCGTAATAGCTTCCGCCACAGTCTGGTTTAGGGCACCGCAGGATGACAAACAGTTTGGGAAAGAAAAAACATTGGAGTACAGTTATGTAATACAGCGGGCGAGCTCACATGCAGTCAAAATAAAAAGAGGAAATAATTTTTGCTACAGAAATATCAATATATTTCTGTGTAAAAAGCAGCTTTATTTAAATGACCATAAAATGAGCATGTTTGTATGAAAGTAGAGCAAGTAGGTAATTACCCGGTTTTTCAGCAAAGAGGTTTATGATAAAAAGTTTTTCTTTCTTTACGGGAATCCAAACAGACCAGTCTAAGCCCCAAGTTAAGGTATAAAAAAATCAGATTTCAGTCTATTCTCATATTTGTTTCATACGGAACCATACATTACGTGTCATTGGTCATCTTTTTCTCTCTGCAAACAGTGTTTGGTGGGGGCCGCGCGTCAAAGAGTCGACATCAAAGTGATGAAGTGTACGCAGCCTTGATGTAGTTAGCCTTCAGGGTGTTGTGCTTACGAATACATTGGGATTGGAGGGGATGAAAAATGAGGAGTTGCTATGCAAAAATGGACTTTAACGACTTGGGTGGATGTTTAAATGTTTTAATTAAAAAATACGGATGGTGAAACCGGCCGGTTTTAACTCATTCGGTGCTTTGTATTGCACTGCTGATGATGGTTCGAGTGGTGGCGAAACACGTAGGTACTTTTAGTTAGAGTGATGGGTGTAATTTTAAGGATTGTTTTTTTGCATTGCATATATTTGCAGGCTTTGCAATTTTCATAAGTAAGCTAAATGTAAGTATACTTTCATCCTAAGGAAACTTAAATCATAGATGGCAGTCTTTTTAAATTAAAATAAAATATTAAAAATATAAAAATAAAATGTCTAAAATGGCCGAGCATAAAAGAGCCCACTTCAAAGGTGCGCTCTTATTTTATTAATGTCATTCGGTGCCATATTTGCGTTATGTTTTAATTCGGGACGCGTCATCTAGTGGTATTGATCGAAGGACTCGGGCCTAAATGTTATATCTATTTATTTTATTTTTTATTTTGTTTTATTCAGAAAAAACAGTATTTTTACATTGATGTTAATCTAAACATAATAAATTGTTATTATGAGAAAAATCTTATAGACCTACAGTCACATAAAACTTAATAAATAATACCTACTTAATAAAACTTCCAAAGGCTTTCTCCAAGTTTTTACCGGTGCCATCTGTTGATAAGGCAAACAAGGAAATATTTCTCTACGTAAAATAAATTTAACACCATTGAAGGCGAGACGTTTCTAACTTAATAATTTTTGCCGTCTCTTTGATACAGCGACAGTACTCCTTTGTTAAAACTCTCTACTTGAATTTAATATATGCAGTCAAGATTTATATTCCCGTCAAAATGCATTCCACGTTTTATGAAGCAGTATTTCAGAAACAGTTGAAAGAAATAAAACTCTGATTTTATTACTGCTGAAAAGTTTTAAGTTTAAGTATTTATTTTACACCACTAAATTTTAATTAGTACGAAGATTTTAGGGGATGATAGTGTCCATCAATACGAAAATTTTTTACTATGGGGCCAACCACGGAAACGCGAAAAAAGAACAGCTGCTCCATACAAAAAGTACTACATCGACTTGACTGAAATGTATCTAGTGGTATAATGATCATAATCACTACATGTAAACTGTGTGTTAAGTAAACTTACGACATTAACCCCCGAATTCTCGAACGCAAATCAAATTTGGGAGCGTCTCAAACATCATGGCATCTCTTTCATACGTTTGACATTTAAAGCGACAGGGCCATGCTTGAGACGCTCCCAAAGTTAAAAGTAGCGTTCGAGTATTCGGGCATATACCTCATTGTTGCCAAAGCATTGTTTATGACGTCACGTCCCGTCCGCCACACAAAATGGACGATCGCTGTTACCGGAAGGTTCTATCGAGCGGAGCTTCTATACCTTATAGATTTAGATTAAAAAACCATGTTATTAATAATAGCTTCAGGGACGATAACCATACTTATATTATACACTAGCGGCCGCCCGCGGTTTCACCCGCGTGGTTCCCGTTCCCGTGGGAATATCGGGATAAAAAGTACATATAAACCTTCCTCTTGAATCACTCTATCTATTAAAAAAAATCGCATCAAAATCCGTTGCGTAGTTTCAAAGATTTAAGCATACAAAGGGACATAGGGACAGAGAAAGCGACTTTGTTTTATACTATGTAGTGATGCGAAATAGTAGATTGTACAACAAGTGCATAAAACATACCATTTTACCCGAGACGTATATATCCACCCGAGCCGTAGGCGAGGATGGATAGTCAATTCGAGGGTAAAATGGGTTTTATGTACGAGTTATACACTCTGCTTTTCACTTCGAGTGTGAGGAAAATAAATTACAATATTGCAAAAAAGAAAAAATAAAGACTTCGCCATATTGGCGGGAAAACTTTTTTTTTTTTATACGTGGAAGTGGCAGCACAGTGACTTAGCATAGATCGTAGTCCATAATGCTCTTGAAATACTTATTTCTTACAAAACTTATTTATTTAGTAATTTAACATGGATTATGTACAAAATTTAAGTGTAAATAAAGTGAAAATATTTTTTTCACTTCTCATGCTCGTAAAGTTCGTCTTTATGTTGGGTATAGGCTGCATAAAATCGCTTTTTATGCTCTAGTGCATAAAGTAAAATCTTCGTCTAAGTCTCAGACTCTAAGACAAAGGTCGTCAGGTAAACAGTCACACACGCAATTAAACTTCGTTAAATAAACTTGTTATTTCATTCTGTTCCTTTAATTTTGTACACAATCCATGTTAAATTACTAAATTAATAAAACTAGGCAAAATTAATGAGTTTTGTAAGAAATAAGTATTTCAAGAGCATTATGGACAACGATCTATGCTAAAGTAACTGTGCTGCCAATTCCACGTATAAAAAAAAAAGAAAAAGAAAGTTTTCCCGCCAATATGGCGAAGTCTTAATTTTTTCTTTTTTCCAATATTGTTATTTAGTTTCCTCACACTCGAAGTATAAAGCAGAGTGTATAACTCGTACATAAAACCCATTTTACCCTCGAATTGACTATCCATCCTCGCCTACGGCTCGGGTGGATATATACGTCTCGGGTAAAATGGTATGTTTTATGCACTTGTTGTACAATCTACTATTTAACCACAACGGGGTAGCACCACAAAGTAAGTTCACGGCGCGCGCTCTTTAGGTATTTTGTGGTACACTTAGTCTTCATGTTACACCTGATGTTAAGTGATGATAAGGCTGGAGGTGGAAGCGCACTACTCCCGGAATCCTCAATTACTGAGGGACTGGCTATCTTACCTCTTACTGCCGGAACACAACAATGCTGAAAACATTGTTGTTTGTTGTCAGACTTACTCATAGATAAGATGGTGGTGGAAGCCAGGCGGCCTTTGAACAAGTCCTACCACCAACCAAACTTTGTCTGTTACCTTCTCACACCTAAACTACTAAACCAATTATGACGATAACTGGTACATAGACAGAGTTAATATCAACTCTGACCTTATC
This sequence comes from Crambus lathoniellus, assembly GCA_949710035.1. Taxonomy (NCBI): domain Eukaryota; kingdom Metazoa; phylum Arthropoda; class Insecta; order Lepidoptera; family Crambidae; genus Crambus; species Crambus lathoniellus. The sequence goes on along the minus strand of OX453315.1, from coordinate 7,577,871 downwards.
TAGAAAAGTTTTCGCAAAAAATGTAAGTGATTGATGACCTATCAAGCACGTTATTATTGGTTTCCTTGCGTACGAGACGTTTCAAAAGAAACGCTAGCCAGCAGGGCACGATCTTCCAAATTATCGAGAACAACCAATTTTTGATTCAAAAGTAAACAATCAAATATTCTTTATTTTGAACAGATAAAAATATTAAGTTGAAGTTTCATAAACGATCTTGATTATTTTGTGGCTAGAAAAACGATATTCATATCTTATGAAAAAATTATCAAAAACAAAGAAAATTCATCATTTCTTAAATATATTTTTTGGTTTTATACTCAGATTATTAATTTCTAATTCACCAATAATATATAGAAAAATAGGTAATGACATATGACATCATCATCATCATCATCATGTCAGCCGAACGACGCCCACTGCTGGGCATAGGCCTCCCCCAAGGATCTCCACAACGATCGGTCCTGCGCTGCCCGCATCCAGCGGCTTCCCGCGATCTTGACCAGATCGTCGGTCCACCTTGTAGGGGGCCTGCCCACGGAACGTCGTCCGGTACGCGGTCGCCATTCGAGAACCTTTCCGCCCCAACGGCCATATGACATATAGTAGATTATTCTCAGGCTACTTTTTCAAAATATGAGAATGAAAAAGTGAGGTTATTTTCATTACTCTTTACACATAAAGAAAAAGACAAAGACAGAGTTTTTGGAAGATCCTGCCCTATCAGTTTGAAAGCTATTAAACAATCATAGTTGCAGTAGTACAAAAAAACCACTATCCTCAACAACAAGCGAAGGGTGTTTATAAGTATAAAAATATATATAAAAAAAAAGTTGAAAAAATATTTAGTGATAGTTGTTGTGTTAGGCAATTAGCTACCTGATGCCAATGCCAATTTTCAAATAGTTTATTCTTACCCCTTTACTAAAAATCGTCGTGTAAACTTACACCAGGTGGAAATCTTTTGTTGTTACTTATGTTCTCTAAAATGATGACAGAGACAACAACAGATTTACACCAGGTGTTAACTTTACACCACGTTTATTAGTCAGGGGGTTCGTATTTAAATTATACTGTGATTAATTTATTGCCTAAGACAAGACACTATGAAACAGGCATTTAATTAAATAACAAGCTATAAATGTTACGCCCCAGTTTCATTCATTATGCAGACCGAGCGACATCGACATTTCGTAGTCCAGATGTCACTTAAATGGAAATGCTTTAGAATTCCCTCTGATCTATTTCAATGATTTCAATGAAGCCGATGTACCTATTACTAGCTCTTGATTGCGACTTCGTCTGTGTAAAATTATAAATATTATATTATAACGCGCCGTAAAAAGGCGCGCGTCTACCGGGCGGGGCGTGCTATTTTTCTTACAAGCTGCGCTTACACGGGCAAGTTTTGGCAATAATTGCATGGTAACTGCAACTGTAATGGATCAAACTGGAGCAAATTAAGTGGATTAATCTGGAGGCAGCTTTCGTGCCTACTACTTAGCTTACGCAAATCCTACGTTGGGACTCGGAAGACCTTGCAAGAAGAATCGGCAAGAAACTCGTCAAGTGCAATCTTTTTGTCCCTGTTATTATATCATACAGAGTCGTCAAATTGAAAATGACCCATACTTAAACTTTAGTAAGGTATCTTTCCATTAGAATAGAGAATCCTTACAGTGGGTGGCCAAATTATTAGGGACAGTGCTCATATTTATGTAATTTATAGTTTGTAATATTAGTTTCTGTAAATTATGCTGTTTTTTAAAGTTTATTTTGTTTGATATTGTTACTGGTATCTTTATTATTGTTTTTGGCAAGTGGCTACACAGGATATGCGATTCATCTGTCGATAATGTGACATTTCTCCCCATATAGATATTTTTTCAAAAAACGCGGTTTTGTAGTGTTTTTGTTTGTTATATTTTTTATAAGTTTTAACCGGCTTTCTTGTCCTAAATAACCATATAAGGTAACTAATTGTTCATAAAACAACATTCTTGCTGTTTTGTCTAAGCATTTACATTGTATTAATGTCTTCTCGACGCGATAACTTTAATTTTCTAGTTTTTTTGAAAAGTTAAGGCTGGATTGTCTCCAAGAAAATGTAGAGAGATACAAACGTTGTCACAGCATTCTACACATTCCCAAAGAGACATAGCAGCTATTGCTGAGGGTTTCAAAGTCTGCCGTTAATATAATACAAACTAAAATTTACAACAGAAAACCTCTAGAAGCAAATCGCGATGACAAATGTGTCAGGAAAAGGATCACCACTCTTCATACTGATAGAAAAATCAGAGACATCTGCCTCAAAAATCATAAAAAGAGCGTTGCTCGTTTGACCATGATGATGAACGACGATGGTGTAAATATTTCGGAAAGGACCATACGGAGGCGGTTGGTCGAACAGAATCTGATGGGTCGGGGCGACCTACCAAAAAACCACGCCTAAGTCCTAACCGATCCTATGAAAAAGAAAATACTGCACTGGGCTAGACAACATCAAAATATAACTGTTGCAGGTTGGAGTCGAATAATTAAAACTTTTTTGAGTAGTTTAAATAGGTCTTTAACGATTTTCTTCTATAAATTCTGTAATTTTACAGGTGTGTTTTTCCGACAAGTCAACATTTCAAGTTTTGGTTGACAAAAGTTCTTTTGTGAGACGACGACGCCCTGGGAAAAAATCCACACAGATTGCCTAGTGGAGAGTGGAGAGGGTTAAACACCCGGTTAGTGTCATGGTGTAGTCTGGCATCTCAGCCAAAGGCATGGGGCGCCTTTACATTGTTAAAAGGACCATGAACCAAGACCAGTACCTACAAGCAACTCATAGAAACTCACCTACTGCCGTAGGTTTTTTAATGGCTACCTGATAACTACTACATCTTTATGCATGACTCTACATCTTGCCATAAAGCCAGAAGTGTGACTGCATTCTTGGATAATAGAAATTTCTCTGTTTTGCCACGGCCTGGGAAATCGCCAGAAATAAACCCTATAGTTCTCTATGTGGGAACTCACCAGACTGGTGATGGCGAAAGAACTAATTTACACCAAGCGGCAGTTGATAGAAACTATCATCCGAGAATGAAAAAACAACCCCACACTACAGGAAAATGCAAAAGCGTGCATTAAGAACATTGCAGCAAAAGGCGGCATTACAAAATCATATTGAAACTTACTTTAGTTACGTCTATCAGTATAATATATACCTATACAAAGAAACTATAACAGTTTTGTATATTTATTTTTAGTTTTTATGATCTCAATAGAATACAAAATCATTTAAAAAATACATAAGAGACCTACAACCAATCATTTGTTACAGAAATTCAACTGAACTGTAAAAATAAAAAATCTCAGTACTGTCCCTAATAATTTGGCCACCTATGGTAATTTAAGTAGTTACATTTGCTCAATATATTATATACAGGATTATTACCTTTATTTACCTGGCACATAGCTGCCAAGAAGTCATCTAAATGTTACTTGCGACCACATACCATTCCAGAATTCTGTCAAGGAACGTTTCAAACAGTATTCGTGCAAGCAGAATGCTCTGCATAATGGAATTGAACGGGAGGACCAGATCCTAATGATCTTAGATGGCGCCACTGCAGGATTACAGGCACCAACCCTAAGAGCACCGCTACAACTACACCTACTTCCTACTGGGGGCACGTTGACGAGCGGAGCGACTACCTAGCAGAAAACTATTTTTTTTTATCCACAACTGGGTAGCACTTAGCCTTTATCACACCTGATGTTAAGTGATGATAAGGCTGAAGGTGGAAGCGCACTACTCCTGGAATCCTCAATCACTGAGGAACTGGCTATCTTATCTCTAACTGCCGGAACACAATAATGCTGAAAACATCAATGTTATGGCGTCAGACTTAGATAAGATGGTGGTAGCTAGCCAGGCGGACTAAGAACAAGTCCTATAACCATCCAAACTGAATACAATATGTACCTCCACTTGGAATCGAACCCGGGACCTCTTGGTCTGAAATCGGTGGTGTGAACCACTAGTCCACAGAGGCGGTTAAAGGTACTTTCTTATTTAAACAGTTTCATACATAAGTGTTGCAACGACAAATAATAATATGGTTCGACAAAGTTTCACCAATAAAGTTTATTGATTGTAAAAAACACGTTTGTTTTAATAAATACCTGAAAATACAATAACAAGACTACAACCAATTACAATATTCACTATAACCAATATGAGTTAGTATAAAACAAAAAAATATTAGTAAAAAACTTCAACACAATGATGATATAAAAAACATGAAAAATCAAAAACCGAGTATTTTACTACTTAACTATACTATACCTATTTATTCTAAGACCTAAATTAAGCTTTTAAAACATCGAAATAAATCGCTAAAAACTATTTTGTTTCTTCCTAATTACTGCAAAGAAATAGCTGACTCACACAATTACCTACATTATAATTTCACGAACGACAAACCCGCTTTCCCCCGCACTGTATCAGCAGCTTAATCAACGATGCATTATCCCCGAACCGCCCTCGGAATTGCTTTCCATTTATCCTGAATGTGTAATTTTGGCTACAATTCCAATAATTTTAATGCCACATGCCAACTAAGTGTTTCTTGGCACGTCGTGGCGTAGCTCAAATTCTAAGGCGTGAAGTTTCATCATATTGTTTGCTTTAGAAGTTTAGATGTTGGTCTTGAAGGGAAGTTTCTTGTTTTCTGTAAGAAGGATTTTGAACTGACATTAACATTCCAGTGTTCCAAACCCTGGAAAACCCCATACAAACCCAAAGGGTAAAAAAGGGCGATTGCCCCCACCCCCTGACGCAAAATTTTACTAACAAAATTATTGTATTCGATATTTTTCCACGTGAAATAAGCTATGATTGCCCCGCCGCGCCGTAAACCAAATTTTTCCGCCCTTCAACCAAATCCTGGATCCGCGCCTGAGGGCCTACTCTGAAACGCAAAATCCGAAACTTCGTTACACCCGGCCTTCTCACACTCGAGTCATGACGGAATCGAGTGATAGGGGTGGGGCTAACCGAAGTTTCGGATTAGCGTTTCAGAGTACGGTCCCTGAGTCCGACTCGTACTTGGTCGGCTTTTTTTGCATTTGGGGCCGTTTCCACGAGCGTAGTGCCACGCATACACTCTCTCGCCGCGATAAAATCGCCATGTGCAGATACATACAGCGACTGTATAGAATTACGTGGCACGACGATATCATCGCCGCGATACTCCCGCTCGTGGAGACGGCTCCTTTAAGGCGCCGATTCCCCAAAATAGGGTATTTTAAATTATAGATTACTCGCAAATCACAAGTACTTAAAATTTGGAAAAAATATATGTTATTTTACAGTTATTTATCTAGTGCTTCCGGCCGTTTTTTTTTCGATTGGTGATATTTTATTATGTCAAATAAAATCCCAAACATCCGTCTAATAATAATTCAATATCATATTACTTGCAGTATAATTAGTTTTAGTTAATGAAAAACATATGAAAATAATTGTCTTTGAATAGCCGAGGGATTCCGGCCGTCATAAATTAAACTTTCTTATTATTTCATTTTTAATTGAATTTTAAGGTCAAACGATTAAGTCACAAAAAGCTGAAGGCTCGTTAGATGGCGCTACTTTCGCTATTTCGTAGTTTTTATTTTTTTGTTAATTATTCTTTGTATCTTTGTAACTCAAAATACTTTTGGCGCCTTCTATAAATAAATATTGAATTTTCGAAACCAACACTTAACTATTTGTAGTATAAAAATCATCCAAATATGTTAAATATGTTTTTCTGTCATCCAATTTTACTAATCACTCACACATGCATACCATAAATCCGAGTTTCTAGTAACAAAACATTTCGATCCACCTTAAAACGACAATGTGGCCTAGCGGTCTATATGCTTGACTCAGACACTAGAGAGTCAAGGTTCAAACCTCAGGAAGCTAATTTTTTTTTTATTTATTATTGTTTAAAAAAAAACATTAAAATATTAATTTAGATGTATAAATTGCAACAAATGCAATTGCATTATTATTTTTTAAATTACACAAGTAGTCTATCAACTAATGCTCCAAAAAACGTATACAGGGAAAATAATGCTTGGAACACCATTTTTAGTGTTCCTTAGCCGAATGGCCAAATCCGGAACCCCTATATATTCGTCATTTGTCTGTCTGTCCGTCTGTCCGTATGTTACAGCCACTTTCATCCAAAACTATTAAGACTACACATTTGAAACTTGGTAGGTAGATGTATCCTGTAAACCGCTTTACAATTTTTATACGAAAGTAAAAATAATACATAAAACTGAAACTAAAAAATGTTTACCTATTCGTGTGGGGTGTCTATAGATAGGTCTTCAAAAATAATATAAAAGTTTCTTTAACCATTTTTAGGGTTCCGTAGCCGAATGACAAAAACGGAACCCTTATAGATTCGTCATGTCTGTCTGTCTGTCTGTCCGTCCGTCCGCATGTCACAGCCACTTTTATCCAAAACTATAAAAACTACTCAGTTGAAATTTGGTAAGTAGATGTACTTTATAAACCGCTTTACGATTTTAATACAAAAATCCGGGGGCTTCCGATACATGAAGCTGAAACCGAAAAATATTTTTTTTATCAACCATATTCGTGTGGGGTGTCTATAGATAGGTCTTTAAAAATGGCATAAAGGTTTCTCGAACCATTTTTTCTCAAAGTCAATATTTTGAAAGATAGAGCCTTCCAAAGCGATAAAATGTGTCCCCCCCCCACCACTCTAACTTTTGAAATAAATTAGTGAAAAATCTAGAAAAAATATATACTGTACATCTTTATAATAACTTTCAACGAAAATTAGTTTGAACGAGATGTAGTAAGCACTTTTTGAGATATAACACATTTTCGAAAACCGCAAATGTAATTGAAAAACAATGTTATATTTTGCTGACGAAAAATGATAAGTACCTAATCGAATTTTGGCTTGGTATAGGCAATCGGTACGTTAAGTTGGTACGGAACCCTTCCTGGGCGAGTCCAACTCGCACTTGGCCGATTTTTCCTTATCTATACTAATATTATAAAGGAAAGATTTCCTGTATTCCCGTTTTGTATGTATTCAGGTTTGTATGTAGGTATGTATGTATCAGGTAAGTATGTAGCGAATAAACTCAAAAACTACTGGACTGATTTCAAAAATTCTTTCTGCTACATTATCCCTGATTAACATAGGCTATAGAATATTTTGAAAAAGTTAGGGATTCGTTGAAAACTTCGATAATGTAACTCAAGGTATGAAAAAAGATACCAAAAAAAACCTATATACCTCGCGGACCGAAGTATGATAAGGGGCGTGTGCACATCTATGACATAGATAACTGCAGCACTTTCTTTCAATTGTAGACATAGGTTTCCATAGTAAAATGTATTTCTAACAATCTACACAATCAACTTTCGTAATAAAATAGTAATATTTTAGTTTTGAAAACTGACAAGGTTCGATTTCCCACTACCGAGTACCGACCCATTTCCGAGTCGTGTATGAGTTTTTTTGAAAATCATTGAATGCAGTTTTCTAAACTCTAATATCGACGACATGGTTCCATAAAACAAATATATCTCTATCTCTTATAGTTTCAAACTTTCCCATACTGACCCGTTGTCCAGTCCGGTCTAATGTTGTCTATCTATACATATATTATAAAGAGGAAAGATTTAATTGTTTGTTTGTTTATTTGCATCTAATAGGCTCCTAAACTACTGGACCGATTTAGAAGATTCTTTCACCATTAGAAAGCTACATTCTTCCCGAATAGGCTAAATTTTATCCCGATATTCCCACGGGTACCGGGTACCACGCGGGTGAAACCGCGAGGATCCGCTAGTATAGAATAATATTGTATGTTATAATTAGTGTATAATGTTGTATAGACAATGGTACGGAACCCTTCGTGCGCGAGCCCGACTCGCACTTGGCCGTTTTTTTTTAAATACTAGCGGCAACATTTTGATAGGCAACCCTATAGATATATATTCTCCTAATCATAGTACGTACGTGTTTGACGACCGATTTGGCGCAGAGGTAGGCTACGCACCTTCTGCGCCAGTGGTCTCGGGTTCGATTCCCGAACAAGACAAATATTTGTGTGCATGAACATGTCTATTTGTCTTGGTCTGGGTGTTTACTATGTATATTAAGTATTTATTTACAAAAAAAAAGTATTTAAGTATATATTTATCCATTATCAAGTTTTCCATGATACATTTTCTTAATGAAATTAACATGGGCTTAGATAATTGGTGTGAATGTAAGAAGATGTGGTTGGAGGAAAGCAGAACTCAAATGTGCGGCTGTTTGCAGCTACTGCATTGGCCAATCATGCGAGAACATAGTACCAGACCTGATGTGTGATGACATTGATGAACCATTGATTGATAACCCACCATCAAAGGACGATTTTGACCTTCCTGAGCAGTTCGATGAAGAAATTATACCTCAGCAAGCTGCCCCCAAAAAGTGTGCTGTGGATTCAGAGGACGTGCCTGGTCCATCAAAATTATACATACAATGTACATAATTGATCCCACCACCTCCCAGATCCTCCTTCCTTTATGGCGTACTTCATTTTGCAAACCCTTCTATTACATAATTGTTTACTTACCTCAATAACTTTGAACAGCTGTCTCAGGAACTATCAAGTGTAAGTTGATATTACTAATTAGTCTCATTTTGTTAAAAATTTAATGGACTTTTATAACTAATAATTTATCTTTTGCCATAAACCCACTACTATGGGCCAAAATGTCGAAAACTAAAAAAACTGTAATACTTCCTTTTTTGAATTTTTGCAAACTTTTAAATTGCCCCATCTTAAAAACTATTTGACTAACAAGAACCAAATTAATCTCTTTTTATTGCAAATTTAGTCTACTTTAAAGCGTGCATAGTATTTTTTGCCGTAACACAGGTCCTTGGTGGTAAAAATTGATAAAAACTGAAAAAAATCTGAAAATTTATTGGATTTTTAAATATTTAACAATGATCCGGAGGGCTTTCGAGGTCGAAAACTTGGATTTGTCATTACTATCTCATCACTACTAACATACAAAAAAATCAGAACTACCTCATTTAACGCAAGGCAAAATGTACGATTTCCATGGACTATCATTAATAGAAGTACGTAAAAATTAGGTTATTAGCAAAAACTCGATGAGCGCACTAATTTGCAGTGGGATCTAGTACTAACTCAAAAGAGAAATATGTAAATTATAATTGACACAAACCACATGACACAAACGGAAGAGCGGCATCGCGCGTTGCGCGTCTTAGCCGCATGGAACGGCAACGTCGCAAATTTGCTCGAAATGTTTGTATACGTACACGACTAATGTCACACACACATGCGTAAGTTTCATGAGAATTTGGAGTTGATTTGTGTTATAATTCTGAATGAAAGTATGTAAAATATTCATTTCGCGCCTACTTAAACATGAGAAAAGACTATAGAACACATAATTTACCATAAATGGTGAATCCTAACATAGTTAAAGGTGAACGTTTTTTGTATGGTAATCGTTTGACCTTAAGTGATTTTCGATTCGCGGGGTGCTCGCGAGTTCACAGTTCACTGCCGGCTGTCGCTGGGTCCGCGCGAAGTGTATAGAGCGCGGCCGAGCAAGCGTTAGCGTGCCTATTTCGGTCGTGATTCCTCGCCCTAAGACGATGGGCGTGCTAATTCACAGAACGACTGACAAATGGTCTTTTATTTATTTACACTGAATTATACACACAGAACATAGATACAGAAAGAAAACAACACAAAGTAGACATACAATAATGGGCGATCTTATCGCTAAACGTGATTTTCTCTTTTCTTTCTTCACGTATCTTTTTTCCACGGTTATGCTTTTTAAATGAGAAATACTAAATTAATTGAGCCATAAAAAATACTGAGTAAGTACTTAAAACGCTGAAATGCACGCAAAGTGACAATTTCAGTATTTTTAAGTGCTAACTTAGTATTTTTGTGGGTTAGATTACCTAGTTAGGTTAGTTTGTTGATCAATTAATTACAACTCTTCACGTGTAGGTACTTTAAATTCCCGTGTTCTCGCGCATCACGAATTCATTAATCGTGAAAAATGACAAATAAGTTTTAGTGAACTTTAGGGTAGGTACCGTGTTTTTTGACGAACCGATAATGAGGGATCGCTTGTGAATGAACCGTTACTGCATAAAATTGTGAATAAAGACGTTGTGAGTATTATAAATAAGTAATTATAACTCGAAAATAGTTTTATTTTCGAGTTTTTAAATGGGACTCAAGATACGGAACGTATACCACGCGGGCAAAACCGCGCGGAGCCCCTAGTATATTATATGTATAACATAATCAGCTACTCTCTCCACGGTCATACGGGTTCGACCTTAATTTGTTCCAACAAACAAAGGGCCCGAATGTTAGCAAAATCGTCAAACTTTGATAAAATTTTCACGCGAAATTAATTCGAAACATCTGTTTTAATTAAAAACTTCGCTCGACTTCTTTCCCCAGACGGCAATTACGTAGTATCCGTTTCAATTGTTGTTTCAATTGTCAAACAAAAATCTTTGAAGTATTATTGGGGATTCCGGAGCAATGGGATTTCGTCGCTCCTCTGTTCCCAGGGAAAAACATTTGTAGTTCGCCTGCCATATTGAATTGAATGCAATATTGAGGAGATCTTGCCGTATTGGTTTTTATTCCGATTCCTTATACTTCAAAGACTTTTTCCATTGAATATAGCTTTCAAGGGGCAAATTTTCTTTAACGTTTGACGAACCATAAAAAAGCATTGTTAAGAAACTAATATCCATTTGATTCAATTTCATGATTGTGTAAGTACTTTCTATCTATGTTCCGTTCTAGTCCGGTCGTAGGACACTAAATTCCATACAAAAGCATTGATAATTCTAAAAATTTTAATTTTTGCTAAGCGTATAGATTATGTGTATTGTGAGCTATTTTTGAAAAGTTAGAAGTTTGCTGACAGTGCTATAAGTATGGTATAGGCATTTCGTAATATTTCGTGTAACGTAATGTATATAAAATTAAAGTTTGAAATTTTTAGTGTTTCATAATAAAAACTATCTTAGCTTCACTTTGTAAAATTATTTGAAAGTTAATATATGTGTAACTGCGTGAATCACAAAATCACAAATTTTTCTTTGAATAAAATTCTAAAATTTCTGAAATCATATTTTAAGACTTTTAGTGGTGTGATGTATCTGCTGAACAAAAGTTTAGAAATATGACTAGTGTGCTTTTTTAATAGTTTCATTTTTCTTTCGTAACAGACGCAATAATGAATTAAAATTGATAAAATCGCTCTTACATGACGTTTTCAATCCGCTTTTATACTACACAAAAAATTAGAAACGCACATAATGTGCATTATTATGCGGCGCGCAGCGCAGGGCGGCCGCCCGCCTTTACAGCCCCACTGGCGCGCGAATTGTGTAGGTTAGGTCAAGTTGCGCGCTCGGCTGAGCCGAGACGACTCCTATCTCCTATCACGAAATGGTATGTTTATGATTCCATAGGGCGCTTGTGCACTACACGGAATTTTACCGTCCGGCCGTCCAATTTTGTAGGCAGGACCGTAAAAAAACGGACTGCCGGACGGTAAAATTCCGTGTAGTGCACAAGCGCCCTATGTGTGACTCTAAACTACCTAGCTCTAACGTACCTACCTCACTAGTATTTTTTTTCCTCTGTGCCTACCTGCCGAACATACTTAAAGTCGGATTTTTAATTAGACGAAGTAATCTGACGTTTACTGGGTTGTCAGGTTTTGACGAAAAATAAATAGTGACGGGGCAAAGTGAATGAATGAAACAAAAATATTATAATTATTTATATAAATATCACGTATAGTTCTTCGGTAGCCTATGGAGTGGTTAGAACACCGGGCTACCGATATTGAGTCCCGGGTTCGAATCCTAGTTGTGCCATGTAGGCATATTTTGTTTGTGGGTCGATTTTGATGAAACTCGGTTTTTGGTACTATTTTGGAACGAAAACGGCAACGCAATGTTAAAAACGAGAAATGGTCAAGATGGTTCCTAACTTTATTTTTTTAGGGGTCCAAAATAGTACCAAAAACCAAGTTTCATCAAAATCGACTCACAAACAAAAAGTTGGCCGCCATCTTGGATTTTTTAATATTTTTAACATTGCGTTGCTGTTTTCTTTCCAAAATAGTATCAAAAACCGAGTTTTTTTTTAATTCACAACGGTGTAGCACTTATGGCCGTTTGCACTAAACTCGGGTTGAGCTTGTCCTAGATAAGATACATCTTAGTTTAGGAACAGCCTAAAACAGCCGAGCTAAAATTTTTGTTTGCACTGACAGACGTAACGTCCGTCGTAACTTAGTCATCGCCTTGATAAGAGAATGAATGAATAAATTCAAATATTTATTGTTTATGGATTTTTAAACTGGCGAGGTAAAGTAGGTCACTGGATATTTTTTTGGTTGAAACTTCTCATTGATTCCTTCGTGAGTTTAAAGGAGACAAAAGCTAAGGCGTTGTCTATATTATTTGGTAGGGGTAATTCACCGAGAAAAGAAACAGTCAACTGAGCTCAACTGTCAAGAAAAACATAATACAGTTTTTTTTAATAAATGATGAATGACGTATGTCACATGTGTTGTGTCTCTAACTAACAAGAATACAAAAGCCAGAAGCTTTTCTGTTCCGGTGACAGCCGTGACAGAGGAGTCACTAGCAATACGAAATTAGCTGTCAAAATGGACTGTCGTATGAAAACTGTTTTAGTTCCAAAGATAATCACCGGAACAGAAAAGCTTGTCGCACTACTCTTTGCTCACAATGCCACAGACAATAACCACTGATATAGGTATTTCTTAAGCCTTAGGTGCTCGATATTGGGCCCGTAAGTTAAGAATAGCCTAAAGTGGATTTAAGAATGTCATAAGGTTAGTGCAAAGCAATTTTTTGTTAAGAATGTCTTAAGTTAGCTAGGAAAAGACTTAGGCGATTCTTAAGTTTAGTGCAAACGGGTGTTAGTCTTCATCACACCTGATGTTAAATGGTGATAAGGCTGAAGGTGGAAGCACACTACTCCCGGAATCCTCAATCACTGAGGAACTGGCCATCTTATCGCTAACTGCCGGACCACAATAATGCTGAAAACATCATTGTTATGGCGTCAGACTTAGATAAGACGGTGGTAGCTAGCCAGGCGGACTAAGAACAAGTCCTACCACCAACCAAACTGAATACAATAAGTACCCCCACTGGTTATCGAACCCGGGACCTCTGGGTCTGAAATCGGTGGTGTGAGTGAACCACTAGACCACAGAGGCGGTTAAAAGTTTCATCAAAATCAGCTCACAAAACAAAAAGTTGGCCGCCATCTTGGTTTTTTAATATTGTTAACATTGCGTTGCAGTTTTCAAGTCAAAATAGTGCCAAAAACCAAATTTCATCATAATCGACCCACAAACACTAAAGTTAGCCGCCATCTTCGATTTTCTAATATCTTTAGCATTGCGTTGCAGTTTTCTGGTCAAAATAGTGCCAAAAACCATGATTCATCAATAAAAATGTGATTATAAATATACAACACATAAGATATCGACAAATTATATTAAAGTATTCATTCATCATCATTCATTCCTGTGAATGAACGAATAGAACACATCCCTATTATATTGAACATGGCAGCATTATTTCACTAAGTGACATTAGCAACTGTCAGATTACTTCGTCTAATTAAAAATCCGACTTTAGTTGAAAGTTTAGTGGTTCAGTTCTGTTTGTGCGGCTACGTTGCCAGCTCGCCGATTATACTTCGATCCGTTGCCGTTCTTCCCACGAGCGATCGGGTCGCGTCGCGTGTGTTGCAAAGGTGACAATTTTATAAAATCTTTCTTGTTTACAATAGTTATTTGTTATACAAGAGAGCAAAATCATTTTTCGCTGCGAGTGCTGAATTTAAATCACGAACTAGCGAAGTAGTCTAAAAATTGAATCATGAGCGTAGCGAGTGTTTCAAATATAGACTACTGAGCACAGTGAGTGATTTAAAGGCACGAGACATCAGAAAAATTTGCTCTCGTGTTAAACATACAACTTTTCACCTCTACCAGCGAGAAAAGTGTTACAGGTCAGAAAAAACAACATTGAAGGCAACATTTAACAATAAAGAAAACATCAAAATTATAAAATTAATAATTAAGAGTAAAATTGCTGCAATTATGCAAGTTGAAGGTAACTGTTTGCATTGCGTTCAAAAACTGCACTGCATGTAATTTTTATGAAAACCAAACATGATGTTGTGTGTTTAATAAAAAGCAATAGTAGTACAATCGTATTTATATAATTTGTTATTAGAATTCATTAATTTTTCTTATTTTATATTTATATCATGCATGCGACCTCATTTCGTCGATACTCTTATTTCGAACCTTTGGTATCCGTGTATTTATTTTTTAAGCTTTATATTTCATGTCCATCGACATAAAGCTATCTATCTATCCTTTTTGCTCATATTAATTTTTAAAGTCTCATCCTTGTCACTCTATTTCTTTTTTCTTAATTATTTCAAAAGTTGGTGTAAGAAATTAAAAAAGCACTTTGCCTCACGCTCGCAGCAAAAATCGATTTTGCTGCGAGTTTTTAGGCGCCAAAAGCGCCCTTTTCGAGCTGGAGAGGTGAAAAAATAATTATACCCATGAAGTGATCCTTATTTTCATCACCTATATCAATGCGTTAACAGCTCGGCATGTACTGTCACAGACTCATTACAAAAATAAGTCCACAGGGATCCAGAGTTCAAATCTATTAGAGCTCTTTGCGCTTTACTTATTTTTTTCTTTTCAACACTTTATTACACATTAATACACGAGACATCTTTTGATTTTTTTAACTTTTGTAGAAATAAGAGATACTTAATAAAAGCTAGCTAGATACCAAAATGTCGCAATTATCATGGGATTGTTGCACAAATGAAGATTCTGATGGAAGTGATGAATGTATAAACTGCACGAATAAAATTGTAGAAAATCTTATCATTTTCCTCTGTTTATCCATCCCCGAAATATCCAAAAGTTTTTCAGTACTATACAAAAAGTGGAAATCTTATCATTTAATCTGTTTATCTATCCCGGAAAATAAATATCAAAAAGTTCTCCAGTATACAAAAAGTGGAAATTATAAAATGAACAAAATGTTACTTTGTGGGCTATATTTTTCCAGCTCATGAACATGCACTGTACAATCGAGAAATCGAGTTCAAAAACAGTAGTGCGGTCAGAGATTTGAACCTGATACCTTTGGTATTCCAGCCGAGACGCTTACGCACATAGTCAAAGCACGCCTTTAAATAGATGCAGAAATTTACTAACGCTTCCGTTTACAACTAAATCTATGTACCAGTGTTGGCAAAATGTTATATAGTCGTTAATCAGATTAACATTTTAAATTAATGGTTAAAAAGTTAGTCATGAGTCATGACTAACGATTAAAACTAATTAGTCGTTCGAATCACCTTAAGCATCTTAATAAAATTTTTCGTATCGTCGAAATTAATATAATTTAAAGGGATACCAAAATGATACTAAACAACTCTCTCCAAGTAACATAGGCGGCGCGTGGCAGTCGGCGGCCTCTCTGCACCCGCCCGCATCTCGCATTACTCGTATGTTAGCGCAATAATGAATCCGTAAATTAAACAAAATGCACATTATATATGTTTCTAATTTTTTGTGTAGTATATAAGCGGATTGAAAAGGTCATGTAAGAGCGATTTTATCAATTTTAATTCATTATTGCGTCTGTTACGAAAGAAAAATGAAACTATTAATAAAGCACACTACTCATATTTCTAAACTTTTGTTCAGCAGATACATCACACCAATAAAAGTCTTAAAATATGATTTCAGAAATTTTAAAAATATTCCAAGACAAATTAGTGATTTTTTGATTTACGCAGTTACACATATATTAACTTTCTAATAATTTTACAAAATGAAGCCAAGATAGTTCTTATTATGAAACACTAAAAATTTCAAACTTTAATTTTATATACATACGTTACGCGAAATTTTACGAAATACCTATACCACACCTAAAGCATTGTCATAAAACTTCTAACTTTTCAAAAATAGCTCACAATCCACATAATCTATACGCTCAGCAAAAATGAAAACTTTTAAAATTATCATAAGTAATTTTTTTCCGGCTACGCGTCTATTCTGTGATCTTGTGCATGTGAAAAGGCACTAAGGCGCGCTTACACGGGCAACTAAAATTGCACAATTCCTGCCAATCCCCACCAAATATGACGTGACGAACACATCGAGTAAAAAGGGCAATGGCAAATAGTCAAAATGTACCTGCAACCTGTTGCTGAGGTACGGCCACACAATACCACGAAATATGCAGCAACATCGCTCCGCTTAATTGCTGCAGATTGATACTAACAGCTGCCAGGCAATTATTGCCAAAAATTGCCCGTGTACGCGCACTTTTAGGTGGGTTGGAAATTAAATTCCGTGTGTACAAAGCATATAATTTATTGAATCACAATAGGCCTGACAATAAATGAAATTATTTCCAAGCTATTTTCAATCTATGTCAAACACGTGTCCAAAACGCACTGCGTAGCTAACTGGGCTAAACATAATATGATTTAAGTATTAACCAACTACAAAGCTTAATTAAACCATCGATATTTTAATTTTTTTACTATATTAAATTTTATTAAGGCAGTCCTACCCCAATCGATTCAAATCGTGCATTCGCTCCCCGAGGTGACGTCTGAAATTGAGTCGATAGTCTTCGTTACTCAACATCTCACTCTCTGTTGTCAACATTCGTTTTATTCCCTGCTGCTGCGATTTTCCACATAACTACTCGGTTCAAACATAAGTACCTCACTGCGTAGCTAACTGGGCTAAACATTTGAATTAGGTATTAACCCGCTAAATGTTCAAAGCCTAAACCATCGACAGTTTTATTTTTAATTAAGACAGCCCTACCCCAATCGATTCAAATCGAGCATTCGCTCCCCGAGGTGACGTCTGAAATCGAGTCGATTGTCTTCGTTACTCAACATCTCGCTCTCTGAATTGTTAACATTCGTTCTATTCCTGGCTGCTGCGATTTCCCACGTGACCCTTTTGTAATTGAACCTTGTTCGCATCTTTTTTATAAGGCACTGTAATCTTTCAGGGTGGCGCGTGAGATTTTTATTTTCTCGAGAAAATAAGCATGTATGCTAAATTTCATTTTCCTTGTTGTCAGCGTAATGTGAGAAGTAAAAGATGCGAGGTAATACGTTTACAATCACGTTTACATTAAATTCCTTCTTTATTTCATTTGGTAGTCTATTTCCGTTTGCGATATAGGTAAGGTATCGAAAACAACAAACAGCTCTAAACAACAAACAAAGGTTAGTTTACCTTTGTTTGTTGTTTAGAGCATGTAATGCACGCACTGAATAAATAATATTACAAGTACAGAATCTGCACTCCCCTAAACCATTTAAATAAATAGCAACTGTAACTACAACGCAATAAAGTGGAATTCAGCTTGTACGGCGCTAATGCGAACGGCTAGACGTTGCATCTCTTTCTATCGCATACATCCTGGCTCATCTGTGGATCTATGTCTGTAGATCTGAACTAACCTTTAAGCTTGTAAAACAAGGGCAAACTTAATACTTTTATATAGGTACTTGATTATATTATGAAGATTTAGCTAACTAAAGGTAAGTGCTAAGTAACTCCTTTTAATTGGCTTTTATGTTAAGAAAGTAGCTCCACTGACAATATCCTACAAGATGTCTTATTGCTAAAAATGATGATCAGGATATATCCCGAAGAGTTAATAATCTAAGGATATATCGAATAAAAGCAAACTGAATAAAATTATGCGTAATAAATAAATCATAAATAAATATTTCTTACAACCACACCAATTATCTAAGCCCGTAGTTCATTTCTTAAGAAACTGTGTCTACGTTAACTTGATAACGGATAAATATATACTTAAATACTTTTTTGTTTGTATGCACACAAATATTTGTCTTGTTCGGGAATCGAACCCGAGACCTCTGGCGCAGAAGGCAGGTAGATTACCCCTGCGCCAAATCGATCGTCAGATGTATGACACTCACAGATTTCTAGCGTGATTATAAATTTATTATTAGCTTGCTTGCTAGCTTGCTAGCTTATTTTCTTTTATAAAATTTATCAATAAAGTGTTATTTGACGTTTGATCGTAAGTTTCTGTGTGAAACTTTTCGAATCATATAGTTTTCTTTTAATTCAGAAACTACTGCGATAGCCACGTACGGCATCCGCCATTTTTATTGCCAACCATAAAACGGTCTGAGACGTTCCACCAATAAACAAAAGATATAAAATAATCTGTGATATATCTGTCGGATAATTTTGTTTGTTATTGAGAGATATTTCATTAAGTTGATATAAGGTTAAATACTTATTGACCCTGTTTCCTTTGACTTAATCTTTCTTTTTACTAGTAAATATGACTAATAACTAATCGTATTTCCATTAAAACCACTGCTCTAAATAATCATCGCAGAATCAGCTAAAAAAAATATAGTGGCTGCAAAACGCAGTTTAACGCGGTGCTAGGGTCTATACACACAGTTGTTTATACCTGCAGCCAACGCGCATCTAAGCTTCGCCGCATACGAGCCACCCGAGACAGCCACAAACACCGCCACTTGAACTTGAAGCTAGAAGCGGATACAAAGGTATCTAAAGTCCGCGACAGACACTGGCCGATAGTAGAAACTGCGGTCGGTGGCCGCTACATTATCTAATCCATTTGCTCGCACTATTTTGTATCGGCGTTAGTGGCCGGTGGCAGCCACAAGAAGCGAGTAGCCGCGAATTGTATCATGTGGCGACCACTGGCGTCACCGTATACAGCGAGTTCATATAATATGTATGAAAACTACAGGGAATAAGTCGGTGGCGGTGTTTTGTGGCTGTCGTGGGTGGCGGTGTTTTGTGGCTGTCGCGGGTGGCTCGTATGCGGTTATAAGCTTAGACGGGCGTTGACTGCGGGTTAACAACTGTGTGTATAGACCCTAGCACCGCGTAAAACCGCTTTTTGCAGGCGGTATATTTATTAGCTGATTCTGCAATGATTATTTAAAGTGTGGTCGGTGGCCCGTGTGCAGCCAGGATATATGGATATGAACGCAAGTCAGAACTTGCTGAATTTTACACTGTTGTAAGGAATGAAAAACGCGGTTTGAAACGACCATAAGTAGATTAAGGCTGGGTTGCACCATCTTGATTTACCCTAAACTTTAACAGATACAAACTTATCTGACTCGGTGACAGCGTCGCTGTCGACTATGGCCACATAAGGCGTAACTTAAGTAACAATATGTAATAACACCTAGTTCTACATTGGCCACTGACTCAAGATAAGTTTGTGTCTGTTATAGTTACGGTTGAAGTAAGATGGTGCAACCCACCCTAAAAGGAAGTATGATATTGTCTCTGACAAATATCAGGCGTCCGTACTCGCTCAAAAACCCGAGATAAGTGCCTACCGCTTCGGGTATATCTCGGGATACCAATTTAATACAATTTCCAGCGGGACGCCGGCCGAGCGCGATAAAATATATTTGATAGAAAGAGATGCAACGTCTAGCCGTTCGTAGCTAGAGCCGTACAAGCTGAATTCTACTTTATCGTGTTGAAGTGAGAGTTGCTATTTGTTTAAATGGTCTCGCAGAGTGCGGGTTCTGTTACTAGTAACTATTATTTATTCTGTGCAAATATTGTGCTAATGCCAACATTGCCAACATTGTCCTCTAGTAACAAAGGCATAGTTTTTTACCGTCTGTTGTACTACTCGTTTATTTGTCAGATCTATTAACTGAACTAACAAACATAAGTAAATACAAATAAAGGAAAGAAAAGGAACTAATATCTTGGTTGGTAGTCGGAGGTCGTAGTGTACAACTGTTCCTAATAGATACTAAGATTCACATGTCCGTATGGATTGAGGAGCCACGTCAGATTTTTAAGGATAGCTATCACCCTTATTTAGTAGCCATGCAGATAATTTTGTAGGACAACGAGATATCGTAACAATGAACCAATTCTGTTGTTATTTCCCACGTATCTCTTAGCCATTCATGTTTAAGAGGATTGTGTACCAAGCGGTCTCCATATAAAAGGCGATAACGTTTTCCACCCTCTAAACCTTAACATAACCTTAATATATAAATATATCTTTATCCGTTATCTAGTTTCCTTGTCACAGTTTCTTAATGAAAACTACTTATGAGCTAGATAATTGTTGTAGTTGTAAAAAATAATATAACTATTACTATTACTAAAAGCTTATATTATTTATGTAGGACGTGGGTATGGTTTCCATCTGCCCATCTAACTTTGAAACTTAGGGTATTAAAGAGTTGCACTTCCACGGCGCTGATATATCAGACAGTCAGTCAGCTGTTTCCTGACTAAAACTAGTAAGGGAGGACTAAAGGAAGAACATTTCAAGTTATCGGTTTAGCTCCAATAGTGCCCCAGGCTGCCAATTTCTGCTTTCTAATGTAAGACTAAGGCTGGGAATACACGTCCGATTTTTCTCTCCGATAGTTCGATCAGACTTGATTTTGATTGGTTGTTATTTGATTTTGATTGGTTGTTTTTACATTTGCTTGTTAAACATCCAATTAAAATCAAGTCTGATCAGACTGTCGGAGAGAAAAATCGGACTCGTATTCCCAGCGTAAAGCAACATTTACATGGATAGTTTTCCAGCACGATTATCGAAAGCATATTAAAGTTACAAGTAAACTTGCTGAGCGCTCGACGTAGTTACTGTAAGGATAGTTAACATTGGGTATTGTGTGCAAACCATTTTTAAGAGCTTTAGTTGTTTGAAATTATTAATAGTAAAGAAACTAAAAAAGAAAAAGTGTGCGTGGATAGGTTATGATGTATTCTGTGACAAGCCGCCATCGGGAAATGGCTCTGAGATCAATAATAAGAAAAAATGTATTATAAAAGTATATTTTATTTAAAGTTTAGTGCACTTCAAGCTTTTATTTTTAGATAGAAATCAGACCACTCAGGTAGATAGACCTCACAGTACCATTTCAGTGATAGTTTAGATAAGGTAGAGGCTAGTCTTGTGACTGAACAGAGGATAAATATACGGAAAAAATCTTTTCTTATAGGTACCATACTTACATGCGCCGATATGTCAGTCGGGTTCTTTATAAACTGACTCATAATAATAACGACCTCCGTGGCCGAGTGGTATAAGCACCGGTTTTCAAGGTACCGCTATCTCTAGAGGTCCCGGTGTTCGATTACCGGTCGGGTAAATATTGGGCGTCGTTCGGCTGACGTGATGATGATGATAAAATATTGAAAACGAACTTTCCTCTCTCGAACGAACTCCTCGGGTTTTGATGTATGTGGTAATACCCGTCGTTGTTTCCAATTTCCATAATATACTTGAGCACTAGCACAAGTTACTATATATGTATGTGATGGTATGCAATATTTATATTAATTAATAATCTTATTTATCTTATCATGCGCTGATATATCAGACAGTCGGTCAACTGTATTATATTTAGATACTTTCTAAATGGTATAAATGTACATTTCAAGATGTCGGTTTAGCTCCAATATTTTCCGGTGCCCCAGGCTGCCTATTTCAGCTTCCTAATGCGAGACTAAAGGCACATTTACATTGAGGGTATTTCCAATACGATTCTCTAAAGCATATTAAAGTTGCCAAGCGGCTATCGACTTCCCGATGCGGTAGTTCACAATTGAATAGTAAAAGGTAAATTATCCAGGTAAATAGAAGTAAAAAAAGCTATTAGTCTTTTGTGCATTTGGTGAATTTTACGAGTTCCAATTCCAGTAGTTAATAAACGGGTTAATAAATGATGATCGCCAGTAAACAAACAGCACAAAAATAATAGGCCTTATTGCCATTTGCAGAGTCTCAAAAATGTCTTGCATCACTGGGTGGCAGGAAAATATTGAAGATTCGTTTAAGTGAATAAACGTATATGACGTAAGTATATTTTATAATTTCCCCCGACTGCAAAAAGAGGGTGTTATAAGTTTGACGTATCTGTATATCTGTCTGTCTGTCTGCTGTCTGCCTGTCTGTCTGTGGCATGTGATGCGGTTTTTTTTTAAGTTGACGTGATCGAGCTGGTTCTTAGCTATAATTTGTGAAAATATGGCAGACTTTTCAAGGTCATTAGCTCTTTTAGTTAGCTGCAGTAGGGATCTGGCACAGATAATGGGTATTTACTTAAAACTTTTGTGTATAATTTTAAAAGGATGAAATAAAAATAAAATGATAAAAAACACAACTGATACCTCAAACATTAAAATCCATTCAAAAGTTATACATACATTAGACCTAAACACATTACACTCCAGCTTTTGGGCAGTCGTGTAAAAAAAATTAAGAATCCCCGACACAAAATATAAACGAAAAAAAAGAAAAAAAAAACCTGTCTTGTTTTTTTTTACTTTAGTAATATCTAATTTTAGTAATATAATAGTTCCAATGCGTTCGCACCCTTACTCTGCTAGTATCCTAGAGCTTCTACACTAGATTTTGCTCCAAATCCTTCCCGGAACACCAAATTGACATTCCCTGCAGAAACAACCTTTATTACCTAGGTAATAAGGCTAAGCTCCATCGTACTACGAGGAGCAGTGATTTTCATTCCCGATGAAGAGCTTACCGATGTTCTCTGAAAACTAACTTGTAGATTAAATACTGCGGCTTCAAAACTTCTTTGAAAGTGAATACTTGATGAAAACGGAAATAGGCAACTACTAACTAGAAATAAGTTTCAGCTTAAATTATTATTATTGGTCGCATGATATTATACAGGGTGTTAGGAGCACCGTTTCAAGAACTTTAAGCATGGCTTCAGACCATCATGCTGAACAACGTACAGCAAGAATTTTTTGTCGGAAATGAAAAAAATATTTCAACTCTCCATACAAAATGTACCGATTATTTGCTAAATTTGTGTGAAAAGTCGATTTGTTTTTAATTGCCGACAAAAAATTCTTGCTGTACGTTGTTCAGCATGATGATCTGAAACAATGGTTAAGTTTTTGCAACGGTGCCCCTAACACCCTGTATAGATAGAGGCACACTAGGAAATTATCTTTAGGAGACTTTGCGCCGCGTATTTACGTTAATTGAGCTTAAAAGAGGAGCGTGGCGCAGTGGTTAGGGCACTCGGCCTGCGATCATTGAAGTTAAGCAACTTTCGCAGTGGTCGGTCAGGGGATGGTAGACCAAAAACTATTAATCTCGAGCTCCTCCGCGCTTGTCATTAAAATTGACGACATGGCACCTGAGAACAGATCTTTGTATGTTTTAAAATTTCAGATTTGCCTTTACTAATCAATTTCAATGGGCATCCAGGTATAAAGGTAGGTACATGTGTAATCTAATTTGCATGGGGAAACGTAAAACTACGGGTAAATTAAATTTTTTTGAAAGCAAGAATTCTTTCTTTGGTCTAAATATTTATCCAATATATTTAATGTTCAGAGCTTTTACTAATACAGCATCGATGAAGTTATTTCAAAACTTCATGAATGGATTTTCTAAAACTTCCTTTGTTACCACTAGACAAATATTACTATTTAATTCCGATATCACCCACGTCTCAGCCCACACCACTTAGTCTCAGATACATTGAATATGCGTAGTTACAGATTCTGAATTTAACATGAGGGAAGGCCCTCCGAATTATTCACTAATTACTGACCCTTGGACTGTGTGGAATATTAAATCATTTGTTGTTCATGAAATATTACCTGCTCGGCTTAAATTGAATTTGAGTTAAATGCTGTGTTGCTTGAACTGTTTTTATTAAGTTAGGTTAGGGGTAGTATTACTAAACATATGTCAAGTTTGTGTCTGGCAGAACACATTTACTGTCAAGTCGCCTTTGTCGCGAGCACTGCGCACACTGAATCTAATTGCAGAAATTATCGACCTTTTTTCATGTAATTTGAATGAATTCACAAGATCGGCCTTATATGCTATATGTTATAAACAAAATAATATGTTGTGTTGCTACTTTGCCGTAGGGAAAACATTCTGTAGTGTTAATTATCTGTGTGAAATTAAAATAAACCTATTACAAATAAATAAAATTGGAGTGTCTGTTTGAAACATTAAAATAACAGCTTTTTACTACATGCATGTGATTATATATACGGTACACATACCAAAATGACATTTTTTAAAATTTTTGTCTGTCTGTCTGTCTGTTTGTTCCGGCTAATCTCTGAAACTGCTGGACCGATTTTGACGGGACTTTCACTGGCAGGTAGCTGATGTAATAAGGAGTAACTTAGGCTAGGTACTTTTTATCCCGATATTCCCACGGGAACGAGAACCACGCGGGTGAAACCGCGGGCGGCCGCTAGTATAAAATAAATCAAAACAATTTGTGAGGATCTCATATTTTAAAGGAAGATAACGATCAACGTTTCATTACATTTACTAAAAGACCACACACAAGCTATACCTGACTACCTTTGGCTCTTAGCCAATGACTAAATAAAAAAATATATAAAATTCTGTCTGCCCACGCCCAATGTGAAGGACAGCTAAAAGTGTGGTCATGAAGGCAATATAAAATTAACTTCAAGTGTTCTCTTCTGTTTCAGGTAATGGGCCCAATTCGGCAGGTCGAGTACCGAAAAGGTAGATTGCCTCAAATATTTACACTAGGTACACAGTCAACGTACAGAAAGTAGGGAAACGCCAACGCCAAAGTTGAAGATAGGTGATGATCGGTATCGCCTAGATTAATTTAGAAGATATTGTTACGTTTTCTTAAGTAAAGTCAGTGTATATTTTTATAAAGAATATTTATTTACACCACAAAACAGAGGTTAGTAAGAGCATGTTACGCATTTTGTATGTACTAAATGTAGGGTGAAATAAAAAAAAATGTCGTAACAACCTAAAGAAATTCATCATCATACGAGGTAAAATTAACGGGGATTTGCTGTTTTGAGGTCAAAATTTTTTAAAATTCAAAATTCAATATCGTTTATTCAATTTAGGTTTGTTTAACAACACTTATGAACGTCAATGAAGCTACGCCATCGGTTCGCAAATCCTACGGCAGGAGACCTTGTAGCGAGAAGAACCGGCAAGAAACTCGCCAAGGGCTATTTTTTTCTCCCTGTTTTAACTTATACAGAGTCGTAAAATTTGAAAAATTGACCTTCACATAATAGTTAGGTTTCTTTCCATCACAATACAGAATACCGCTTAAATTAAGTACAATTTTGCTTATTACCTAAAACAGTAAACAATTTTCAACTAAACAAGGAATCAAATAGTTTAATGGACACACTAATCTTAATCGTATTCAAATTATATTATAGGATTAATGAAAAGGAAATTGCAAGCTGCGCTGTATATTCAAATTTATAAGTATTAACAAATAAAAGGATTTTTTGAATAAATAAAACAGTTATTAGAAAAATTGCTGTAACTGTAAGACACGGATACCAAAATTACTATGAGACACACCAGCTCGCTCATAAATCTATATAATACTATTATAAACCATATCCCGAACACCTTAAACACAAGTAGACATGAGCAGACCCACCCCACTGGCAGCACCCGTTCACGAGCATGACGCATGAGCCAGCCATCGCTTCGCTCAACCATATTTTAGGGAACGTAACGACCCGACTCACACGACACCACCGCAGGAATGTTTAACGAGAGCATGACATACTTATATATAATGGGTATATAATATAGGCACCTATATAGTTAGCTAGACGACCGATTTGGCGCAGGGGTAAGATACCTGCCTTCTGCGCCAGAGGTCTCGGGTTCGATTCCCGACAGCTATTCAATTCAACCCCTTACAATCACGGAACTATAACGGCCTTTTATTTAACCTCTCGAAGTTTTAGGGGATTTCCAGTAAATAACTAAGTCCAGTAAATACTTACCCAATTTCATTTAGGTATGCAGACTTACTACACTTCTCTTCTTTTAACTGTGCCAAAGTCTTCATTGGTTGTTTTGTTAGGTCGATCGAGAACTCTCCTAATAAGCGAAATATAAATAAAAAAAACGAAACAAACTTCGTTTCGGTACGTCTCAATAAATTCGTAAAGAAAACAGACGTAATTTTGTG
Organism: Crambus lathoniellus; assembly: GCA_949710035.1. NCBI lineage: Eukaryota > Metazoa > Arthropoda > Insecta > Lepidoptera > Crambidae > Crambus > Crambus lathoniellus. The sequence goes on along the minus strand of OX453315.1, from coordinate 7,551,612 downwards.
TGTTTAACTTAGAGTATTTCGGAGGCAGTATAAACTTTATGTGGGTTGATGAGGTACTTGGACAGAACAATCATCAATTTTATTTATTTTTTGTTTATTTTCGTACTTATTTTCACTTTTTAAGGCGAATTGTATGGTAACTTAGTACAAGAGTTCTTATATTACATATTTTGGTCTGCGACTCAATTAAATGACCGATGATAATTAAGCTTTTAGTCTGTACTAATTGCTACCTTCTCTTTGTATTTGTATAGAATAGAAAAAATCTTATAGAAATATGTATCCAGCTAGTTTTTAATGTTAATAATGCGCTTTGTCTTTGAATAGGCGAGGGATTCCGGCGTCATAGGTTTAAATTTTTTAAAGGCATTCTTTATTTTCAAAATTACCTATTTTGCTAAGTACCTATACTGAGACGCGTGGGGGTCCCACCAATATATATGACGTTTTTTCAATTGTTCCTGCGGTGGGGAAAGAAAGATAAACAATATCCGAGGTGGCGCGTTCTAATTGTCAGACAGTCAGATCCTATTATTGATTGAGATTATTTATTATTACCTAGAGTAAGTTTTTCACTAATTTTTTATTGTTGACATATTTATAGATTATAGATTTGTTTATAGATTTGATTTTCTCTCTTTATACAAATACTTCACAGTAAGACACCAATAATAGGATCTGTCTGTCTGACAATTTAACTTGACAGCGCTCTTAAACCGCGTTTACATACTTTAAACGTCGAAAATCGGCCGTTCAGGAACTGAACCAAGTTTAGCTTAAACGCTGTTTAGTTTATGTCAGTGAAACCCAAAGTTGAGAACGGAACGCCGTTTAGCGCTTAAACTGAGTTTATCTCGAATTGAACGCGTTTAATTTCAATGGTGAAATCGGCCCTAAGTCGTCGTCGCCTAAATAATCTAAAACTGAGCAAATAATTTTAAATTCTCACGTACAGCAAATGTAGAACTTCAATTTAGCGGTTTCAAGTTAAGTCAGAATACGTGTGTTTCATACAAATTAATAAGGATTTAGTGCCTAACTTTAGCAAGCAAGAATTTCTACGTTTAAAACTTTTGTAAGGTTTCTTAACTTTAAATAACTTAAACTATATAATACTCGTAAGGTTAGAAAACTATTTTATTTATTATATAAGTAATGTTAAAACTTCAAATGCAGAAAGGCAATGACTGAACGTGCCTTCTGAAGCATGGCCTTCCTTATGGATGGAAATGGATGGAAGCTGGAAATAATGATTTATTGGCTATCCATCCCATTGCCGACCCTAGCAAACGCTAAACAAGTAGGCTAGACACGCTATATAGTACATGAAAATCGTACCAAATAAGTGGTGTTGTCTTGCATCAAATGAGGTAGTTCTGATTTTTTTATATGTTAGTAGTGATGAGATGGTAATGACAAATCCAAGTTTTCCACCTCGAAAGCCCTTTGGATCATTGTTAAATACTTAAAAATCCATAATATTTTCGGATATTTTTCGGTTTTTGTCAATTTTTACTAAATTATTATCTTTTTATTGCAAATTTAGTCTACTTTAAAGCGTGCATAGTAACTTTTGCCGTAACTCAGATCCTTGGTGGTAAAAATTGACAAAAACTGAAAAAAAACTGAATAATTATTGGATTTTTAAATATTTAACAATGATCCGAAGGGTTTTCGAGGTGGAAAACTTGGATTTGTCATTACTATCTCATCACTACTAACAGACAAAAAAATCAGAACTACCTCATTTAACGCAATGCAAAATGTACGATTTCCATGGACTAATAAGGCTATAAGGATATTATAAAGAAGAGCCCGTGGTGCAGTGGTTAGCACTGGGCACTAGGCCTGTGATCGTTGAGGTTTACCAACTTTCGCAATGGTCTGTCATGGGATGTGTGACCTTAAACTTTTCATCCCGAGCCCCTCTGTGCTTCCGAAGGCACGTTAAGCCGTTTTGGTCCCGTCTGCATTGGCAGTCGTTAATACCCACCAATCTGCACTGGGCCCGCGTGATGGGTCACGGCCCATTCTTCTTATCCATCCATAAGGAAGGCCAGTGCCCCAGCAATGGTGACATTAAATCGCTGATGATGATGATGATTAATATATGAATGCGAACGTTTGAAAAAATGGATGTTTGTAAGGCAATCACCGAAAATCCACTGATGATTCTGGATGAGCACATCTTGGATTTCGGCGCGCACTTTGTTTATTGAATAAAAATTTTACATTCACGGATAACAAACGCTTGTTCTATCAAAGCTTTTGTATGTGTTTAAGTTCTATTTTTAGGTATACTTATAACTAAACCTGTTAATTACTAATAAAATCTTAATACTATTTTATTTTTCTTTCGTTAAAAACAATGGTATAAACAATGGCAAAATAAACTTCTACTCACTTCGGTGTACGTACAGTTATTATTCAAATACCTACAGTTATTCTTCGCCAAGAAAACTATAAAGTATAAAGTTCAGTTTTAGTTAAGTATTAATACCTGCCCACGATGTTGTTTCAGAGAAAAATAGATTTAACGAGTTCCGGAACTGTTGCGAGAGTTAGAATTAGTTAACGTCAACTTTTATAGGGATAAGACTATTCCATCATGAAAATATTTTTCCAATGCCAAAAAATACACTCTCATAAACTACTCCAGATAAACCTAGATAAACTTATTACCCTCAATGAATGACTTAAACCCGCTTCAATATTAATCTCCAACTGCAAAAAGAGGGGTGTTATAAGTTTGACGTGTCTGTGTATCTGTCTGTGTGTGCCATTGTAGTTCTTTAACAAATGGACTGATTTTGATGCGGTTTGTTTTGTTAGAAAGTTCGTAATTTGTGAAGATCCGTTCAAGGTCGTCAGCTCCTTTAAGTTAGCTCCAGTAGGGATCTGACACGAATAATGGGTATTTACTTACAAACCACAAAAATAGACGTTCTGGGTAGGTATGTTATATGTTGAGGGTCCCACAACCGAGAGGGAAAATTTATATTTTTACTTTTAGATATTTTTTTTGTATCGGGGGTTGTATACAATTTTTATTTTTATAAGCTTTACCTATCTACCTAACCTTCATACTATTCCTCTTTGGTCTTCAATATTAGAATTTTTATGATTTGCGGCCGTCCGGCTGCAACAACAGACACCTGCTGACACTTTTGTATGACTGTAAGGACTGCTGTACACGGGTAGAGTAAACGGTGGAGTAGAGCGGTAGAGTAGCTTGCCCGCTGTGCTAGCTACTCTACTCTACCAAATTTCAGTACCCTACTCTACTCTACCAATGATGTCTACATTAGTATAGTTAGTATGATAGTTAGTACCCTACCACTCTACTCTACCGTTTACTCTACACGTGTACAGCAGCCTTAAGCGCTGAGTGTAAGGCATGAAGTTTGACTTACAGTATTAAGTCGAACTTCATGGTGTAAGGCGACCAAACTTGACGTTTAGTCGGGGTTTGGACACGCGCAGTACATGCATTTGCCTTAACTAGTAAATTCTATATCAGCTGTGGCCACTACGGTGCTACGGCGTAGCAGCTAGTACTACGACTGCTGTATCCGTAGCATGACCGACTACGCCGTTCACTCGTAGCTACATATTGATGTTCGGAGACACAATCGCCAAAATCGACCCGTCCTTTTTTTCTCTTTGTTTGTGTAAATTATTTATTTTATCTGAAACTAGTTTCGCTGAAAGTCCGTGAAATTCGCAGCGTCTTTAAGCTTCTTGTGGTTCTAAATCATATTTTATTCTAATATAAATTTAATATTTTATAAGTACCTATTCATAAATAATAACAATTATGTTTTTGCAATCGGGTGATCCTTTCGAACTCTTCGGAATAAAAATACTTATTTATTCCTGACAGTAATAAGGCATTTAATTAGAAACATTTATAGCCGCGGCTGTATATCAAGCTCATTAAAATCGCTTCAATTAACGAATGAGTTAAATGGCCGAAAGCCCGGCGGCTACCGGCTAGATCAACTAACGTAATTAAAATACTCTTCTCCTGACAACGGCTCCGCTCTAAACTCCACAGTTAAAATAACAGCGGAACGGCATAAAATCTGCACTTTATTTTTGCAAGCGACAGAATTCTGAGATCTTTGAAATTCTTAAACGAAATGAATTCAGCAGACAAGTTATATTATTTCTGAAAACAGCTCTGTGTTAGCATTCCTTGCTTCATGTTTCATTGTTGCTTTCATTCTTCGGCTTCTTTGTGTTTGAAACTTACAAGCGTGTTCGTAGATGAATAAAATAATCAACATCAGAAAATATAAGTATTCATTGGGAAAAAAACCACCAGCCTCGCAAGTAGATATTCGGACGGAATTCGAACACGTAACCTTAAGTTTTCAAGGATGCGTGTTCGAAATAAACGGTTACCAGAAAAACCAGTATAACATAACGTAATTTAAGTAACATTACGTTACGGATACGGATTGGACGCATTGCAGAAATGCTTTATCAGCTGATCGTGAATTTTCTAAGAAGCTCGATAATATATTTTCGTCACCTATTTTCGCTATTGCAACGAACTGTCAACTAACGTATCATACTATTTAATTAAACCGTTTATTAATTCATTAACATGGAGAAACTGACATTCTAGAAATTCGCTACAATTACAAAGCAGCCTAGAATTACAAATTGCGACCAATTGAAATTCCTTTGAGTAAAATCTGAAGATATTAAAACAGGTGGAAAATTATACAAAGACTCGCTTTTATTAGCAAAATAACTGAGTAGACAAAGTCAAAGCCAAATTTGTTTATTCAATTTAGATTGTTATTTACAATACTTGTGAACGTCATAGAGTTACGCCATCGGTTCGCAAACCCTACAGCGGGAGACCTTGGAGAAGAACCGGCAAGAATAGGTACGATATAGGTATAGATATAGGTATAATAAGAGTAGGTACTGTACAGTCGAAGCACAGTAAATCTTTAGCTTACATTTGTCGCAGGGGTTTTGTCAAAGTCGTGATATTATAATTCCACTAGTGAAATTATAATTTCGCGTGATATTATAATTCCACTAGTTAAATTATGAATAGACAATGAAACAATACTTTAGTTGTATTGATACAAAAAATATAACCACGAAATTTAAGGGAATAGCTACGCTGCGCTTCGCGATCGCCTAAAATTTCTAACCTATCACGTGTTCATATGACTTCAGAGGCTCGCAGCCGTGTGCACACTCTCTCGTAATGTCTATTCATAATATCACGCGAAATTATAATTTCACTAGTGGAATTATAATATCACGACTTTGACAAAATCCCTGCGTCATATATAAACTGTGGTCGAAGTTTTGTCTTTCAACAATACTTTCGACCGGTTTACCGATCGAAACATTCCAGTGCAGAGGAATGTGTAGCAAACAGTCTCCATACAAATGACGATAACGTTTTCCACCCTCTAAACCTTAACATACACCAATGAATTTTCGGTTTGTTCTTAAAATGAAGAAGAACTATGGCTGTAGGTACGTCTTGATTTTTTTTATTTTCATTCTAGATTTGAAAATATTGGCACTTTTTTGTGTTGTATGAAATCACCAAAGTGCAAATATTTCAAAATCTATGATAAATATTTTTAAAAAAAACGTACTACCCTTGTTCTTATGCATTTCAACAACATACCGAAAATCCACTAGTCATTGAGGATTCCTAGAGTAGTGAGTTTCACCTTTACCCTTATCTTCACTTCACAGGTGTCAGGGGTGATGAAGGCGTACTACTGAAGGCCGTTTTTGATAAAACCACGTTTTTTTATATCATTACCTTTAATAACATGACATGATGGTGTCCCGCTTTATGAACGCTTCCAATCACTGTGACAATCTAGGATAAAAGCTGCACTGGCTATGTGCCAAACTGCACTTTTATACAATCACCGATGCAGCGAGCAGACCTTTGCACTAGTGGAGCTGTAAATCATCGCGCTTGCTTTTATTAAAGCTATGCGGAGCGAACTAAGTTACATTTCGCTTAAAGAAAGGCTTCACTGACAGAAGCGAAGCGAAAAGTGTTAGGTGTTGGTTTTCGCACGAACTATCTCCTGAGGATGCCCCGGGTTGGGGCGAAACACGTGTAGAGTAGTCTAATCGGTGAAGGTGCAAGGTGTATTGCTGTCTTGCTAAATGTAGGTATTGTGCACTGGTTTTTTGTGGTGTGCATGTGCAATTTTTTGCGGGTGGGCGGGCGGTGCCTCTTGCAAATTGTGTTTTTTGCGGAAGTAAGCTACAATACACAAGTAACACTTTTCAGTGTGAAAAACGAAATATATGTCGTTTTTCACACTGAAAAGTGTTACGTTTTACAAGTGGCATGTGATTGGCAAAAATGACTATAATTCCACTCACCGAGTCTTGCAAAGAAGACATTAAAATCGTGCACCATTGATGACGTATTACTTAGCTAAGGTCGAAACGAATACCAAGGTCACTAAGCTTGGCCACCGACCACAACCACTAAACGCAACTACCGACCTATTTCCTGTAGTTTTCATTATAGTATGAAAGGCTGCCACACACCAAAAACGCACGCAGACGTGCTGCATAGCGTGTGCGTGCGTCACGAGTTGTAATATATGAATTTGTACGCGTAGGTTCGCACCAACAGTATCGCAGCTGCATTGCGTTACGTTTGCGTGCGAGAGCCGCACGGCCGTCCGCGAGATACAAACTGAAACGGCCGCGGCGCGGTCGCGCAACAGCGGAACGGCAACGCCGCACACGAGCTCCGGCATTGTGACATTGTATTCTACAGGATTTCTCAATTGAGGACACACCGCGGTGACCTATGCGTTTGCGTGCAGCTGCGACGCTGACTGCGGCACGTCAGTTGTCAATATTTACAAATTGTCATCATGGATTTTGAAATACACGAAAAATTAATAATATAGTACGCAGATACAAATGTATATAAGATCCACAAGATAAAAACTCTCTTTTGTGGGATAAAATAGGAAGGGAATTACGAATTGAAAGTAAATGTCAACCGCGATTCGAAAGCAACACACGGCGTCGCTGACGCACGGCGTCGCAGATGCACTGCGATGCGTGTGCGACGCCGATGCCGGTGTGAATTGCTTTATGTCGCAGCGTGCTGCAGATGCAACGCATCGTGTTGCTCGCGCATCTGGTGTGTGGAAGCCTGAACTCGACGCCGCCGGCGCCGCCGGTGCCGGTAGTCGTCACTTGTTTCTTTTTCTAGCTACAAGTGGCAGCTGCCGCGTGTGACTCGTGTGCGGCAACCGTAAATCAAACGAAAAGAGGTTCGTCGCGTATTTCATAAATTTCTATACTAATTTTATAAAGCTGAAGAGTTTCTTTGTTTGTTTGTTTGTTTGGCACTAAGAAACTACTGAACCGAATTGAAAAAATATTTTTGTGTTGGATAGTCCATTTATCGAGGAAGACTATAGGCTATATTTTATCCTGATATTCCCACGGGAACGGGTACCACGCGGATAAAACCGCGAGGATTCGCTAGTTTTGAGATAAAATAACTGGGATGCGATTCTGTAAGGAAATTCCGCCGTCACTTTTCTTTTTACTTCGCATTCTAATCTCTGCGTTAAATTCATAAGAAACAAGTTTTTTTTATTCATCCAAAGTACAGTACCTCAGCAAGAAAATCTATCGTTACGGTAATCGAATAGTAAACTATACAAAGCTATCAAATTACATTAGACACAGCTCAGACTTTCCGTAAATCCGTGTCGACAACACAGTAATCGTCTTGCATAATTTATTAATAAGTCCCGCACCACCAAAATAGTATCATCAAGCCCTGAGCAATTTGTTTCCCTTTCCCTCCATCGCATTCGGCAAGAAATGAAAGAATTGATTACTTAATCCGATTCTTCGACGCTTTGGACTCGATTATTCCAATCCCATTTACTCCACTGCCTTCGGGAACATTGCAGTGATTATTTGTCCCTGTTTTTCCAGATGCGGAGGAAGCCATTTTGTATGTGTTCCCGCTTTGTATCGTTTTTTATTTGTTACTCTTGTAGAAATTGTGACTCTGGATATTACATATGGTCTTCAACTATTAGCTCAATGAGGCAAGTTTGAAGAACTTGTGATAACTATTCCCGTCAACAAAATGTATTTAGTTCCATTTACATCAGGTAGGGGCGCTGCTCACTTTCCCATAAAATTGACAATGTGATGATATGAATACCTTTTCGAAACTTCACTAAGTAAATAGTACTTGTTTTAGAAATAGGGACTCACGAGTGCCGCACTACAAAAGTTGAAGCTCTTAGTGATACGTCTTGGAGCCCCTTTGAGATTCACAGACCTTTAAGCAATGGAATGTATTAATTCAAAGTAAAGCATCTGTAGATCAATGATTTGCCTTGCTTTTAGCCTAGAAATAAGAATGTCAAAGGTAACGAATTTAGGCACAATCATTGAAAAATATTGTAATAATTGTCAAAGCTAGCTTTGTTATTATTATATAGCTAGAACACGTCATGGAAATCACAAAAACATGAATAATCTTTAACTTTCCTTGAAAGCTCACATACAGAGAATACTAAGTACTTTTTCAGGTTATTTATTTTTAAATGCCTGAAATGTATATGTACCTATAAAAAATAATATCGATTTCAGCAAGATTTAATTAACAAGAACAGAATATTTCAATTCTGGTATGCACAAAAAATAATTGACGGTCAACATGGGAATACTCATACGATTTTTTTCCATACATGCTTAATAATGCAAATAACTCTGAAGGTTTCCTTTTCATGTAGAACTCAACCGATGAAAAATTATTTTTAATTTAGATCGGATAAAGTACACATACATATCTATAAAGTATCTTTTATGCCGCAATTAAAAGTTATAAAATATACAAAAATTTTAATTACTTAATTAATTTTATAAATAAATACTTCATTTTCAATATTTTCAGTAGTAAAAATTGCAATGCAAAAAAAGTAAAAATAAAAATAATTTGAAATAGCACTCATTTCATATTTATTTATCGATTTTCAAATATGAAAGGTATTTCTCCCGAGTAATACCTATCTACACATTGATGAAATGAACGCTGAAGTGTTCGATAAATTCGACGCTTCTCCCGACGACTCCGTAGCTCAGTGGTTAGAGCATACGCCCGGACAGTGAAAGGTCGTGGGTTCAAGTCCTTCGGAGCTAGTTGTGAGACGGGTCAACTTTTTCTAATACATCATTTTCAATATTTTCAGTATAAAATAGAAGTTGAAAGTTTGTCTAGGGAAATGGAAAACAGTTCTCGGGAACGACAAGGGTGGCTGGCAGTATCTTATATTACTTATTTGCAACCTCTTTGCAGTGCTCCCAAGAAAATTTCCTCTTGGAAAATTCGCTTTAATCAGCGTAAATTTTAAGTCGCTCTCTTCACTTCATTCGCCCACAGTCTAAATTGTCATCCATCAGTCATTCAGTTCCAGGGTTTTATTTATCGAATACCATTGCAAACCAATGGGGGAATTTAAACTCAATCTACTGTAATGAAGTCAGTCTCTGTTATTTAAGGGTCTTCCCCGTCACTCTTTTCTAAACACTTTGCATCCATTTAGATTTTTTTTTTGCTTTGTTCCGCCTTTCTGTGAGGAAGTGGCTATGCCAATTGAATGCTTCATTAATTCCTACGTTAATGGTTTCTATCTACAGTGGGGTATCACTTAACCTTCATCACACTCGTTGTTAATTGAAGATAATGCTAAAGGTGGAAGCGCTCTGCTGCCGGAATCCTCAACCACTGAGGAACTGGCTATTTTATCTTTAACTACCTACTAACTTATTTTAAATGGAAAATGAAGTAAGTATTTAGAAAAAATCGACCCTCGAATCGAATATTTTTTTCTAAATACTTCATTTTCCATTTTTCAACCATAAAAATTGCATTGTGAATGCAAAAAAGTAAAAAAAAAAAAAAAACTTGCCATAGTAATTTCTTCTTTAGCGATTGTCAAATATCTGGAAAGGTATTTCTTTCGCGTGTGGGGGTAGTAATATCTTCACATTGATGAAATTAACGCTGGCTATACAGCGTGTAAGAAGTATTTGATAAATTCGACGCTTCTCGTAACGACTCCGTAGCTCAGTGGTTAAAGCAGTCGCCCGGATAGCGAAAGGTCGTGGGTTCGTGTCCCATCGGAGCTGAGTGTGAGACGGGTCGATTTTTTCTAAAAACTTCATTTTCTATTTTTCTACCTACTAACTACTGTATTTTATCCCGATATTTCCACGCGCGGGTTAAGGATGACTCACGCTCGACTGTGCCGGGCTCGAACCGAGCCCGAGCCGAACGTCGAACTTATTACATCTATACTAATATTATAAAGAGGAAAGCTTTGATTGTCTGTTTGTTTGAATTGAATAGACTACGAAACTACTGGACCGATTTAGAAAATTCTTTGACCGAATTAAAAAGCTACATTCTTCCCGAGTGACATAGGTTGTACTTCATTCCAATCTCAGATCATATATACTATACTAGATCCCAATATTGCCATGGGAACTGGTACTAAGCGGGTAAAACTGCTAGGATCCGCTAGTAATAAATACGTTTCTCGGACAACACTCGAATGCCGCTAGGTATAGCGTGAGTGTGTCCATAACAGGTGGTAACAGGTGGTAGGTAAAAAAATGTTGAACGATTCATAAGCATTAATTTTATTTAATCTATATGAATAAAAATTTATTGACTTTGACATTGACTTTGACTTAACTAAATTTCACGGATGACGCTCGGCTCGGAGCCGGCACGGTGTAGCGTGGGTCATCATTAAAATCGCGGGGAGCCACTAGTTCTAAATACACCTCTAAATTTTAATTAGTACAAAGATTTTAGGGAATGATAGTGTCCATCAAGACGAAAAATTTTAACTATGGGGCCAACTGCGGAACCAGGAAAAAAATATCTGCCCTTCAATACATTTCAGTTATGTCGATGTTGTACTTTTGTATGGAACAGCTGATTCTTTTTCGCGATTCCGTGGTTGGCACCATAGTAGTAAAAATTGTTCGTATTGATGGACACTTATCATCCCATAAAATCTCTGTACTAATTAAAATTTTGAGGTGTATTGCGTTACAAGTCAAAATTCCAGTAAAAATATCTAAACACGCATCGCTCCCATACTCAACCCCTGTCTAGAGCAGACAGTTTGCTAACTTTTAGTAATTTCCTTGGGTATAATAGTTCCCAAATACTCGGAATCCCAAATTGTTACTTTGTATTGGGTATCCTCTCGCTATATAGGTAAGCTCTGAATATAAATATAATTTCACAATTTCTTTTCTCAAAAAGAAATATAAGAAAGTCAAAGTTAGGAAAACTATTTTCATCAAGTTGTAATACAATAACTAGGTGTCTGCGTACTTTTTATTTCTCCTTTCTTATTGAACATTTCTTAAAATACTATTGAGCTACTAAAGAATTTTTTGATCAACTTTACCAATTGTTATTACATGTGTGACTCAACGCCCAAAACCCAGGTTTTGTAAGTCGTCTATAAATTTAATGAATTTAATACTTTAGAGTTTTAGTTCTAGTCAGCCCCCCCTCTTTGGGGGGGGATCGATGCTCCACCCACTAGAAAACTAAAATAATTTAGTCTCCTAATTCTCACCGCATCATTCCTGTGGAACTCGACCGCAAACACTAGTTCCCCCACTGACTTTTGTAATATTTTATTAGATAAATGAAAGAAATATTCGCGAAGTGATTAGGGCTCAAATGGTCTCTCTGTATGACAATTTGACACCAAGAATATGTCTGTGTGAAGTAGGTGAGGTGGATGTATGTTCGAGGCTTTGTGGAGTGGCCTAGCGAAAGCCCTATTTGAACGATTTTAGAGTATCGCTCCCTAATGAAAGACTTCATCCGTCATTCCGGCCTATTCTGCTCAGCTGGCCCTATCTATAGACATACCTTGAATGCCAGAATTAACACCAGGCAGATCATTTAAGCAATAATAAATTATAAAGAACTCACCGAAGTATTATTTCAGCTTACATAACCCAAAGTTACAACGTATGTCCTTCACATTGTGCACAAGGAAATAACACTCAATTTTACCACACACCGCACGACTCTACTCAATTCTTTAGCAGAACTTTGACACTCTCGTTTGGCACGTCTGCCTCCTACCGTAGCGTACTCACGTATCCCGAGCCTTGCCAACCATTTCCTTTTCGTATTAGCCATCCCTTCCTTTACCGCCTCTTTGTTTGTTGTAGCCTTTGTTTATACTCAACTTTCTCAAATTCTATGGTTTTAATGGTTATTAGTAAGCGCATGTTGGGTGCATCCCAAGAATTGCTTCCCCGACACGTGGCCTTTTGTCTTTACAACATCTACCTCTTGGTTCTATTCACAATTGTTTTAAATTCAATGCAAGCATCCAACATGTTGCATGACCATTGAAATATCTAACAATAGTTTCCCATTTCCTGAGTTTTAACCGCTCCATTACTTGTTTGAGACCTAAAGTAATTAAGCCATAACTAACCTTTTTTTTTAGAATAAATGTGCCACAAAACCAATAGCCTACATCAAAATATTACGGTAAAGTTAAAATTTATTTGTAATATACCTAGCGGCGTTACATTCCCCCCTCTGAAAATAAAACGAGGGAACACCCGAAGTTATATTTTCACAATAGAACGCATTTAAATCTGCTAGTAATCACTAAGGCGACTAAAGGCTTTAGTAAGCATCCTCCTAAAAAAATATGATATCTATATTGTCGTATGGAGATTACTATTTGACTTCTCTTATTAACAGATAGGCAATTTATCGAAAGCTTAAGCTAATCCTTATTTTGCTTGTTTACTGTACGTCAGCTTATTAGGTCCATATCCAAAGCATCGCCTTAATAAGTTGTAGTAACTTGCTGTGGTCCTACCGTACTATGTCGTTATTTTAATATATATCATCAGATACTCATGAGTTTTCCATAACAAAACGTAATTTAGTTTTATAATATTGATAAACTGTAATCGTTAAATAATCCAGTATTATTACTGTATAAGGTCCATCGTTGGCATACGCATGCCCAAGGGCCTCTACGTCATGCGATCACGATTCGTAGCACGCTTAACTACATTCTGCACGTCCCATAACTAATCCACCAACATCAATGGTTTTGGAACAGAACGATTTAAAGTATTTCCATTCTGCTAATTCTGAAATTCCCATATTACCTAAATCATACATAATACCTAACCCCATTATTATTTATAGAGCCATCAATTCCGCTTCAAAGATAATAATAAGTTCGCGGTTATCAATAAAATTGTACGAACATCACTCGTTTGCCTGTTAACTTCCTAATTGCGATTATATAATGTTTGGTCTTTTCCTTAAATGTGTATGAAATTCACTAAGAGTAGTATCATTTTGAAAACTTATAAGATTTCTTTAAATATTTCTTATATGATTTATAGGAGACATCCTCCGACATTTTATGCACTTCTATTTATTGTATTACGGTATAATTTGAACCCGATCCCAGTCAACCCTAATCTCCACCTGCGCATTCGTACAGAATCCGAATGTTTACTAGATACATTCTTATCAATGGATGAATTGCTATCGTTATAATTACACTTAAACATGCAACTTATCTGCCCTTTATTCAGCTCCCAACTTCCAGGAACGTTTGTACCGCCTTCCTTAGCACTGAATTGCAACCTTCGCTGCTATCAGCTACAGGAATATTAGCAGGGCGCCGCTACTCCGAGGTACCGGTGCTCGGCAACTGAGCAGTGTCCGCTTGTGTCACACCCGTACGATATGAAAATGAGATAGTTAGAAAATTAGAAATGTCACTTGTATATAATACATCAATAACCCCTTTCTCTTTCTTCCACACTTCTGTCTACCATAGTTATCATGAGTGATAGGTTACCCTAATTAATAATATCTTTACACTTATACCTATTGATAAGTTAAATACATTCGTGACTTTTTTTTTTTCCTGGAGGCAATGATAATTACCTTGCCTCTGAACTGCCGTTAGCATTACACAATGCTGCAAACATCGCATTTGGTTATTAGTTTATCGCACCAACAGTTTACAGTTATTGGACTGTATCGAAACTGTCTCACATCAGACTAAGTGTAAAAGTTTAGTCATAGTTAAACCCATTAATTCTTCAAATATATTACACCTACAACCATACCATGTGCTGCTGGAATAGTATTATTAAACTAAATTACAGAAGATAAGTACCTGTCTCAGGCTGGCAAATCGAAAGCTTTTGACCGCATGGTTTTATTTCCAGTAACTGTAGAACTCCAATACACCGCTGACATTAAAAATAGTCATTATATAAGACCATTATATAAGACAGATAGTAGGCATATGAATTGCTTACTTTAATATTACACAGTTAGCTGTTTGCAAGACTCGAACCCGCAACTATGGCTATTGTATGTAGCAAGCTGAACAAACCCTGTTCGTGATTATCATAATTCTACAATGTTTTACTTTGAATCTATGTGATCTACATCTTTTGTTAATTATATGTGTCGAGATTTCCCCCTAGGTTTTAATCTAAATAATTTGCTCAACCGTTGCGGCCAACCAATACTCATCACAAACTTAATAAATTGAAATGTTTTTCTGTATTTAAGACAGGAGTAAAGTTAAAACATTTAATGTAAATACTTAACTTATATCTGGCACTTCGTTTTGTCAACCTTCCCTTGCTGGGTCTTCTACCATCGGCGAAAACTTTTCTCGCTGGTGGCTCCTAATTGAAGCGACAACGGTAAACCACACAGTAAAATTGGTGATTTGGTTTCTCAGCCTCGAAGTCCTCGTTTCAGCATGTGCCCAGATGATATGGAATGTAAGACAAAATAAGGTTGAGATGTATTGTTCCTCACTTCTTCCTTATTTGAACCATACTTTATTGGGCGTAGTATCTTAATAAAAGTTTCATAATTATTTATTAGCTAACTTATATCTCATCCTAATAATAACTTACATTTGAACCTAAACTATAGCTTAATTATTTATCAAAGTCTATCATCATATTTGAACTAGTGGTGGGTTGGAACAGGTAAATTGCCGAACCTGTTCCACCTGTTCCTGTTCCAGCCAGACAACAGTTCCAGAAACCTGTTTCAAAATAACAGCCTGTTATATTGCAACAATCAAGGTAGAGAACAGTAACTATCATGATTCAAAAGCAACAACCTCATGAAATGGCTTCAGATACAAGTTCCTGAAGTGAAAACCATTCTTCATACTTGCAGCCTTAGGACTGACAGCTCGATTGTACACTTTAAGTGACTTTTATGACAAGCGTTTTTGTTGACTGTAGTTTAATATTGTATTGTCATCCAAACCACACCTGTATGCAAAGTTTCAGTTCAATCGGATACTGGGAAGTGGTACAAATAAAACTTCCAAGATTTGTCCCCCACTAACTAACAAACTAACTTATTCCCGAAGGTTTATACATACAAAACATTTTGATTAAGTATTTGTATAATAGAGAAAATTCCATGTTTTGTGATGAAGCCGTCAAAAAAACGATTTTTCGAGCGCCTTCATTGCGAACGCTGGCTAAACCGTATGAGATACATCAAAATAATGTACTATGGAATGGAATTTGTATGTCATTGTAAGGTCTACAAAAAAGTCCGCAATAGCATATATCTATCTCCTAAAGTCGATTCACAGTAAACATATTTTTTTTTATTTAACTTTATTTGTAAAGTTAATTTCTCTTAATCAGTATTAATCCTTATCCAAATAAATATTTTAATTACCTTGGCCATTTGATGTAGGTAAATAAAAATTGTCCCGTACCTTATTTCATTTAAATAAATACTTTAGAAGTTATCACAGATAAAAAAAACTATCACTGTCAAAGCACCAAAAAAATGTTTAAAGAACCCCGTGCAAAGCCGGGCCGGGTCGCTAGTTTATATTATAATTGCAACATCTTTTTTTTTGTTGTATTGAAATTGTCAGTTCAAAGTTGAACATAATAATATGTGGATGTGTATCCGAATGCCAATTAGAGAACAGGTAGAGAACAGGAACTCGCACTATCTCTTTCTAACAACTGTAACCATCATAGGTCAGAATAGTAAAGAGCATGTTCCAATCTACCAGCCTGTTGTGCGAAACAGTTGCACTGTCACAACAGTCAACCTGTTACGAGTGCTATCTGTTCTCGGTCTGTTTCTGTTGTGGGTGGAACTGGAACTGTTACTAGTGCTAGCTGTTATCGGTCTGTTGTGGAACATGTGGAACAGGTGGAACAGTTTTTTGACTTTATAGAGAACAGTTCCAAGCTGTTTTTATATGAAACCTGTTTTATTTGCCTGTTTCGATATATACGCCTCACTCCTAATTTGAACCCTGACGAAAACGGGTTGTTTGTTTCTTAAGTATGTTAGTTATTGGAAGTAAGATTGTTGTATCCATGTTTAGTAACCCAATAAGTATAGCGTATACGCTACGCCATTAATGCTATCTGTGTCTAAATTTCGCTTGCTGAGAATTGGTTTATGCTATGTTCACAAAGTCTCAATTGGAGAAAATTAGGTCTAAACTTTTGAAAATTAATTTCTCTTCAGTTATTATAATTCTTTAGTAGTTGCATTAGACAAAATGAAGTATCATAATTTCATTTATTAATATCTAGGACCAAAATGAATATTTAACCATCTTTTCCTTATGTTGGGTTTATTCAAAATCTTATAGTAAGTAAATACTTTATTTTTAACCTGGTATAGTAATGTCAAAATTGTTTTATAATATGTCGTATCAAATGCTTATAATTCTCCAGTTGTAGATGATATACGTAATTCAGGGTTGACTTCTTCTTCAAATGGGTTATTCAAACCAACATTATGCGACGGCTTTGTAGAAATATCCATTAAAACGACATTTTCCTTCCGTTTGTCCATCTTGCACATTAATTTGGCGCAAAATCAGTGACCTTTGACAATTTTGACATTGACAGCCGACGACTTTATACTATCTTCCGCTAAAAGTCTATGAAATGGAGATAGAGCAAAACTGATTTGCAACGGAGTTGTGGTTAATGGGACATAGTATAAGTAGTAAGTTACTACCAAATTTTTCACGAATTCATCAGTTATGGAATAAATAAAAAAATGGACATAGAGTAATAAAACAAACACGATGGCGTTGCTAGATTAAAAAAATGTGAAAATTGGACATAGTACAAACCAATAAATTAATCCTTTTTAGCTATACGGACTATCGATTAAATGTTAAAACGTTTTAAAGCCATTTTGATTTTCACCCCCCTCCGACTCTTATCCGTTGTAGTAGGTGTTTGTTTATCTGACAAATAACGACTAATTTTATACCTCTTTCAAAACGAACTGATTTAAACAGGTGCCTTGGCACTGTGCCTTAATATTTATAAGGCTGATTTTTCCCGGATCAATCGGGACCTGGATTAAAACATTATTAATGAATATTTTCCTTGTATTTTTTTTCACTATCATACTTAGTTTTAATAAAGATGATTGTTACCGACTCACTGGAGGACTGAATCATAACCCTTACAATAGTAGTAATTACATAACTTTGCTTTGTTTCCTTAAACAATCACAATATATCATTAGTTCATAACAAAAATATTATCGTTGTGAAAACAGTTGTTACTTTTCTGTTTTTTTTTTGTATTTTACTTTATTCCTTTTTATTTACGTCTGATATTGCGTATTGAAACTTTATTGTTGAAATAGTTGAATAATGAGACTTGACACAAAAGGGTTGCAACCATTGTTCCATACAAATTCCGCTTAAACTCTTGGTTAATTAATATTTTAAACCACACTTTTAGGCTTGGCGGTGATCGTTTCTTTACGTACCCGAACGTCTTTAGTTATTTAAATAAAGATCCCGTTGTAACAATAGTAATTGATACATTTGATGACGGGATCCTGGTCACGGCACCACTTTGTGACTCAACGCCCAAAACCCAGGTTTTGTAAGTCGTCTATAAATTTAATGAATTTAATACTTTAGAGTTTTAGTTCTAGTCAGCCCCCCCTCTTTGGGGGGGGGATCGATGCTCCACCCACTAGAAAACTAAAATAATTTAGTCTCCTAATTCTCACCGCATCATTCCTGTGGAACTCGACCGCAAACACTAGTTCCCCCACTGACTTTTGTAATATTTTATTAGATAAATGAAAGAAATATTCGCGAAGTGATTAGGGCTCAAATGGTCTCTCTGTATGACAATTTGACACCAAGAATATGTCTGTGTGAAGTAGGTGAGGTGGATGTATGTTCGAGGCTTTGTGGAGTGGCCTAGCGAAAGCCCTATTTGAACGATTTTAGAGTATCGCTCCCTAATGAAAGACTTCATCCGTCATTCCGGCCTATTCTGCTCAGCTGGCCCTATCTATAGACATACCTTGAATGCCAGAATTAACACCAGGCAGATCATTTAAGCAATAATAAATTATAAAGAACTCACCGAAGTATTATTTCAGCTTACATAACCCAAAGTTACAACGTATGTCCTTCACATTGTGCACAAGGAAATAACACTCAATTTTACCACACACCGCACGACTCTACTCAATTCTTTAGCAGAACTTTGACACTCTCGTTTGGCACGTCTGCCTCCTACCGTAGCGTACTCACGTATCCCGAGCCTTGCCAACCATTTCCTTTTCGTATTAGCCATCCCTTCCTTTACCGCCTCTTTGTTTGTTGTAGCCTTTGTTTATACTCAACTTTCTCAAATTCTATGGTTTTAATGGTTATTAGTAAGCGCATGTTGGGTGCATCCCAAGAATTGCTTCCCCGACACGTGGCCTTTTGTCTTTACAACATCTACCTCTTGGTTCTATTCACAATTGTTTTAAATTCAATGCAAGCATCCAACATGTTGCATGACCATTGAAATATCTAACAATAGTTTCCCATTTCCTGAGTTTTAACCGCTCCATTACTTGTTTGAGACCTAAAGTAATTAAGCCATAACTAACCTTTTTTTTTAGAATAAATGTGCCACAAAACCAATAGCCTACATCAAAATATTACGGTAAAGTTAAAATTTATTTGTAATATACCTAGCGGCGTTACACATGTATGTATATAACATTTATATAATAATATGTACCAATAATTATTCCTTTTCATTTACTCGGCCTTCGCAGTAAGTTTTGATAGAAACACCATTTCATTAAAACTTTTAACTGTAACATTATAGACTAGCTGCTTCCCTCGGTTTCACCCGCGTATTTTTAATGGCCATGGGAATCTCGCGAGAATATTTAGCTTATAATTGTCACTCTGGAATAGTGTCGCTTTCTTTAATTGGTAAGATATTTTCTTTTAAGGAATCCAGTATTTTAAAGTGAAAATGTTTTCATCGGCGAGGCTAGATTCGTCAGAGTATTTGCGGTGTAGAATATTGCAGTTTTAGGTCAACGCCAGCTCTTGACCGATAGTGGAACTAATATAATTTTTGTTAGTGATTTCTGAAAAAGTTTATTATTTAGAGACATCGTTTTATTTTTCCTGTAATCTTTTCATAAACTTCTATCACATAAAATAATTTAAAAAAAAATCACTATGCAAACTTCGGAGTAAGCTCTCTTATTGCAAAATAGTTAGGCAAACGTCATCTATAACTATTCCAAATTTAAAGTTGATAGCATTAGTAGTTCTTGAGATGTCAATTTGTGACAGACAGACAAAGTCTCACCATAGGCAAACAATATATACATAGGGCCATAGGGTTCCTTTTTACCATTTTGGTTCGGAACCCTAAAGCAGCATGGTTGCCATAGCTACCAATGACAGGAAACTCAACCCACTGTGATACGTTTCAAATATTGAATTTCTGTTAACACTCCACAGTTCCTTTCCAATATTGTTTACACGTTTATCAGAATTCAATTTGTTGGTTCCCCGTCGCAGAACCCTCAGATTAAATTAACTTCAAATTCGTTTCAAGAATTAGGTAAACATTTCAAAATAGAATGGCTGAAATTCTTTAGGTTATTACGTTCTTAAGAAAATGTTTGGTGTTAGCTTATATTTCATGCTTTTTTTCTGCTTGCAAAAAGCTTAGCGTAACGGAAACGGTTGTTTATTGTTTACTTACTTACATCGTGTTTTGTACAATCATTACCTACTTATTTACATATAAAAACATAAGTATTCTGGTTTTGCACAGTTTAAAGATAATTTTTATTAATTTACCCGCGTTGCTCTTGTGTCCCGTGAATATTGGTATGTTTATTGTGGAACATCGGATTAAAAGAGTAAAAATAAATACATATATAATGGTGTTCAAGTACATGCATCCATTGTAACAGAAAAACCTTTAAAATAATATTAGTTATATTATTTTTTGTTTGTATTTAGTTTTCTGTTACAATGGAGATTGACATTAATTTTTATATCTTGCATAACGCAATCCCCCAGTATGTTAAGGGCTTATTACACTTGGTTAAATTCAGCATCTAATTAAGCATACATTGCTTTCTGTGAGCTCATTTGTAGCAAGTGATGCAATCAAAAAAAGCAATGTATGCTCAATTAGATGCTGAATTTAGCCAAGTGTAATAAGCCCTTTAGCCTGGGCGTGGTATTTCGGCTGTTCTCTGTAGTTTCCGCCGCGAACCCGGGCCGCTGACGAGGCTACCCGCGCAAACACCGCCCGCTGAATAGTGCAAACACACTCACAGCGAATAGTGCACTTTAATGTGAGATGTATATGAGGCATGCACGAGTAATTGGAATGCTAATTTATTAAGGTTTCGGCGATAAAATATGATCGAATTGATTAACGGTCTGGAAAATGTCACCTCTATCCAAAGAAAATGTTTTAGGCCATCGTGTTAAAAGGTTAGCTCTCTAGTCTTGATAGTTTTTAAGAAAAATCATTAGCTAAATACCTGATTAAATTTTACGTCTTGATCAACGCCTTCTCTAATATGCTGGGGCTTCACCTGCGTGACGCCCAACGGCGTTAATAACGGCATGATTAGCGTTAATTAAATTGTGCACTAAACTAAAACAAATTAGCGCGCTAATACCCGGTTAAGCCTGCGTACTATATCAAATAGCGCGCTAATTAATGACATTAAACACAGGTGAAGCCCCAGCATTAGACATAAAAATTAAAATCTCTAGATTCTCAAGTATCTATCTAAGTATTTATATTTGCCCGGGCGCAAACACCGCCCGCTGAATAGCGAAAACACACTCACTGCAAACACCACACTTTAATGCGAGATTCATAGCATTAATTAAATTGGAAATAAATGTGTATCGTGGTGTGGTGGCAACTACACTCTCAACTCACTAGAAAGAGGTAGAAGAAAGACTCGCACGCCAACTCACATTAGTCCCAATTTCTTCAATACCAATATAACCACTACACCATCATACACTCAAAATGATGATTGATGAGGCGGAGGCCTTATACCTATATGACCTTATGAGTCTATAACCGAAATATCCTCCTACTTTATACATAGACGCGGAAGCAACATTTATTGATACGCGATTTTCCAAGAAAATCCAATCCCCGGAAATAGAAAACTTCTTCTTATTCGTGAGCTATTATATCGCTCGTATATTCTCGCGGAATCACTTCGCGAATCAGGAATCACGTGGGAAATTTGGCATAAATCTATATTTGTATGCAGTGTGTGGTCCGTTGTACAGTGGTTTGGTATCCGTTTCCTCGTCACTAGTGATGTATCTGGATCTTGATTCAGTAGTCGTGACTTATGACCATATGAGTCTATGGCCAAAATATTTTCCTTCCTCAAGCATAGACACGGAAGCTACATTTATTGATACGAGAATTTTTCCAAGAAAATCCTATCCCCGGAAATAGAAAATTTCTTCTTATTCGTGAGCTATTATATCGCTCGTGTTTTCTCGCGGAATTACTTCACGAATCAGGAATCACGTAGGTACTTTGGCATAAATCTTTATTTTCATGCAGTGTGTGGTCCGTTTTACAGTGATTTGGTATCCGTTTGCTCAATGTCGCGACTCATAGTATAAGCAGATTTGAGAGCTCTCTTGAATATTTGTTTCAAAAGGTTTATTTCAGAAGATGTCAAGCAAGTTAAGCTGCGTGCGTATTAAAAGTGTAAAAAATTGAATTAGGCAAAACTAGAGTGAGACACTTGCTCGCTGCAAGTGATTTTTCCAACAAAAAAATTTTACAAGTAAACATATGCCTACACGTCCGCTAAAGTGTTTTAATTCAATATTTATTCGTTTAATATTAGAATCAACATTCCACACAGCTCACAACCCATCACTATTCCACCTCGAATTCCATTTTTCACTCGCGGTCTTTCATTTTCGGTGCTATAAATGCAAAGAGGCGGCGCAATTCCGTCTCAGAACGCTCCGAACCATTATCGTCGCATCGGTTCATTTACTCCCGAATATAATTCCTTTCCCGTTATGCCCCTAGCTTTTTTGTCTTCAATTTCTTGTTCTCAGAAAGGGACTTTCCGATGAACCGTAAGCAAGCAATTGCGAAGTTATTTGCCGCGCTATTTGGAACAACAAAGGTTTTGTTTTGTCGAGTAAAAAAGAATATTGTCTATTTTGTTGTGTAATTTTGTGGCGGTCGGGCGAAGGCTTCGAAGCGAAAATTGCCTAAGTAACGAAGACCATTATCTGCTTGCAAGTCACTCTCTGTGGCATGGAACGATCGTACCTTCCTGCCGCTCGCGTTTACGAAACCCAGTTTTCTAAGTCGCCGCTCACGGGCTACCGAAAAACGCCGCCTCTGAGCTCTGTCATGTAGTTTTCATATATTTTATATGAACGCCAAAGCCGCCGCCCCGGGTAGTCGTCACTTGTTTCTTCTTGTAGCTACAAATGGCGGCGCTTGTGGCTCGTGTGCTAGGATGGCAAGGTCGTTTTTTGTTTCAATTTGTTTTAATTAAATAGCAACGTGAATATTCAATTTTAAGGGCATCAGCCAAAAGCCTACACACTAAGTACTTTCGATATTCTTTCTTTGTCCTAAATTAATTTACGAGTTCCGTACATTCCTATCGTATCCCCAAGTAATACTGATCCCGTTGGCCCACACCCAGGTGTAGAAAATTGCCCGCTATTTGCCGTTGCTATGCGATACTTACTTAACTGCCTGTAAAATTGCTTTTATTAGCTCGCTGTTTAATTGTAGTATGTCGAAAACAATCCGGAACAAATGACTTGGGTCTTGATTGTTTTACGAGTTTAGGATTCTTTGCAACTACCTAGTTAATATAGGTAGGTGTTGAAAAAATAAGCAAAAACATTTTAGGAAGTGATTGTACACATGAAACTGCAAAACTTTCCCTTAGAAACATAGGTCGAAATGTAATAGTAGATTGTTTAGCAAGGCATGTATGGCATCCATAACAGTTGAGGGCGCCGATAGTTCGAGACTGTTATGGGTCCATACACCCGAAGTAAACACTCTACTTTTCATTTTGCATATGAGGAAAGTAAAAAATAAACAGAAATAATCTAAAAAATATTTTTCCTATGGCCGCGGAATTTTCGAAAGACTATAACTTTTTGTTCATTTTCTCTATTTTAGGGAAGGCAAGGGAAACCAAGTCAATACAGTCTTGTTAGGTGTTTGACCCGTACTCTATGCAATTCCATGAAATTAATAGCCTGATTTTTTATATTACAAATAACTTTGGTTTAATCTGTTTTTAAAAACGCATTCTTTAAAAAAACAATGTTTTAGATATTAAAATAGTAATTCTACGATATTAATTATTTTATATAATAGCAAAACAGGCTGTATGTATAGGCTTCTGTGCCTTAGCCTGCATACTAGATAATAAATGTCCAAAGAGATACTTACAGATTTTGACATGACCCCTCCTATTTCTTTTTTAAATTTCATTACGGCCCTAGGGCCGCAGCATACCACTTTCATCCCGTATTTTAGGCAAGTTGAGTTACTTTCAGAATATGAGACATGAAAACATTTTTTTCTGACTCATGCTCTGAAATGTTAACATTTCATGTATATATGTGTGTTTTGTGTTATGTGTGATAACAAAAAATTGTATTTCCTCGCATTTCGTGAGAAAAGTTTTATACAAGCCTTGCTGTGGAAGCTATTTGCACTGCCTCGAATGATTTAAAGCCATCAAATCAAAAGCAATCATTCAAAACCATCCTCGACAATGCAAATTGCTAGCTTCCCGTACTCGGCTGTAATGTACTATTTCGTCGTCCCCTACGGGAAAATTTTGCAATTTCATAGGTATACTTCCTGAAATAGGTATTATTGCTTAATTTTTTACACCTTGTATAGAGGTTTACAAATGGGCTTTGTTCTTACTTCATATTGACTACCTCCGTAGCCGAGTGGTGTACGCACTGGTTTTCAAGGTTCCGCTATCTCTAGAGGTCCCGGGTTCGATTCCCGGTGGGGTAAATATTGAAAAACGAAATTTTCAATATTTCCTCGGGTCTGGATGTATGAGGTTATACCCGTCGTTGTTTTCAATTTCCATAATACTAGTGCTTAAGCTATTATACTTTGGTATTGGAACAATGTATGTGATGGTGTCCAATTTTATTTTATTTATTACTAGCTTTCCGCCCGCGGCTTCGCCCGCGTGGACTACACGACGTCATCCCGCGGGAATGTTATATTTTTCCGGGATAAAAAGTAGCTGAGTCCCAAATTTAAGCCAAATCCGCTCAGCCGTTTTGGCGTGATTCAGTAACAAACATCCAAACATTTAAACATCCAAACATCTAAACTTTCACATTTATAATATTAGTAGGAAGTAGGATGGTAAGTTTCATTTAGAGCTTGTATTGTCATCTACATAGTAAATCACGTAGTCGAAATCTGAACCACCACACAAATCACCACAAGTCTAAAAATTAATTCTAATATTCTTTCTCCATCCAATATTAATTTACGAGATTCGTACTTCCTCTGGTTTCCTCCCCAAAAAATGCTGATCCCGTTGGCCCACACCCAGCTGAAGAAAAATTCCTGCTATTCGCCCTGACTATGTGAAACTTACTGCCTGTAAAATAGCTTTTATTAGCTCACTGTTTAATTAGTATGTGTCGACAACAATCCAGAACACAGGATTTGGGTCTAGATTGTTTAAAAATAAATAAACATAGAACTTTTTATAATCACACCAATTATCTAAGCCCATGTAAATTTCATTGAGAAACTGTGTCATGGACAACTTGATAACGGATAAATATATATACTATATTATCATACTTTTTGTTTGTAAATACATACTTAATATACTTACATAAAAAAACACCCAGACCAAGACAAATAGACATGTTCATGCACACAAATATTTGTCTTGTTCGGGAATCGAGCCCGAGACCTCTGGCGAGTTGACCTTTGTTTGACGAGTTTAGGATTATTTGCTGGGGGGCTACCGGCTAAAAATGTTGTTATGGACATGGGCTTTATTTGACATTTAAAGCCCATATTTTGTTTTTATATTGGCATAAAGTGGGGTTCAAATGTCAAATGAAGCCCATGTCCATATCCATATTTTTTTGCCGGTACAGGGGCAGATACTTAATATACAGTGAGTTTTATTAATGTCCCAGTTTAAGGCTCAGGTTTTAGGTGAAAACCTAAGCTTGTGTTATGGATACTAATATTTGAAATAAAAGTTTGAACCAAGTTTTTTTTTCTAAACATTTTTAGAACCAGACGACAGTTATTATTTTCCTAATTCTGCACCTTGTTTGGCTTATACCATGATTCTGTTTTGGGTAGCAGTTACATGCATTTTCACAATGGAATTGGTAGATTTGAAAGAAATCCAAAGGTATACCAATAAATAAAATGGTATGAATAAAAGGCAACTGTTACTCACTAATTTTTCAACACACAGTTAACAGCGCACAGATAGTTCTTATAACGAAGGCATCTGCTAAGTAAGGATTCTCAAAATTCACCCCCCTAATGGCCGGTTCACATGAAACTATTATCTGGCGCCGAATTAAGACGCCTGAATACGGATCCAGTAAGTTGTCAGTTGATTGACTAGACTGACCAAACTAGTCAAACCTTTTACACGAGGGCAGCGCTGGACTGTCCATCGACTTTGGCACCAGCTACTGGACTCATGTTAATCAGCCAATATAAGATGAAATCGGGCATCCAAAGTTAATATTATGTATTTATGAAATTGTTCTATAGAGTGTACTACCTACGTTACCCTGAACTTAACGCGAGCGAAGCCGCAGGCAAAAGCTCGTATATGTACCTATCAGTGGCGAAGGATCCATAAATGCCAATTCTCATCGGCTTAACTTATAAAAATGTGAAGCCTTCACTTAATTTCTGGAGAAATGCTTGCATAACGTAAGTAGTATGTGTTTTTTGGTCCGGCGCCATTTTGACCCCTCGCCACTACTGGTACAATTAGCGGTTAACCCACGAGCGCGGGTGAATCATACTTGTAGTTTGTATAGACACGTGTGCGTCGGCCGGCGACTCTAAACGTAGTGATTACATGCTCTTTGGGCGACTCGGCCAAAACTAAGCGCTTCCGAGCTTACGCAGGAAAAGGCAGTGATGCATGTACGTACATTTACACACACAATCGTGGCTCACCCGCGCTCGTGAGATAAAACATCTGGACCTATTAGACAACCGGTAAAAGCAATGGCTCAGTCTTATTTTATTTATATGGCATGTGATATTGTTGTGGCGTTAAATTAATCTGTACTTACTGTTTAATTTGCCTAATTTAGGCACTTAAACACCGCACGCCCCACTTACGGAAAGCTTTTAGCGTAGACCTACGATCGATCTAAGCCAATCTTCACTTGAATTTTTTTATAGGCTCATGCCAGTGCTGTCCCTGCGTGCTAGCATCTTGGTCTTGTTCAAAGTCAAAGTTAAAAACTCTTTATTCAAATAGATTTTCAAAATTAAATACTTTTGAATCGTCCAACATTTTTTTCATAGGGCTTTTAAGTACTTAATATCCGAATTGTTGACGACCCAGTACCCAGTCCTTTACTCATTACTACAATTTAAAGAAACTAAAATTCTTCAGTCTATACCACAGAATAAATAATAGTACTTATACTAATATTATAATGAAAGCTGAAGAGTTTGTTTTGTTTGTTTTTTTGTTTGTTTGAACGCGCTAATCCCAGAAACTACTGGTCCAAATTGAAAAATCGTTTTTGTTGGATAGTCCATTTATCGAGGAAGGCTATAGCAATAGGCTATATTTTATCCCGATATTCCCACGGAAACGGGTACCACGCAGGTAAAGCCGCGAAGATCGCTAGTATTATAATAATAATACCTAAGTACTTATAGGTATAATTTTCCAAAAAAATATCATCATAATGGTTCAAATTCAAAGCAGTTTTACATATTATAATGATACGGTACGTTTCATTTAAAATTTATAAAAGTCTTAGTACAAACTTTGACTAGAAATGCGTACCTGATCTCCATGTTATATCCAGGATCTACATTCTCTCCAAATTGAATTTACTTAGCAGTAAATACAGTAAAAGGCCTACAGCCAGACTGAGAACGTTAATTTGAACGCAAGCGTCCACGAAACATGATATAAGGGTCCATTCACACGAGATCCGTCACTTTCGTTCATTCGTCAAAAAAACACGGCACGTCATGATCATGACGTATGAATGTTCTCACATTGCTTACGGCATCGTGTTTTTAACGATTCGTCAAAATATCTGAGTTGATGTTTATTTCGGGATTCAGAGTTCAACATTGTACAAATCTTGCTGCGGACTTGTCATTAATACGAACGTGATTTTAAAAAGACGATACGTGTTCTAAAACGTTTCACGATTCGTGATGCATGTGAACACGGTAATGTAATTTAATAAGTTTTTAGTAAAAATTTCATTTCATGACAAGCTATTTCATGACAAGCTTTTTTGCTGACTGTACTTAAATATTGTATTGTAATAATCTAAACCAAACCTGTATACATCAGCTCCATCGGACACTGGAAAGTGGGTCAAATTAAGCTTGCAAGATTTGTCCCTCACTAACTAACAAACATGGCAAATTAAAAAAAACTTGTAAAAGGCATTACCACTGTCAAAAAAACGAATCGCGATGAAATACGATTCGTCAAACGTCCTCGTGTGAATGAACACTTAGTTCAGGATTTAGAGTGAAAATCAGAATACTAGCCTGGGGATACCGCTAACAAATAGTAAATTATTTTCCGAATTATTTAAGTCTATCAAATCAGAATACTAGCCTGGGGATATCGTTAGCAATAGTAAATGATTTTCCGAATTATGTAGGTATGTCTATCAAAAATTATCAAAATTTCTTCAGTTGAAGCCCAATCGTTAAAACGTATTAGGAGAGTCATCTTTGTTTTTTAGCATTTTTCTAGGAATGTGCACAGAACTGCGTTTTACTATCCATACAAGAATTTACTTGGCAGTAAATACTTTAAAAGGCCTGCAGTCAGTTTGAGTGCACCTAGGGATCTACTTTGAATGGCATCTGGGTAGCGCCAGGGGTTTTGCTTACAATCTTGGTAGAATTTTCACGAAAGAAACATTTATATTGATGTGGGCGGACTTGACAATTTTATAATTACCTAGTTAACAAGAATTTTGTTAGTCTACTTTGTAAGTCTTTATTGTACAACTGTTTGTTATCCTCTAATAAAAAAAAATATAACAGACTAAAATAAAGGATAAAATAAAAACTAAGCCCTTATTTTTGAATACCTGTAAATGGCTTTATGTTTTTATATTTAAGCTTTTCAATGTATTAGGTTAAGCAGTTGGTCTTCCAGTTAATAAATAAATAAATAAAACCAAGAGTAGGCAACCCTAAGGGCGGCCTACACTGCGCAATTATCGCTTACCGTTAATTTGAACGCAAGCGTCCACGAAATAAAACTTAACCGCTCTCTGTTTCGGATTTAGCGAGAAATTCCGAATTGCTTTCGAGATCGCTCAGAAGCGAAGCGAGCGAAGGTAAAAAGTGAGTGTTTTTAACGAACGATTCTCTCTATTCCGTGCGGAATGCCCGTTGATTTTAAATTGCAAATGTTATTTTGTTTATGAATTTTCGAGCTGCCATGTAATGTAATGTAAATGAGATTCGTTTGTTATGATTATGACTTAGTTAATACGTAATGATGCAATTTATTGTTGCGATGGCACTCGAAATTAACATAATTTGAATGTTGTTTGATGTTGAATTATTTTTAATGTTGTTTTTAAGTATTAAAATGGTTCTACTTTAATATGTCAAATTCCTATACCTTTTTGCATTTTAGGAGATGAGTCGTTTTTTTCTAATATTTAATTTTCACTACTTTTGTATCATTTATTATTCATTTTATAAAGCGGTTGCTTGCCATCCTCCTTAAAGCAACCATCAAGTTTTATTTTCTCGGTTATTATTGCTCTTTTGACCCTATCTTACTAAACTGCTTCGATCCGTCAATATTTTCTTATATTTATAAATGTTATTTCATTATTTTTAAAGTACCTACCTATGTCACGTAAAGTAATTGAGCCTACAAGAATATTCACACATATACCTCTATTATGATCACGATATACTTAAGCAGAATCGTAAGCACAGCAAACACCCTGTATTCGCAATAAATTAACACCATATATAGGTGTCACATAACGGGAACAGTATACGGAACTCCTAAGTGCGCCTAATTACAAAAGTTGCCATGAATTATGTTCGTAGGGAACACGCGAAATAAATTAAGTTACATTTCAAGACGTGGAGTGTACATTTGTCTGAACTTGGTACCTACGGCGTTTATACTTTTGTATTTTTCTTTTTAACTTAACCCGTGGAGCGCTTCTTGGTGCAATGCAACGTTAGATCAAATAATTTTCGTACCTCGGGCGCTGAGTGATTTTACTGTAGAATACATTTACGTTCTCATAAAGTTGTCAGGTTTCGTTCGGTCCCGCAATGATTTTTGTCAATCAATCGATTTCTATTAAATAAAAGACTAAAAAATGTGTTCTACCGTTAGATCAATACGAATCTCGAATATACGTAGCTCAAAAAACAGAATATACGTAGCTCAATAATATTGAGTCGATCGAGCTGCCCTTCAGCTTACTCAAACGGAACTACATAGTTGGAGACAAAAAGTCAAACTAAAAATCGCAATCGCTATAATCTAAAGTAGTAGATGCCCGCGACTTCGTACGCGTATATCCTTTTTTTTATCCACAACAGGGTAGCACTAAACCTTCATCACACCTGATATTAAGTGATGATATAAGGCTGAAGGTGGTAGAGTACCTACTCCCGGAATCCTCCATTACTGAGGAACTGGCTATCTTATCTCTAACTGCTCTAACACAACAATGCTGAAAACATCGTTCGATCACGTATTTTTTTCCGCAAGAAATGTGTGAAAACGAGGCATACAAAACATAAGGAGGTTCAGAAACATATTACGTCATCTATGGACTCAACTCCGAACAAGACTTTACATACACCATGAATAATGACTTTGGACACTAGCGAAACAATAATTAGGTAACTGTAGAATAAAATCATTTTTTTTCAATGAAGCGCATTTTTACAGCCTAATACAATATGTATAACCGCAAGAACATTTTTGAATTAAACTTTTCCGCCGACATTTTGCGGCCCTGAAAAGGGTCGGAATAGGCTAAAGGGAAGGCTTCCTTGAATTAATTAGTGAGAAACTGTCCTTAACTATTTTAATTGGACACGTTCGTATTGCTATTTAATTAAAGTTTCCCCAATACGCAGCAGAATCTGGGAAAATTATGGCCGACACACATGAGGCGCGACATATAATGAGAGATAGTTAAGACATTAAAAGTTGTGTATGGTTGTTATAGCGATTATAAATTGTTTATGCAATTTCAATTATAGACACTGTCATGTGTGTATAAAACATTAGATTGGGTAGCCTCAGATCATATTAGTGCCATGACTATTCGAGCTCCCCTGAACCTTTGAAAATTTGCTTACGCTATAAAATTGCAATTCCCATGCCCACACCCATTTTGCCCTTGCCCATATTGCCCATCCCCATATTGCTCATCCCCATATTGCCCATTATTATTATTATTTAGAAGGGGGGACGCCAGCGGAGCCGAACAGGTGATCAGTCACCTTGATCGGGACCATTTCACCCAGTTCCCCAAGTTCCCTGAAAGCTGAGAGCAGGGGGAGGCGGGTTATCGGTTACCCAACCGGCGTCGGAGCCTCGAACCTATCTGTACGCCTACAGTACCTGCTGAGTTGACTTATCGTCTGCTCTAGATCCTCTTCCATAAGCTTGTCCGCTCCAAAGAGCTCCCAGCGCGTGATACGTGCATCGGGCATTCTGCCATGAATTGGTAGCTTGGTTCTTTGCGGACAGATGGGATCCTCTGTCCATATTGCTTATACCCGTGGCCTTTCCGCAGATCCAATCTTCCTCTTTCTATAAGTACCAAAACTCGTCTCAAATTTATTTGACTAAGAGGTGACGGGATATTCCATAACGATCATGGATACGGGGTAGATTTACTTTTATGTTGTAGAGTAGTCCCCTAATGCCACAAAAGTAAATCTACATTAGGGCCTAATGTGAATGATGTCGGCCTGCCTGCTCTCAGTGATTGCAACTTCAAGTTATAGCGCTGACAAGAGGCTTCGTTGTTGCGAAAAAAAAGATCAGGGAAATGGGCAGGTTTTGGTACTTATTCGAAGTATGGTGTCTCCACATGTGAAACGAGTTGGTCTGCCGGCTCTCAGTGGTTGCATTTCAGAGCTATGATGCGCGGAAGTCACCGCAATGTTGCGAAAAAAAAAGTATAACACAGCTCTGAAATGCAACGACTCAGAGCCGGGAGACCAACTCGTTTCACCTGGTGGAGACACCATACTTCGAATAGGTACTAAAGCTGCCCATTTCTGTTATTGTTTTTTCTGATATACCTATTTATTCTTTTCCAATCCCTGCCTAAGTCCATAAACCAAAACACTACTCAACTAAGGTCCCAAACCAAGTTCTGTTCCAAGGTGTACTTTACGAAATATTTTATCGCGAAACACACCGGACTTTTAGTGGGTCATATTTTTCAATACAATGTAGTTTCCCGGCACCGTAAAGTATATTGTAAAGCCGTATCCACCTAGTCACAAGTTGGAATAAATCGCCACTTACTCTAAAGCGACCGGAACTAAACACCTGCGCGCTCGCGAACTTCCCTTATCCTAACAATGTGTTAGAACGTCGGTTATAAATCATGCGTTGCGGAAAACTGTTTTATGTGTTACACAATAAAGTTGGAATTACCACAGCTTTCGGTTAATTTTGAATTATATTCTTTTCCTTAGTTTATTTGGTATTTGTTGAACAAATCCCTAAGTAAAAGTGGGAGGTGTAAAATCAATCGGAAGTTTCGACCTTTTGGAGACCCTATACGAAGCTCCGTAACATCCCTAATTGTTCAAGGAGATAGTCCGAAAAAAATCCCAAAATCTATATGGACTGAAAGGTAACAATAGATTTATTTTAATGCTCAATATATCTACTGAATGGGCAATGCCAAAATCAATGTGGTGTATTATATGCGGTAAAGGCCGTCATTTGTATGAAAAAATCTACACTATCCAGGGCTTCTTTTAAAAATCACATATTTTACGTAATATTTAGCTCTACATGTTGAACACTATAGGTATGGTTAGTTAAGTCAGTTTCACAGAGAGAAACTTAGAGAATGGGCAGTTCCCTTAAAAACCTGGTACACTGTAGGCCTTACATACATAATAGGTCTTTACCTATGAAATTGCCGTTTTGTATGGAGATTTCTGTAATTATTTTTTTTCCATACTAACGTTTTTGTTATTATTTAACGACTAATATTAAGTAAATTTACAAAATTTTACACACGTATTTATGGACATTTTAACTACTAAATGACACATTCGTTAAGAGAAAAAATTTTTTTTTCACTAAGTTACTACTAATAAAGAACGAAATTCTGGAAACAAAAATAGTCGTAACTTTCGGAATAAGTTTTTTCTATGTAAATAATCAAATATCGTGGTTATTAAATTATCAAAAGTTGCTCGATACGGTCTTAATGTAACGCAATATTAAAGAAATTATATATTTCTAATATTATAAAAGTTGTTAAGTTTTATGTACAAAAGAAAAAAACGGCAATTTCATATGTAAAGACCTATTATTTTATGAATCTACCAACGGTCACCTAAATCTTTAAGCAGCAAATGTACGTACTATTGTCCTATTCTCCAAATCTAGGCATTTCATCCTTAGGACCTTTCCTATCCTTAATAATTAATTCCTATGCTCTGTAAAGCGCTTTCATAATGTTTATATAGGCATCACAAATTCGGCTGATTTAGAAAAGCCGCATCAACCGAACCTAATACGTTTTCATATCACAAACAAAGCGCCGTCTGTCTTGACGTCGCTGCCTCGCATGTGAAATTCTCCGAGAGTAGGTGTCTCTTCGATACAATGTTCAGACCCGCAGAATAAAGCCGTGAACACAAACAGCTGGTAAGGAAACATCAACGGATGGTTTAAGGCTTAGACTAAGACTTAATACCCCTTATTCCAAAACATGGAATAAAAGTTAGACCTGGTTTAAAATGGGACCTGATGCTAATTCTATCTTTCATTTTGAAAGTGAAAGTGACAGCACCAGTAACTCCTTTGGTACCTAGTTGTGCCATAGTTGGTTTACTGTCGACTTTTTTCGTTTTATAAACTGTTAGAATTATTTAACAGTTTTTGTGTCGACGTTCTGTATATGTCCTTACGAATAAGCAGTTTGATAACTATCGGCTGAGCTCGTCACCGCTTATCTCGAGTGCCAAGGTGCGGGTTAGGCCAACTTGGTACCTAGTTGTACAAGCTAGGTTGTTAGTTTTTCGTTTTATAAACTAGTAGAGTTATCTAAAAGTTTGTATGTCGACGTCCTGTATATGTCCTTACGAATAAGCAGTTCGCTAGCTATCGGCTGAGCTCGTCACCGCTTATCTCGAGTGCCAAGGTGCGGGCTAGACCTACTGGGTGCCTACTTGTACAAGCTAGGTTGTTACTTTCTTCTTTTTATAAACCGGTAGAGTTATTTAAAAGTTTGTGTGTTGAAGCCCTGTATATGTCCTTACGAATAAGCAGTTTGCTAGCTATCGGCTGAGCTCGTCACCGCTTATCTCGAGTGCCAAGGTGCGGGTTAGGCCAACTTGGTACCTAGTTGTACAAGCTAGGTTGTTACTTTTTTCGTCTTATAAACTAATAGAATTATCTAAAAGTTTGTAAGTTGACGTCCTGTATATGTCCTTACAAATAAGCAGTTCGCTAGCTATCGGCTGAGCTCGTCACCGCTTATCTCGAGTGCCAAGGTGCGGGTTAGGCCAACTTGGTACCTAGTTGTACAAGCTAGGTTGTTACTTTTTTCGTCTTATAAACTAATAGAATTATCTAAAAGTTTGTAAGTTGACGTCCTGTATATATCCTTACGAATAAGCAGTTCGCTAGCTATCGGCTGAGTTCGTCACCGCTTATCTCGAGTGCCAAGGTGCAGGTTAGGCCAACTTGGTACCTAGTTGTACAAGCTAGGTTGTTACTTTTTTCGTCTTATAAACTAATAGAATTATCTAAAAGTTTGTAAGTCGACGTCCTGTATATGTCCTTACGAATAAGCAGTTTGCTAGCTATCGGCTGAGCTCGTCACCGCTTATCTCGAGTGCCAAGGTGCGGGTTAGGCCAACTTGGTACCTAGTTGTACAAGCTAGGTTGTTACTTTTTCGTCTTATAAACTAATAGAATTATCTAAAAGTTTGTAAGTCGACGTCCTGTAAATGTCCTTACGAATAAGCAGTTCGCTAGCTATCGGCTGAGCTCGTCACCGCTTATCTCGAGTGCCAAGGTGCGGGTTAGGCCAACTTGGTACCTAGTTGTACAAGCTAGGTTGTTACTTTTTCGTCTTATAAACTAATAGAATTATCTAAAAGTTTGTAAGTCGACGTCCTGTAAATGTCCTTACGAATAAGCAGTTCGCTAGCTATCGGCTGAGCTCGTCACCGCTTATCTCCAGCGGCAAGGTGCGCGTTAGGCCCAATCGATGGAACTCACGGCTTACTCCGGAACTGCTAATACGACCGCTTCGAACACTCGCAGATGGAATACGGAAAGGATATTCAAATATGAATCGTTCTCATTTCGCATGCCGCTTTAGAACGACGAAGGTTTGAATGTAAATGTTAAAGTATTTAAACTAATGTAAGAACTAAATCTCTTTTTTTTATCCACAACGGGGTAGCACTTAGCCTTTATCGTGGTGATAAGGCTGAAGGTACCAGGCGGAACTATTACCGATGCGCAACAGTGTTTACCATACCATAGGATGCCGTCAAGTAAAACGAAGATCTTCACAATAATTTCTTGTATTAGCGACTTAAAAGTATTAGCCATGCGAGCTTACAACGGAACCTGCGCCCGCAAGGCCCCTAAAGTACATTTTTGTTATGTCTGAACTAGTGGTATACAGGGTGCTAGGGGCATCATTGCGAAAACTTTAACCATGGCTTCAGGCCATCATGCTGAACAACGCATAGCAAGAATTTTTTGTCGGAAATGAAAAAAATATTTCGACTCTCCATACAAAATGTCCCGATTAGTTGCTAAATTTGTATGAAAAGTCTTTTTTTTTCATTTCCGATTCCGACAAAACATCTTGCTGTACGTTGTTCAGCATGATGGTCTGAAGCCATGGTTAAAGTTTTTGTAACGGTGCCCCTAACACCCTGTATGTAGAAGCGCACTACTCCCAAAATCCTCAATCTCTGAAGAACTTGCTATGTTGTTTCGAACTACCGGAACACAATAATACTGAAACTGAAAACATCATTGTTGTGGTGTCAGACTTAATTAAGATGGTGGTAGCTAGCCAGGCGAACAAAGAACAAGCCCTACCACCCACTAAACCGAATACAATATGTACTTCCACTGAGAATCGAACCCGGGACCTCTAGGTCAGAAACCGGTAGTGGTTCACCACTAGACCACAGAGGCGGTCGACGGTCGATCAAATGAGGATTGCAAATCGTTGCGTTTATTATCACACAACTTTATAAATAAAAAAATAGTTTTATGACAAGTTTTTTGCTGACTGTACTTCAATATTGTATTGTCATCTGAACCAAACCTGTATACAAAATTTCAGCTCCATCGGACACTGGGAAGTGGGTCAAATTAAGCTTGCAAGATTTGTTCCCCATCATCATCATCATCATCATCATTTCAGTTCAGCCGTACGGCGCCCACTGCTGGGCATAGGCAAGTTAATAAAAAGCTTGTAATCAATGTAAACGTCTGACAACATCACTCATATTCATCTAATTTCAAAATAATAGTAGCTTAAGCACTTGTGTTACACATATCAGGAGATTACATTTAACACCCAGACACGGAACAAACCCAACTTGTGCCAAGCAACGGGACCGTAAAAATAAACTAGATTTTAAATTTTATTGAGTTTGCGTTTTTTGGTTTCTTTAGCTGTTTATACCTACACGATTTTTGTCTAAAAGAGACTATTCGAAGAAACAGACAACCAAAAAATCCTAGTATACAGACTAGAGTTGCCACGAATAGTGATTTGGCCGAATACCGAACACCGAATATTCGGCAACGCTGTCGGCCGAAGCGCCGAATATTCGGCACAAGTACATGCTAGTCAAGCGCGTAAAGAATAATACGACAGGTCGCGACCCGCCCGCGCGGACGGGCGTGCTGTGTGTGCGGCCATTTTTGACTGTTTCACTCGGTTGCGAGTAAATCACGTCACGGCACGCTTTGTCAGATCAATAGATTTTTATTTAAAATCAATTCGCCTAGATCGAAAAGCTGATTCTTACAAGTGGTGGTCAGCAAACGAAAAACAATACCCAAACCTCTCGAAATTTGCTAAAGTTTATCTTTCTTCTCCCGGGAGTAGCGTGTATAGTGAGAGGTTGTTTTTTGAAGCTGGTATCATTTACGATGAAAAGCGTAATCGCTTGCTTCCAACAAATGCAGAAAAGCTTGTTTTTATCCATCACAACCTACCACTGCTGAATTTCACTTATTAAAGTATTGTGATTTTAATAATAAATACAAAATATCTAGATTAATATGATGTCTTTTTTTTTCATGATTTGGTATTTGGTATTCGGCCGAACAGTACCTATTATTCGGCCGAATACCGAATACCAAATAAAATGGCCGAATAGGCCGAATACCGAATAGTTGCCGAATATTCGTGGCATGTCTAATACAGACCTTATCATCACGTTACACATTTTTTTCACAGACGTACCGTCATAAAGACTTCTTCGGTCCGCGGAAAGGGGAAAAAATGATAATTCATCCGACTGGAGATATGCCAAATCCCATTTGCTCCTCCGAGCGTAATTTCTATTCGGACCCGAGTTATTCCGGGATCAAATGATAAGCTCATAAATAATGCCGACGACCTAAGGGATTTATTGGACATTCATGTTGCATACTTAATAATTGATATTAAT
Organism: Crambus lathoniellus; assembly: GCA_949710035.1. NCBI lineage: Eukaryota > Metazoa > Arthropoda > Insecta > Lepidoptera > Crambidae > Crambus > Crambus lathoniellus. The sequence continues at coordinate 7,513,992 of OX453315.1, read as the reverse complement.
TTGTCTAAGCGCCTCTTTTTGTTTTATGCGCCGCTGAAAAATTACCTTAGTGAGGGATACGACAGATGTGATGAAGATTTTTTGGTTCTGTGTCTAGATGTTTTATTTATGTATTATATTATGTGAATAGTTGATACACTTTTGTTGACTCCGTAAAAAATTGTTGCATTATTTGCCGTTTGTTCATCATATTTTTAATAGTATATCTTATACTTTACTTTATAAATTTTAATGAGTACAAATATTTCAGGTGATGTATGTGTCCATTACTAGGTGCTACTTTGTAGGTGATAATCATCAACAACAATGAAAGATATAGGTACTGTAAATTATATTTCCAACAGCTGTACATTTTTCTTTGTCGTGTCTCCCGAATATTTCATTTTACAAAAAGCTAATAATCCTGTCTTATCTTGTAAGAAAACACTCCCAGAATTTGCCACATAACGTAATTTTACGCAAGATAAACATAGATTTATTTTTCTACGACGAAAAATCTTGTCAGTTGTGTTATTCCAAGTGTCTGTAACGAATTTGTTACGTCTCGTCACAGTAAGAGAAGCATGTTATGTTTGACTTGTTACCAGCTTGTTACGCATTCACTTGTTAGAAAATTAATTTGTCAGGAGCCACGTTGACATTTCTATTCGTTTTTAGGGGTTCCGTAGTCAACAAGGAACCCTTATAGTTTCGCCATGTCCGTCTGTCCGTCTGACCCCAGTCTAGCTCATAGACTCTTAGTACTAGAAAGCTGTAATGTAGCATGTATATACATATTTAATTTACACATTGATTATATTGTGAAAAAAGCATTTCGTCAATTAGGATTTATTCTTAGGCCCGATTTCACCAATGATATTTAAACGCGGTTAACGCTAAACGTGTTTAAAACGTATTTCTGTACCTGTCACATTCAAACAGATGACAGAGGCAGAACTATGTATTAAACACGTTTAGCGTTAATAGCGTTTAAATATCAGTGATGAAAGTCGCCCTTAGAGTATCAAAACCGTTTAAACAATCTTTAACCCTTAAACTTCTATATTTCAGCTTTGTTCGATCTCATCTTGATTTTGCATGTATTATCTGGAGCCCTTATTATTCTTGTCATATTGCTCGCATTAGAACGAATCCAAAAAAAGTTAATTAAATCTTTGGATTTTCGTGAGAATCATGAGAATATGTCCTATCTAGATTCACTTAACCGTCACTCTATGACTACTCTTGAAGACCGGCGAATAATATTTGATCAAATATTTCTATTCAAAATTATAAATAATAATCTGGTCGACTCGCCTCACATTTTAGAAACAATAACCTTTAGAGTACCCAGACCTAGCTCTCGCTCCCAAAAACGTTTGTTGTTCCTTTGTATAAGACAGTATATACCAACAATAATTTCTTTAGACGTAGTGTTGAAACATATAATAATAATTTTAATGATATAGATTTGTTTTGTAATAGCCTAGCTGGCTACAGAAATTTACTATATAAAAAATAGTTAGCACTATCTATAGTATATTGTTATTATCATTTGCCTTCTTTATTAATAGGTTTATTGTAGTTCCTATTTAATCTCTTAAAATGTGTCTGCTAAAAATACATGAACTGTGTGTAATTATAAATTTTATGGGACTGTAGGTCTATAAGATTTTTGTCATAATGTTTAGATTAATATTAATGTAAAAGACTGTTTGTTTCCTGAATAAAGTAAAATAAAATATTTATCACTATAGGAAAAATGTGATAGTAAAAAACCACGAGCCCTATAAGTAGCTTTCAGGCGGGATTCGAACCCGCGCCTCCGGGAATCCGGCCCGATGCTCTGACCAACTAAGCTACCGAAAGGCTTACACGACTCGTCGAATTTTGCTATCACTTGTTACGCTGTAGGCCAGCGTTGCTTCATTGGTCAGAGCATCGGGCCGGATTCCCGGAGGCGCGGGTTCGAATCCCGCCTGAAAGCTACTTATAGGGCTCGTGGTTTTTTACTATCACATTTTTCCTATACCTACTTACAAAAATTGCATTGTAAATGCATAAAAAAATTATAAAATCTCATATTTATCACGTCAACAAAGTGGTAAAGTAAAACTTTGAAAAAAAAATTTGTTTAGGTTACCTCCCCTACACGCGAAGTGGGTATGTATTTTTTTTTCTTGTCTACCCCAGAGTGTGGGATGTCGTTAGATAGCAATTTCAAAAATATTGTGGGTTTGTAAAGACAGTTTTTTGATTGAGGCATCCGTTTGTGAACTATTAAGCTTCAAAGTGCAAAATCTTGTTAGAGTCATGTGTGTGTGTCCACGATAGTTCCATTTGAAATCATTTCCAGCAAAACAAAACTATGTTAGACTTCTGCAGTAGCGTTCTGTAAAAACTCTGTAAAAGGTTATATAAAAAATATGTAGTTTAAAAAACTAAAAAACACACTTTTATAGGAACATACTAAAAAGTACAAAATAACCGTCTATTCAGTAACGGAAATTAAAAAGCGTGGTGCGCGTTGTCAATATTAAGTACTTACTTGAATGCATGCTTTGCAAAGGGCGCACCACGCTTTTTAATTTCAGTTACTGAATAGACGGTTATTTTGTACTTTTTAGTATGTTCCTATAAAAGTGTGTTTTTTAGTTTTTTAAACTACATATTTATTTTTTACTTTTTAGTTTAATAAATGGAAAGCTATGGATGGATGGTAATCGATTTCACAGTCCATTCATGTGTCTGCCCACCCCGTAAACATTATAACTCAAAGGCGTGATTGTATGTAGGTATTTAGTTTTACAAATTCGAGTAGAGTCTATTAGTTACCTACCAGATGCGCGAACCGAACCCTTACTCCCTCCCTGCTCCATCATCAGACCCTCGCCACCAAGTGTAGCGAATAGGTCTCATCAAAACGAAACAAATGAGCCCAAACTCGATGGGTTTCCTAGTGGTCATTAAGGAGTGCCACTGACTTTCTCCCTGCTCCATCATCTGGCCCTCACCACCAAGTGTAGCAAATAGGTCTCATCAGAACGAAACAAATGAGCCCAAACTCGAGGTGTTTCCTAGTAGTCATTAAGGAGTGCCACTGACTTCCTCCCTGCTCCATCATCAGACCCTTACCACCAAGTGAAGCAAATAGGTCTCATCAGAACAAAACAAATGAGACTAAACTCGAGGGGTTTCCTAGCAGGCATTGAAGAGTTCTATTGCCCACCTCTTGACTTCATCATCAGATCAGCTCGATGGTAGCAAATTATTGTATTGTCATCGGATTCATATAGACTTGCAAAGTTTCAAATCAATACGACAATTAGAAGTAGGTTAAAATAGAATTCCAAGATTTTCTTACATTGTGACTTAGTTACAAGTGAAGATAATAAAAGTGTGGTAATAAGCACATGGATATGGACACAAGAACAGCCCCCTGATTCACGAACCATCGGAAACGCTCTTGACAGCGGAATGTATGCACTGTCTCTATCACTCACGTAGAATAGACAAAGACAAAGCACGAAATTCGAATCCGATTCCGTTTCCGACGGTTTGGGAATCAGGGGCAGAACAGCAACGATATAAATTACTAGAAAAAAGCACGAACTCTATCCCCATATTATAGTCCCTCAGACATATCTGCTGACCAGGCGGTAGCCGTGATGGAGGAGCCACTTGCAATATAAATTTAGCTGTAAAAATGGACAGTCTGTATATTACGATTTTAGTTACAAAAATGACCACCGGGCCAGATAAGTTTATGGCACTCTAGCCGGACCCACTTAGTCAGAATTGTCTATTATTTTATTTCCTTTTTCAACTCTCTTTTTGTGGTTACAAAGTAGTAAACTGGGCCGAGCCAGCCTCACGTCACGCTCGGTGGTTCGCGAAATTGGCCGGTCTGGCTATGGGGAAGCTCTGACGTACTGAAACATTTTATTGCCACGTGAAGAAATTCAGCTAAGTCTCGATTAGGTTCGTTTATATATTTGCTACCCGAGCCCGTACGGTACCGTGCGGTACCGTTTGAGTACCGCGCTCGGCCTGCGATCGTCAAGGTTAAGCAACTTTCGCAATGGTCGGTCACGGGATGGGTGACCAAAAACTTTTCAACTCGATCTCTTCCCTGCTTCGAAAGGCACATTAAGCCGTTGGTCCCGGCTGCATTTGCAGTCGTTAATACCAGAGAACACTCTGTGTTATGCACCAATCAATTATCACGAACCCTTATTTTAGGCACCTCAATATTCTAATGTGAAAATTAAGCCATGAACACGATAATATTGTCAATACCTACTCGACCCGAATGTATGGAACAACTGATTTTTTTTGTTGAGTTGCAGAGTTATATAGTATAATATAATAAAATATCCGCATAGTAAAAATTGTTCATATTATGAACAATTACTACTGTCAAAACAATTTATAAGCACAATCACTACCTAAGAGGTATTGCTCTTATTCATTAACACGTTGTATATGTACAATTAACCCTTAACCACCTAGCATCAGTTATCGTCACACTACCACCTAGCATACGTCTGTGAGACTTCGGAGCTAAATGATTTTCGTTTGTAAAACTGTGTGAGGTAAGTTTAAGTTTTTAATAAAAAAGTCTGTTAGGAACATATTAAACTATTTGTTAGAATAAGAAAAGCACATGAAAAGCCACATTTAAAAGAAAATCTCAATTAAGTAATCAACACTATACTTATAAACTGACATAGTAGGAAAATGAGGTCCATTATAATAACCACATAAGTAGGTACTTCTTTGTACTTTTTTTTATTACTTAGTAATCAAAAAACAAAAAAATATAAAACATCTCCAAAAAAGGAAAATTAAACGGAATACCAGGAGTTAAACTCACAGATTTTCCGAAAACTTTTCACCTGGCGACAGTTTTTTACTTACCAGATACAAACGCGCAAACATCCGACTGCAAGAAGCGGTTGTGCGGCACTGGGGGGCGCGAGGAAAAGGTACATGGACGAACAAGTTTATACGAAGCTCGGGCTCAACAATATTCACGATTATAAATTCGTCGGGGTCTGTCAGACCTATGCTAGGTGGTTAAGGGTTAAAGTGAAATCAAATAATTAAAATCATTTGGGATCAAAGCGCAAGCCAAAAATAAAGCCAAAAATCTAAATTTTAACTCGATATGAAAGCAAAAGCCAATAATTTCCCAAAAAAAGAGGCAGTTGTGATACAAGCATTCAGCTACACAACACAGATACCTACCGGATCTAGTTTGCTGGCTTACCATGACTGCCATGCAAATTGGGCTCTTGAATTTCAAATGTGCACCGGGAAATGATTTAATTAGCATACAACAATAACCTGTGGAATATCATGTTGTGAGTATGGACTTCGTGCAGCATATATTATGCTAAGAATATGTAGAACCAAGTTAACCACAAGAAACTGGCTATAATACGAAGTGACATACTGGTGCAGGTTGGCCTCTTATTCAGAAAACCTGGTCAGCCATAAATCCCCACAATAGTGCCTTACTGACCGCCCATATTATATTCAAATAAATATTACAATCACACCAATTAAATAAGCCCATGTAAACACTTAGGAACTGTGTCATGAAAACTTGATAATGGATAATACATAAATATTTTTTTTTTTAAATAAATACTTAGTATAGGTATACCTACATAGAAAACACCCAATATAATGTATTATATGTCTCAAGTTCTTGTATTTCTTTTATTCCAAAAATATGATACGGTTAGATGTGAATTTCGTATTCATTCATCATCTGTGTTCTGAATTCCATATAAAGTACACCTTTCAGTTTTTTTATACTTACAGAGCCTTTCAAGATTTTATTTGCAGAAAACTCTATAATTCACTACCAGCATGGCATCTACCTAGGTATCCATTTGGAGAATATTAGAAACATTATTAAAAATAACTGCTTACCCTTGGAACGACATTAATTTAATTTGTTACATTTCGTCTACGTATTTTATTTATTTTACCGACTCTTTGGATACGACTGGGATAAGGGCCAAATTTAGCCCACAACATTTGACTCAGACTCACGGCAATTAATCAAATATAAATTTAAAAAACAATCCTTATCGTAAAAAACATAGTGCGGCGCTAGAATTATCAAACTTCTTTTGTCTACAGGTGCAGAGTCCAGTGCTGGTGGTGGAACTGACGCTCAACCGTCTGGAGGGCACTCAGCTGAGGGCCCTGGGGCTCCTGTCCGTGTTCGGCTTCAACATGACGTATGCTGTGAGGGCCCCGTCTAGCGACCCAGGGCCCCCGTCTTGCAGTGCTATTGAGTGCCGCCTTCTTGGGCACTGCTATGCGCAGCAGGATTATAAGTGAGTATTGATGACAGGGTTTTTGGATAAAACTTGGCTCTACTATGTGATGATGTTTTATACGTTATACGCCTAAATAAGATAGATCATTTTGAACAGAAAAGAAGAGGTTATCTTTCTTGTGTTCTGTGAAGAACAAAATAGTTTAAATGGTAAGTATTCACAAAAGTTGTCAACGCGACGGGCGTGCTCATAAAACACTGACAGTGTGTATGGGCTATTAGGTATATTAGTTCTATGCGTCGTCACTTTTATGCTGGGAAATATAAAATATTAACAGTCGCACTGGAAAATTATTTAAATCAGGCAATATCGGCGCGTTAAATACCAGCATGTTAAGCTGTGTGTGTCGGTATACTGTCGACTGTGGAAATCTTCAATCTGAGAATAAATAAATGATCATATCCCAAATTCCGACGAACGCTTTCCAAGCAGCATCTGAAAATTCAGTAAAGCGTTTAATTCTCGAAATTATGCCCCAATCATCCGTGAATAAATAGCATTCAATCAAACTACGTCAGGAGACAATGCCCCTACGTCGAACAGGTATAAATTTAAATTCCCGTGTTGGACGAAATCAAAATTCAATTTGTGGGCAATAAACCGCGCAAATTTTGTATAATACACATAATAGGCAAATCCGACGTTTAACTCAATGAGATATTTTCGGGCGTTGAAAATTCGCGAATATTTTGTATTTAATGGGACGGATTTATCAGCGAAAAATCTCTCTTGGAAACCCATTAACGGGGTCAATAGAGCGGCAAAATTTTGTGGAAAAGCAGAATAAAGCGGGTTCGATAGAGTCGATGACAAGCGACGATACTGGAATGCCATCATTCTCTGTTAACAAATACGGGAAAAAACTGGCTTCATAATATAGTGTTGGTAGCGCAGTATCCTCTGAGATTTATCGCTCAGCTCACAATATTGCTGAGCCCGGTTAGCGCGCGCTGCGATTGTTGAGGTTAAACAACTTTCGCAATGGATGGTCAAGGACAAGGTGTGTGACCAAAGATTCATTATCTCAAGCTCCTGCATGCATCGGAAGGCACGTTAAAGGTTGAGACAAACTGATCCCACGTTCGCAACGTATGCAACGCATGATGACATCTAGATCAATTTGTGACTAGAAATCCTATCAACCGCAACGTAATCTTACGCAACGTTGCGTATGATAAGTGTGTTTCTAGTCATACAAATTCAATGGTCTAGATGTCATAATGCGTTGCATACGTTGCGTACGTGGGATCAGTTTGTCTCTACCTTAAGTCGTTGGTCCCAGCTGAGTTTGCTGTATCATAAACCAATCTGCATTAACCACGCGTGGTGGATCATGTGGTCCATTATCCATCCAATTAGGTGCTCTCAAACAGTAGTTATAGAACGTAAGAGAATTTGGCATAACATTTTGTTGTATAACTTTTTCGTCGTCGATTCTCCAATGACGTAGCAAAATCTGTCACAGTGTTAAAGAATGCTGTTGTGCTCCATAAAGGTTTATAACGTTACGTTTAAAACGTTAATAACATGTCCTAGTAGTGGGGAGGGACATTAAAAAATGGGTTTTTTTTATCCACAACGGGGTAGCACTTAACCTTCATCACACCTGATGTTAAGTGATGATAAGGCTGAAGGTGGCACACTACTCCTGGAATCATCAACTACTGAGGAACTGGCTACCGTATCTCTTACTGCCGGAACACAACAATTCTGAAAACATGGTTTTTATGGCGTCAGACTTAGATAAGATGGTGGCCAGGTGGACTTTGAACAAGCCCGCAACCAACCAAACCGAATACAATATGTACCCCATTGGGAATCGAGCCCGGGACCTGGATCTGATAGATCTGATCTTCTCCAAGGTCTTTCGCGGTAGGGTTTGCGAACCGATGGCGTATAGCTTCTATGACGTTCACAAGTATTGTAAATAACAATCTAAATTGAATAAACTAGTTTGAATTTGACTTTGATACCGGGGGGTATAGTCGGTACCACTAGACCACGGGGGCCGGTAATTAGACGAATGATGATGACGTCACGTTATTGTTCGCAGGGAGTTCTACTGCGCCTGCTTTGAGGGATACTCGGGGCCGGACTGCGGCGTGGGGCCCCTGTGCCCACGTACCTCCAACATGTGCAAGAATGGGGGCACTTGCAGGTAAGACGACAATGTTCCTTTGTAGTAGTGCGACTGTCTTTTGTTTTATTCGCAGTTCGATTACTGGTTAATTAAGAGCACGCAGTCTGCACACTAGCGCAGCCATTGAAAAAAAACATAGTGCTTAAAGAAAGACGAAATTGTGAATTATCTCTCTGTAGAGCACTCCGAAGAAGCTTTGTGGTACTTCGCCCAGGCGTGGATTAAATACATATTTTTTTTATTCATCATTTTACCATTTTACATGTTTCGATGTTTGGATTTGGATACTTGTAACTCAATCACGACGAAACAGCTGAATGGATCTTGATGAAATTAAGCACTGAGATGGAAAAGAAAAACATATAGGCTACTTTTTACCCCGGAAAAACATAAGTATCATTTAATTTTCCAAGGGGAAAATCGTGTAGTTAGCGCAGGCAAAGCCGCGGGCGAAAAGCTAGTCTATACTAATATTATAAAGAGGAAATATTTGATTGATTGATTGTTTGTTTGTTTGTATCGAATAGGCTCCGAAACCACTAGACCGATTTGAAAAATTCTTTGACCATTAGAAATCTACATTCTACCCGACGAACATAGGCTATATTTTATCCCGATATTCCCACGGGAACGGGTACCACGCGGGTGAAACCGCGAGGATCCGCTAGTGTTATCATATCTTCGTTCCGCATAACGAACCTCGACCACGGCGGATTTCCTCCCGATATATTTTGTTGAGGAACTTTCGCTCGTTACAAGTTAAATGCGCATTACTGTCTGGCGGTTCCGTCCTATTTAACTTTTGCCAGAAATGGCTGACACGGCGAGACGTTCGTTCCCGCTATGCCAGCCGCATGTTTCATTCTACTTGTCTATTCGGTTATTTTTTAAATTGGGAATGGAAAAGTGGATACTTGATGGTGTTTTGAGATGAAATTTTCGATTTTTGAATTAGAAATGCTTTGCGTTCCCGAATTGTAACAATAATGATGTCTCCATATTTAGCTAGGTAGTTAGTATTTGATTGAATCAGGCGTCACTTGGCGGAAGTCCCTAACCATTGTGAAAAATAAATATATGTAGCTTTCTTCCGCAAATAATCGCAAAACTTGCACCTTCACCGATCACACTACTCTACACGTGTTTCGCCCCAACCCGGGGCATCCTCAGGAGATGTATGTCCGTATGCAATCCAGCACCGAATGACTGGAAACGCTCCGCGCCGAGCGCGGGGGGTGGGGAGCGGACAGCTATAAATACGGTCGCAGCGGGCGTTTTCCAGTCATTCGGTGCTGGATTGCATACGGACATACATCTCCTGAGGATGCCCCGGGTTGGGGCGAAACACGTGTAGAGTAGTGTGATCGGTGAAGGTGCAAGTTTTGCGATTATTTGCGGAAGAAAGCTACATATATTTATTTTTCACAATAGGTAGTTAGTGCCAAGTGGTTTTTTGTTCTAGTATTTAGAAAACAACACGCATTACTATCTGCCGGTTCGCGTCCTATTTAACTTTTGCCAAAAATTTGCTGACACAGCTAGACGTTCGTTCCCCGCTATGCCAGACGCATGTGTTATTTTACTTGGTCTTCAATTATTTTGGAAATTATTTTCTTTTTTAATCCACAACGGGGTAGCACTTAGCCTTTACCACACCTGCCCCTGTAGACAAGTGGCTTTCTATACTATCGATATCGCCAGTAGAATAGAAAGAAAATGTATAGGATTGACATTAGCGATCGAAATGTCACGTGACCGCTAATGTCATGTCCATCCCATACACTTTTTTTATATTCTTCTGGCGATATCGATAATAGAAAGCCACTTGTCTAGGGGGGTTGATTTTAATTCATGATAAGGCTTAAGGTAGAAACGCACTTCTCCCGAAATCTTCAGTCACTGAGGACAGGCTATCTTATCTCTAACTGCCGGAACACAATAATGCTGAAAACATATTTGTTATGGCGTCAGACTTAGATAAGATGGTGGTAGCTAGCCATGCGTACTAAGAACAAGTCCTACCACCAACCTAAAATTTGGGATGGAAAAGCGAAGACTTGATGCTGTTTCAATGAAAATGGTTTAACTAAAAAATTGAAAATGAAGTATTGGAATAGTATTGTAGGGTAGTAATATCTACAAATTGATGAAATGAACGCTGACTAACAGCGCGTTAGAAGTATTGGATAAATTCGTCGCTTCTCCCAGCGACTCCGTAGCTCAGTGGTTAGAGAATTCGCCCGGACAGTGAAAGGTCGTGGGTTCGAGTCCCATCGGAGCTAGTTGTGAGACGAGTCGCCTTTTTCTAAAGCTTCATTTTCAATTTTTCAATAATAAAAATTGCATTGTGAATGCAAAATAAAATTATTTCTGCTTTACGATTTTTGAAATTCCAAAGTACCTATCTAATGTCTTTTCTTTTCAATGTTGTTTTCATATTTTCAATTCAAATTTAAATACTTTTAAGATTAGTTTGAAAGATAAATTATAGAAGTAACTAACTTTAACTTAGGCAAGTTAGTAACACAAGCTGTCTCTTGTTTTAAAACAAAATGCAACTTTATAAAAGTAGTTAGTTCTGTCCTAAGTATTCGACTTGTGCCAGAAATGTCTACACAGCGAGATATTATAATATTTTCGCGTTTCGGTTAACGCTCCCGCCATGCCAGTAACATGTTTTTACCACACTTTTATTAGCTTCACATGTAACTAAGTCACAATGTAAGAAAATCTTAGAATTCAATTTTAACCTACTTCTAAGTGTCGTATTGATTTGAAACTTTGCAAGTCTATATGAATCCGATGTCAATACAATAATTTGCTACCATCGAGCTGATCTGATGATGGAGTCAAGAGGTAGGCAATAGCCAATAGAACTCTTCAATGGCTGCTTGGCAACCCCTCGAGTTTAGGCTCATTTGTTTTGTTCTGATGAGACCTATTCGCAACACTTGATGGTGAGGGTCTGATGATGGAGCAGGGAGGAAGCCTGCGGCACTTCTTAATGACCACTAGAAAACCCCTCGAGTTTGGGCTCCGTTGTTTCATTCTGATGAGACTTATTCGCTACACTTGGTGGTGAGGGTCTGATGATGGACTTGGGATGAAGCCAGTGAAACTCCTTAATGACCACAAGAAAACCCCTCGAGTTTGGGCTCATTTGTTTCGTTCTGATGAGACCTATTCGCTACACTTGGTGGCGGGGGTCTGATGATGGAGCAGGGAGGAAGACAGTTGCACTTCCTTATGACCACTAGGAAACCCCTCGATTTTGGGCTCATTTGTTTCGTTCTGATGAGACCTATTTGCTACACTTGGTGGCGGGGGTCTGATGATGGAGCAGGGAGGAAGTCAGTAGCACTACTTTGTGACCACTAGGAAACCCCTCGAGTTTGGGCTCATTTGTTTCGTTCTGATGAAAAATATTCGTTACACTTGGTGTTGAGGGTCTGATGATGGAGCAGGGAGGAAGTAAGGGTTCGGCTTGCGCACCCGGTAACTAATAGACTCCACTCGAGTTTGTAAAACTAAATACATTGAGCCTTTGAGTTATAATGTTTACGGGGTGGGCAGACACATGAATGGACTGTGAAATCGATTACCATCCATCCATAGCTTGCCATTTATTAAACTAAAAAGTAAAAAATAAATATGTAGTTTAAAAAACTAAATAAACACACTTTTATAGAAACAGACTAAAAAGTACGAAATAACCGTCTATTCAGTAACTGAAATTAAAAAGCGTGGTGCGCCCTTTGCAAAGCATGCATTCAAGTACTTAATATTGACAACGCGCACCACGCTTTTTAATTTTTCTGTTACTGAATAGACGGTTATTTCGTACTTTTTAGTCTGTTTCTATAAAAGTGTGTTTATTTAGTTTTTTAAACTAAGTACATATTTTTACAAATGGTTATTTCGAAGTTCGAGATTTAAACTTTAGACTGGAACGAAGACTCGATGTTGTTTTGTTTTTATCAAAAGCGTTTAACTGCTTCGCGTAGATGTAATAACGATAAATGATTTAGATTTTGCAACTGCGTTCACAAAGCAAATTTTATATATTTTGTTTTCATAATTGGGTCATCATCGTCATCATTTCAACCGTAAGACGCCCACTGCTGGGCATAGGCCTCCCCCAAGGATCTCCACAACGATCGGTCCTGCGCTGCCCGCATCCAGCGGCTTCCCGCGACCTTGACCAGATCGTCGGTCCACCTTGTAGGGGGCCTGCCCACGGAACGTCGTCCGGTTCGCGGTCGCCATTCGAGAACCTTTCCGCCCCAACGGCCATCGGTTCTCCGCGCTATGTGTCCCGCCCACTGCCACTTCAACTGAGCAATCCTTCGAGCGATTGGGTAGGTGCTAATAATAATTCTCTTTAACTAGATTCCGGAGAATAATCAAATTTTTATAGGGATTCTTTATTTTAGTAGATAGTAGAATTTATTCCAAATGTAATTTAGTTATTAAAATGCAGTTTATATTGCAGTGTATTCAAAAAACTAATACAAATTAATTCTTGGACTTATTAAAACGGGATACAATGGTTAAATTAACTTAATTAAATAGAGCTTTCATTCTATACAAATGCACTAAAAGGTTTTATTTACTAATCCAATAGTTAAAAAAAAGCCGTGAAAGCGTTTGTAGTTATTATAAATATAAATAAAACTGTAAAACCTTTATTAAAATAGAATTCAATAAATATTTTATTATATAATATAGTCATACAATTTATATTTCATTTGTATACATACCTAGCTACAAAATAGCAATCCTTCTAAATCATTACCTGTGGAAAATCACAAAATTTCCAGTAGCGGCTAGCAATAGTAACAAGTGCGGCGATATGACGCGTTGATTAAATAAGTAGGATTACTTAGTTTAAAAAACTTAAAACACACATTTATATCATTAGACCCTCACCACCAAGTGTAGCGAGTAGGTCACATCAGAACGAAACAAATGAGCCTAAGCTCGAGGGGTTTCATAAAGGTCATTAAGGAGTGCCACTGGCTTTTTCCCTGCTCCATCATCAGACCCTTACCACCAAGTGTAAGCAAATAGGTTCATCAGAACGAAACAAATGAGCCTAAACTCGAGGGGTTTCCTAGCAGCCATTGACGAGTTCTATTGCCTCCATCATCAGATCAGCTCGATGGTAACAAATGATTGAATTGTCATCGGATTCCGATAAACTTGCAAAGTTTCAAATCGATACGACAATTATTAGAAGTAAGTTAAAATTGAATTCCAAGATTTTCTCACATACAGATTAGGTGAAGCTAATAAAAGCGTGTTAATAAAAACATTTCTTGTTACGATTGTGACAAATCACATCATTTCATGTAGCAATAGTAGCAAGTGCAATGATATGATATGATAAAAACAGAGATAGATAATAGGTTGCAATAATACATAGGATACTTTTATCCCGATATTCCCACGGGAACGGCAACCGCGCGGGTGAAACCGCGAGTGGCCGCTAGTCTTACATACATTTGCTCTCGTATGTAAGTTTAGTAATTTGAGACCGGGCCACGTATTATAAGAATGGGATGGGTGAAATGAAATACTTTTAAGACGAACAATACAAAGAGGTTTCTTCCTCACATTCACGCGATCATTAATAGGTGCCTGTCAGTGCGTCCCATTGTCAGCGGTGGCCCCCCAGCTGTCAAATGTATGAACTTTGGCGGCTTGGCATCGCAACCAAGCCTCCGCTTCCTCAAGTGAGGTAATGCTAGAAATATTTTTTTAATACAGTTGCTCAAAAAGTGGCGTATTGCAGGGACGTATAGCGTTCGGGATGTGGGCTATTACACACTCGAACTTTTTCTTTACCTTTCCCGAACTCGTGCGTTTTCTTTCCCAACTGTCAAAATATTGTCTATTAAAAAGAAAAAACCAACCACGAAGTTATTACTAAAAAATAATCATAGAAGTTTTTATGACTCATGCAAATATTTCTAAAAAGAAGCTACTAATTTGTTTCAATATCAGATTTAAAAGTAATTTTAATTATACATTAAATTAATATTAGTATCGGCCAAATTAAATTTATGAATATAAAAAATACATCAAATTGGCTGTATGACCACAGATTACTAAATATGGTATGACGTGCACTATTTACCATAGTATCTGCTTACAGGAGTTTGCGCAAGTAAGTGAAAAGAAAATGAGGGACCTTATTTCTTAATTTTCTAAATTAGTTTATTCTGGTTTTTATTGTGGTAGGTACTTAGTATGGTGGAGTTAGTGCAATAATGTGGCTTTAATGGAAAACGATGTGGTAAAAGAGAGAAATAAGGAAAGGCGCTCCTGTAGGATTCGGATTGCTTTTGTTAGGTTTCATTTCATTTCATCTCATTTAATTTAATTTTCATTTCATATCAATAAAAAAATTCTACTGAAGCCTTGGCTGTATGATCATAGTTTCCTTTGCCAACCCAGAATGGGTGAAGAAAACAAAAAAAAGTCTCTGCTTATATTCTTTTACGATTAGTTAGTTGAGTTTATTGTGTTTTATTATTTTATTAAATTGCTTAATTTTTTCGCAACTGTATTAAAAATAGTTGTTCAGTACACGTGCGGAACCGTCATTGCAACTTGTTCCGACTGTCAACCCTCACCTTCGGCTGCGCCTCGGCTCGGGTAGACATTTGTCGGAACTCTTTGCAATGACAGGCTTTCCGCACTTGTAATGAAATCTACTATTAATACAATTTCACATGCTCTGACAGTCAAATAGTCGAATTGTCCCCGTAAGGTGCGCGGGCAATTTTTTGGCAATAATAATTTCTTGGCAACTGTAAATTTTTTTCAATCATAGAAATTGCATTGTGATTGCAAAAAAGTTAAATAACTGTAATTATTCAATCTGGAGCAATAAAGTGCATCTTTACATCTTTGCATAAATTGCAGTTAACAGTGTTGTACCTACCGTACCGAACAATAGGTAAATAGCTCTCAAAACCTTATGATCAAATTTTAACACGCTTAGCGCCAGTATAATACTATAGTTTACTTACACACCCATGCCTTTTGCCCCAGACCTGTATCCCTGGATATACACAACAGGTGTCATTAATGGGGGATTGAAACGGTTTGGGGGAGTGGGGGGGGGACTTCACGTATTATTTTAGTGCCAGTAGATGTAATTTCTCCAATAAAAATAAGGTTAAGTCCAAACCTATTTCCCCGACGGAGAGCTTGGAATGTAATTTCTGCAATAAAAAAAAACGGCAAGTCCAAGCCTAGTCCCGTCGGTGAGCTTGGCGCTAAGCATGAGAAAAACGCCGAAGCAGTTTCAAATTCCACAGCATACGCCAAGTTAATGCAATCGCCGAACTAGGTTGCACATTCGACTAGCTCCGAACAACCCCCTAACAACCCCCTTTTCTGCTTTACGTTATTTAATTTTCTCCCGCTCTATAGTTTCCTTTAACCCGTAAACGGTTGCGAACTTGCAATAACTTACGCGATATACCAACATTGTCGCGTCTAGTTTCATCTGTGTGGACTGTGGAGTATACCACAGACTTAATTGGTTCAATAAAACTGTGTGAATTTAGGAAGCAAAGTACTGCATTCTAAGTTTAGCTTTAAAATGCAGTATTTTTTGCATTTAGATGCAATCTTTGGGTATTTGACTAAAATTTTTTTATTGACTTAAAATGTTCATTTAATTAGTAGCAACACAGCATAGGTATTTATTTTCAAATATCTTGCATATTTTCAGCGATATAGAGCATCAAACTTACTAATTAGACAAGGAGAGTGCTATAGAAACGTGACGTCACATTTCTATAGCGCCATACTCTCGCCATAGAAAATTTCGTTTTAGAAAGAGATAGCTAGAGTCACAATTAAGTAGCTCATAATTCGCTTGTTATAATACAAATTGAATTTCTTTTTTCACATTTGTTATTCAATAATGTTATATTTCTGAATGTCATAATTAAATATCTACATTTCAACAACAGTCAAATACCCAATTATGAATGGCAGATCCTTTCATTTAGCAGATTTCTGTAGAAGTTAATAACAGATTTGAGAATTAACTATTTTAATTTTGGTCGAAATGCCGTCTTTCTAAAATGAATCAACAATACTGTAGAAAAATATTAACCACTTAAGACAACAGTTACTTTTTCTTAAACCGATTTTTTTTTTAAGGCAACATTTGATAGATTTTTCTAACAAAATGTTTAACTAGCGGAACCTCGCGGTTTCACCCGCGTGGTACCCGTTCCCGTGGGAATACCGGGAATAAATATAGCCTACTAGCCTTCCGCCCGCGGCTTCGCCCGCGTGTACTACACGACGTTATCCCGCGCGAAGGTGATATTTTTCAGGAATAAAAAGTAGCCTATGTCCTTTCTCAGGCTCTAGACTATCTCTGTACCAAAATTCATTCAAATCGGTTCAGTAGTTTAAGTGTGATCGTGTAACACACAGACAGACAGAGACGCATTTATAATATGAGTAAGGATGTCACTCAGGATGAATGTAGCTTTCTAATGGTCAAATAATTTTCTGAATCGGTCCAGTAGTTTCGTAGCCTATTCGATGCAAACAAAGATACAAACAAACAAACAAACAATCAAATCTTTCCTCTTTATAATATTAGTATAGATAGAAAAAAACCCGTTTTAATTTTGTGTCTATTCACCCCAGCATAGCAGTTCTATTCATCCCGTTTTACGGTAAGACTAGTCAGGTAGGTACTCGAACCTGACTTTTTCAATTTCTAACGTCAATTTCTGCACAGTCCGTTAATAAAACTATCGTTGACTTTCGGAACCCTAGCAAAACAACTTTGCCAAAACATAAAATATTTTCAATTTTACAATCAGCGTTCTGCAATCGAATTTCATATCCGGAACTAATCCAAATATGAATAAGCGAAGCTTTCGTTTGTTCGAGAGTTTTTGGAACTGTAATAGATTTTTGGAGCTCAAATAAAACAAATTCAAACCATATTTGAAATCGAATAGCAAATAGAGAGCTTACTGCTTTGATTCCATTCCAGGAGGACAGTATAATGGATAGATCCAGTTGCGCCCTTTTACCCTGTTTTGGTATTTTAAAGGTTGTAGGTATACCTATATAAATTACTAGCCTTCAGCCAGCGACGTTGTCCCCCGGAAACCTGATAATTTTCCGGGATAAATAGTAGCCTATGTAACTCTCCAGCTCCCAAACTATCCCCATACCAAAAATCACATCGATTTGTTTTGTTCCGTTTTGACGTGAAAGACAGACAAATAAACACACTTTCACATTTATAATACAGTATGGAAGTATGAAATGATGATGATGATGATGGAAGTATGGATGAATATGCTAATCTATACATCTATACTTACTACATCATCATCATCATGTCAGCCGAACGACGCCCACTGCTGGGCATAGGCCTCCCCCAAGGATCTCCACAACGATCGGTCCTGCGCTGCCCGCATCCAGCGGCTTCCCGCGATCTTGACCAGATCGTCGGTCCACCTTGTAGGGGGCCTGCCCACGGTACGTCGTCCGGTACGCGGTTGCCATTCGAGTACCTTACTTACTTACTACAAATACTACAAATAAAAAAAATTGGAGTGTCTGTTTGTAATATTAAAATAACTGCTTTTTACTACATGCATATGATTATATATACATGTTATTTTATGTACCGTATGTACCAAAATAACATTTTTACAATTTTTGTCTGTCTGTCTATCTGTCTGTCTGTCTGTCAGTTTGTTGCGGCTAATCTCTGAAACGGCTAGACCGATTTTGACGAGACTTTCACTGGCATGTAGCTGATGTAATAAGGAGTAACTTAGGCTACTTTTTATCCCGCAAAAATATAACATTCCCGCGGGATAACGTCGTGTAATTCACGCGGGCGAAGCCGCGGGCGGAAAGCTTGTATAACATAAATGCGTAAGTACAATAAAGAATTGTTTTACCAAAGGTTCTTCAAAACCTTTCCCCGTGATATATGTAAAACCCCTTGTGCTGTTGAAAACACATTGTTACAAAAATAAGAATAAATAAAGGATAACATTCTCCGATCCTGAATTGTATCCTTTACAACATTTAGGGCAGGAAATAGTGTATATCAAAAGTGATTGATTTATAAACCAGATTGAATTTAAATGCCGCATCTCTTACCCTTCGGTCACCTCGTTTATTTTCGTACAAAAAATATGAATTTCAAAAAGGGTCATTTGACATTATTGATTTTGGGAAAGGGTCGCTTGCCCTGGCGATTTATAACAGCTCTCCCACCGGACAAATAAAACAACAGGACTGGTTTAATGTTAAAAAATAACAAACAACAAAGGGAATACGGTGCTCCAGATAAAACCTTAAACAATGAATTTGAATTGTTTGGCTTATGAATAAATTAAATAGGCACGTTAATTTTGACGACTACCGTAGAAGAGTGGTTGGTAGTTGGTACTCCAGTTTTCTAAGTGTCGTCTATAGAGTCTCTGAGACCGTGGATTCAAAATTCGTACCAATGTACGGGCAAATGTATCCATCATCAGCCATTTAATGTCCCCACTGCTGGGGCACTGGCCTTCCTTATGGATGAATAAGGAGAATGAGCCATGACCCACCACGCGGGCTCAGTGCGGATTGGTGGGTATTAACGACTGCAAGTGCAGCCGGGACCAACGGCTTAACGTGCCTTCCGAAGCACGGAGGAGCTCGAGATGAAAAGTTTTTGGTCACCCATCCCGTGACCGACCATTGCGAACGTTGCTTAACCTCAACGATCGCAGGCCGAGCGCGCTATCCACTGCGCCACGGGCTCCAAATGTATGCGCAGTTGAAATATGCACACACAGGTACAAGTACGTACCCCTAGCATGAAAAACTATCGTTATGATAATAGAATAGTAGACTAAACTGTCCTTCAAAAACTGTCAAAATGCTGTTGTCAAATATTTATTGAATTACAGTTTATTTTATTTTTATTTATTTTATCCACTTAGCCTTCATCTCACCTAATGTTCCTTATACGACCGAAAGAGGCGCTCACACTGCTCTGGTTTTCATCTACACTTATATTATAAAGAGGAAAGATCGGATTGTTTGTTTGAATTGAATAGGCTTCGACACTATTGGACTGATTTAGAAAACTCTTTGACCATTAGAAAGCTACATTCTTCCCGAGTGACATAGGCAATAATTTATCCCGATATTCCTACGGGAACGGGTGCCACGCGGGTAAAACTGGCTGCTCTAGCTCTCTAGCCTCTCGCTCAAGTATATGATTTAGTAAAGAGAGCCGGTGCATACGCCACTCAAACACGGAAGGTCCTAAAAAACAATTTCCAACGTTTTTCAGCTTGACATAATAGTACATTACAGCCGAGAACGGGAAGGTAGCAATTTGCATTGTCGTGGATGGTTTTGAAGCCTTAGCCGCAGGTGAGGGCTTTAATCATTCGAGGCAATGCAAATAGCTTCCAGTACAAGGCTTGTATAAAACTTTTCTCACGAAATGCGAGGACATACAATTTTTTGTTAACATGGAATGTTAACATTTAAGAAAATAAATTAACCGTTTTGCTGCTTGTCTAACTGGCTCTGTGGTTACAGGCAGATGGGCCCGGCTGCAGTCAGCTGTATCTGCGCGCCCGGCTACACTGGCGACCTCTGCGAGTCACAAATAGCTGAACCAGGTAAGTTTAGGTACACCACAGAACGCAATTAAGAGATTACAAGTAAAAAGTTCGACGGGTCGATTTTTTTCTAAATACTGCATTTTCCATTTTTCATTGAATCATCATGACCAATTTTGTCAATATCAACAAGTTTAAATTGCGAACTTATTGAATTTCGATTTCTGATAGAAAATGAACTTATGGTAGGTCTGCCTGCACGATTCAATTAGTTCGACGGTGCATAGAAATGATGCTTGTGTTAAAGTTGATAAGATTAGCTCCCGTTCTTGGTGTCGGCCAAACCTGTAGGAGATAAGTCAAAATACCTACTTAAAAGTATATTTCTTGGAATCAAAAGTATTTGACTTTTATACAGGGTGTTAGTTAGGGTTTCATTACCGACAAAAATTCTTGCTGTACGTTGTTCAGCATGATGGTCTGAAGCCATGGTTAAAGTTTTTGCAACGGTGCCCCTATCACCCTGTATATATCTAAAAGAAATAAGTTTAGGAAAAATGTGATAGTAAAAAACCACGAGCCCTATTTAAGTTGCTTTCTATACTTATAGGGCTCATGGTTTTTTACAATCACATTTTTCCTATACTTACAGAATTGCATTGTGAATGCATAAAAATAATTTAAAATCTCAAGAGATAAGTTTTCTCACAAAATAAATCTCTTGGAGTGAAGGCGCTTGTATGATAAGATGCTTTCTGCTTTGTCATGCTAATGTGAGCAGTTTATATATCGTGTTGCTTGTAAATCTTTCATATTGCACATTATGTTCTACAAGCAAATAGAATTCAGACAGACGGATAACAAGAGATATTTTATATGAGACAGTACCCGATATGCTGCCATTTCAGCATATCGGGCCGGATTCCCGGGGTCGCGGGTTCGAATCTCGCCTAAAAAGTTACATGCGTGGCTGGTGGTTTTTTACTAACACAATTTTTAACACGCCTAAGGTCCGGTTGCTCGTACATTTAACTTTTGTCAAAATTGACAAAAGTTAAAATTTAACTGATGTCAATTTTGACATCGGTAAAAGAAAAATACGTTGGTTATCTTAGGGTTAATAGTGTTGTCTGTACTATTTTATTAACCTTCCCTTAATTACTAATGTCAAAATTTAAACCACCCCCACCCTGTCGGTTATTTTGACCGCCATTAAATCTGTAATTTGACTGCTCGTTAAATTATGGTTAAAGTAAAATTAACCAGCGGTCAAATTTACTTTAACCATAATTTAACCCTAACCAAGCTTCGAGCAACCGGAACTAAATATTCTTTTGTTTAACTTGGACTGTATACTGTCTTTAGGGTCAAATCTAGCAAGCTTACCAGTGACCGATTGAACTGAAATTTTGCATACAGGTTTGCTTTGGATGACAATACAATATTAAAGTACAGTCAGCAAAAAAGCTCTTCGTAAAAATTGTGTTTTTACATAAAACTGTCAAATCTTGCAAGCTTACCAGTTACCGATTGAACTGAAATGTTGCATACAGGTTTGCTTTGGATGACAATACAATATTAAAGTACAGTCAGGAAAAAAGCTCTTCGTAAAAATGATGTTTTTTAAAACTTTTCCCCCTAATTACAAAGGTGGACTAAAGTTAGACCTGGTTTAAAATTGATGCTAACTCTGTCTTTCATTTAGAAAATGAAAGTGACAGCACCAGTTTTCTACCAGTTTTAAACCAGGACTATTTTAGTCCACGTTTTGTAATAAGGTGGTTTGTGTTCAGCTTGTTTAATGTTTTATAATACTGTCTCTAAACTCTCTATCATTGCATCATAACACACTCAAAATCATTGCAAGATAGATAATTAAATTGGAAAAGCGAAGCGTTGTAGAAAGCGACTCGCAAAAGGAAACGTATTATACAGCATTTTTAAAACTGAGTTAACAACAAGCATTCTTCCTATTTTCAACTCAAAAACGGAGCTTCTTTGAAAATGCACTTGTTAACAAGATGGCGTTTCACGTCAAAGCCCTGACGGAAGAAACGACACGATTCTCATAATAGGACTCGGGATCTATAACTGCGGCCATTATTCTTCACCATTAACATAGAGACTAAATAACGGAACAGAGACAAACGTTACATGGACAATTTGACGCTCATTGATATTATATTGATATACTTGACTTAACTAAGGTCATATCCCATCGGCATCGCCCTAATACTCGAACGCTACTCAATTTTGGGAGCGTCTTAAACATCATGGCGTCTCTTTCATACTTTTGAAATTAATTGGGCGTCCACATAAGTAATTCGCAAACACGGTCAGTCTTGCATCGCGCATCACGTTTCAATTTGCTCCAGGTCTCTATGCTTTTTGCTTCTGCCATGGTACGATACGGCAGGTTTGTTAAAATTGGCCACGTCTTATTTTCTCCTTGAGGATTCCAATCGAGTGCCTGCTTAAAGATATGATATGAATCTCTCCGTAAAGTGTGACAACTCAAAAACGGAGCTTCTTTGAAAGCAAATTGTAATTTGTAAAACCTACTCAACTAATTGTATGCCATAATGGCGAAAACCAGCTGAACAATGTAATTAATTTATAACAACCCCATACCGGAACGATATTCGCTGAATGTCATTCAGGTCTACGCTCCGACCTCGAAACACGACGATGTCGAAGTGGAGGCTATGTATGAGGAGATCTCTAAAGCCATGCATAGCTATAAAACCCACTACACGGTTGTGATGGGGGATTTTAATGCTAAGTTGGGGCAACGTTGCGGTGATGAGTTGAGAGTGGGGCAATTTGGATTTGGGCAACGGAACGAAAGGGGCCAGATGCTGGCAGACTTCATGGAGAGGGAGAACCTCTACATGATGAACTCCTTCTTTAAGAAGCCAGTAAGCCGCAAATGGACCTGGATTAGTCCGGACGGTAAAGTCAAAAACGAGATAGATTTTATTATGTCAACGAGGAAGCAAATATTCAATGATGTCGTTGTGATCAACGCCGTAAAGACGGGAAGCGATCACCGCATGCTTAGAGGCACATTGAATATCAACGTCAAGCTGGAAAGATCTCGACTAATAAAATCTACGCTCCGACCAATACCGGCTCAAATTCAAAACCCCGAGTGCTTTCAGCTCGAGCTCCAAAACCGCTTCGAAGCCCTTGAGAACAGCATCGATATGGACGATCTATACAACATGGTGGTGGACACTGTCCGCACGGTAGGGTCCAAGCACTACAAAACCCATCGTCCTAAATTAAAGAAACTCTCCAGCCACACTATCCGACTCATGGATCAGAGAAACGAAATGAAACTACAGAACTCAGCGGATGCCCTTCGTTATCGACAGCTAAATAGGCAGATCTCCAAGTCCTTGACAAGAGACTTTCGCCAATTTAATACCGAGCGTATTAAAGAGGCCATTGAGCGGAACAAAGGCTCCAAAGTGTTCGCTAGAGATCTGGCTATAGGGCAAAGTCAACTGACGAGGCTGCAAGCTGAGGACGGTAGTGTCATTTCATCAACACCTGAAATCTTGAGGGAGATTGAGAGTTTCTATGGACAGTTGTACTCCACGCAAACACCTGTTGAAAGTAAGGCTACAGAACCTAGAGCCAAACTTACCCGACACTATACCGAAGATATCCCGGACGTCAGCCTGTACGAGATTAGAATGGCTCTCAAGCAGCTCAAAAACAACAAGGCGGCGGGCGATGACGGAATCACAACAGAACTTCTGAGAGTGGGCGGTAAGCCGATACTTAAGGTCCTCCAGAAGCTCTTCAACTCTGTCATCCTCGAGGGCAAAACGCCAAAGGCATGGGGCAGAAGCGATGTGATGCTGTTCTTCAAGAAGGGTGATAAGACTCTCCTAAAGAATTACCGACCCATCTCGCTTCTGAGCCATATCTACAAGTTGTTTTCGAGAGTCATTACGAATCGTCTCGCTCGCAGGTTTGACGACTTCCAACCTCCCGAACAAGCCGGGTTCCGAAAAGGTTATAGTACCATAGACCACATTCATACGCTGCGGCAAGTTATACAGAAGACCGAAGAGTATAACTTGCCACTATGCTTGGCGTTCGTGGACTATGAGAAAGCCTTTGATTCGATCGAGACCTGGGCAGTGCTGCAGTCTCTCCAGAGGTGCCAAATAGACTACAGGTACATCGAGGTGCTGAGGTACTTATACCAAAACGCCACCATGTCGGTCCGATTACAGAACCAGAGCTCTAATCCTATCCAACTACAGCGAGGTGTGAGACAGGGAGACGTCATTTCTCCGAAACTGTTCACAGCTGCGTTGGAGGATATTTTTAAGCTACTGGACTGGAAAGGATTCGGCATTAACATCAATGGCGAGTACCTAACACACCTGCGGTTTGCCGATGATGTAGTTCTCATGGCTGAGACTTTGGAAGACCTGAACACAATGCTCGAAGATCTCAGCAATGCTTCCCAAAGAGTGGGTCTGAAGATGAACATGGATAAGACGAAAATCATGTCCAATGCCCATGTTGCATCCGCTCCAGTTAATGTTGGGAACATTACACTCGAAGTTGTTGACCACTATGTCTACCTAGGACAGACAATCCGATTAGGTAAGTCCAACTTCGAGAAAGAGATCTCTCGTCGAATCCAGCTCGGATGGGCAGCGTTTGGGAAGCTCCGGCATATATTTGCGTCCAAAATTCCTCAATGTCTCAAGACTAAGGTCTTTGACCAGTGTGTGTTGCCAGTTATGACTTATGGAAGCGAGACGTGGTCTTTTACTATGGGTCTCATAAGAAGGCTCAAGGTTACCCAGCGAGCAATGGAGAGAGCGATGCTTGGTATTTCCCTGCTCGATCGAATCAGAAATGATGAGATCCGCAGGAGAACTAAAACGACCGACATCGCTCGAAGGATTGCTCAGTTGAAGTGGCAGTGGGCGGGACACATAGCGCGGAGAACCGATGGCCGTTGGGGCGGAAAGGTTCTCGAATGGCGACCGCGAACCGGACGACGTTCCGTGGGCAGGCCCCCTACAAGGTGGACCGACGATCTGGTCAAGGTCGCGGGAAGCCGCTGGATGCGGGCAGCGCAGGACCGATCGTTGTGGAGATCCTTGGGGGAGGCCTATGCCCAGCAGTGGGCGTCGTACGGCTGAAATGATGATGATGATGATGAACCCCATACCTGTGTTTCACAGTAAATTATTTGGAATTTGGAATTTGGAATTTGGAAGCATTTTCAAGTCAATTTACAAGTGCATACTTGTTTTTTTTTTTTATTTATTTAGGACAACAAACAATTGACCAATACATATTTATGTTTAAATAAATTAAATATTTAGGTACTAATTGATCAATCAACACCATTATCCCAGATTAAGGAAAGAAAACATTACACCTTACAAAGTCTTATTTAGGTAGGTACTTACATACTTTTATGCAAAAAAAAAGAAACGTAACATGCACAAGAAATCCAAATTCCGGATGAAAAAAACATATAAACAAACTAACATCAAGCAAGCGTGAGCATGACAACATTATTGATGAAGATGATGATGAAGCCTCGTCTAATGTAAGCACTTTTCGAATGAAAAATGTATTGTTTTTCTACGTTTAAATTTTTCAATTTTTCTGTGTTACTCGCTCAATTCGCAATAAATAAATAAACATATAAATACAAAATATATATATATATATATAAGTATATATTAAAATATAAAAACGTTAAAAACAGGTAAACAGGTATTCGTTGATGTCACTGAGATAAACACATTATTCTACTTCGCTAAGTTTTGTCAGGATTTCCTTCTTAAACATACGAGGAGATTGGTGGAAAATGTCAATATCATAAAAGTAGTCGTTATATAACGATACAATTTTATAATATGGGGCACGTTGACCTGTAAGCCTAGCATGACCACCCAAAACTCGATATGTATCGCATGATAAAGCGATTTATTGACATTCAAACGTCAAAACCCATAGTCTTTTGACAGTTAAACCGGATAACTTATCATATCATATCGCGTTTTGGTTGGTCATGCTAGGGGGGCTGCATTCGTATTTATATTTTTAAGGTAAAAAAGTTTGTGAGGACGGATACTGCGTATTCTCGCAGAGCGCGTCCGAATTCGGTAGCAGATGTTGTTGGTCAACTCACAGCAGTCGTAGGCATTATGAATGATTTTGTACAATGTCATTATACTAAGCATGATTCTACGTGCCTCTAAACTTTGTAAAGAGTATCTTTTTAAGGATTCACTGTAAGAACATTTAGGTAACCGGCATAAGTAGTTGATTCTTTTAAGAAATTTTCTTTGTACCGACTCAATTAATAATTTATATTTGTTGTAATGTGGGTTCCAAATAGTTGTGGTGTATTCCAACTGAGACCTTACCAAACTTTTAAAAAGATATATAAAGGTAGTAGGCTTTCTAAACTTACATCCCACTCGCATAATAAACCCATACATTTGATATGCCTTGCTTACTATCCGAGCTATATGGTTATCAAGATGAAGCTCAGAATCTAGTAAAAGCCCGAGGTCAGCAACTTGTTAGCTCTTTACTTGTTAGCAAGATGGCGTTAGGTATACGTCAAAGCCCTGACGGAAGAAATGGCACGATTAAAATAAACTGGCAAATTTCTTTATATGCAAATGTGAGAATGTAAACAAATTGTTTTATCGTTGTTGATCGAATATCGTAACAGATAGTAAATAACACAATTAAGCCACGATCCGTACTAAACTAAACGTAGGTAAGTACTTCTTCTATCAAATCAGAGTTCTGCAATGCTATTGCCTCTGTTCTTTTAAAGTCTTCTGTGCCATTATCCTAGCCATTTCCCAATTATGCCGCTTACCATCCGTTCCGGGGCTATTAATAAGGATTTTGGATGCAAAGTGGCCGGTCCGCTGAAGATGGCGAGCTCAAATGATTGGGACTAAACGAGGCGTGACATCGGTGAGCCTCAATGGAATATAATCATCTCGCTCTACAGATTTTGCATTTTTCATAGAGTTTCGGATTCCCAGGGATTCACTCATTTATTATAAGCCGACTTCACTCTTTAGTCAATTTAACGTTTAAGGTAGTGTTTTGTTTCGGTCACTATAAGTTATTACGAAATAAAACGACTGTTCTTTCTCGTCGTGGAATTAAAATATCTAAGTATTTATGTACCAAAATAATCGACATAATGTACCTGCTGATAGACTAAAGCTTGGGCCACACCGCTAGCTGGTGAGCGAGCTAGCTGGGCGGGAAGGACAGGGAGAGGCGAGCGAGCCTCGTGTCGTAGGCTATAGCTGTATTTCGCGATGTGAATCGAACCGTTTTAACCGCCTCTGTGTGTATCAGACCCAGAAGTCCCGGGTTCGATTTCCAATGTGGGTACATATTGTATTCGGTTTGGTTAGTGGCAGGGCTTGTTCAAAATCCGTCTGGGTAGCTACCACCACCTTATCTAAATCTGACGTCATAACAACGATGTTTTCAGCATTATTGTGTTCCGGTAGTTAGAGATAAGATAGCCAGTTCCTCAGTAATTGAGGATTCCGGGAGTAGTGTGCTTCCACCTGCAGCCTTATCATCACATAACATCAGCCCCTAACCATGACCAAGAAAACGCGATATGATATAGCGCTTTATCGCGTTTAACTGTCAAAAGTCAATGGGTTTTGACGTTTGAGTGTCAATAAATCGCTTTATGATGCGTTACTTATAATATATCACGTTTTGGGCGGTCATGCTAGGCTTACAGGTGTGATGAAGGCTAAGTGTACACGGTTATAAAAAAACAGAAAAGAAGTTCAACGATGCTCGCTAGACCCACCCACCTCGTTCGCTGCAGGTGTGGCTCGCGCTTAAGATCTAGTAGACAGAATAACGAAGCAATTTTTTTTTTTTCCTTTAGAGATAAAGAAATCTAAATATGGACATTTAGACATTTACAATATGGACTTAGCTGCATATTCATAGCAATATAACATAGTTTAACCCGTGCATTTAATTTCAGAGTGCGGTATAGAAGAATGCTCAGACGGCTGCGCAGATGGAGTCACGTGCGATTGCAACCCGAGAGACACAGACTTTAGTAAGTATCATTACGAGTATAAATTTAGTCTTTATGTACATTATTCGTCTGTGTAGATGTCGCCGAATAATAAGAAAATGTGTTATCTATGTGTCTTATATCAATCAAATAAGATAATAAAAAAGTGTATTTAAAACATAAATGAGTAAAAAAGGTCGAAAAGAACTTGAAGAGAGAAATAAATGATTTTATTATTATTCCCTTTATTACATTTTAAATACTTACAAAATTATATTTCTAAACATTAAATTTTTACAATGTATAACACTAAAAAATATAACATTTAAAAATACAAAAATGCAGTTCCCCAACGGCAGCAAGATCAAGGTCCCAGCTACCGATGGTTAAGGATCCAGAGACAGGAACCTTCTCACTATACGGGCCGTGTCCAGAAGTACTGCCTTTTGCATCTGACTCCCGATCCATCCACCTAACGCAAGCCTCTTAAGGTGTTTATCGAGGCTCTTGGCTATCAGACCATGGGCAGATATGACTATCGGAACAATAATTGCTGAATCAATGTCCCACATTTCAACAATCTCGTGAGCTAAATCAAGATATTTGTTTTCTTTATCTTTTTCAGCTTTCACAAGGTTGTCGTCATGGGGAACAGTGACATCAACAATTATTGCGCGGCGTTCGTGTCGATCTATCAATACAATATCAGGCTTATTAGCTACAATAGTCCTGTCTGTAATGATAGATCGATCCCAATACAATGTGGCATGGCTATTTTCAAGGACCTGTTCTGGTGCATACCTGTAGTACGGCACCTCGGATGCCACAAGACTATGTTTCAGAGCAAGTTGTTGGTGTATTATCCTGGCCACTTGGTTATGTCTATGCAAATACTCGCCGTTTGCGAGACGAGAACAACCGGAGATTATATGCCTAAGGGATTCACCCGGACGATGACACGCTCGGCAAATATCCACTGTGCCATCCCTTAGGATATACTTTCGGTAGTTATTCGTCATCACAACCTCATCCATAATTGCACAGACAAAACCTTCGGTTTCACCAAAAAGATCACCGAAGCGGAGCCAGGATACTGAGGCTAATAAATCTACGTCGGGCCCATGGAGAGCCCGGTAGAATCTGCCATGTAACTCCTTGCTTTGCCACACAGTGCTGCGGTCGGAAGTACTAAGTACTACAGGTTTGCGCCAGTTTTCTTTTGCTAAAAATAGAGGAGTCAGTCCATTATCAACAGCAACTACATCTCTATGAGACCCCATATCGACTTGGAGAAAATACTCCCTAAGATTGCATATCTCGCGGTTATGCAATGTCTTAGCATTTAAGAAGCCACGACCACCGCACTTCCGCGGGATATACAATCTCATGGTCGATGAACGTGGGTGATGTATGCGGTGTGCTGTTAGCAATGTACGAACTTTTCTATCCAGGGCATCCTGTTCAGTTTGAGTCCATTTAAGTATGCCGAAGGAATACATTAGTACCGGCATGACCCATCCATTGTATGCGCGAACCTTGTTTCCGCCAGACAAAAGACTTTTAAGGACTTTTGAAAGGCGCCCCAAGAAACGCTCACGCAACGACTGTTTCATGTCAGCATCGTTGATGCCTAATGCCTGTGACATACCTAAATATTTATAGGTTTCGTTTACGGAGAGAGATCTAAGATGAATAGAATCCGAGAGTTGTATACCCGTAGATTCCATTATCTGACCACGCTTTACATGCATGACTGCACATTTGTCCACACCAAATTCCATTTTAATGGCATTACTGAAAGCTTCAGTAACCTTCAGTAACGCTGTCAAATGAGAACTGCTATGGGAAAATAGTTTCAGGTCATCCATGTACAGCAGGTGTGATATTACTTGACCATTTCTCCGTAAACGATAGCCTAACCCTGAACTCTCGAGAAGTGTACTCAGAGGGTTCAAGGCGAGACAGAACCACAATGGACTCAAACCGTCACCCTGGAAGATACCTAGCTCTATTTTATAGGATCGCCATGACCTAGAATCCGTCGAGATCCTGGATAGAAAAGGACCGTTCTCCATTTTCGCATGCACGATATCAAGAAAGTGCGTAGAGTTGTATTTATTTTATACAACTCCAGCACCCTCATGAGCCACGAATGCGGCACGGAATCATAGGCCTTCTTATAATCTATCCAGGAAGTCGACAGGTTCTTTCGGTTTCGACGAACCTGTTGGTTAATAGCCATGTCAATGAGGAGTAGCTCCTTAGTACCACGGGCCCCATTCCTACATCCATTCTGAGAGGCGACCATAATAGAATTTTGATTAATGTGTTCATTAATCTTCGACCTCAAAATGGACGTAAGAATTTTATAAATTGTTGGCAGTATTATTATTATTATTGCTATCAGACAAACTATTAAATTTTTATGTATCCTCCTTCCAAATGTGATAGGTACTGGCCGAAGGTAAAATAACGTCAAGAAAAAAGAAACATAACGATAGTCTTTTGTTTGGCGCGTAAACAACATCATGCTTGTCTATCCTTTGATCAACAATACAATATCCTATCATTTATATATTTGTAAATTGTTAAAGTGTCAAGTTAATTTTATTTAACCTTTATGCTTCTGGTTTTTGAGAGTATGTACAGTCAGATATAATTGCAATGCAATAATTTAGGAGAATTGAATCAGTGCAATTTAAATGTTAAAGTTGGACACTTAGATTAATAACACTTCGCTATTAAATTCCAAATCGACTGAGAATTAATTGAAGTCACAATAATGAAAAAACTTTTCCACAGCCACCGCACGATTCGAGACAACACTGCAAATAATGGACCAACCCAACGTCAACATATCCCAAGAAATAATTAGACAGGTAAATTTATAATAAGCGATAGCGCGCGAACAACTTTTATCCTCGCAACCGCAACTAATTTGTCTCTCACATCACGGTCGTGAAGGTTTGTATGAAAAGTTCCCGGCTATCGCGTCGCTACATGCGCGCTTTTTCATACAAACCAATAGACTCGAGTGAGAAACGAATTAATTGCGGAGACATAAGTTGCTCGTGTGCGCTAGCTCAAATACTGTCTGTCTGTGAAATTGTATGTCGCGTTCATCACAAAGATTATGGTTAAAAGTTTTCGACATACGAGTATAACATCTAACTTTTCGATGTAAGTATAAGATTTAAGTATTAGTAATATATTACGAAGTCAATTCCTACCCACATGTTCACCCACATAAAGTTCTTTTTTTGAGTTCATAAGTATTTTGTTTAATCTGTTCATTAACTCAAGTACTGCACCTTGTTGCTCTAGAAAAACCATGAATACTTATGACGTCACTGTTTAAAATGGAACAGAAAACAACCTAGACTTGCTAAGCTTCTCAGCGTTTCTGTTCACTAGTAAAGTAAAGAAAATGGAAATGCCTATTTTTTGCTTCACCTGAGCCACAAATGTTACACGAAAAATTCGACAAGACGTGACACCCAATTTTATAAATGGCGTCTTAGTAATATTACTATGTTTGTAACATATTTTTTTTAATAAATGAGAGAGATAGAAGTGTCATCGTGTACCTAATACCATCGTTATTGCTATTATCAATTTAATGCAACTACGCTGAATAATGCTGATAATCTTTTAGCATCTCAAACTTAACCGTCAAACATAAGACTCTTTAAACACATCCAAAACGTACAAACGTATACAAAGCACATAATTATGCGCCATTTGAAGTGCAAGGCTAGTAGATTTCACCGAAAAACACTTACCTACACTTACCCTCGGTAAACAAAAATAATGACTCTAGTTTAATACGAACCATAGGATATCACATTTAAAAGAAAACATTTTATTTTCCCTCCTAAACCTCCTCACTTTTAAACCTCTAAATTGTGTTTTGAGTGCACACAAAACTCTTGCATATACCGCAGGTATCAGATATAATTATAAAAAGCATCGTTTTTGATGAAACATTGTATGAGACATTATGAACCTACCTGGATTGACTTTTACACCCCAAGATTTGAGGCACCCCTCTTTAAAAAAATTAAGTAAAATTTTTGTGATTACTTTTCCTTCTTTAAAAAACGATTGAAACGTGCTTTTCTCTTATCTACATTGTTACGTTAGAGTGTTCCCATTTCTTTTTCAAAGAACAAATCCGAACTCATTAAATTATTTTAACGGCACCAACGTGACCAAACCCTATGTCTTTAGTTATCTTTAACAGGTCTTTAATAAAAGTTTATAACTATTGTTTTCAGATAACGAGCTATTTAAGAGCATCTAATATCACTTTGGAGGACGAAATTGAAATCCTTAACATAAGGTAAGTGAATCTAATTTTGTGAGATAAGTAATTTTTGTTGTAAACAAGTTTTGTAGACATTGTTTTGTTAAGAGAGAATGAATTAAGTTTATGGGGGTCGATATTTACGTTTTTTATAATGAAGGCTAGATTAATTCACGCCTACCTCTTACCTGCGTATCTTTCAGCGTATTATTTTTTTACTGTTGTATGAAGCAGGGGACTGCATCCCCAAGAGTGGGATTCTGTAAGGTCATAATATGATATTCTAAATATCGTTTCTGAATCCTCTATTCTAAGTGTCTGTTGATTGTCATTCTAACAACTCGATTGGTAATTCGATATTTGGACCATTGATCAAATAGCTGTCAGGTGTATCGTATGTGTACCAACACTTATGATGCAAGCAGTTAATCACAACTTATAGTTCCATATACCTAGAATAATACAACGCAATGGAACATTTACGACTCTACCCAATGTATGTCTTAAATGTACTGCCATTTATAAAAGTACAATAATAGACAAATTATTATTTCAGTTCAATAGACATGAACGGCGCGCGCACAGTGCTCCTGCGCATATGGGGCGCGAGGCGAGAAGCCGGTATACTTCGCGCAGCACTAGCACGCCTCGCTGCCACGCGGTCTCGTACAGACCGCCTACGCCTGCTACCCGCTACTTTACACTTCGACATGCAGCCCGCACTTAGCTTGCAGGTAGGTACTAACGAGTTCGTTTGTGTACCGTGCTTCTGCGCATTTAGGGCGCAAGGAGAGAAGCCGGCATACTTCGCGCAGCACTAGCACGCCTCGCTGCCACGCGGTCTCGTACAGACCGCCTACGCCTGCTACCCGCTACTTTGCACTTCGACATGCAGCCAGCACTTAGCTTACAGGTAGGTACATGAGTTCGTTTGTGTACCGTGCTTCTTCGCATATGGGGCGCGAGGCGAGAAGCAGGCATACTTCGCGCAGCACTAGCACGCCTCGCTGCCACGCGGTCTCGCACGGACCGCCTACGCCTGCTACCCGCTACTTTGCAGCCCGCACTTAGCTTGCAGGTAGGTACTAATGAGTTCGTTTGTGTACCGTGCTACTGCGCTTAATTGGGCGCGAGGCGAGAAGCAGCTATTCTTCGCGGAGCACTAGCACGCCTCGCTGCCACGCGGTCTCGTACGGACCGCCTACGCCTGCTACCCGCTACTTTGCACTTCGACATGCAGCCCGCACTTAGCTTGCAGGTAGGTCTAATGAGTTCGTTTGTGTACCGTGCTTCTGCGCGTATGGGGCGCGAGACAAGAAGCAGGTATACTTCGCGCAGCACTAGCACTTCTCGCTGCCACGCGGTCTCGTACGGACCGCCTACGCCTGCTACCCGCTACTTTACACTTCGACATGCAGCCCGCACTTAGCTTGCAGGTAGGTACTAACGAGTTCGTTTGTGTACCGTGCTTCTGCGCATTTAGGGCGCAAGGAGAGAAGCCGGCATACTTCGCGCAGCACTAGCACGCCTCGCTGCCACGCGGTCTCGTACAGACCGCCTACGCCTGCTACCCGCTACTTTGCACTTCGACATGCAGCCAGCACTTAGCTTACAGGTAGGTACATGAGTTCGTTTGTGTACCGTGCTTCTTCGCATATGGGGCGCGAGGCGAGAAGCAGGCATACTTCGCGCAGCACTAGCACGCCTCGCTGCCACGCGGTCTCGTACAGACCGCCTACGCCTGCTACCCGCTACTTTGCACTTCGACATGCAGCCAGCACTTAGCTTACAGGTAGGTACATGAGTTCGTTTGTGTACCGTGCTTCTTCGCATATGGGGCGCGAGGCGAGAAGCAGGCATACTTCGCGCAGCACTAGCACGCCTCGCTGCCACGCGGTCTCGTACAGACCGCCTACGCCTGCTACCCGCTACTTTGCACTTCGACATGCAGCCAGCACTTAGCTTACAGGTAGGTACATGAGTTCGTTTGTGTACCGTGCTTCTTCGCATATGGGGCGCGAGGCGAGAAGCAGGCATACTTCGCGCAGCACTAGCACGCCTCGCTGCCACGCGGTCTCGCACGGACCGCCTACGCCTGCTACCCGCTACTTTGCAGCCCGCACTTAGCTTGCAGGTAGGTACTAATGAGTTCGTTTGTGTACCGTGCTTCTGCGCATATGGGGCGCGAGACAAGAAGCAGGCATACTTCGCGCAGCACTAGCACGTCTCGCTGCCACGCGGTCTCGTACGGACCGCCTACGCCTGCTACCCGCTACTTTGCAGCCCGCACTTAGCTTGCAGGTAGGTACTAATGAGTTCGTTTGTGTACCATGCTTCTGCGCATATGGGGCGCGAGGCGAGAAGCAGGCATACTTCGCGCAGCACTAGCACGCCTCGCTGCCACGCGGTCTCGTATTCAGACCGCCTACGCCTGCTACCCGCCACTTTGCACTTCGACATGCAGCCCGCACTTAGCTTGCAGGTAGGTACTAATGAGTTCGTTTGTGTACCATGTTTCTGTGTATATGGGGTGAAAGGTAAGAAGCGGGTACAAGCGCGCGTCACTTGATTAGATTCCAAGTGAACATTCGCAGCCAGAGAACATCTGCTATCCATTACCGGACACGAGCCACAAATGCCGCCACTTGAAGTTAGAAGAAGAAACAAGTGAGAGCGCTCGTCAGATAAGTCTGCGCGCGGTAAAAATCGAATACTAATCTTTTCTATAACATAAGAACAAAAAAATGCACTGTAACTAGCGGCAAAAACGCGCCAGTCACGCGCAGAGTTATCTGACACACACACGCGGGCGTTCATATAAAATGTATGAAAACTACTAGTAAGAGGTCGGTGGTGGATTGGGATCCATCGAAAATAAATGGCGTTTTTCGGTGGCCCGTGTGCGGCGACGTTTACTGGTATTACGAGATCACATTTCAAACAATTAAACTCCTCACTAAAGGGTCGAGTCGAATCTTGAATAGCTTTTAAGAAACACTGCTACTACAAGCTACAACTACAAGTGCCTTATTAGAAGAAAAACACTAAGAACGGGACCTATTTCTTTGGTAAAAATTATAAGTGCACTTATCTGAAAATCTTCAAGTCCGCCGCTGTCATTGTGAAAGCAATCAGCTACAACCACGTACCCTCCTCCACTTGATTAGTTTCCAAGTGAACATTCGCAGCCAGGGGACGTCTGCTATCCATTACTGGTGTTACGAGATCACATTTCAAACAATTAAAGTCCTCACTAGAGAGGCGGGTCGGGAAAAATGGGGCAATTCCTTACACCC
The DNA here is from genome assembly GCA_949710035.1 of Crambus lathoniellus. Lineage (NCBI taxonomy): Eukaryota > Metazoa > Arthropoda > Insecta > Lepidoptera > Crambidae > Crambus > Crambus lathoniellus. The sequence continues at coordinate 7,478,202 of OX453315.1, read as the reverse complement.
GGATAAAGTTCCCGGTTATTGATTGAAGCTGTTACCCCATCCTACTCCTGCGGACTGTGGTGGAAGTCTGTTTAATGTCCGATGCTATCGGGAGGAGTTTCAATTTTCTAAGACCGTTTTTGTTTGCAAACAGATTTTTTAACCGTTCCCCTTTCGCGGTTCTTTCTAAATGCGCTCGTTTATTTTATCAATGTTTTACACCGATTTGGATTTGTACGTTTTTTCCGCGTATTTTTGCTCGATTCTTTTAAGTGATTACTTTAAAAGCTGTCTATAAATTTGGATTAAGGTCAAGTCATTATCTTTATTGACCATTGCTAGCTGTTGTATTTTTAATTACTTATTTGAATTTTTGGTGTTTACTTTATGGTTTAGCAGACGACTTAATATTTTTCGGAAAATACAAGTTTAATTGGGATCGCTCAAAGACAAATAGGCTCCGTGTAGACGAGAGCTGTATTTACAAATGAAAATCGCGCCCAGCCGGACCGCAACCAGACTGAAACCGCACCGCAACCGGGCCGCAGCCGCACCGCAACCGCTTAAACAACACACGAAGTCTTCTCTAGTTAATTGTTAACGGAAATGACGCAATATGAAAGCTAGACTAGCTACAGAAAGGTAAAGGGATGCACCATTAAAAAAACATCCACTTGTCGCGAAATTAAGTAATTTAAACAGGGGATGAAAATTTTATGTATTAATCGCACTAAAATAGTCGTTATGTTCTATTAAAATAAAAATAGCATGTTATGCTTTGTTACTTCTAAACGATGGCTAATAGATCCATTCACAGTTAAGGGCCGGCTGTAAGCCAGCGCGTAGGTATTGACGAAGCTAATCTGTATATGTGTGCCTTCACGCACACAAACTTCTCCGCCCTAGCACGAAAAAATGTAATTCAGAAAATTAAAAAAGTAATAACTGTTTTTTTTGTCAGAAAGTAACTTTACGTATTTCATGCGTTTGATTTGCCATGTTTGACATCTGGGGGCTGATGCAGCATCTTACAGACAGTCAAAGGAACTCCTCAACATTTCAACGTAACCAGTTGGAGTTTGGGCTCATTTGAATAGTCTTGATCAAAACTTTGGTGCCAAGTATTTTCCAAGGTCCAGTTCTGGAGCCAGTAAGTGGCTGATAGAACTCTTCATCAATTCAACGTAAACACTTCTAGTTTGGGCTTGTTTGAATAGTCTTGATGAGAACTCTTCTGCTAAGTAGTTTCGAAAGTCTGATGCTGGAGTCAGGAGGTGGTTGATGGAACTCTTCATCAATTCAACGTAAACACTTCGAGTTTGGGCTTATTTGAATCGTCTTGATGAGAACTCTTGTGCGAAGTAGTTTCCAAGGTCAAATTCTGGAGCCAGTAAGTGGCTGATGGAACTCTTTATCAATTCAACGTAAACACTTCGAGTTTGGGCTCGTTTGAATCGTCTTGATGAGAACTCTTGTGCCAAGTAGTTTCGAAAGTCTGACGCTGGAGTCAGGAGGTGGTTGATGGAACTCTTCAACGATCCAACGTAAACACTTCGAGTTTGGGCTTATTTGAATCGTCTTGATGATAATTCTTGTGCCAAGTAGTTTCCAAGGTCAAATTCTGGAGCCAGTAAGTGGCTGATGGAACTCTTTATCAATTCAACGTAAACACTTCGAGTTTGGGCTCGTTTGAATCGTCTTGTGCCAAGTAGTTTCGAAGGTCTGATGCTGGAGTCAAGAAGTGGATGATGGAACTCCTGAACAAATAAACGTAACCACTTTGAGTTTGGGCTCGTTTGAATTGTCTTGATGAGAACTCTTTTGCCAAGTAGTTTCCAAGCTCTATTGCTGGAGCCAGGAAGTGGCTGATGGAACTCTTCAACGATTTAACGTAACCAGTTCATTTTTGGGCTTGAATTGTCTTCATGAGAGCTCTTGACAAGAAAAAAAATATTAAAAAATCCAAGAAATTTTGACAAGAAAACAAGAACGCATTGTAAAAAATGACAAAAGGTCAAAAAGGTTGTTAACTTTAGTTTTTTCTCTCTCTTTTGCCGTTATTAAAATGTAACACGCTTTTATTTGAAAGCTTGAAACAGTGACTACTAGTCACAATTAATATAAATTGAAATATATTGCATACTACGTACACAAATGTTTTAAATGCGAAAGTAACTCTGTCTGTCTGTGTGTTACGCAATCACACCTAAACTACTGAACCGATTTCAATGAAATTTGTTGCAGAGATAATCTAGAACCTGAGAAAAAACATAAGCTGCTTTTTAATGCGAAAAAAGGGCTGTAAGGGGTTGAAATAGGAGACGAAAATTTGTATGAAAATTACGTTAATTTTAAAGCTAGAAACTTGAAACTTATTATTTAGGCTTTTGATTAGATACAAATAAATACGACATTCAAAGTTTGTATTAATTTTACTCTAAAGGTGGTGTCCACAAATTCGATGCGTTCGAATAAATAAAACTAAATTTTTACTGCCACTAAAAATCTCCATTTTTATTCGACCATGTCACAGATTGCATTTACACGGTAGCTTCTAGAAATGGCACAGAGAAGAGCATTAAAAAAGAGGACGGTGCGATTCTAACTTTTAATTTAAAATTGGTGGAGCAAAATTACTGTAAATATTGAAAACTAAGCAGGTGGTAAAAATAGAGAATGAAAGTTTTTGTGTAATGACGTCGACAAAAAGCTTACGGCCCACAAAATAAAATAATAATAGAAATACAAAGATAAACGGAGCCATTACAAAATGTGAAACTGAAATTAACGGAAGTAAGAAACTTTCCAAACGCCGCGCACCATACACAATGAGCGGCGGCGGCGTAGCGCAGCGTATGTGAGGGAACGGGGAATATGCCTGCCTAAGTGTATTTGCAAAATAATATGCCGAAAAATAAAAAATGCTGCCGAAAGCCACCATACCACGCGGGGGAAGTCGCGGGCACAGTAAGTAAATGATACTTATAAAGTTTCAGGGTTATAAAATATGTAATTGCGATATGGGATTATTTTGATATAGACAAAGGAGCTTTAGAGGCTTAGAAATATAAAACGGCATATTTCCAATCTGAATTAAAAAAAAATTCTGAATTTTTAGTTTTAACTAATAAAAGCTTGTATTTTTTTTTGTTTATTTAATTTTTTTAGTTATAATTATTTAATTTTTACTGTTAAACTAAATCGAGACCAACAGAAACTTAACAGGCCATCATAAAGGATTGCTTATAGAAAATTTCATGGCATTGCTATTGACCGTTGCAGAGTTCTCGCGTCCGGAGCCAACCTTAGGTGCACCATGCAGGATCACCCACCATAATTGAATGCATATATAAAGAAAAATGGAAATGGGTTCGAGTCCCATCGGAGCTGGTTGTGAGACGGGTCGATTTTTTCTAAATACTTTATTTTCCATTTTTCTATGATAAAAATTGCATTGTGAATGCAAAAATGTAAAAATTTAACATATATAAAATTTCGTGTCAGTGCTGTTGACTGTTGAAGAGTTTTCTCGTCTGGAGTCAATTTTACTGTTTTCATGTTTAAGTAGTTCCAAAAATCAACTTTTATCAAAATCGGCCCATAAACAAACAAAAAAGTTGGCCGCCATCTTGGACTCCTCAATAATTTTAACATTGCGTTCCTGTTTTCTTGTCAAGAGTTCTCATCAAGACAATTCAAACTGGTTACGTTGAATCATTGAAGAGTTCCATCAAACATTTCCTGGCTCCAGCAATAGACCTTGGAAACAACTTGGCTCAAGAGTTCTTATCAAGACAATTCAAACGAGCCCAAACTCAAAGTAGTTACTTTGAATTTATGAAGAGTTCCATCAGCCACTTACTGGCTCCAGAATTTGACATTGGAAACTACTTGGCACAAGAGTTCTCATCAAGACGATTCAAACGAGCCCAAACTCGAAGTGGTTACGTTGAGTCGTTGAAGAGTTCTATCAACCAACTCCTGACTCCAGCATTACCTTCGAAACTGCTTGGCACTAGAGTTTCTATCAAGACGATTCAAATAAGCCCAAACTCGAAATGTTTACTTTGGATCGTTGAAGAGTTCCATCAACCACCTCCTGACTCCAGCATCAGACTTTCGAAACTACTTGGCACAAGAGTTCTCATCAAGACGATTCAAACGAGCCCAAACTCGAAGTGTTTACGTTGAATTGATAAAGAGTTCCATCAGCCACTTACTGGCTCCAGAATTTGGCCTTGGAAACTACTTGGCACAAGAGTTCTCATCAAGACGATTCAAATGAGCCCAAACTCGAAGTGTTTACGTTGGATCGTTGAAGAGTTCCATCAACCACCTCCTGACTCCAGCATCACACTTTCGAAACTACTTGGCACAAGAGTTCTCATCAACACTATTCAAACAAGCCCAAACTCGAAGTGTTTACGTTGAATTGATGAAGAGTTCCATCAGCCACTTACTGGCTCCAGAATTTGACCTTGGAAACTACTTGGCACAAGAGTTCTCATCAAGACGATTCAAATAAGCCCAAACTCGAAGTGTTTACGTTGGATCGTTGAAGAGTTCCATCAACCACCTCCTGACTCCAGCATCAGACTTTCGAAACTACTTTGCACAAGAGTTCTCATCAAGACTTTTCAAACAAGTTCAAACTCGAAGTGTTTACGTTGATTTGAAGAAAAGTTCCATCAGCTACTTACTGGCTCCAGAATTTGACCTTGGAAACTACTTGGCAACAGAGTTTTAATCAAGATGATTCAAATGAGCCCAAACTCGAAGTGGTTACGTTTAATCGTTGAAGAGTTCCATCAACCACTTCCTGACTCCAGCATCAGACCTTCGAAACTACTTGGCACCAGAGTTTTCATCTAGACGATTCAAAGTGGTTACGTACGTTGAATTGGTGAGTAGTTCCATCAGCCACTTCCTGGCTCCAGCATTTGACCAGATATCTGATGTGATGACGTATCAAACAAATTGTTGAGTGGAAAACTAATTATGTCCTGATATTTGTATCGCTTTCCGCATTTTTGGAAATTTTACTTTACCTACCTTTTTTTTACCACCGCTCAAAGTATTTGTGTACAGATAGTCTGGTTTCGAGTGTCAGAAGCTGAGAAAAAGCGACGTGCTCTCACCTTGAAATCAGCGGGCTTACTAAATTTTGCTGCCAGGGCGGCTTGTATATAAACAATGTTTTATTTATCTTCGCGTTCTATACGAAAATGTATGAGCGAAGCGCGCTTCAAAATTGTAAATCTTTGACGCCAGATTGTTCTCAATTTATATAAAAAACGGAAAATATGGCGCGGTGAATCAATTCTATGTTTCATTGTTATTTAATTTAACAATAAATATTATTAAAAAAATTTTTTTTCTTTAACAATATCTTTAAAACAAAAAACGTTGATTTCACTGTTCTTAGTGAAGTTTGCGTTTTTTTTGCCATTAACGTGAGTAAAATATTTAAAATTTTCCACGGTGTTATTGTAGAGTAACTATTCCTGTTCACTATCATATTTTTTAAAGTAATATCTGTCGTTAATTCTATGTTCAAAGTTTAAAACCCTGAAAGCTGTTTTACGCTTTTCACTTACCGCCTGCCCTTAATACAACTATTTGATAGAACTGAAAGCAAATTGGTCGTCAATGTCGCAAGGTGAAGTGAAAGAGTAATGGAGCGATTTATTCTCCACGCCTTATTGATTGGAACACTTATTTCTATCGACATCACCGGTGTCTGAATGTTTTCTAAAGGGACCGAGCCATTTGTCAATGTGCTAACATAATATACCTTTAAAGGTAAAAATATGGTATTGCGGTCTTCGATCTGTTATTATTGATCGAAGATTGCGGTGCTAGAATATTTTGTTACGTAGTAAACCATGTGGGACCACAGAAAATTCTCCACCGACAAGAGCAAAGCTTATTTTAATTTTTAGTTTTTTTTTTTGCATTCACAATGCAATTTTTATGACTGAAAAATGGAAAATGAAGTATTTAGAAAAAATCGACCCGTCTCACAACTAGCTCCGATGGGACTCGAACCCACGACCTTTCGCTTTCCGGGCGACTGCTCTAACCACTGAGCTACGGAGTCGTTACGAGAAGCGTCGAATTTATCCAATACTTCTTACACGCTGTATAGTCAGCGTTAATTTCATCAATGTGGAGATATTACTACCCTCACACGCGAAAGAAATACCTTTCCAGGTATTTGGCAATCGCTAAAGATGAAATTACTATTGCAACTTATTTTAATTTTTAGTTTTTTTTTTTGCATTCACAATGCAATTTTTATGACTGAAAAATGGAAAATGAAGTATTTAGAAAAAATCGACCCGTCTCACAACTAGCTCCGATGGGACTCGAACCCACGACCTTTCGCTTTCCGGGCGACTGCTCTAACCACTGAGCTACGGAGTCGTTACGAGAAGCGTCGAATTTATCCAATACTTCTTACACGCTGTATAGTCAGCGTTAATTTCATCAATGTGGAGATATTACTACCCTCACACGCGAAAGAAATACCTTTCCAGGTATTTGGCAATCGCTAAAGATGAAATTACTATTGCAACTTATTTTAATTTTTAGTTTTTTTTTTTTGCATTCACAATGCAATTTTTATGACTGAAAAATGGAAAATGAAGTATTTAGAAAAAATCGACCCGTCTCACAACTAGCTCCGATGGGACTCGAACCCACGACCTTTCGCTTTCCGGGCGACTGCTCTAACCACTGAGCTACGGAGTCGTTACGAGAAGCGTCGAATTTATCCAATACTTCTTACACGCTGTATAGTCAGCGTTAATTTCATCAATGTGGAGATATTACTACCCTCACACGCGAAAGAAATACCTTTCCAGGTATTTGGCAATCGCTAAAGATGAAATTACTATTGCAACTTATTTTAATTTTTAGTTTTTTTTTTGCATTCACAATGCAATTTTTATGACTGAAAAATGGAAAATGAAGTATTTAGAAAAAATCGACCCGTCTCACAACTAGCTCCGATGGGACTCGAACCCACGACCTTTCGCTTTCCGGGCGACTGCTCTAACCACTGAGCTACGGAGTCGTTACGAGAAGCGTCGAATTTATCCAATACTTCTTACACGCTGTATAGTCAGCGTTAATTTCATCAATGTGGAGATATTACTACCCTCACACGCGAAAGAAATACCTTTCCAGGTATTTGGCAATCGCTAAAGATGAAATTACTATTGCAACTTATTTTAATTTTTAGTTTTTTTTTTATTGCATTCACAATGCAATTTTTATGACTGAAAAATGGAAAATGAAGTATTTAGAAAAAATCGACCCGTCTCACAACTAGCTCCGATGGGACTCGAACCCACGACCTTTCGCTTTCCGGGCGACTGCTCTAACCACTGAGCTACGGAGTCGTTACGAGAAGCGTCGAATTTATCCAATACTTCTTACACGCTGTATAGTCAGCGTTAATTTCATCAATGTGGAGATATTACTACCCTCACACGCGAAAGAAATACCTTTCCAGGTATTTGGCAATCGCTAAAGATGAAATTACTATTGCAACTTATTTTAATTTTTAGTTTTTTTTTTTGCATTCACAATGCAATTTTTATGACTGAAAAATGGAAAATGAAGTATTTAGAAAAAATCGACCCGTCTCACAACTAGCTCCGATGGGACTCGAACCCACGACCTTTCGCTTTCCGGGCGACTGCTCTAACCACTGAGCTACGGAGTCGTTACGAGAAGCGTCGAATTTATCCAATACTTCTTACACGCTGTATAGTCAGCGTTAATTTCATCAATGTGGAGATATTACTACCCTCACACGCGAAAGAAATACCTTTCCAGGTATTTGGCAATCGCTAAAGATGAAATTACTATTGCAACTTATTTTAATTTTTAGTTTTTTTTTTTGCATTCACATTGCAATTTTTATGACTGAAAAATGGAAAATGAAGTATTTAGAAAAAATCGACCCGTCTCACAACTAGCTCCGATGGGACTCGAACCCACGACCTTTCGCTTTCCGGGCGACTGCTCTAACCACTGAGCTACGGAGTCGTTACGAGAAGCGTCGAATTTATCCAATACTTCTTACACGCTGTATAGTCAGCGTTAATTTCATCAATGTGGAGATATTACTACCCTCACACGCGAAAGAAATACCTTTCCAGGTATTTGGCAATCGCTAAAGATGAAATTACTATTGCAACTTATTTTAATTTTTAGTTTTTTTTTTGCATTCACAATGCAATTTTTATGACTGAAAAATGGAAAATGAAGTATTTAGAAAAAATCGACCCGTCTCACAACTAGCTCCGATGGGACTCGAACCCACGACCTTTCGCTTTCCGGGCGACTGCTCTAACCACTGAGCTACGGAGTCGTTACGAGAAGCGTCGAATTTATCCAATACTTCTTACACGCTGTATAGTCAGCGTTAATTTCATCAATGTGGAGATATTACTACCCTCACACGCGAAAGAAATACCTTTCCAGGTATTTGGCAATCGCTAAAGATGAAATTACTATTGCAACTTATTTTAATTTTTAGTATTTTTTTTTTTGCATTCACAATGCAATTTTTATGACTGAAAAATGGAAAATGAAGTATTTAGAAAAAATCGACCCGTCTCACAACTAGCTCCGATGGGACTCGAACCCACGGAAATAAATGTTCCAATCACCCCCCATCACTCTCTCCCTCTTTTCCTTTGCAAAATATCCATGGGTCTACTTTCTCTCTCTCTAATTTAAGAGCTTTGCTTTGCTTTGGTCGTGGGTTCGAGTCCCATCGGAGCTAGTTGTGAGACGGGTCGATTTTTTCTAAATACTTCATTTTCCATTTTTCAGTCATAAAAATTGCATTGTGAATGGAAAAAAAAAACTAAAAATTAAAATAAGTTGCAATAGTAATTTCATCTTTAGCGATTGCCAAATACCTGGAAAGGTATTTCTTTCGCGTGTGAGGGTAGTAATATCTCCACATTGATGAAATTAACGCTGACTATACAGCGTGTAAGAAGTATTGGATAAATTCGACGCTTCTTGTAACGACTCCGTAGCTCAGTGGTTAGAGCAGTCGCCCGGAAAGCGAAAGGTCGTGGGTTCGAGTCCCATCGGAGCTAGTTGTGAGACGGGTCGATTTTTTCTAAATACTTCATTTTCTATTTTTCAGTCATAAAAATTGCATTGTGAATGCAAAAAAAAAAAACTAAAAATTAAAATAAGTTGCAATAGTAATTTCATCTTTAGCGATTGCCAAATACCTGGAAAGGTATTTCTTTCGCGTGTGAGGGTAGTAATATCTCCACATTGATGAAATTAACGCTGACTATACAGCGTGTAAGAAGTATTGGATAAATTCGACGCTTCTCGTAACGACTCCGTAGCTCAGTGGTTAGAGCAGTCGCCCGGAAAGCGAAAGGTCGTGGGTTCGAGTCCCATCGGAGCTAGTTGTGAGACGGGTCGATTTTTTCTAAATACTTCATTTTCCATTTTTCAGTCATAAAAATTGCATTGTGAATGCAAAAAAAAAAAAACTAAAAATTAAAATAAGTTGCAATAGTAATTTCATCTTTAGCGATTGCCAAATACCTGGAAAGGTATTTCTTTCGCGTGTGAGGGTAGTAATATCTCCACATTGATGAAATTAACGCTGACTATACAGCGTGTAAGAAGTATTGGATAAATTCGACGCTTCTCGTAACGACTCCGTAGCTCAGTGGTTAGAGCAGTCGCCCGGAAAGCGAAAGGTCGTGGGTTCGAGTCCCATCGGAGCTAGTTGTGAGACGGGTCGATTTTTTCTAAATACTTCATTTTCCATTTTTCAGTCATAAAAATTGCAATGTGAATGCAAAAAAAAAAACTAAAAATTAAAATAAGTTGCAATAGTAATTTCATCTTTAGCGATTGCCAAATACCTGGAAAGGTATTTCTTTCGCGTGTGAGGGTAGTAATATCTCCACATTGATGAAATTAACGCTGACTATACAGCGTGTAAGAAGTATTGGATAAATTCGACGCTTCTCGTAACGAATCCGTAGCTCAGTGGTTAGAGCAGTCGCCCGGAAAGCGAAAGGTCGTGGGTTCGAGTCCCATCGGAGCTAGTTGTGAGACGGGTCGATTTTTTCTAAATACTTCATTTTCTATTTTTCAGTCATAAAAATTGCATTGTGAATGCAAAAAAAAAAACTAAAAATTAAAATAAGTTGCAATAGTAATTTCATCTTTAGCGATTGCCAAATACCTGGAAAGGTATTTCTTTCGCGTGTGAGGGTAGTAATATCTCCACATTGATGAAATTAACGCTGACTATACAGCGTGTAAGAAGTATTGGATAAATTCGACGCTTCTCGTAACGACTCCGTAGCTCAGTGGTTAGAGCAGTCGCCCGGAAAGCGAAAGGTCGTGGGTTCGAGTCCCATCGGAGCTAGTTGTGAGACGGGTCGATTTTTTCTAAATACTTCATTTTCCATTTTTCAGTCATAAAAATTGCATTGTGAATGCAAAAAAAACTAAAAATTAAAATAAGTTGCAATAGTAATTTCATCTTTAGCGATTGCCAAATACCTGGAAAGGTATTTCTTTCGCGTGTGAGGGTAGTAATATCTCCACATTGATGAAATTAACGCTGACTATACAGCGTGTAAGAAGTATTGGATAAATTCGACGCTTCTCGTAACGACTCCGTAGCTCAGTGGTTAGAGCAGTCGCCCGGAAAGCGAAAGGTCGTGGGTTCGAGTCCCATCGGAGCTAGTTGTGAGACGGGTCGATTTTTTCTAAATACTTCATTTTCCATGTTTCAGTCATAAAAATTGCATTGTGAATGCAAAAAAAAAAAAACTAAAAATTAAAATAAGTTGCAATAGTAATTTCATCTTTAGCGATTGCCAAATACCTGGAAAGGTATTTCTTTCGCGTGTGAGGGTAGTAATATCTCCACATTGATGAAATTAACGCTGACTATACAGCGTGTAAGAAGTATTGGATAAATTCGACGCTTCTCGTAACGACTCCGTAGCTCAGTGGTTAGAGCAGTCGCCCGGAAAGCGAAAGGTCGTGGGTTCGAGTCCCATCGGAGCTAGTTGTGAGACGGGTCGATTTTTTCTAAATACTTCATTTTCCATTTTTCAGTCATAAAAATTGCATTGTGAATGCAAAAAAAAAAAACTAAAAATTAAAATAAGTTGCAATAGTAATTTCATCTTTAGCGATTGCCAAATACCTGGAAAGGTATTTCTTTCGCGTGTGAGGGTAGTAATATCTCCACATTGATGAAATTAACGCTGACTATACAGCGTGTAAGAAGTATTGGATAAATTCGATGCTTCTCGTAACGACTCCGTAGCTCAGTGGTTAGAGCAGTCGCCCGGAAAGCGAAAGGTCGTGGGTTCGAGTCCCATCGGAGCTAGTTGTGAGACGGGTCGATTTTTTCTAAATACTTCATTTTCCATTTTTCAGTCATAAAAATTGCATTGTGAATGCAAAAAAAAAAACTAAAAATTAAAATAAGTTGCAATAGTAATTTCATCTTTAGCGATTGCCAAATACCTGGAAAGGTATTTCTTTCGCGTGTGAGGGTAGTAATATCTCCACATTGATGAAATTAACGCTGACTATACAGCGTGTAAGAAGTATTGGATAAATTCGACGCTTCTCGTAACGACTCCGTAGCTCAGTGGTTAGAGCAGTCGCCCGGAAAGCGAAAGGTCGTGGGTTCGAGTCCCATCGGAGCTAGTTGTGAGACGGGTAGATTTTTTCTAAATACTTCATTTTCCATTTTTCAAGAGCAAAGCTATTTTAATTTTTAGTTTTTTGCATTCACAATGCAATTTTTATTACTGAAAAATAGAAAATGAAGTATTTAGAAAAAATCGACCCGTCTCACCATCAGCTCCGATGGGACTCGAACCCACGACCAAAGCAAAGCAAAGCTCTTAAATTAGAGAGAGAGAAAGTAGACCCATGGATATTTTGCAAAGGAAAAGAGGGAGAGAGTGAGAGAGAGTAGACCAAATGAACGAGTGACAATCCGATACCCTGAAGGATGAAATGTGCATAAAAGGGTGACTACAGAACTGATCGCTGATAGAGATTGTTAATTGCACAGAACACGGGAAAAAAATCTCTTCTTGACTGACGAATGAGCAAATGCTTACGATACCAAAGAAGTTCCTAAACATTTAACTAAAACCAAAACTCATTTAAATGTCGATGGATTTAAGGCTACTGAACTTTTGGTTTTTCTGTATCTTTTTACAATGTAATGGGTTTTAAAAGCCCATCTTATTTCTTTTCACTTTGAAATCTCACAAAACTCCACGATCAAGAGCTAGTTTAGTTTTCATAAACAAGAAATTTCTCAAAGTCCTAGCGAAATGAGAAGCAAAAATCTAACAATGCAATACTGGTGTTCACAATAAGGGTTCCGCTCTAACAATTTGTTCGACTATTGTTAAGCTAGGGTCCCTAGCTCACTAGGCAGGGTCCTTAGGGTCACCTGGGTCAAACATTCAAGTGATGAGCGTTTGTATTTGTTTCGTGTCTGGGTGGTATTTTTGTAACCTTATTGCAACTGTACATTAATTTCATTTTCTTTTTCATTTCATTTATTCATTTGCCAATAAACATGTTACAATAATTGTTCTGTCGCGATGGACTAAAAAATGTTTGATGCAAAATGTAATAAATGAAATGCAGTGATGCAAGGTATCAGATGCAGGTTGATATGCAGAATGCAGATGAGTGCTAAGAAAAGAAACGCATGAGTTGTTGTCAAGGAATCTAATCGAACACTAATCAATAAGAATACATTTTGTCTTAAAGTGCACCGTCAAACTGGTAGTCGAAATGCGGTCAATGCTACGCCGCGTCAGTTATAATTTTATCTACTAACAAAATAAACCGCATGTACGTGCATCGTACATACTGCCACCGAGAAAAACAAAATGAAAGTAAAACTATGCAATAAAATTTCTTTAACAAAATGAAAGTAAAACTATGCAATAAAATTTAAATCTGAACTAGTGCAATAAACAATAACTTAACGTAACACCCTTTTTTTTGTTTTTATTACTTATTGTAAAAAATAATCAGGTATAAAGGTAAAAGTAAACTTGATATGTAAAACTAAAAAATAGAAAATATAAAATTATAAAAGAGCTGTAAAATGTCACACACTTAAACACATAGTCTTAATGTTCCTAAAGGTTCTATCTAGGTTCACTAGTGTCAAATGTCACGGTGTTCACTGAGGGCCGAGCCCTATCACATTCACTTGGTAACTTATTCACTATTTTATGTTTTTTGTTGTCATATTGCACTACACTATAGATATCCTCACTTGTGCTTGGCTTCGCGTCCTCACAATGAGTCTTCCCCCCTCTCGAATTACCACTCTTTCCGGTTTTGACCTTCCAGCAGTATACAGTGACAATTAAAAGCAAAACGCCTATGCCTATAATCACATAAATCATAATATAATGATGCATATCGTGCGAGGTTAGTGGCTCTATAGTGGATTGATCTTTTAACTTTTGGATATCGCTATGTAGTTTCCTAAATTGAGTTTCATGTGTCTCCGGGAATACTGACAAATTCTGGACATTAACTGAAGTATTGATAATCTTGTTAAGAGGTGAAAGTTCTGGAATTATCAGGCTTGGTGTTTCAATTGTAATTTTATCGCTATATTGCATATTTGCATATAACATAAAGGTGTTTCCTTTCAGTACACACCCTTTCTCTAACGTTATCAGTCCCATGTGACGTAGCGTCTGTGACGTCAAGGCCGTTGGACATATGATGCGTACAATGCACTCGCCGCAACAATAATAAAACCAGGTGTTTAATTGATGTAACTTGACCCAGTTATCGCTGCATAGCGTACTTTCTGCGCGGCAAAATGATTCGTGTTTATCACGGTAATTAATTAATTGTGTATCGCAAATAGACTTCTGTCGAGTTATGTCATATACTGGGTGATTGAACTTGCACATCATATTCTGTTGACTAATTGTTTGACATTCATAAATATCGGTTTGATCTAGCGGCACAAAAGTGTCTCGGTGTATATTTATAGCGATAAGGTTTGTTGCAGGAATAATATTTAGAACCTTAGTCCGGCTAATGCGTTGTGGGATGTTAATTAATTTAATTAGTTCATAAGGCTCGTCATTCAACAACGGTACCTTGACTTCCATTATTAAATAATTTTGTGTGATGCGGCTATGAACTCTAAGAAGTTTATAAACGTCTTTTATGTTGTCATGAGTCTCAGGTAGCGCTAAGTTGTGAGCTAAATGTCGAGCTATTTTATCTAGTTCTTGTTGTAATTGACCAGGCGATATTAAATGCACATCGATGTGACCTTGATACAGGTTAGTCAGTGTGTTTATTAAGGTTTGTTGCATGAATTTAAGGTTTGTCAGTATGCTTTCGGCGGCCATAATAGATGTCAAAACGTAAAATGAGGTTTCATCTTTTGATTTTTTAGCTAAATATTCTCTGTCAAGTGTTGCAAGGTGTTTACGTATCATATCTAGGTGTTTTATCATGGTTTGCTCGTTTCTCTGTACAATGTTACGTTCAGCTTCTAAAATGCTTGTCTGGTTCTTGATTAATGTTAATAAGTGGTTTTCATTTTGTTGAACAGTTGTTATGTCGGTCTCATATTTTGCAGCGAATCTTTCGTCGAGTACCCCAAATAAGGTATTGGCTAAGTACCCGACTCCATTTACCAGCCCCCTTTTTACTCTGCTCTGCATCAAATGTTGAGAAGTTAATAAGCTGTTATAATAATGTAACTCTTTCATGTTCTGATCTAATTGGTTTAGTAACACTTGGAATTGCATGACCCAATTTTCTCTCTGAAAGTCTTTGATATGCGTTACGTATTGATCCAGTACTACGATGTTATGCCAATAATTTGTCATATTATAGTAAAATATTAATTTCCATTCTTCTTTGATCTCTTGCAGTTCTCCGACCTTATCAAAATAAAGTGATTGGTTGTTACTCACTGAAGTAAGAGTAAAGCCAGAGTGATTTTGTTGCATCGAGGGTGACAAAACTCCAATAAATAATAATAATGTATAACAAAATAAACTTTTCCACGTCATATTTTTTCCTCGATTTCTTTTACGCGTGTATGTCTGTTCGTCATTTGCAGGTTTTTCTATTTCAAGAAGACGCACTAATTTAGTTATGGGCCTTTTAAGTTCTCCCTTGGCGGTTTTCAATGTAACCACCCGTGAATGGCCGTCCCTTCCAGGATGTAATTGTATAACTCTGCCGAGTGCCCATTTTCCTGCTGGTAAGTGTTCGTCCTTGATGCACACAATGTCATTTAATTGAGGGTCTGGTTTGGATTGCTGCCATTTTGATCTAGCTTGTAGTTGTTGTAAATATTCGCTAGACCATTTATCCCAGAAATCCTTAACCAATTTTTGTACCAGTTGCCATCTCTTTCTAAAATCGATGCTGCAGTCGTCTGGTTCGGGGATGGTTAGAAGTTCCGTCCCAGTGAGGAAGTGACCAGGCGTCAAACATTCAATGTCCTCAATGCTTTCTGTCAAATTGCACAATGGTCGCGAGTTTAGGCATGCTTCAACTTGGCATAGCAGCGTAGAAAACTCTTCATAGGTTAGCTTCTGTTCTCCTATTACCCGTTTCACATGAAATTTCATACTTCGGACCGCCCTTTCCCAAATTCCGCCAGCACTGGGCCAAGCAGGCGCGTTGAAATGCCATGTGATTCCCATCTCCCCGATTTTATCCAAGAAAGGGGTGTCAATTGTGTCTAAGATGGCCTTGTACTGTTGTCGTAGCACGCGGTTGGCTCCTACAAAATTTGTGCCATTGTCACTATACATGTCACGTGGCTTTCCTCGTCTTGCACAAAATCTTTGAAATGCCGCTAAGAACGCTGCTGTACTCAACTCCGTTACAAGCTCTAGATGAACAGCTTTGGTTGCAAAACAAACAAAGACAGCGATGTAAGCTAGTAGCGTTTTTATCCCACGACCTTTGTTGGCCTTGATTTCTACGTGGCCTGAAAAGTCGACCCCTGTATGTGTGAAGGGTCGAGAGACTGTTACCCTAGGCGTAGGGAGGTCCGCCATGATTTGGTTTTGTGTTTTTGCATTAAAACGGCGGCACGTGACACATTTATGAATCACCCTTTTTACTGCACGATAACCTCCGACAATCCAATACTTTTGTCGCAAATGTGCTAATGTAAGTTTAGGTCCCCCATGCAGAAGTTGTAGATGAGCCTGCTCGATAAGCATGTCGGTCAATCGGTGATTATGGGGCAAAAGCATTGGTTGTTTGGTGTCTTCCTTTAAGTTTGCATTTCTCAACCTCCCCCCAACTCGCAAAATTTTGTCGTTATCAAGAAAGGGGTTTAAACTACGGATGTTACTTCTGGTACTGATGCAGTTGTCATGTTCTATTTTTAGTATCTCGTCCTTGAACTCGTGTAGTTGTATTTGTTTTACGATAATTTTTTCTGCAACATGTAATTCTTGCGGTGTCAGATAGCCTCCGTGAGTAAATCGATGTGTCATTCGTAGTAGCCATGCGACGATTCTAATAACGTGACTCATACTACTATGTTTATATATTAATTCAATGACAATTGACGACGATTGTAATTGTGTTATGCATGTTTGCTTTTGTTTTAATTCATAATCTGTGTCAGTAATGTGTTCCTTTTTGTTCAAAGACTTGTCAAAAGTTTTTAGCCACCCCGGACCTTGCCACCAAAGAGAATGATTTAGAAGTTGTGTGCACGTCAACCCTCGAGTGGCACAATCAGCGGCGTTTTCTTCAGATTTGACATGACCCCACTGCATATTCGGGATGTCGTCACGAATCTGTCGTACTCGATTGCTGACAAAGGTTTTCCATGTATTAGGATCTCGTTTTAACCATGCAAGGACTATCATTGAGTCGGTCCACGCGAAAATGTCATAACTTAGGTTCTCCCATGTATTAGCACGTAATACTGTTTTCATGAGTCTTGAAAGCAGTACTGCCGCGCAAAGTTCCTTACGTGGCAAAGATAGTTTGGTATTAACTGGCGCTAATCTCGATTTCGCCGCGATGACTCGAATCATACTGTCACCATCTTGCGTCAAAGTGCGTAAATAAATAATGCAAGCATACGCCTTTTCAGACGCATCACAAAACCCATGTAATTGCACAGGTCTTGAAGTATCTTCCAAGTGTCGCGGTACTTCCACCTGTCGAATGTCATCAATGTCTTTGCAAAATTGTCGCCATTTGGTCTGTATATCTTCCGACACCGCGTCATCCCAATCGCACTCTGACAGCCAGCATTGTTGGAATAATAATTTCGCTCTAAGTGTTACGGGAGTGAGCCACCCAAGCGGATCGAAAATTTTTGAAATTTCCGAGAGCAGCACGCGTTTTGTCAATTTAGTGCAGTTTATGTTGATTTTATTCGAAAACGCAAAGTAATCTGTTTGTGGATTCCATTGCAACCCCAGCGCTTTTGTTGTGCCTTCGCTTTTAAAGTGTAACGTTGTCTGGCTCAACTCATTGTCACTGATGTTATGTAATAACTCTGGATTATTACTCGTCCACTTTCATAATGTCAACCCTGCACCCCGGAGCATGTCAATAAGCTGTTGCTGCATTGCTTTGGCGATTTCTAAACTATTACTACTACATAGTACATCATCAACGTACATAGCGTGGTTTATGACGTCACTGGCTAGGGGGTACTTGTCCTGATCGTCTAGCGCTAACTGTTTCAGTGTTCGTAAGGCCAGGAACGGGGCTGCCTTTACGCCAAACGTTACGGTACATAAATGATATTGCTGTATTTGTTGTTCTCTATTGTCCCTCCAAAGAATTTTTTGCAATTGTTGATCTTCCTCGCTGACCTTGATCATTCTATACATCTTCTCACAATCAGCGGTAAAAACGTATTTGTGTAATCTCCATCGTATTAACAATGTCAACAGATCCTGGTGTAGTTTTGGTCCACACTCCATGAGGTCGTTAAGACTGAAACCCGATCCAGTTTTTTGTGATGCATTAAAAACTACTCTTAACTTCGTAGTCACTGAATCCTGTTTCAAAACACCATGATGGGGCAAATAACAAGTCGGTTCACGATCTATGGGGCTCGGTTTCATGTGACCCATTTCCAAATATTCTGTCATTATTTTTTTGTAACTGTCTGAAAACTGGGTATTTTTATTTAATTTTCCTTCCAGATGTTTAAACTGTGCTGACGCAAGATGTTTTGATTTACCCAGTTGGCTCTCGAACCCTGACTTCATGGGGTATCGAACCTCATATCGTCCATCTGGTAACCGTGTCGTTGTTGCAGTGTAATATTCCTCGCAGTATTGTTCCTGTGACGTCATGGAGCCAGGCTTATCCTGAATATCCTCTACCTCCCAGTATCTTGCAAAATCATCGCTATTATTCGTGATCACGTGACAGTTAAATGTTTTGACGTGGCCCGACATGATCCAACCTAATTGTGTCTGCTGCGCTATTGGTTGGTTTGGATGTCCTTTAATCAGACCACACAACAATATTTCCGAAAACACGTGTGCATCAAAAAGAATATCTATGGGCCTCGAAACGTTATACTCGGGATCGGCTAATGTAATGTTTTTAAAGTACTCCGTGTCGCTAACTGCAAATGACGCATTCGGTAAATTACTAACGACGCGTGTCATAATTAATGCATCGGTTTCAAATTGATAGTCGGTGTAGACTGATTTGCAACTCATGTGTACTTTACCTTTACTTTTATTTGACAAAGTACCAACACCTGATACGCTTGCATCTAATTTTTCTCTCTGTAAACCTAATCTTTGGGCTGCATTCTCCGTAATCAGAGTAATTTGTGACCCTTGATCGACTAGGGCACGCAACGTCACATATTCTCCTCTAACCGTTGCCACCTGAACTAATGTAGTCGGTAATAGTATTTCGTCATCAGTATTCGAGACGTAATTGTTTTGCATTGGTTTGTCGTAGGGCAACTTCGGCGCTGCCGATGATGTCATAGGTGGCCGTTCTAAGTTGCTAAGAGCGCTATGTAACAAAGTATTATGCGGCAAATTGCATTCTTTGCACCTTTTGTCTGACCCACAAAAACCTTTGTTATGCACGTACAAACAATTTTTGCATATGTTGTGTTTAGTTAAAACGTGCAATTTTTCTCTATTTGTCATTTCAATAAACTTGGCACACTTAAACAGTGCGTGATCATTTTTGCATAATGGACACGTAATTTTTCCTAAACTAAAGTTGCATGCCGGGTGACGCCCATGACCTGGTTCTCTGATAGCATGTCGAGCTTTTGAGTTGTAATTTCTATCATAAGAACGAGATGCATTAAATTGTAGTTTCATTGGTTTTTGAGATGAACTAACACCGTTTTCAGGCCTTTTTCGTTGCAATGGCTCTAATGCAATAAATTTACTTTCCACGAATTGCATAAACTGGTCGAACTTAGGCAACTCACGTGTATTGGATCTAGATTGCATATAATCTGAATAGGTTTCGGAATCGAGCTTTTCACATAATATATGTACCAACATCGGATCCCACGTCGATGTGTCTACGTTCAAATTATGTATAGCGTGAATAGTCTCCATAGATGTGTCATATAACCGTTTTAATTCGTAAGATGTTTGATTTTGCACATTAGGTTGTCGCATAAATATTTGAAAGTTCTTAGTGAATAAAAGTTGCTTAGTATTGCAAAGGGTGTACAAAGTTAAATATCTGGGCCATATGTTAACAGCCGATCTCAATGACGACGAGGATGTTGAGAGGGAGCGTAGGGCGTTGTCGGTTAGGGCAAACATGTTGGCTCGCAGGTTCGCACGCTGCACACATGATGTTAAGATTACTCTCTTTAGAGCTTACTGTACTACTTTCTACACGTGCAGCTTGTGGGCCAACTATACTCGTCGAGCCTACAACGCCCTACGGGTGCAGTTCAACAATGCATTTAGGGTGCTGTTGCGGTTGCCGCGCTTCTGCAGCGCATCAGGGATGTTTGCAGAAGCGCGAGTAGACTGCTTTTATGCAACTATGCGGAAGCAGTGCGCCTCCCTGGTGCGCAGGGTGCGGGGCAGCACCAACGGCATCCTAAGCATGATTGCAAGCAGGCTGGACTGTCGGTACGTGACTCATTGCTGCACAACATCTGCCGGGGTGGTGCGGGTATGAGTCATGTGCATACAGTCAATAATTGTAATAATAATAAATTGTAATTGTAATAACTTATTTAATATTATTTAATTATGGTTACTAACATAGGCTAAGTACAAATTGTTACTAACAAATATGAGTCAATGTTACTTGAATAATAAATGAATTGAATTGAATTGAATTGAATTATTATACCTATGACATAATAAATCCCAACACGTATCATAATTCTCTGGTGCAACATGCAAATGTTGGACGAGCTTTTCCGCCTCGCCCCGCAACCTTCCCTTTAAATGTTGCATCTTTTGTGTTTTTGTAAGAGCTGGATTATTATGTATAGCTTCCGAATACAAATCCATGAATGTAGGCCACACGGTATAATTGCCGCCAAACAAAGGAATTTCATATTTTGGCACCGATTGTTGTTGACATACTGACGCATTTAATTTAATATTTAATTGCCGTTTCACATGCTCATATTTTGTTTCAAGTTCATTAAAAGTTCTATAGTATTCAGCATCCATTCCAAGCAAAATACCATCGATGTGCAAATGTAAATTATCTATCGGATTCCAGCGAGACTCTAGGCACTTCAATTTGTCATCAATTTCCCACTTTTCTGTTATTTCATCCACTCCACTAACCTGCTAAATGCTCTAAAATAGGCACGCTGCAAATCGCTCTTTTGCTGCAAAGCTTCAGCTTTCCCGTCATGACTTACAAACTGTGTGCTGTCAAACCTGGTTTGCTGTAACTGCTCAAGAAGCCCGGAACTGGTTGGTGGTTTCGGTTCCTCCACCACAACTGGAACCTCCTTCTGCTCCGCTTTCCACGATAATAAGTCAAAGCGTGTACCTTCATACCATTTCTGGATTACACCGATGATGCCTTCAACATAATACTGATGAGTTTTCTGCTCCGCCTTCATCAGTTCTCCGTCGTTTTGCTGACACTCCGCCCATAAGTTATCTAAAGCCTTCAATCTCTTTTCAATATATTCTCTAGACTTACGACTGGCCGAATCCTTCTTAAAATTAGCATGGATTCTCTTGATCTCCTCAAAGATATGCTTCTGACGCTCAATTAAGGCCTCCATTGCAATGCAAGAAAAATATGGAAAGATCTTACTTGAACTACTGGACCTCTTCCTTCCTGAATGTGCAGCTCTGGATCGCTGGACTCACGTCGACGCAGGTTCAACAGGATGCAACGCCGATGCGCGGACGCGGTCAGGTTCACTCGCGATGTCACTGGTTGATACCCAGGACTTCGAAACAACTCTTTCCCGAAATAGTAAACTAACGCGAAAAAATTGAATCTAAAGTCCTTTATCGATGGACCAAAAAATGTTCTGTCGCGATGGACTAAAAAATGTTTGATGCAAAATGTAATAAATGTAATGCAGTGATGCAAGGTATCAGATGCAGGTTGATATGCAGAATGCAGATGAGTGCTAAGAAAAGAAACGCATGAGCTGTTGTCAAGGAATCTAATCGAACACTCATCAATAAGAATACATTTTGTCTTAAAGTGCACCGTCAAACTGGTAGTCGAAATGCGGTCAATGCTACGCCGCGTCAGTTATAATTTTATCTACTAACAAAATAAACCGCATGTACGTGCATCGTACAATAATGGTTAGTAGTATCTTAAAAACTAAATTAAGTTTATCTAGATACTAGGTTCTCAAAAATAAATATAAAAGAGCAATGAATTAAATAAAACATTATTAATTTTAAAGAGCGGGTAGGTGTACTTAAGTATTTATCATACAGAATGTTTGAGCGAGTGCCAACAAAGAAAGACGATGAGTTTCAAGACAACGCATGCATAAAATCAATAGAAAAAAGATGCTTCTGGAAAACAAAATTATTATGAAGTTCTCTAATTATATGAACTAAAAATTTTACGTTTCAACTTAAAACCTCATAGAACAGTGTTACCTATTTTGTAATAAGTTTCTAGTAAAAATTTCATTTTTATGACAACATTTTTTGCTGACTGTACTTTAATATTGTATTGTCATTTGAACCAAACCTGTATACAAAATTTCAGCTCCATCGGATACTGGGAAGTGGGTCAAATTATCTAAGCTTGCAAAATTTGTCCCCCACTATCTAACTTACTTATTAACTAACTAACTATAACAAGGCAAGTTAATAAAAAGCTTGTAAAAAGGGCTTTAAGTTGTCAGGTAGGCTAGCGAACAACGAAGTGTAAGGATATATTTTCCGTTTTGAGTAACGGAACCATAAAACCAAACTTCTCCGCTCCTTCACTCTGCTGAAATAAGCATTCTTCAGGATTGTAAAAGTAAATCCATTTAAATGCTAAGTAAGCCACTACTGCTTGAAAACACAGGGAGATTGAAAAACGCGTAAAACAAATAAGGAACTACCTAAATAATCGTATATTCAGCATGTCTTTTTACTCTTTTTTACTCTTGTATGTAGGTAACTGTAGTTTGGGAACTATGAACAAGAACTTTATGTTTATTGCCTGCTTTCTTTAACAAATGATCATGAATTTTTTCCATCCACAAATGAACGAGAAAGTTTACATTTCAACAAAAATGCGCCATCTTTAAAATCACTTTTGAACGTAGATGCAATCTATGACGTTTCACTGTTGCAGTGTGCAGAGCGCGCTGCATACTTAGATGCACATTATTTCTATTTGTTCCACAATCATTGGTTAACCACTTAGGTTAAACACATTTATATATACTGAAACAAGTAAAGCACGTTTAATAAATATGCTGAAACACGCATACCTACCTATGTAGTGATAGCCTAGGTCTCTATTATCTACTTACTGTAAAAATTAAAACTTATTTAAATTTTTACTTTCTTGCATTCACAATGTCATTTTTATTATTGAAAAATGGAAAATGAAGTATTTTAGAAAAAATCGTCCGGTCTTACAATCCGTCCCATCTGGTTGTGAGACGTGTCGATTTTTTCTAAAATACTTCATTTTCCATTTTCCAAATAAAAACCTTTTTCGGAAAATCTCTAGGTTTATTTATTGAATTGTTAAACATAACATTAAAGGTTAATCTATGATTAGAATGTATGACACGGGTGGATATACGACAAAGCGTTACATATTTTATTCAATGTGCATAATTAGTTAGGTAAGTACCTAAGTATTTAACTTACCTATTTAACACCTTTGCAGAAAAAACGGGCACTTGCATTGTTTTCATACAAACGTAAAAGTAACATAAATTATTGTAGACATATTTCTACAATAGTTAATGTAATTTTTATTGAAAACTAGCTTTCCGCCCGTGGCTTCGCCCGCGTGGACTACACGGCGTTATCCCGCGGGAATATTATGTTTTTACGGGATAAAAACTAGCCTATGTTCCTCTCAAGGCTACAAAGTATCTGTGTTCCAAATTTCAGCCAAATCCGTTCAGCCGTTTTAGCGTGATCGAGTAACAAACATACAAACACCCAAACATCCAAACCTCTAAACTTTCACATTTATAATATTAGTAGGAATATTTGTAGGATGAAGCATTCGAAATACGGGTCAATCTTTTATAAAAAAATTTTACTCGGAAAACTGACAGTGATACATAACTAAATGATAACTTATTGGATTCTATACACCAATTACATGTTTCCACATATACAAAACAAAGTAATATAACAAGATACATTCGTTACATAGCAAGTAGTTAGAATGTTAGCAACGTATCTAAAAGGAACATAAAAAATAAAGTGTGACTCGATCCTTATTCTTTTGGAGAATCATCATCAAACCATGCAATCATCATCATCATCATGATCAGCCATTTAATGTCCCCACTGCTGGGGCACTGGCCTTCCTTATGGATGACCATGCAATAGTTAATGTTTTTTTTTTTAAGTTTTGGCTTCGTTATATTTAAGTCGAGGTCGGGAAAGACAATCAATTTGTTTATTTCGCTAGAAGTTCTCACAAAAAAGGACAGAACGTCTATAATTTGTAGAACAGTGAGGAACGTCAAGGTACACAGGTCGCCTTACAGTCCTGTTGGGTATTTTGAAGTTAATTTTTGCAAGCAAGTCGGGAGCATCCACTAAGTTTTGCATTATTTTAACTAAAAATTCGATGTCTTCATGCAGGGGTGTCGGCGACATCTAGCTTCATATTTAAAATCGCGAACCCCACACTTGTACTGCAAAAATCTCATGAACCTACTTTGGACAGACTCAAGTCGGTTAATATGGACATTGTAACGAGGGTTCCAAATCTGAGAGCAATATTCGAGGACACTAATTTTGAATACTTTTATATTTTTAAACTTATTTATAATACCTACTTCATTTCCAATAATTATTAAGCATGTGTACTTATGATGTTTTCTGATAAGCATTTGAAACAACTTTGACAATCTCTTCGTTTCCCCACAGCGGAAAAACTTTTTCTCCTCTATGCTCTATGTATATACATCTAAGTAATATAAAAATCTCATGTCAAAGTGTTTGTTATCGAACTCCTTAGAAACGGCTCCTCCTTTTTATGATTTTTTTTGTTAATATATTTGGTATACCTACTGAGAATATGTCGTACCTAAGCTATTTTTATCGCGAAATTCTACGGGAACGAAGCCCCGGGGCGCAGCTAACTGTTCTATGAAATTCAACTACCTAGGTACTTACTTAATGCTTTACATTTTTTGAAGTTTGGGAATGTGAAGAGATTTTTGAAGTTATTTCATATGCTTATCGGAAAACAAACATTTATCCAAAACATCTGACACATTAACTGAGATGGTCCTCTTCATTAAAATAAAACAGACAGAAATATTTTTTCTACAAGAGAGTGTATTTTTATATATTTATAGTTTTACCTCTGAATACCTCTAAATGCCGAAATTGCTAAATAGCACTCAAAAGTATCAATTAACTAAAGAGATTTTATCCGTAAAAGTGTTCTATAAATTTTAAATATTGCACGCTCGATTCATGAAAGTTATTTTATGTCAAAAACGTATTTCCTGTTTATTTTTAGTTAAATTAAATTAAAATCATCTATTTCACCCATACATTAATAAATCAATATAAAATTCTATACAATACAATCATAATCAATCAATCAATTCGATAAAATTCATGTCAACAGACAGGTAAGGGCCCTCGCCCAAGGCGACTTTTTGTAGTGATACTGTCGCGTTAGTCGCATTTGCAACGCGCTCCTAACGCGCGACAGCATCGCTACTAACGCGCTAGAGCATCGCGATTGTATGGGCGTTTGTGCACTAAACTGAATTTTATCGATCCGGAAAAAAACGGATGCTTGTATTTTAATAATTAATTATTATAAATAATAGAATGTATTTATTTCGTGTAGTTTAGGGTTCGAAACATTGAAACTACACGAAATAAATTAATTCTTACTATTATAAATAATTAATTATTAAAATACAAGCATCCGTTGTTTCCGGATCGGTAAAATTCAGTGTAGTGCACAAACGCGCTATCGATGCAAACGCGCGACCGTTTCGTGTGTTATCGGGGAGAGAACAGAGGGAGGGTGGCGCATGAGTGGAAAACCGAGCATCAGTGTAGGGGGCGCAATTTTAATACCTTGTAACTAGTATTTTTAACTATAGGTTTTGATGTAAAATAAAAGAAATTAAAAATATAATGAAATATGAAGTTTTATTTATATCACATGTAAAATCAGGTTCTTATAAGAAATACAGGGCGTGGGGATAACAATTTACTTTGCAGCTCACTTGTTGCACTGTCAGAGGGACTTAAATTACAGTATTCTCACTGAGTTGAAGATTACATATACAGGTAATGAAGTTGAAGCTAGACAAATAAGGTTTCAAAAGAAATTTATATGAATAAGAGTCCTAGGCTATCGCTATCCTTAAAGTAGGTTTACAACGTGTCAGACTGGATATACAAATACAAACACAAATTAAAATATGGGTTGTTATTCAATATTAAACATTTAACAAATTCACAAGTGCAGTTTAAATCAAGTTGGGAGGGTTACAAAATTGAAAGGAAGGTAGGTAATACTTATATGTATGAAGTTAAGTTAAACTTATGAGAGAAGAGAAGATTAGAGATGATTAATGGGCGCCACGCTCATGGACAATTCATAAGCGAAAAGGGTGGAAAGAAATGTAATAAGAGACAAAGATATAAGAACGATTACACCTGAGATCTATATTCCGAGGAGAGCTTGCGACCGCCGGTCATTCAAGGCCTAAGGTCAGCGAACGAGGGCTCGCCGGTATGGTATCAGCTTCGCAGGTGCTCGCTCCGGACAGGTAGTCCAGTCAAGAATAAGAACTGTCGAGGAAGAAGAAAACACAGCGTTATGCCAAAGCAGTGACATAAAGAGATGTTGGTAATTTGTTTGCCGTTTAGCAGATCGACTTACCCGGACGCTGAAGATCGAGGACCAATCAAGAAAATTGCAGTGTTCACACAATGATGCAGCTTAGGACGCAATTAGCGAGGTTTATTAGGGATAAACTACGTGTCACAATGATTTTGCTTCACAGTCTTTTTCACAGTCAGTTAAGTAGAGGTTCAGAGAGAGAAAAAAAAACACTGGGGCGAGATGGGCCCTATTTATATGTTCTGCCACGATTTTTCTAGAATCATGTTTTTAACTCATTTTGCTTTACCATCAATCTCGAATTTTCCAAAGTCAGTAGCATAGACAATGCTCACTTGTGATGCTCACTCAATGATCCGAATATAGTCTATGGTTAAGAAAATTAGCTAAACATAAATGAAGAATTATATAAAATCAAATAAAGGAAGATTTGTAGATTATAAATAACTAATTACTTTCATTGTAGATTAGATATTCATAAAGTTATTGATAAAAGTTTTTAGGTACCATAGATAATCTGGACTCAATATGTAGAAGTTCAATTATTAAAGCAAGAGAGCTACTCTACGCCAGATGTCAGTTCTGGTGCTGTTGCATGAACGAGATGACAGGATGGCTATGCATTTAGGTGTGAGAGAGATGACAATATATGTGCAACATACTTTGCCACTATTTGACACCAGTGGCGCTAAAGTTTGATGAAGTGTGGACTCTCAACGCAAGGTGTCTTTATAAGAAAAAGAGATGGAAATAGCTGGACATCCATGCAAGAATGAGAAGACGTATATCTCTGGATAATTGCTCGTGGAAATAGTTCTGCTGTTCCTCACAAGATTGAGCCAATGGTTCAAAAATTATGATGTTTACTCTGATAAAATAAAAATGTCAAACTTCAGACGTGATAGATGTTTGTTGACAAATTTAAGTGTACCTAAGATGTAAAAATTAGCAATTATTGCTTGGAATTGAGTTAATGAGAATGTATGTACTTTGCAATAAGGGATGTATAAAAACTGTGTTGTGTAAAGGTACAAAATATAGGATAAAAAACAGAAATAAAGGTTGGTACTATCAAAGTTTATTGTGAATGTAACATATTATTAAATTATATGTTACAATACCTCATTAGTTGAGAAAAAAAAAAGAAAAAAAAAATAAAGAAAGGAACTGGGATAAGGTGAGTGAAGGACAGGTCACTATCCCCACACAGTAAAGAAAAGAAAGCGAAAGCGTGAGGAAGCATGAAGGGAATGGATAAAACAAGAATAGAGCAATAGGAGAAAAAAATTGTAGAGAAAGGAAAGTTGTGTAGAAAAAGAAAAGGTTGTATAGAGAAAGAAGGCATGGATAGCACGGTATAGTAGAGTGGGAAAGTAAAGAAAGTCGTAGGTTGGGAATCAAGTAAGGAAAGGAAAGGGCAAAAGGAAACAAAAACAAAAACAAAAAAAATCTATATACATATACTGCATGCCAGCTGTAAACAAATAAGTTATATAAATAAACGGAATACATAAACGATACAGATAATTGATATCGACGGTGGGTCTTACTTCTGGCCTATGTACCATGCGCCCTTGCCGAAAATTTAAGGTGTGCGTATACTGGATAAATATGGATATACATAAATAAATGGAATGCCGATGGCCTATTTTAAGAGTCGCAGCCGCTCTGATATATAGATGAGTATAATATACTAGTGTGATAAGAATAATCTGTTGTCGTTAAGGCATATTTATGCAGAGTTACAATCCGCTCTGAGTAGTAAGGCTTTTGATTTTTCATTTATGGGATTACCAGCCGTCCCATAGAATAAACTAGATACTATAAAATTAATATATATATAATAAAAACCATACAAAAAAAATAGAGTACATAAAAGAATATAATAGGGTTTGGGAATGGGTATGAAGATGAGGAAAAATGTGGGATGGGAAACTGGGACTTTTGGTCGGCTCTTACGACGCGCAAGGGGAGAGCGATGGTACTATTCTTTCTCCGGCAACCATACGGATAAGGTAAGGGAATGGGTGTCGTGATGAAGGAAAATATGGGATGGGAAAATGGGACTTTTGGTCGGCTCTTACGACGCGCAAGGGGAGAGCGATGGTACTATTCTTTCTCCGGCAACCATACGGATAAGGTAAGTAGGAGATAGTACCTAGATGCAGAGCAAGAGAGAGAAAAGAGAAAATACTTATAGATAATCACATACATAAATAAAATGAAATAAGCAAAATATAGGTGTAGTTATATAGGTACAGATTTTAAAATGTCCTTAATGTGCCAAGTGCCTAAATCCTTGGATGTGTGAAAGTCCTTCAGAATGTATGTAAGAGGAGAGATCTTCTTTTTCACAATACATTTAGTGAATTTAGGAGCAAGTTTTGCAGTGAAAAATTTACTAACATCAGAAAGTGGATATTCTTTCTTCCATACAGTCTGGCCCTCCTGATATTCAATATCACGCCTATTTTTGTTGTAATGAATTTTATATTTGGAGTAGGCTTTGGACATGTTCAAGTTTACTTTAATAAAAATGTCTTTAAGATGAGGTAGAGTAGATGAGTATGAAGTCCTGTCGGTAAACAAAATATCTTCTTCTTTAAGTGGAGAGTTAGGGTACCAGTCACCAGAGAGTACAGCTTCGCGGCCATGATTTAGAAAATATGGGCTAAAACCAGTGGATTCACTAACGGCTGTGTTGATTGCAAACTCAATTTTTGGTAATTCTTCAGCCCATTTTCTGTGGTCTGTACCTACATAGGAAGATATGGCAGTGACAATGACACGATTAGTCCTTTCAGAAGGGTTGTTTTGTGGCAGGAACCTACAGTTATAAAAAGAATTAGGAACTTTATACTTCGCAACTAAATCCTTCATGGCATTAGAGATATACTGGGGACCGTTGTCCATGACAATTGTTTGAGGAATCCCATATTTCATAAATATATTGTGTTCAATAATGGAAACTACTGTCTTGGCAAGTGAGTTCCTCATAGGAAATATGCATGTATACTTAGTGAAAACGTCAGTAACTACTAGAATGAATTTGTAGCCCTGATAAGATCGAGGTAAGGGACCCATTATGTCTGTAGATATCATTTGGAAGGGACGTTGGACCTGTTTGGGATTTTTCATGATGCCTGGGGGACCTTCATTCGTGCTCTTATACGCCAAGCAAACTTGACAATTTTTGATGTATTTCTTGACATCTCTGTGTAGAGATGGCCAATAATAAGATTGAGTGAGACGTTTCAAAGTCTTAAAGATGCCTAAATGGGCTGCACTCGGGTGGTCATGACATTTAGCTATGACGTCATGCCGCGATTCGAAAGGAACCACGAGTTTCCACTCACAGTCAGCAGAGAGAGGGTTGGAATTTTTCATCCTTTTATAGAGACGATCAGAAATTAGTTTCCAATCAGAGAACTTGTGGGGAGAAGATTTGACGTCTTGTACTTTCTTGAGGTACCAAGAGTCTTTGGTAGTAGAAGAAGAAGAAGGGGAGTTTTGAGATGGATCGTCATCAGAAGTGACATTTACGGGAAATGAACGAGAAAGAGCGTCGGCCAAGGCATTATCAGAGCCCCTACGATACTCAATTTTAAGATTAAGTTGAGAAAGCCGGACTGCCCATCTCGCCAATCTTCCTGTAGGAGATTTAAGACTGACAAGCCATTTCAGACTACTATGATCTGTATAAACCGTAGTGGGGAAGGGAGAGCCTTCAATATAACCCCAAAATTTTTCTAGAGCAAAGATTAAAGCATTTAGTTTCTTTTCAGTAGTGGCATGGTTTCTTTCTGGTTTAGTAAGAGAACGGCTAGCGCAGGCGACAGGATGTTCTTTACCCTCGTCGTCCTTTTGAGAGAGGACACAACCGAGACCTAAATCAGAGGCATCGGTAGAGATGATAAAAGGCTTATCAAATTTAGGTATAGAAAGAATGGGTGCAGATACCAAACGTTGCTTAATCTCGTTGAAGGCAAGGAGAGCTTCCTGCGGAAAACTAAAAGCTTTGCCCTTGGGCTGTTTTTTAATTAGGTTGTTTATAGGAGCAGTTACTAAAGAAAAGTTTTGGATAAAACGCCTATACCATGACGCCATGCCTAGAAAACGTCTGACTTCTTTTTGGTTAGTAGGGACAGGGTATTCCAAAATGGCCTTAACCTTGTCACTGTCAGTGCGTAGTCCGTGTCGGTCGACGATGAACCCTAGAAACTTAAGGGAAGATCTGCAGAAAACTGATTTGTCAAAATTGATGGTGAGACCTACTTCTTTTAAACGTTGATAGACACGCTTCAATAACTCGACGTGTTCGTCATATGAATTACTGACCAGTATTACGTCATCAACGTAGGTAAACAGACGGCCAGCAAACTCTGGTCCAAAGACTTTATCCATAAGTCTCATCATTCTAGCAGATGCATTGACAAGTCCGAAAGGCATGCGGCAAAATTGGAAAGCCCCAACCCCAGGAATGGAGAAACTAGTCTTCTCCCGCGAGTCTGGGTGTAAATTAATTTGAAAAAATGAGCTTTTCAGGTCAATAGAGCTTAGAAATTTAGCATTATTAAGAGAATCAAGTATGTCTTGGATACGTGGCATAGGATATGAATCTATTTTGGTGACACTATTCAGTTTTCTACTGTCTAAACTACTGTTTTCCTTAAGTCTCCGTTAGGTTTGGGAACTACTAAGAGAGGGGAATTCCAAGGTGAATTACTTTTTTCAATAATACCCATTCTTAACATATCATTAATTTCAGCCTCGACCCGCTGTTTATAGTGAACTGGTATAGGGTAGTATTTTTGTTTCACTGGGGGATGATCACCAGTGTCAATGACATGTTCTTCAAGATCAGTGAGACCTAAGTTGTTAGAATCAGCAGAAATATTTTTAAAATCAGTGATAATGTTATCAATCTGAGATTTTTGTACAACCGACAGATCCTCATAAGCATGTAAGTGTGTGTTTGTGTCAATTAAAGAGTTGAAAGCAGAAGTACACTGAGAGTCGGTCGTATATTCCAGAATATCCTGACATAGGTTAAATGCCCTAAGAAAATTTACACCTAAAATAAGAGGACTGTTGATATCTGTGCACACATTGAGAGTAATTAGTCTTAGATTCGACTTGTAAGTAATAGGTATCGTAATGGATCCCAAAATATTAAGTTTAGCGTTATTGCCAACTTTAAGAGTTTTAGAAGATGGCTGAAGATGAGTCTGTAGACCTAATTCCCTAAGCGTCCCTAGCGCATCATTGCTGAGTATAGAAGTTGATGCACCAGAATCGGCCAAGGCCAAGCACTCTGTTCCCAAAATGTTGACTTTGATAAACGCACGGTTGTCAGGCAAGTTTGACTCAAAAAGTGGAGCTATCTTCTGAGAGGAGAAAAAGTTTTTTAAGAAAATTAGATATTCCTGCCATTCCTGGTCAGTAGTATGTTTAGTTAGTTCAGAAAGTTTAGTTTTAAGAGAGAGAGAACATGCTACTGACCGCTCATTCAGTTTTTTGAACAAGTACAGTCGCGAGTAAGCACATTAGGTTTTTTACATTTAAAACATATAGGTGTATTGTATACATTACACTTTGAATAGTGATGTTTGCCACTACACTTTAAACAAGTGACACTATCTTTTTGTAGCATAGCGGAATTATTAGCATTATGGGAGATGGTAGCCAGACATTTCCCGAAAATGGTTTTTGTTTAATAAATTGTTGATTTACTGATTTAGTAAGATTAGATTTCACTGTGAAACCCGGAACAATAGCAGTATCGCCAGAATTTAAGGCACCTCTATTCTCACATCTGTACTTTGCTATGTCTAGCCTGGAGCACACTGATTTGAGTTCCGCAGTCGAAGAGAAATCATGGAGAGCTAATTTTGCAATATAAAAAGTGTTCATATTTGATAATATTATTTCCAACTTCTCAGTTTCAGAGAGTGGTTTAGATAGTTTAGACATCTCATAAAGCATGAGATTGATATAAATTTTTATGTCTTCAGATTTATCTTGCAATCTGCCTTTTATTTGCAGTAGAAGTCGTCTGTCATAATCAACAGGTATAAATTCCTCTTTTAGATAATCAAAAAGTTGAGACATAGAAGTTATATTGTCCCTGTAACCGCGGAACCACACCAATGCATCACCAGTAAGCAGATGTGAGAAGTTTGAGAGCAGTTCATGGTCTTGGGCAGAGCAGGAGGCAGCTAATTCTTTAATTTTAGTAATAAATTTTAAGACACAGGTGTGTCCGTCAAAAGTTACACCCCACTTCAATATAGGAGAATTTCTGAGAAAAGGAGAGGAGTGAGAGGGATGAGGAGGAGGGACAGGGATAGATGCTCCCTCAGAGTGTACATCCCCATCGACACCGTTCTTCCGAACGTCTGTGATGCGGTTTTCTTCATCACGGGAAGCAGTCGGATGTAGGTGTTGTCTTGACGGGGAAGGACCTCTACTGCGCGGTGGATTATTAGACATCCAAAAGCGGAGTCTGTATAACTCCTCGAGTGTCGAAGATTTGATACGCCTTTGCTCCCTGGTCTGCCCGGTCAGTCGTCTCCGCTGTGGCACCACGCTCGTGTTCCACTCCCCGCAGGTTGAGCTCGTAGCTGACCTCGTCCTTGAGGAGACCGTAGAACGCAGTATGCTCCATCACTGAAATTGATACAGGTACAATTTGAGAGAGAGATACAACAAATAAATATAAAAGAGGTAGAAACCCAGTGAGAAACTGTCAACAAAGAATTGAGTGCAAACTACGTTGGGCGCTAAATGTAACTAGTATTTTTAACTATAGGTTTTGATGTAAAATAAAAGAAATTAAAAATATAATGAAATATGAAGTTTTATTTATATCACATGTAAAATCAGGTTCTTATAAGAAATACAGGGCGTGGGGATAACAATTTACTTTGCGGCTCACTTGTTGCACTGTCAGAGGGACTTAAATTACAGTATTCTCACTGAGTTGAAGATTACATAGACAGGTAATGAAGTTGAAGCTAGACAAATAAGGTTTCAAAAGAAATTCATATGAATAAGAGTCCTAGGCTATCGCTATCCTTAAAGTAGGTTTACAACGTGTCAGACTGGATATACAAATACAAACACAAATTAAAATATGGGTCGTTATTCAATATTAAACATTTGACAAATTCACAAGTGCAGTTTAAATCAAGTTGGGAGGGTTACAAAATTGAAAGGAAGGTAGGTAATACTTATATGTATGAAGTTAAGTTAAACTTATGAGAGAAGAGAAGATTAGAGATGATTAATGGGCGCCACGCTCATGGACAATTCATAAGCGAAAAGGGTGGAAAGAAATGTAATAAGAGACAAAGATATAAGAACGATTACACCTGAGATCTATATTCCGAGGAGAGCTTGCGAACGCCGGTCATTCAAGGCCTAAGGTCAGCAAACGAGGGCTCGCCGGTATGGTATCAGCTTCGCAGGTGCTCGCTCCGGACAGGTAGTCCAGTCAAGAATAAGAACTGTCGAGGAAGAAGAAAACACAGCGTTATGCCAAAGCAGTGACATAAAGAGATGTTGGTAATTTGTTTGCCGTTTAGCAGATCGACTTACCCGGACGCTGAAGATCGAGGACCAATCAAGAAAATTGCAGTGTTCACACAATGATGCAGCTTAGGACGCAATTAGCGAGGTTTATTAGGGATAAACTACGTGTCACAATGATTTTGCTTCACAGTCTTTTTCACAGTCAGTTAAGTAGAGGTTCAGAGAGAGAAAAAAAAACACTGGGGCGAGATGGGCCCTATTTATATGTTCTGCCACGATTTTTCTAGAATCATGTTTTTAACTCATTTTGCTTTACCATCAATATCGAATTTTCCAAAGTCAGTAGCATAGACAATGCTCACTTGTGATGCTCACTCAATGATCCGAATATAGTCTATGGTTAAGAAAATTAGCTAAACATAAATGAAGAATTATATAAAATCAAATAAAGGAAGATTTGTAGATTATAAATAACTAATTACTTTCATTGTAGATTAGATATTCATAAAGTTATTGATAAAAGTTTTTAGGTACCATAGATAATCTGGACTCAATATGTAGAAGTTCAATTATTAAAGCAAGAGAGCTACTCTACGCCAGATGTCAGTTCTGGTGCTGTTGCATGAACGAGATGACAGGATGGCTATGCATTTAGGTGTGAGAGAGATGACAATATATGTGCAACATACTTTGCAACTATTTGACACCAGTGGCGCTAAAGTTTGATGAAGTGTGGACTCTCAACGCAAGGTGTCTTTATAAGAAAAAGAGATGGAAATAGCTGGACATCCATGCAAGAATGAGAAGACGTATATCTCTGG
The DNA here is from genome assembly GCA_949710035.1 of Crambus lathoniellus. Lineage (NCBI taxonomy): Eukaryota > Metazoa > Arthropoda > Insecta > Lepidoptera > Crambidae > Crambus > Crambus lathoniellus. Next base: position 7,443,301 of record OX453315.1, on the reverse strand, counting down.
ATAATTGCTCGTGGAAATAGTTCTGCTGTTCCTCACAAGATTGAGCCAATGGTTCAAAAATTATGATGTTTACTCTGATAAAATTAAAATGTCAAACTTCAGACGTGATAGATGTTTGTTGACAAATTTAAGTGTACCTAAGATGTAAAAATTAGCAATTATTGCTTGGAATTGAGTTAATGAGAATGTATGTACTTTGCAATAAGGGATGTATAAAAACTGTGTTGTGTAAAGGTACAAAATATAGGATAAAAAACAGAAATGAAGGTTGGTACTATCAAAGTTTATTGTGAATGTAACATATTAAAAAATGATATGTTACAACCTCAACGGAGTCCATCTCGCGACTGTAGCGGTCGCAGGCATTTTTGTGCCGTTACTAAATCGCGTTTGCATCGCGACATTCGCGACAGAAGCGCGGCAGTATCGCGTTTGCATCGCGACAGAAACGCGACGACAGTATCCCACTTACATCGCGACTGAATCATGGTTATGTGGGCGAAAACAGGGAGAAAAAAATAGTTCTTGGCGAGTTTCTTGCCGGTTCTTCTCGCTATAAGGTCTCCTGCCGTAGGATTTGCGAACCGATGGCGTATTAGCTTCATTGACGTTCATAAGTGTTGGTAAACAAACCTAAATTGAATAAACGATATTGAATTTTGATTTTTTTTTTTAATTTTGAAGGCACACACACTGCTAGCGACCGCATTGCGACAGTATCGATGCGAACGCGCGACAGCAACGCTACTGCATCGCTACAAAAAGTCGCCGTGGGCGAGGGCTCTAATATAATTATTAAACATTAAGGAACACATTTCTGTGACTGTACTAATTAAATCGCTCATATATTAGTAGGTAAATTATTAATTAGCAAAGGAATCGTAATAACATGCCATGTTTCTTGTTACTTTCAATTAATATATTATAGTGTTTGATCTTTCGTTCTGAGTAAATAAATTACCTGCTTTTTGACGCCTGCGCCACAAAATCCATTTATTAAATAAAATAAATGAAAGAAGTACGTTTAATTACATTCATATATATTTTACCGAAATAAAAAGTATCCGTTTTTGAACGGAGTAAATAAACGAAATAACTAATTAGGTATTTGCACAGAACACGGAAAGATTTTTTTCTCTCAGCAGCTTTTGTCAATCAGCAGAATACCAGTGCAACAGATCTCATCTGTTGCATACACTGAGCTGAGGCCGGTTTTGACATCACTTATCTTTTGTGTTTTTACTTTTATCATTTTAATTTATGTTTACAAGCTTTTTATTAACTTGCCATGATAGTTTGACCCACTTCTCAGTGTCCGATGGAGCTGAAATTTTGTATACAGGTTTGGTTCAGATGACAATACAATATTAAAGTACAGACAGCAAAAAAGCTTGTCATAAAAATGAAATTTTTACTGAAAACTTTTTGTAATTGTGTAAGTGTTATGTGTTGTCAAAATAAATGCGTTTCTATTATATTCTTTCTAAAAAGAAAATAAACTTAGGTTATTTTTATAACATCAAAACATAGGTAAGTACTTCCGATTCGAACTTTCTCCTTTAGCATGCATTCATTACGGAATTACTAGTCCGTCTCATACAAGAACGCCATCAAAGATTAGATTTGCGCCCGAAGGATCACGTGAGGAAGGTTACATTCAATCTAACTAACGCCGACGTCTTCCTTCCTCCTTTTGATGAGGGATTAAAGCTGCATGCTTACAAATGAGCTCCAATAACATAACGTTATGGATATTAAAATTTAAAGGCGAGAGAGAATGGACATGTGGTGCTTAATTGAGGACATATTTTGACCCTAGTAATTAGAATAACGGTATGTAGGTACCTCATTCCGAAATATAGCTTAAGGCTAGGATTCCTTAAAATAGGGTATTTTAAATTTATTAATTACTCTCAAATCACAAGTACTTAAAATTTGGGAATAATATAGGTATGTTATTTATCTAGTGCTTCCGGCCGTTATATTTTCTATTAGTGCATGATATTTTACTGTATCAAATAAAATTCCAAACATCCGTTCGTAATCAAAATGTCCTATTACTTGCAGTATGCCTAAAAATATACTAAAATAATTGTCTTTGAATAGACGAGGGATTACGGCCGTCATAAGTTAAAAAAAATTAAAAGGGATTCTTCAGGTTATTTAAGTTTTTTTTTGCATTCACAATGCAATTTTTATTATTGAAAAATGGAAAATGAATAAATAAAAAAAATAAAATAAAAAAAGCTTTATTGCACACAACGAAAGAAATACAATGACAAGAAGACAAAATAAAATATAGAAAACAGACAATAGGCGGCCTTATTGCCTAATGGCAATCTCTTCCAGGCAACCTTGGGTGAAAGAAGAAATAAATAGCTAGGAGAAAAGGGGAATGGGTGCAAAAACAAGATAGGATAAAGAAGGTTTATACTATAGGTGGAAAAAATATTAATAATAAATAAAATAAAATAAAATTTAAACATTTAAAAAATATATATATGTTTATATATATAATTACATAGATAAGGACAGGAAATGACTCCTAACTTGATCTCCAAAGGATTTTAGAGTCTGAGCCTTTCTGATACCCTCAGGAAGTGCGTTCCACAGACGAACTGCATGGACCGTGAAGGAGTAGGAAAAAAAGTCAGAGGAGTGACGTGGGATATCAAGTGCAAGGTTAAAGGAAGACCGCAAGGTGCAATGTACAGAAGAAGGGCGAAAGGAGAAACATTCTTTAAGGTAAGGAGGGGTAGAAGGTAAGAAAAGAATAGAATATAGAAGTTTTAGAATATGTAAGTCCCTGCGCCGGCGAATAGGGAGCCAGTTGAGTTTATTTCGGAAGTGTGACACATGGTCGAATTTTCGTAGGTTAAAGATGAATCTAATGGCAACATTCTGCAGGCGCTCCAGTTTGTCGAGTAACTCCTCCGATAGGTCTGTATTACAGACATCAGCGTAGTCTAATATGGACAGCAAAAGAGATTGAGACAGCGTAATTTTGGTGCTGGTCGGTAAAAAGTTGCGAAGCCGGTTAAGAGAGCCATAAGCTGCAAACACCTTTTTCCTAATTTGCTCAACGTGAGGTTTCCAAGACAGATGCTGATCAAGAATAATACCCAGATTCTTGACAGAACTCGAGTAAGGAATCATGGTGCCATCCAAAGTAACCACAGGAAGCTGTTCAAAATTGATCCTCGAAACGAAGTGATGACTGCCAATAATAATGCACTGAGTCTTAGAGGGGTTGAGTGCGAGACCGAACGACTTGCTCCAAGAGCTTATATGGGCAAGATCTGAGTTGATAGTTGCTATTGCACGTGGAAGCTCTGATAACGGTGCCTGTGTGTAAATTTGAAGATCGTCAGCGTAGAGGTGGTACGAACTTGAAAGGTATTGTGTGATTGAATTTATAAAAATTGAAAAAAGAAGAGGAGATAAGACGCCACCCTGAGGGACCCCAGTGTTAATACCACACCAACTGGAAAATGAATCTCCAGTGCGGATACGTTGCCGTCGCCCTCGCAGGTAACTTTGCAACCAATCAATTGCAGATGGAGATATGTTAAGAGAGCGTAAAACACCCAGCAGGATGTCAAAGTCAACCGAATTAAATGCATTACTAAAATCTAGTTATGTCATTACTGTCAGCTGACGATTTTCCATCCCCAGGCGTATGTCATCTGTTATCTTCACCAGTGCTGTAGATGTGCTGTGGCCTTTACGAAAACCAGACTGAAGGGGATTAAGGAGATTGTTATGGCTTAGATAGTCAGTAAGTTGACGGTGAATAAGTTTCTCAAGGACTTTGGAAAGGAAGGGAAGGATAGAAATAGGTCGAAAATCGGAAAACATGGTAGGTTTTGATTTTTTTGGAAGGGGAATAACGTTTGCATCCTTCCAAGAAGAAGGAAACGTACTAGTGGAAATTGAGGTATTAAGGATAAAGGTAATTATAGGAGTAAGAAAATCAAGGATCGGAAGGATCATCTTGCGGCTAATGGAATCAGCACCTACAGCACTGGAGCTGACAGACAGAATCGCTCTCTTAACATCACATTCTGACAATTGATTAGGAGAAAAAGAACAATTATGTGTTGGCACGTTAGAAAGTAATTGCAACGTATTAGATTTGAGGTTGCCATCAATAGGCACCGACGATGAGAAATAACAATTAAGTTGGTTGAAGTCGACACGTGTACCTGAGACGTCACTAGTAGGAGATTTACCAACACCAAGAGTTTTTAGGAACTTCCAAACTTTACCTGGATCTTCATTTTCTACTGACTGATGAATGTGGCGTCTTTGAGCGTCCCTGACCACCGTATTGCACCTGTTTCTAGCACGGATCATTCTTTTTTTGTTACGTTCCGAGGGATCAACCTTGAACCTGGCTTTGGTACTGTTTTTTTTGTTCATTAGTGATCGGATCTCGTTGGTTAACCAGGGTGCCGGTAAGTGCTTCATTTTGACCGGTCTGATTGGAGCGTGTTTGTCATAAAGCTTTATTAAAAGATCATTGAAGGTGTTAACCTGCTCATCCACAGATGTAGAGAAAGAGATTGCCGACCAGTCCATGTTAGCAGCATCTACGAGTAGCTGATCATGATCAATGCGGTTAAAACTACGCTGAAGCTGAACAGTAGGTTTCAACTTGGGAGTTCGGATTCGGTACGACAAATACACCAAGTCGTGATAAGAGAACGCATCTGCAGAAAGTTGGCCATGTTTAACAGCTAAGCTAGGAGAAGAGACAATCATAAGATCGAGAAGAGAGGGAGTGCAATTGGGAAAGTGATGAGTAGCATTTAAGGGTAAAACATGTAAGTTAGCTGAATTTACTACTGATAGTAATTTACGGGCACGGGAATCGTCTTTCAAGAGGCAGGTATTAAAATCACCCATAATTATGGTATGCGAGTACTGAGGACTGAAATTTTCAAGAAGACGTTCGAATGACTCAAAGTAGTCAACTCGTAGAGAAGGGCTATAAAAAACACCAAGGAGAATTTTAGAATGGGCAAGAGATATTTCAAGGAAGAGGTGCTCGGCGCTATTGCTCGGAGGTGGCTGCGGGGAGCGACTCAAAACAGAAAAGGGGATATGGGATCGGAGATAAACAGCCACCCCTCCATGCGAGGAACTTACTCGATCATTACGGATCAAATGGTAGCCAGGTATAGAATACAATGAAGAAGAAAGACAAGGATGAAGAAAAGACTCGGAGACAAGGATGGCGTGGATATTTTTGCAGTCAAAAGACGCTAGGAAGTCGGGAAAGTGGGCAGGGATACTCTGTGCATTAATGTGCACAGCATTGAAATTTTTAGGAACATCCAAAAAGGTATCATCAAGGTGCTCACTCAAAGGGCGATCAATACTTTGAAAGCTCGAATTAGAAGATGAACAGGATAAGAACAGGTCAATACTATTATCTATTAAAGGGGAATCCATATGCTAACATATATTGAAATTAAATAGAATAAAATTATATATAAGTATCTATAAATAAAATACATAAATACAGTACCCACAGCTTGCCGGAAAGGAACAAGAACGCAAAGAGAACACTTATTTAACAATTTACAAGTCAACAACACCCACAAACAATAAAAATACAGATAAACACGGAAAGCGAGCAAATAGTAACACAGAAAAAACACAGTGACAATATCACATGACAGACTTAACACTTTTACCACCATAGATGGAGTTAGTCTGTGACTGGAATATTGTTTATTGGCTGTATGCCAATAAACGAATCCCAAAGCCGTACAAAAAAAAAAAAGATTCATTGGTTGGTCTGTCTTTTGTCTGTTGTCTGTTCTGTTCTGTCACGTGTAGTATAGTGTAGTATAATGAAGTAAGTATTTTAAGAAAAAAAATTTTTTTTTTAAAGACCCGTCTTCTTTCTTCAGTTTAAAATAATTACCTATTTTGCTAAGTACCTACTTATACCGTACCGAGACGCTCAGGGGTCCCACCGATGTATGATATTCTTCAATTGTCCTAAGCCGTGGCGGTTCCATAAATCGGAAGTCTCGGGCGTCTTAACAGTAAGTCTGGCCGCTCAAAGAATGCGATCCTGATAGGTCCAGAAACCAGAAAATATACCTACCAGTATAGGAAAAGATTGGAGAGGATTGTGAATGCATAAAAATAATTTAAAAATCTCAATATGCCTACCATTTTATTCAAAATTGAACTTTACTCCAACGAAATAAGTAAACGTCAGGATCGAATTTTCTGAGCGGCCAGACTTTAATACAAATCACAATACACGAGGATCATTATTCAATGGGCGATTTTCTGAAAGCTCAGCCACTAGATGGCGCTGTCCCACCTATGCAGTTAGAAGGAACGGAACGTTATAAATTTTACTTTGACGCGACTTTTTTACGTAAAACGGAACGTCAGACAGATGTTATTTATTTACCTAAATCTTTAAATTTACCTATTTCGTTTCCGTTCCTCACAGTAGTACTTATTTAATATATTATTAGTTTCCTTTGAGTTTTAAAAAGTAATTAATTTAAATATGTTTCATACCAAAATAAACCATAGACATGTACATACTTATTCAACGCCATCTAGTGAAGCAATTGGAAGCTTTTTTTTTTTTAAATGGCCTCTCAGAAAATCGCTCATTCCATCAATAATCGATCGGATCGGTAATCGATTTTTAACAAAAACATGTGACGTAGGTATTTAGACAGGCTAGAATGATCAATTTAGATTTTTTCGTGTGGCACATTATTGCTAATGACCACGATACACAATTACGAATACTCACAAATGGATTTAACAGCAATACTTACCGAAATCTTAAAAAAAAAATATAGCATAGCATAGGGAGGAGCCCCTGGCGCAGTGGTTGGTGCGCTCGGCCGGGGCGATCGTTAAAGTTAAGCAATTTACGCAATGGCTGATGATGAGATGATGAAATCCATTCTTTCTTTAAATCAAAACTAATAAAAATTGGTTCATTGGCTTAGACCTCAGCGTCAGATGATAGAATAATAATGAGTTCTCAATGATCTATGATTATGATTAACCTACCGATCAATACTGAGAGGGTGGCGCAGAATTGAAGTTAAATTATTACTTTCCATGATAACAGAGCAGCGCCATCTGCTAAATCACTCTCGAACGTAAACACAATCTGTGACGAGACGACCCACCTGTTGCACCGTTTCCGACGGACCACGCGACGCCACTGCAGAGTGCGCTGCATTCGTCAAATTATTTCTATTTCCTCCATATCAACAACATATTGATTTATTACCTGAGCACTAATTAGGTACGATGCGCATCCCTCTCCCCTTGCGAGACACGCGTCTGCTTTGGCGCGCTCTGATTGGCGGAACTAGTTTGAGCCCTAGTGGGTCCAGACAGCCTGGACCTCATCTCGTATTGATTTGATCGGTGCAATAAATAAGGGTTCGCCGTTGTTCCCAGGCACTAGTCGTGAACCAGCGTCCGGGAGTATGGGAGGGTTCAGAGTTCATCCTGAGCTGTATGGCCTACGGGTCTCCGAACATCACCTTCAGCTGGTACAAAGACGGCGTTCGAGTGAACTTCGAAGGCACAATCAGGTAAGAAAATATGTTGCAGCAAAATCTTAATTTTTACTCTTAAGTGTTTGCAGTTTGCGAAAGCCATTATAGTCTAAAGTAGTCTTGATTGCAACAATAGTCTTAAATTTTTTTTTGGGTGTGTGTCCTTCATTTTTTCCCATAGTGTACCTAGGTATATTTCTTACTACCCTCATATAAAGTACCAAAGCCTTTGTTCTTGCACAAAGACAGCGTTGTTTGTTCAAAATTAGATTCTTAAACATTTTTTTTTTTAATCCCGGTTAATTCCTAATATAATTCTATGAATACTATTCGTCAATTTTTCAAGCTTAAATTTTCAATTCTTAGGTGACGTACTTTTAAGTTTGATGCGTCCTACCATTTTGGTATCATAAAACAAAGGACCGTTTTGAACGTTGACAGTGCGCAAAAATTTTGAAACCAACATAATGCTTAAATAAAAGAAAACTATATCTGCTGCTTAAAGATAACAAAAGCTCAAACTAATATGGAAATAGCACGTGCAGTTGTGTTCCTTTCTTTGTTAGGGTCAGGAGGTTTGAACCTCTGACATAGGTATGCTATAGCGTAGGTATGTACATGCTTATAATATATCCAAGCAATTCTGATAGTACGAATTCTTTAATTCCTTCACGTTGTAATGGCAACATATCTGTGTTCGAGGCTGGCGACACTTATTTCAATACCAAGTGTATATCAGGTTCCTTACTTACTGCGCGCTATCAAACAATGTCATAATAACATTGTACCTAATTATGCAAAATGGCGCTATACGCAGTGTATAACTCCGTCCTGTTATCAATATTACTATTGAAAGCTCGCAGTAATGCCCCTGGTTCCTCTTTCTTATTTTTCTCTTTCTTGCCGGTTCTTCTCCAAGGCCTCCCGCTGTAGGGTTTGCGAACCGATGGCGTAGCTTCTATGACGTTCACAAGTATTGTAAATAACAGTCTAAATTGAATAAACAAATTTGAATCTTGAATCTTATGCTTATGTTCTCTGTGTAATTCGCAATCTATTAAAGATTGCGAATTACATTATATTTCATATAATTTTATATGTTTTAAATAAATCTGAATTTGCGAAGAAAACCTTTTTATTACTCCAGAAACAAAACAGATAAACGGTATTGCAGAGTTAAAGCAGCAGCATCTGCAGCTTAAATATCATAAACTGATTTCTATTACAGCTTGTATTTATATTCCGTAAGTCATTTATTGCAACAGAATCTAAATAATATAATTATATGAGTGGCCGCCATTTTCAAATACAACGTACTCGAAGGCCGCCATTTTGAAATAGTGCGTCATCCATGGCGTCCTTTTGTGCACATGCGCGAATTGAAGGACCAAATTGCATTAGCTCACCTTATCTGGACTGGAGCTATGCACATGCGCTTGTGCGCATAGCAACCAAACGACCACACCCACTGACCTCTATACACTATAGAGGTCAGTGACCACACCCCATCCCTTGCTCAATGTAATTTGATACGTAGGGTTGATGATATTATTAAGCCAAGCAATAGGATTTGTTTCTTTCATAGACTTTAACAATGCATATCTGGTTTTAGGGACATATGGACCCGTACAGTCGCAGAAGATGCACTCGGCCGTCGTATGTCTGTATTGGGAGTGTCAGAAGCTCAGCGACCCGACAGTGGGAAGTGGTCCTGTTCAGCTGACGATGTGGGTAGAAGAAGATGCAGAGCTTTGCGCTTGGACATCCTAAGGCCACCTGATATACGACTTGTGCCATCTACTCTTACTGTAAATAAGGTGGGAGATACTTTTTTATGATATGGTATTATGGGAACACTTCAACGCAGATTTAATTAATGCATTACTATTTTCAGGGGGACAATGTCAGCATCACATGCTTAGCAGGAGCAGGAAGAGCCCACGGCGTGCTGGGGTTTAGTTGGACGAGGGAAAAGAGCCTCTTAAAATTGAACCCCGGCCGTGAAGTTTGGGAAGACCTCTATCCCGCTGGCAGCGTGTTAAAACTCTTCGATGTTCAAGTAAGTCTAGTCTCGGATACTTTTGATTGAAAGAGATGACAATAATATATTGTTCTAAGGTTGATTATATCTGTAAACGATTTTCATTTTAGAAATCTGCAGAATTTCGGTGTCAAGTTTCGTCAGTAGCAGGAACGAACGCGCAGAGTGTATCGATGTGGGCCCTGGGTCCAGCTGATGACTCGTGTGACCCAGGGGCATCGCATGGACTTCGCTGGCCAAGAACTGCCCCAGGAGCCCATGCCTCTGCGTCTTGTCCTCCTGGACATACAGGGGAGACTACGAGGTGATTTATCTTTATCTTTAAAGAAATCAGTAGTTTCATATGACTAACTCTTTTATAAATACCTAACTAATTTCTTCTAGATTTTGCGAACCGAAGACCATCCAACATGGTGTCAAATGGAAGTTACCCGATTTCTCCGGATGCATTGCTGATTCCCTGAAAGATATTTATGAACAGGTAAGATTTAAAGCTTCAATTAGGTGTGCCAAAATATTTAACAGTACCCAAAATGCATTATTTAAAAATATAAAAATTACTTTCGGATTTATCCTCAACTTGTAATTGTTTATTTTTATAAATTCTAACTTTTTTGCAGTTCAGCCGAATCTCATACGGATACTCATGGGCTAACGTATCTCACGTGGCTCATCAGTACGGATCGGTACTTCGTTCCCTCCCCATGCACCCAGGGGAGGGAACCCTCCCTCTCCTCCACTCGCGGAATATGTTGCAATACCTTCTCTCTCCTGTCGGGAAACCAAAGGACAGGTTCGACAGCCTCGATCACTTGCTGAAGATCTATGATACCCTGTTGAAGCACCCCGATGCATTCTTGGACGAAGAGGTTTGTGAGCCGTACTTAGCAGAACATCAGTAACTAAGAAAGCAAGAGCTAAGCGTGATGTCAATGTCGTGGGGTTTCACAAATTTTTCGCCTATTGCTTTCGACACGTATACGTGTGACCCCACCGACACTGAACATCCAACCGTCAATCAGCAAGAACTCTCAATGACAAATAAATATTATACAATGCAGTCAGCAGTTAATACTAATAGCGAGACTGGATAAATTCAGCTGTGCGAAGATTCACCAGACCATTCATGTGTGCAAAACGAATATGCATTAGAATAAAAAAATTGATAAAATGCCTTTCAACAAAGCTGTTTATGTCTGCTTACTTACTTAGTTCCCTTTTTTGTTCAAGACTCTTTTATGTTTTAATCTTGATGCTCTATTTGTTTAATCTTTCTACCACTGACCATACGATATTGATTCCTAAGAGACTTGTTTTTTCCTAACTAAATATCTATTTTTTGCAACCTCTTTTAAAAGTATGTTTATAATGTTTTTAATAATATAATTTGTGAAAAAGGATCTATATTATGCATAGTGGGGATAAATAATAAGAATCACTTCTTTGCTTGTTTTATAATTAAAAAATAGTCTTCTTAATATATCTTTCAAATAAATACTCAAATTTTATAAGCTTTTGCAGTGTCTATGTCTATGTATGTATGCATGTCCGTTCGCAAATCTTGCAAGCTAAATTTGACCAACTTTTCAGTGTCCGATTGCGCTGAATCTTTGCATACTGGGGGGCTACCGCGTAACTTTATGGGTATGAACTTCATACGTTTTTGGGAACTTAAAGTCAATTTTATAAAGAAAATAGCCGCTATCAGTGACTTGTTTTGTGACGTCGGAAAAAAACGATAACTAGCTAGCAACGTTCAACAGAACAAAGCAGCAAAAATCTATCAAGATTAGGAATTCAAATGACAGTTGAAGCCCATACCCATATCCATATGTCTTAGCCGATAGCCCCCCAGGTTTGGTTTGGATGACAATACAATATTAAAATACAGTCTTTAAAAAAGCTTGTCATAAAAACGAAGTTTTTACAAAAATCTTATTTAATTTATTAGTGAAAACCTCAAATTCGTAAACCTTTTTATTTCTACAGAAAGTGTACGAGCTTCAAAACGCCGTGGTAGACACAGCTGGCATGAGATCAAACGAAGATATCCGGTTGCAAGAGATGACAGTCAAAACGAAGCCAGTACTAGACGACCACGCAGCCCATTTTGACCTGCACAGCTCCCTCGAGTGGTCCACGGCTGGCCCCCAATGGCTACTCACCTCAGTGGGCGTAGAACTTGTGGGACGAACTGGGAACGCTACAGTTGTATCTGTTTTGTACCACAATTTGAATGCGAGACTGCCGTCTTTGAGACGGTCTATAGAATTTAGGTGAATACTTTTTTTTTGGAAAATTCGATGTCTCACATTATTTTTCTCCATAGGGCCGCATCTTTCAATTCTGTTGCCTTAAGGTCATAGCCCACTTAGACCGCACCGCTCCCACCCAACCAAAGTATGAACAGCCAAATATGGACTTAATGTCGTTCACTGTAGATGCATTTTACAGTAACAATATAAAATAGCGGACAGCGCGCGGTCCGCGAGCTTACCGCCGTCAGACTGCTCGGTAGTTGACGCCTCGCTGACGCCGCGCGGTCCGCGCGCTGACTGCTAGCGGTAGCCGCGCCGTCGCCGCCGCGCACATATAGAGGGAATATCAGTCGACGCGTGGACAGCTGGGAGTCTGCTAGCTGTTGCCGCGTGGACTGCTGGGCGCCTTCGTTAAGAGTGGTGTTGGGTTGGAGCGGTGCGGTATAAGTGGGCTATGACCTTTAGGCTGTTATCAAACTGTACCGGACACCGCTCCGGTGTGCGGTGCTGCGGTTTTTAACTTTGACTGTATACCCTTGTGAGTGTGTTATACCCTGCCAAAAACCGCAGCATCGCACACCGGGGCGGTTTCCGCTGCAGTGTGATAACTTACCTTATTCACTCTTTTATATTTCCTACTTGTAATAACTTCGTACACTTTTATTTCCCCGTTTTAAAATCTTTGACTTTGGTTTACAGATTTTCAGTTTCATGTTTTTTCTCCACTAACCAATTTTGTGCGCTGTTTTTTGTTTTAATATTAAATTTCAATAAAGCATTATTTATATTTTTACACATCTACCTTGGGGCTTAGACAAAGTAACATCGTTATGTGGCGAAACGACAATCGCTATCGCTATCGTCTTTATGCTCCAATCAACTTGCGGCAAGACCACGTGATTTAGCGCAGCTTATACCAATCCGCCAATCCTATACCTTGAATTTCTTTCGAACTTCGTTATCGCTTCGCTATCGTTTTTCAAATGTTACTTTGTCTAAGCCCCCTTATCTTCACGCATTGTCTTCTCAAAAATCTCTAATTCACTAACCAAGTTAGGATACTCTAAAGTTCAAAGTCGGAAAGTGGAATGAAAACTGGAAATCGACTTCCTTATATCCTCTTTTCACTTCTACTTCATTATTAAATTAGTTATAAAAATTGTCATACTTATAGTTTGTGCGGTGTAGCATGGTACCTATCACAGCTCATTTGTGCAAAGCAAAAAGTTCCTTAAGCAAAAACTCAAGAAGAGCAGCATTAGACATTTTTAGTGCAGATTATGCTAGAAAATTAGACCCTATTCCTTGTGCAGAAGCAACATTTTGCTTTGCACGAATGAGCTGTCATAGGCACCATGCTACACCGCACAGAGGGTAAGTTATTTTATTTCAGAGCCATTTTTATTGCCTATGATTTTTGTCTTTCTTTTTATTTATTTCTTTTTTCCCTACAACGGTGGTTGTAGCCAGTCTCCTTACAGGAACGGGCGGGAGACGGAGTACGAGTTCGCTTCCCAGCAGGTGCAACTGTCAGCCAGCGGCGCGAGTGTCGACAGGAGTCTGCAGCACACTGTCACACTACTCTTCACACACGTCAAGAACTATAGCGCAGTCGGTGAGTTGCATTTTTTGCCATTTCATTTTACACAAAATGTAAGTACGCCGTGTAATAGGTAGGTACCTAACATGACCTTACCGTCCCCGCACACGCGCCACAAATAAATTTTAATTTCGATAGTGCTTACATATTATGTCGTCGTCTAAAACGTGCTCGCAAATTTGCATACTGTAAAAATTGAACACCTCTAACTGTCGTGTCCGCCCGGTCTAAAACGCCACCACTTGAAGCTAGAAGAAGAAAGAAGTGACGACTACCGGCGTCGGCGTTCATATAAAATGTATGACAGGAACTTCGATCGAAATAGGTGTTTTGTTGATCGCAAGACAGGAAGGAGGTCGGTGGCGGCGATTTTCAGTGGTCCGTGTCCGTGTGCGGAATTTTGGACGTGAATATATGCCGGGGCTTCCCGAACGCTGCCCATCCGAACTGGATTTGACGAGAGATCTCTTTCTCGAAGTTGGACTTACCTAATCGGACTGTCTGTCCTAGGTCTACCTGGGACTGACCACTATGTCTAATAGTGGTCAACAACTTCGAGTGTAATGTTCCCAACATTAACTGGAGCGCCGAGCGGGTGCAACATGGGCATTGGACATAATTTTCGTCTTTTTCATGTTCATCTCCAGACCCACTCTTTGAGAACCTTTACTGAGATCTTAGAGCATTGTGTTCAGGTCTTCCAAGGTCTCAGCCATGAGCACTACATCATACACATCAAACCGCAGGTGTCTAAGGTATTCGCCATTGATGTTGATGCGCATCCTTTCCAGTCCAGGAGCTTAAAAATATCCTCCAACGCAGCTGTGAACAGTTTCGGAGAGATGACGTCTCCCTGTCTCGCACCTCGCTATAGTTGGATAGGATTAGAGCTCTGGTTCTGTAATCGGACCGACATGGTGGCGTTTTGGTATAAGTACCTCAGCACCTCGATGTACCTACCTGTAGTCTATTTGGCACCTCTGGAGAAACTGCAGCACTGCCCAGGTCCCGATCGAATCAAAGGCTTTCTCATTAGTCCACGAACGCCAGGCATAGTGGCAAGTTATATTCTTCGGTCTTCTGTATAACTTGCCGCAGCATAAGCATGTGGTCTATGGTACTATAGCCTTTTCGGAACCCGGCTTGTTTGTTCGGGAGGTTGGAAGTCGTCAAACCTCCGAGCGAGATGATTCGTAATGACTCTCGAAAACAGCTTGTAGATATGGCTCAGAAGCGAGATGGGTCGGTAGTTCTTCAAGAGAGTCTTTATCACCCTTCTTGGAGAATAGCTTCTCATCGTTTCTGCCCCATGCATTTGGCGTTTTGCCCTCGAGGATGACTGAATTGAAAGTTTCTGGAGGACCTTAAGTAGAGGCTTTCCGCCCGCTCTCAGAAGCTCTGTTGTGATTTCGTCATCGCCCGCCGCCTTGTTGTTTTTCAGCTGCTTGAGAGCCATTCTAATCTCGTACAGGCTGACGTTCAGTATATCTTCTGTATAGTGTAAGCTTGGTTCTAGGGTCTTTAGCCTTTCTTTCAACAGGTGTTTGCGTGGAATATAGCTGTCCATAGAAACTCTCAATCTCCCTCAGGATTTCAGGTGTTGACGAAATGATGCTACCTTCGTTAGTTTTCAGCCTCGTCAATTAACTTTGCCCGAAAGAAAGATCTTTTGCGAACACTTTGGAGCCTTTGTTCCGCTCAGGTTCCTTTAATACGCTCGGTATTCAATTTGCGAAGGTCGCTCGTCAAAGACTTAGATATCTGTCTATTGAGCTGCCGATAACGATGGGCATCCGCTGAGCTCTGTAGCTTCATTTCGTGTCTCTGATTCATGAGAAGGAGAGTCTGGTTGGAGCGTTTCTTTAATTTTGGACGGCAGGTTTTATATTAATTAGACCCTACCGTACGGACAGTATCCACCACCATGTTGTATAGATCGTCCACACTATGCTGTTCTCAATGGCTTCAAAGCGGTTTTGGAACTCGAGCTGAAAGCACTCGGGGTTTTGAATTTGAGTCTGTATTGGTCGGAGCGTGGATTTTATCAGTCGCGATCTATCAAGCTTGACGTTGATATTCAATGTGCCTTGTAACACCTACCTATGCTTTCTAATCGCTTAGCCTAAATAATAATAGATGACCTAAATATACTAACAAACCATTCTAGTATTTACTCTAAGCTAATACTGAACCTCTGTCAAGAATTCTATTAGTTACTAAAATACCTAGCTAGCTTGAACGCTGTAATACCTAACTGTTGTCCGATTAATATATAGATAACTACTATGGATGCTCTGAATCAAATCTGAAGTGGCCTGTGATGTCGTAATGGAGAACCCTGGTTGTAAAGCGTAGACCCATGATCTTTTAAATGAAGCGACAGAGACTAACCTTACTACTAACTAACTCATACTTTGAACTGCCTATATGCCTACATCAACTTAACAGCTGTTCATATTACATGGCCGTTGCTTCTAATTTTCTAACCTCATTTATAGCGACCAAGACACTCAAAATAAGTTAATACTCTTGTATAAATCTAACATTAGTTTACCCCTACATTGCTTGGACATTTAACAGTTAGGTCCTAACCGATTCCTAGGTCTAATATACTTTGAAAACCTGGTGAGTTATTTTGCTGAGTCCACCATGCTAATTTTCTGGTTACTGACCCAAGGTTAACTGTCTATTAAAACTGGTGGAATTTAATAATTTAGGTTACAATGGAACTGAAACTAGTAACAGCATCCGGATTTGCTTGCAAGGTCTAAGGTGAAATTGGCATGTGTGGTTTGAAATGTAATTTGATATTCCTATATGAAGATGGAGACACAATTACTATAATAATACCTATTAGCTTAAGCATATGGTTTTGCTTGCAAATTAGAAATGAAAATTTGTTATATCTATTGGAAGACTGAGTCACTATATCAGATCTATAAC
Organism: Crambus lathoniellus; assembly: GCA_949710035.1. Lineage (NCBI taxonomy): Eukaryota > Metazoa > Arthropoda > Insecta > Lepidoptera > Crambidae > Crambus > Crambus lathoniellus. Next base: position 7,426,897 of record OX453315.1, on the reverse strand, counting down.
CGTACCTACTAGCTTAGGCATATGGCCTTGCTTGCAAAGTTAGAGATGAAAATTTGTTATATCTATTAGAAGATGGAAACACTACATCTATAATAGTACCTATTAGCTTCAGCATATGGTTTTGCTTGCAAAGTCAGAGATGGAAATTGGTATAATCATTAGGGTGAAGAGAGTCTATTGATCTTAATCACCATCTTGGCCTAATACAAATGCTCCAGCAATATTATTTATCCGGTAAAGTCATGGGCACCGCCCCGCCCATAACGATGGAACTCGTCGCCTGACTGGGACATTCCTCTCCCGGCGCTGCTTTATTTAATTTTTATATAAGAAACAAACTTCAACATATAAAGTCAAGCTGTCATGTTCGTCAATTCTTTCTGTATATATAAATAAAAGAGGACCAAGCTAAATGCTTCAAAGCGACTTGTTAGTCTACATGAAGAGATCTTTCTCCTTCATGGCAGCAGCAGTTAAAGTTAACGTTAATTGATATATCCTTTTCCTTTTGTTGAATAATCCTTATTGGGATAAATCCAACAGGTTGAGTGCTTAAATTAGGAGCACTAACAAGTCTGACTCCTGAGATGAGAGAACTCAAATCTAATTCATAGTAAGTACATATAATTATAGACTCTCCTAACCTTTTCTATGACCAAGTTTCCCCGTAGAACTAAATTCCCTAGTTATGTCTACGTGTCTGACTCGGATCTTATTGAACTTTTGCAACTTGTTGGTTAAAATTTGTCTCTAAAGAATCTCGCTCATGGTAATATATCCTTAATCTCACCATTGGACTGGTCTTGGAAATAACTTAAGAATCCAACCAAATTGAACAGAAGCTTTCGCCTCACCCCGATAGCTTTACATAATTTATGGCTAAAATAGAACCATGTTCCAACTCAATAGGTTAGTATCTGGAAAACCTTGAATCCACATCAGCTTCCATAAGACACTGGTCAACATTACACCGAGTTCCTTCGAGTTTAAACATCTTCTCCCGCCACCGAACAAAATCCTTTTCATACATTAATTTAGCAGTAGTCTGATCCAGAGAACTCTTCCGCAACCAGCTCAATTTATAGATTATTATAGGTGCCTTTTGCATCATAGGAATATATTACCTGTTGTCAAGCCAAATATATAGGTAAATTTAGATTCTCCACTTATGTTTGATAGATTATTTCAACCTTCATATCTTTGCAATGCGTGAACCTATAAAGATTACTCTAATCAAGCTCTTTGGACTGTTCCACTAGCACTGTTACTTCACAAATCATTTCCCAAATACTGAAAGCACTAGGTATCCATTGGTCACATTTTCCTTTTCAAATCTATTAACTTCTTACAAACCTCACTGAAAATCATACAACTTGTAGACTACATTGCTACAACGCACTAATCATTGACCTAATCTCTCTTCTTAAGATGTAACATTATTTTTGTTAGATAAAGACAGCCATTTTGCTGGAAACTGTCAATCGGACTTTTCCCCACTATCTATAATCATTCTGTCAAATTGCCCGGGTTTGTTCGTCTATCACAAGAATCTATGGCTAGGGATGTCAACAAAATTCGGATTTGATCGTAGATATATTTGTGATAACACATAATGCTACTTATAGACCTAACAGCGACCCTACTCTTTCTACCTACTCTGTATACCAGACTCCCCTCGTAGCCTTGCCCCAGCAGACCTCCCCCTTTCTGCCAGAACAAAGGTCTTCGAGTTACCTAGCTCGTGATTCTAAGTAGGTACTTACCTGCCTAATTTCCGACTAAATGCGACTTTCCTAACAAACACAAACCTGGCGCCTGTATCGCCAGTTCTGACGCCCCAATTCTGTCAAGTTTGGGTGAGTGGGCCCCCTAAAATCCTATCGCTCATGCCGTGGTCCATCTGCTTGGGAAGGGAACAGATAGACATCCTACAGGTAGGTATGGTTCAATCAGGCCGCAACTGCCTCCAAATCTGGGGCATACGCCCCGCGCCATCAGACGTGTTAACTGAAAAACTGTCAATGAAAACAGCCCGCCTGATCAAACCATGTGGAAATTACTAAGCGTTATCCAATGAACACTCATCTGACACTCCACAATGCCAGACTTTCTTTACCTAACGACCTCCCGTGAGCCTTGCCTGGAGCCCGGAGACATAAAAATGTACTCCTGAAGAAACAAACTCTATGCTTCCAACCCTCTCTGACTCAAATTAAGCCCATTTTCTAGGATTTTACTTGGGAATAATTTACTTTAATTGAAATGCTTTCTGTAAACAAACTAGACCTTTTAATTTCGGATCCAATTTACCAGTCAGAATTCCAAAATTAAAACGTTTAAAAGATCGCGAACCCAATAAACGCCCTATGGTGCAAGGACTCACTGTACACTTGCTTGAAGACTACTTCTCGCTTGATTAAAAATGGAAACTTCTTCAAAAAGTGTTTCGTCTTCCATACGTGTTGCCTCGAAGTCGATCCCGGAGAAATAAGAGCGGGCGTCGCGTCGTTTTTGCTTATATAGACCTCCTCAAAAACGCGCCAAAAAGTTAGCGTCCTTTTTTCTTTTTTTTTCTTTTACATCCTAGAAATTCTCCCCACTCTCAGGGAAATTTTACCCCTATGTTTAATGGAAACTTTTCAGTATATTTCTAATCCGTCTCTTAAATGTCTCATGTCTAATTATTTAACTTTGAAATACTAATTTGACTAAGGTTTATTAGTTTTAATGTCTTAATTGTACATTCTAGAATAATTATTATTCATTTTTCCAAATTTTATTTCCTATAAATATTTCTTTTTCCCCTTTAACAATTAAAGTATTTTACTTTTAATCTTGTGTGAATACCATACATCAATAATTACCCCCTCTCCCTGTTTTATAAATAAGGTATTTATTTCTCACAACATGGCAACCCAACTATTCCTGCCTACCCAATAGGAGACATTCCATTGAAAATCCCTATTCACCCCCCCACAAAACTGATAGGCCATCTAGCGTCTAACGCCAAACCATTTCAAACATCCTGAACGCCCAGCTTGGCTTTCGTTCAGAAACCTTTGATAGTTAAGTTATAGAATTTACTAAACTATTCAAAATATTACCTTCTCACATAATATAAACACATTATTTTGTATGATCCCTTTTTTTATTATTATTTATGAATGAAAACTATTATCAAAATGGTAATTGTTCGAACATAATTTCCGAACGTATCACCTCTAGCCAAAGAAACATATTTGAAACTTTGAACCTTATCTAAGATAGAAACCAATATTCTGTACTTTTGATTATTTAACCCATATTTTTATTTAAGTTTTACATAATGTTAATTTAACATTCTGTGAGTAAAAACTTCTCGCTATGTTTATGTGATGTCATTTGACTTGTCTTAGTTCTCAACTCTGCCGCTAGTTGTCGTTGCACTTGGACAGGATTATTCCATTTTGACATGACATTTGTTTACAACAAGATTTATAATTTTACTAACTAATAACAGTTCGTGTCGATTATTTCGTGAACCAATATCGAAATACAAGTATTGTCCACACTCCCGTGAAGCAAATTCGATTGACAAAACCCTCAACAAAGTGCATCTTCTTATATGAAATAATTTGTCACAGAGTCCAACTGTTGTGAAACATCGTTGTTTCAATCCCTGAATCTCAGGTATTTATTAACTATATTTTCTCGCTAATTCAAACAAATTTACTGTATCTAACTTCCTCAGATTAATCATAAAACTTCCAAATTAAATGCAAATGACCACAACTGCTCCGCTACCATTAACCCGTTTCTTTTTCAGTGTTTACCTCAAGCAATCTGAAACCACTAAACAAGCCCCAAGCCTTATAGACAGAATCTCCCTCCCATATACACTGTGTTGACAAAGTATGAAGCAAATTCCCAGCGCAACAACATGGTAAATGGCTAATTTTGTTCAATACAACCCAGTTGACACAACCCAATTTGACTTTGTGATTTATTCCCACACCAGGATCTATTTATACTATTAAAAGTTATTGAGGTAAGTAACATTAATACATTTCGACTTTTAACTCTTTAAGAAATATTCGAGATAGTTCAGGTGCGATTCTGAACCGTTACAGCCGACCCCAAAATTCTTCAAAGGTGACAGTACCAAGTATTGGATCCGGAGTAGAATTTTTCTTTCTATCCAAATCTCTAATATTTCTTTTTACACATATATTTATATATATATAGACATGTTTTTTTTTTTTTTTTAATATCTATATATATATATTATTATTATTTTTATATCAATATATATATATTTTTTTTTTTTTTTTTTTATATATATATATATCCCTTTCTCTTATTATTTTCCCAAAATCAAAGAATTGAATCAATTTGGACCAAGAAAAACACAATGCTCTTTGTCCTACCAAAGGACATTGCGGCCTCCGACCCCTATCGAATCAATTTTTAGTGAGCCCTAGTGATTATGTAATTAAGAGTGTAGAGTGTATTTAGACCAAAATAATATCAAAAGTTATCAAGCGAGCTTTAAGTGATTTTTATTGCTTTATCCAAATTCATCGTATGTATATCCAACACCAGAGACGTACAAAGCATGGTGGAAGGTACGGGTTGTGAATCCGTAGTTTAGAATAAACTCGCCTTGGTGTATAAACTGTAATCCAACCTTACGATTACATGGCGTTCTAGCGCAGCATTTTATACCCCCAAAGTGCCCCTGCATATCTCTGTACGCCCCCTTCTAAATGAAGCATATACAAAGACCTTTTTGTCAAAAAGCTTACTCAAAACTCTGGAATAGCCTCCGATATCACTTTGGAGAATGTATAGTTGTCGAGTTAAACATGGCCCGTCCTGACCCACGGGAAGTGTAAATTTTGTACAGGCGTTTACACCGGGACAAGATACAAACATAAACACTGTTTGTATATATATTTTTTTTTTTTTTATTTATCCTAACACCAAAGTCCCACTGTACAAAATTCAAGTCTGTTAACACGTGCTCTACGCCTATCCCTATCACGTGCTGTTGTGTGCGGATCTTATCTTTTGGGTTAATAATAATGGTTGTAATCAGGCTTCCCAATTTGTTTACACTCATGGCCTCATATTTTGAATCTTTTTTTTTTTCATATATAAAATAGATATATATATATATATACACTTACATATATTTTTTTTATATATATACAGATTCCACTCTTCGTCACTTTTTAACAATTCCGTCCTTCCTCAAACTCACATCCGCGCCACCATGAACATAACCAACGTTTCACCTGATTACTTTTAGTATATTGCCCTAAAAGCTATTAACATTAATTTGTAAAATTAATACTACCGATCCTCATAATACTGTCACCTCTTCTATTTTCCTTTCCCCTCCCTATAAATATAAGAACTCCTCTTTTGTTTAATTTATTAACAAAACTTTTCGCTCAGATTCGTTCGAAATTATTATATATTTTTTTTTTTTTATAGTTAATCAGTTCATTAACAATGCATGAATTGACTCCAACACATGATTGGACTATCTAACATGACCGAATACTATCCCTTTCCTTTGCTAATAATGACCCAAAGCCAACTATACATGTTCGACCAACATTTCCTACCCGTTAGCAAATGTCAATTGTCTATCTAAAACATGACAATATTACACCAATTGAATTAAAACTCTGTAACAAAATTTAACAAACCAATCCTAACATTTACCATAATTAAGAACGTAAAACTCCTTTCGTAACAACAATTTCGACCTTGAAACACATCACTACCATCACTGTTGCATCGAACTATAAACCGACCTAAGTAAATATATAAATACCCCCAATATATATTAATATAGGTATATACCGCAGTACCGACCACCCTATCAACGCTTACCTTTTTTTCTTCCATCTAACAATTTCCCTAACCTAGCCAAACTATTAAAAGTCTATTCCCACTACTCTCTATCCGAATACTATCAGCGAATTTTGCTAACCTATCAACACTTATCACCTTCTTGCTACCAACCTATTAAGTCCATTACATGTCAGAGCTCAATTCATGTTAGATACATAAGATTACATTATTAACCAACTAACATCCCTATATAACTCTTTTAAATATTAATTGTAAAATTCACATTATTAACATAACTTTGACATTTTAATCCTGATAAGTACCTAATATTAAGTTTTTTTTTCAAAAGTTCTACCAAGTGTCTTCCTTAACTATGTCTATAAAAAACTATAAAAATCCTTATTCCCTCAAATGACATATTTGGTTTTGGCTTATCCTAATTTTGGTTTTAACTCCAATTCACGTTTGGTGTTAACGTCTAATTTAATTTAGGGTCAAAGTTTATTCATGGAATTCAACTTTAACCTTTCGACCCCCCACCTTTAAGTAGTACCTGACCTTATGCCCTAATTTTGAAAGTATAGAGCATGAGAATTGACTTCTACTAAGAAGCATTTTTGTTTAACAATTAAATTCCTTCTACTTCAAATTCGCAACCAACCTTTACACTATAGTACAACCTATATTGGTTCCTTTAAGATTCCTATAACTATAACCTGCCTTTATCCTGTAAAACTTATTTTTAACTTATTTAACTAATTGAAAAATACACCATATTTCAAAATTAGTAAATAAGTTTCCCCATTATAAACCCCGTTATCCATCTCTAACTTTGGCTACTAATAATGATATTAACTAATAACGTTTATTTCACTTATCCCGCTCATATACTTCTATGTTACAAGACAAGTAGGTACCTATATCATAAATACCAAACATCGACGGGTATCATCACACTTCCAAGCCCCAAAGCAACACTGAACAGTTTGTCTACGACAATCACCTGGGCAGGAATCGAACCCGAGACCTCTACATATAGTGACTTCCAAACCATTCGACCCCAGTGGTCGTTGACCTATCATATGGACGTCCCACTTAATATCATTTTCTATAGCTAATTTAATTCTAAGGTCTTAATACTAACCTAAATAGAATCCCTAGTAACTTTCATTACATTAATTCTAAACCCTACCAATTGATTAACCTGTAACTGTAGTTACACTTTTCCACGACCCCCAATCCAACATACTATAAAATTTAACTGCACTATCTATACTGATATTATAAAAAAACAAAGTTAACAATAAAGATTAACTAATTCTAATAATATTTAATTCGTTACATCAATTCAAATGTCTCATCGTTTGCCTAAACTGGAGCCATCATATATTTTTTTTTTTCCTTTCCCTATAATTGCAAGTACCAATTTCTACCCTATGGATGATAGTCTAGTATGATGTTCTCTCAATGCAACTAGTAAATTTTTAATTTAATAATTTTACGTACGACTAACATTCTAATAAAATATTCCCCACAATGGTACTTTTAGCATAGCAACAATTTCCTTATTTCTTCTACCAGCAACTTTCAGTTGTCTCACTGCTTATCCGAATAAATAAGAATAATAATAATAATCCCTAATAACGCCCAAACCTCGACCATATGTTATTTCTTTTCAACCATAACGTACCTATAGTCCTATCACAAAGTAATTTATTAAGATTAACCAATGGTTCAACTAAGAATGTATATTTAATTACTAATATAGAACCAAGATTGATACAAAGAACAACAAACCAATCACGTCGCCTGTATGAAAGTTCTTTTCCTTCTCCATTCACCACCCCCTATTCAACATCATCATGTCCAGTGAACGAGGACCACTGCTGGCATACTATGTTTCAATTAAATCTATCTGTTTTTTTTCTATATAAAGAATATACAATTAGTCTATGAATATTCCCGGCATACCTGTAACACTAATGCTACCCATAACTAGTTATAAATAGTCAACAGTTGTTCACTACATCACGCCAGCGACCCCAAACTGTCAGACACACTTGGTTCTTACATTATTTACCTATTTAAGCTAATTTGTAATATTTACTACCTACTTTTAGACATTGCAACCTATAAAACTTAACTGGATACCTAAGAGAAGCAATATTAGTTAGGCAAGCAATCTCCTATAATTCTCATTGACATAAGAATAATTACTTGATTTATTTTATAACATTGTTGTATTCCTTCTTAAACCGTCGTTGAATTTTCTAACTCAACTTTCAACGAAAGGTAAAGAATTATTTAACCCTATTTTATTCTTGTTAAGTACCTATTTATCTATAATGTTCCGGACTAACACACCACCCCACCCTAGTCTACACTACTTATCCATCCAAACAACAACTCCTACTTGAAATCAAAACCACTGTAATTATAATAAAATTTCTGCAAGTCTTATAACCAACATCTAAGTTTCTTTTATGTTCCCGGATGAAAATTTTGATTACTTACCTAAACCAAGTAATTTTTCCCTTCTTGTTCATATATTAGATTGTTTAATAATTATGAAATTATCCTATTATGGTTTTTCCAAACTCACTGAACCATTTTAGATGAAATTCTCTCTACTTGCTGTTCAAATTAGAAACCATTGAATCTAATGTTTCTAATCTAGCCAATCCAAAATCTTCCCTAACAAATTCCTTTTGGTTCATATTTCATGAATTCCAATACCTAACTATTAGTAAGAGAAACCATTCTTTTACCCAAATAGCTATTTTTCAAGTTTTAAGAAGTAAGAAGTAATGTTACCTCATTGTCCTAACTTGATACAAAACCCACTAAATATTGGTACCTTACCTTTTAAATATATCCATAACTACATTTAACAAGCTAAGCTAACATTATTTTAGTTTGTAGCAATATAATTTTCTTCCACTAAGTTAGGAGTCTAATCATTACCCACTGACATATCTAATTTTGTTCTTTAAAACTTTATCACCGACCCCAAAATACAAAATAATAGTTTTATCATTCATCGAGACAAGATTTCTCTTTAATTCTGAACTATTTTCAACTTTTAAGTTAACCGAGCGTTTGAAAAATCAAACCGTCCCTACTAAGTTATCCGTTGACTTATTTAGCATTGCAAATACCGTTCCCTTCAAACAAAATTACCCTCTTTGAGTCTAAGCTGTCCATATACAAGTAGGTACCAATTGTGTCTAATTCTAAAAATTTTCAACAATTTAATTAAAACTAAATCTCTGATTAACTTACCAAAATGGTTGTTATCCAATCTATAAGTCAGAAAGGGTCTTCCCTCTCTTATGTACACCATGAAAAGCCAGACCTCATAACACTTCTTCAGTTTTCATTATCCACTTATTTCCAAGAGAAATCACTCTCATCAAGACACATTTTTCAACCAAGCCAAACTCTTTAATTATTTACCCCTTTGAAATACCTTGTACAAACTATAAATTAACTAAAATACTATTTTCTTACTTCAAATTCATAACTCTTACAATGATTTACACTAAAACCTATTTGCATAACTATTTAATGTCCTTTTTTTTAGGTTATATTTTCACAATAATGATAAACACAACCACAGATCTATCCTTCAGACAGTTTCAGCATTTTCAACAATTTCACAAACTTAGATGACACTCAACCTTTAATAATTCATAATTTTTTTTGATGAAAACAAAAACATTCCTAACAACAATTTTTTTTTTTTTTTTTTTTTTTTTTTTTTCCCAATGTTTTTGGCTTGGATGCGAGTTCTTTAAGCCATGTCTGGATTTATATCCTAACAACAATAAAAATAGCGCACCACAGAACAACGTGATCGCCCCCCTCCCAACTTCAACAAACCTGTCATCTGTCACTTTGACACCAATAACTAATATCTGATCTGTGCCAAACTATGGTCTCACACTGATGCACGGGTTTCACCTGCATATAATGCCACCAATTAGCGCGCCGTTTGATATAATACGTAGATGCGTTCGGGTTTTAGCGCACTAATTTGATACCATAAACGCGCCAGGACGCGCATGCCGTTATCAACGCCGTTAAGTATTACGCCCCGGTGTGTACTATTATTTACAAGGAAGGCAGACCCGCTAATTCACCTAATGTATGTCATTATCTATCCTAAACATTTTTAAACACGCCTTTAAACTACAATCTCGGACCGCACATCACATAGTCTATTAATTTACCTGATTCTGACACATAACATAACCCATTTTAATTAACATTAATAGGCCAAAATTTTTCGTAACCTACCGGTAGCGACACCTATCACACAGTAGCGTAACTACCCTGTTAGCTAGAAGAATTTGCCCCTTTTAAAACAAAACAAGTACCCGTGGCGACCTCCGTTGAGTAAAAATGTAACTACTGCCCTACCATTCTTGTGATGCTGTGCTAATGGCGATTTTCTGAAAGCTCGATTACTAGATGGCGCTGTCCCACCTATCTATGCAGTTAGAAGGTACGAAACATGAAATTTTACTTTGACCCCTTTTTTTTTTGTAAAACGGAACGTCAGACAGAAGTTATTTATTTACCTTAATCTTTAAAATTTAACTATTTCGTTTCTGTTACAGTAGTACTTATTTAATTTATTATTAGTTTCCTTTGGGTTTTTAATTCAAATATGATTCATACCAAAATATACTAGCCGCTACACACTTCGTTCAACGCCATCTAGCGAAGCTTTTGGAAGCTAGAAAATCTATCCTGTCACTCATGTTCTTAAATATCGACCTTTCCAAGAAACAACCTCAAAATCTAATTTTGTGAATAGAGGGCTACCGGCTAAGAAATCTGGATATGGGTATGGGCTTCAACTGTCATTTGAATTCCCTATTCTGATAGATTTTTGTTGCTTTGTTCTGTTGAACGTTGCTAGCTAGTTATCGTTATACCCGACGTCACAAAACAAGGAACCGATAGCGACTATTTTCTTTATAAATTGACTCAAAGTTTCCAAAAACGTATGAAGTTCATACCCATAAAGTTACGCGGTAGCTCCCAAAGTCTTTACTAAACATCAAAACCGTACTACTTTGACATATAACGTGTCTCTATAATTTATTTGTATACAAATATGCAAGCCCATACAAAGTTTGTACTTAACAAGGTCCATACAGTTTCCCATAATTTTTCCGTTCGCCTACCCAGAGCTAACACTAAGGAGAGAAACAACCTTGTCAATGACAAATGTCATTCTCCATGTGTTCCTCATACATGCTCTTTGATTAGCTCCATATAACCTCTACTCAAAAGTCTTTCAACTATACAATTGTGCTATACAAGTTTGTGAATTCACCTGCCCGGCTTTCGACAATTAAATTACCTAATTATTGACGAATTTCAACAGAGATAATATTGGTAATCTATGAAACCACAATATGATGTTACTCAAGAATTATAACTATTGTTCTTTTTAATAAAAAGACAATTAATAGTAAGTACTTGTTTAATTATGTGACTAATTATTTATTCTCTAACAGAATGCAATCCAACTTAGCATTTCATCTAACTAAAATTCAACATTACTACCTATGAAATCTCTGAAAAGATAAACATTTTCTTATTTTTGAATTTGCTAGCATATTACAATAATGAATTATTTCTTCCATTTCAGAAAACAAGTTGCTATACTTAACTAAACCTAATCAAGACCTATGAACAGTTCTCAAAAGACCCTTATTAAGAAACATCCTGCCCGGGGACGCTTAACAGAAGTTTAATTAAATAATTAATATTAACCCCGTCGCTTCAGTTTTCCTTCTGCACTAAACAACAAATTGTGGCTATTCCAACTCAATGTAAACTAGCCACTTACCTTCAGAAATACTCAGAGCTCCAATGTAATTTATATGCTAAACTCATTAAAAAGGTTTGTAAATATTGTCTTATTTTCTTATTCCTATACAAGATTTGCTATAATATGTGTTAATTTTTAATCCTGGTAACGGCACTACTAAATTGTAACACCTACCTATGCTTTCTAATCGCTTAGCCTAAATAATAATAGATGACCTAAATATACTAACAAACCATTCTAGTATTTACTCTAAGCTAATACTGAACCTCTGTCAAGAATTCTATTAGTTACTAAAATACCTAGCTAGCTTGAACGCTGTAATACCTAACTGTTGTCCGATTAATATATAGATAACTACTATGGATGCTCTGAATCAAATCTGAAGTGGCCTGTGATGTCGTAATGGAGAACCCTGGTTGTAAAGCGTAGACCCATGATCTTTTAAATGAAGCGACAGAGACTAACCTTACTACTAACTAACTCATACTTTGAACTGCCTATATGCCTACATCAACTTAACAGCTGTTCATATTACATGGCCGTTGCTTCTAATTTTCTAACCTCATTTATAGCGACCAAGACACTCAAAATAAGTTAATACTCTTGTATAAATCTAACATTAGTTTACCCCTACATTGCTTGGACATTTAACAGTTAGGTCCTAACCGATTCCTAGGTCTAATATACTTTGAAAACCTGGTGAGTTATTTTGCTGAGTCCACCATGCTAATTTTCTGGTTACTGACCCAAGGTTAACTGTCTATTAAAACTGGTGGAATTTAATAATTTAGGTTACAATGGAACTGAAACTAGTAACAGCATCCGGATTTGCTTGCAAGGTCTAAGGTGAAATTGGCATGTGTGGTTTGAAATGTAATTTGATATTCCTATATGAAGATGGAGACACAATTACTATAATAATACCTATTAGCTTAAGCATATGGTTTTGCTTGCAAATTAGAAATGAAAATTTGTTATATCTATTGGAAGACTGAGTCACTATATCAGATCTATAACCGTACCTACTAGCTTAGGCATATGGCCTTGCTTGCAAAGTTAGAGATGAAAATTTGTTATATCTATTAGAAGATGGAAACACTACATCTATAATAGTACCTATTAGCTTCAGCATATGGTTTTGCTTGCAAAGTCAGAGATGGAAATTGGTATAATCATTAGGGTGAAGAGAGTCTATTGATCTTAATCACCATCTTGGCCTAATACAAATGCTCCAGCAATATTATTTATCCGGTAAAGTCATGGGCACCGCCCCGCCCATAACGATGGAACTCGTCGCCTGACTGGGACATTCCTCTCCCGGCGCTGCTTTATTTAATTTTTATATAAGAAACAAACTTCAACATATAAAGTCAAGCTGTCATGTTCGTCAATTCTTTCTGTATATATAAATAAAAGAGGACCAAGCTAAATGCTTCAAAGCGACTTGTTAGTCTACATGAAGAGATCTTTCTCCTTCATGGCAGCAGCAGTTAAAGTTAACGTTAATTGATATATCCTTTTCCTTTTGTTGAATAATCCTTATTGGGATAAATCCAACAGGTTGAGTGCTTAAATTAGGAGCACTAACAAGTCTGACTCCTGAGATGAGAGAACTCAAATCTAATTCATAGTAAGTACATATAATTATAGACTCTCCTAACCTTTTCTATGACCAAGTTTCCCCGTAGAACTAAATTCCCTAGTTATGTCTACGTGTCTGACTCGGATCTTATTGAACTTTTGCAACTTGTTGGTTAAAATTTGTCTCTAAAGAATCTCGCTCATGGTAATATATCCTTAATCTCACCATTGGACTGGTCTTGGAAATAACTTAAGAATCCAACCAAATTGAACAGAAGCTTTCGCCTCACCCCGATAGCTTTACATAATTTATGGCTAAAATAGAACCATGTTCCAACTCAATAGGTTAGTATCTGGAAAACCTTGAATCCACATCAGCTTCCATAAGACACTGGTCAACATTACACCGAGTTCCTTCGAGTTTAAACATCTTCTCCCGCCACCGAACAAAATCCTTTTCATACATTAATTTAGCAGTAGTCTGATCCAGAGAACTCTTCCGCAACCAGCTCAATTTATAGATTATTATAGGTGCCTTTTGCATCATAGGAATATATTACCTGTTGTCAAGCCAAATATATAGGTAAATTTAGATTCTCCACTTATGTTTGATAGATTATTTCAACCTTCATATCTTTGCAATGCGTGAACCTATAAAGATTACTCTAATCAAGCTCTTTGGACTGTTCCACTAGCACTGTTACTTCACAAATCATTTCCCAAATACTGAAAGCACTAGGTATCCATTGGTCACATTTTCCTTTTCAAATCTATTAACTTCTTACAAACCTCACTGAAAATCATACAACTTGTAGACTACATTGCTACAACGCACTAATCATTGACCTAATCTCTCTTCTTAAGATGTAACATTATTTTTGTTAGATAAAGACAGCCATTTTGCTGGAAACTGTCAATCGGACTTTTCCCCACTATCTATAATCATTCTGTCAAATTGCCCGGGTTTGTTCGTCTATCACAAGAATCTATGGCTAGGGATGTCAACAAAATTCGGATTTGATCGTAGATATATTTGTGATAACACATAATGCTACTTATAGACCTAACAGCGACCCTACTCTTTCTACCTACTCTGTATACCAGACTCCCCTCGTAGCCTTGCCCCAGCAGACCTCCCCCTTTCTGCCAGAACAAAGGTCTTCGAGTTACCTAGCTCGTGATTCTAAGTAGGTACTTACCTGCCTAATTTCCGACTAAATGCGACTTTCCTAACAAACACAAACCTGGCGCCTGTATCGCCAGTTCTGACGCCCCAATTCTGTCAAGTTTGGGTGAGTGGGCCCCCTAAAATCCTATCGCTCATGCCGTGGTCCATCTGCTTGGGAAGGGAACAGATAGACATCCTACAGGTAGGTATGGTTCAATCAGGCCGCAACTGCCTCCAAATCTGGGGCATACGCCCCGCGCCATCAGACGTGTTAACTGAAAAACTGTCAATGAAAACAGCCCGCCTGATCAAACCATGTGGAAATTACTAAGCGTTATCCAATGAACACTCATCTGACACTCCACAATGCCAGACTTTCTTTACCTAACGACCTCCCGTGAGCCTTGCCTGGAGCCCGGAGACATAAAAATGTACTCCTGAAGAAACAAACTCTATGCTTCCAACCCTCTCTGACTCAAATTAAGCCCATTTTCTAGGATTTTACTTGGGAATAATTTACTTTAATTGAAATGCTTTCTGTAAACAAACTAGACCTTTTAATTTCGGATCCAATTTACCAGTCAGAATTCCAAAATTAAAACGTTTAAAAGATCGCGAACCCAATAAACGCCCTATGGTGCAAGGACTCACTGTACACTTGCTTGAAGACTACTTCTCGCTTGATTAAAAATGGAAACTTCTTCAAAAAGTGTTTCGTCTTCCATACGTGTTGCCTCGAAGTCGATCCCGGAGAAATAAGAGCGGGCGTCGCGTCGTTTTTGCTTATATAGACCTCCTCAAAAACGCGCCAAAAAGTTAGCGTCCTTTTTTCTTTTTTTTTCTTTTACATCCTAGAAATTCTCCCCACTCTCAGGGAAATTTTACCCCTATGTTTAATGGAAACTTTTCAGTATATTTCTAATCCGTCTCTTAAATGTCTCATGTCTAATTATTTAACTTTGAAATACTAATTTGACTAAGGTTTATTAGTTTTAATGTCTTAATTGTACATTCTAGAATAATTATTATTCATTTTTCCAAATTTTATTTCCTATAAATATTTCTTTTTCCCCTTTAACAATTAAAGTATTTTACTTTTAATCTTGTGTGAATACCATACATCAATAATTACCCCCTCTCCCTGTTTTATAAATAAGGTATTTATTTCTCACAACATGGCAACCCAACTATTCCTGCCTACCCAATAGGAGACATTCCATTGAAAATCCCTATTCACCCCCCCACAAAACTGATAGGCCATCTAGCGTCTAACGCCAAACCATTTCAAACATCCTGAACGCCCAGCTTGGCTTTCGTTCAGAAACCTTTGATAGTTAAGTTATAGAATTTACTAAACTATTCAAAATATTACCTTCTCACATAATATAAACACATTATTTTGTATGATCCCTTTTTTTATTATTATTTATGAATGAAAACTATTATCAAAATGGTAATTGTTCGAACATAATTTCCGAACGTATCACCTCTAGCCAAAGAAACATATTTGAAACTTTGAACCTTATCTAAGATAGAAACCAATATTCTGTACTTTTGATTATTTAACCCATATTTTTATTTAAGTTTTACATAATGTTAATTTAACATTCTGTGAGTAAAAACTTCTCGCTATGTTTATGTGATGTCATTTGACTTGTCTTAGTTCTCAACTCTGCCGCTAGTTGTCGTTGCACTTGGACAGGATTATTCCATTTTGACATGACATTTGTTTACAACAAGATTTATAATTTTACTAACTAATAACAGTTCGTGTCGATTATTTCGTGAACCAATATCGAAATACAAGTATTGTCCACACTCCCGTGAAGCAAATTCGATTGACAAAACCCTCAACAAAGTGCATCTTCTTATATGAAATAATTTGTCACAGAGTCCAACTGTTGTGAAACATCGTTGTTTCAATCCCTGAATCTCAGGTATTTATTAACTATATTTTCTCGCTAATTCAAACAAATTTACTGTATCTAACTTCCTCAGATTAATCATAAAACTTCCAAATTAAATGCAAATGACCACAACTGCTCCGCTACCATTAACCCGTTTCTTTTTCAGTGTTTACCTCAAGCAATCTGAAACCACTAAACAAGCCCCAAGCCTTATAGACAGAATCTCCCTCCCATATACACTGTGTTGACAAAGTATGAAGCAAATTCCCAGCGCAACAACATGGTAAATGGCTAATTTTGTTCAATACAACCCAGTTGACACAACCCAATTTGACTTTGTGATTTATTCCCACACCAGGATCTATTTATACTATTAAAAGTTATTGAGGTAAGTAACATTAATACATTTCGACTTAACTCTTTAAGAAATATTCGAGATAGTTCAGGTGCGATTCTGAACCGTTACAGCCTCTCACCATAACATACTACCTACTAACTTGTAATTTATAAGTATGCTCAAAACAGGTATTTAGGTATACAGGGTGTTAGGGGCACCCTTGCAAAAACTTGAACCATGGCTTCAGGCCTTCATGCTGAACAACGCACAGCAAGATTTTTTGTCGGAAATGAAAAAATATTTCGACTCTCCATACAAAATGTTCCGATAAGTTGCTAAATTTGTATGAAAAGTCATTTTTTTTTAAGTAAATGTGTCGGTAGCAAGATAAACCTGCACTGCAGCACATGCAAATATATTTGCAGGTGACACATTGAAACCCATACAGTTGATTGTCATAATTTCATTTGGCATACATCATAACATAAGGCATAATATTAAAAAACATTTTATTCCTTAGCATAAATTTCATAACGCATAATGATAATAATGCATAATAGTTGAAAGGCATAATATGAAAAAGTATAATCTTTGAAATTCATATTTTCGTTTGTCATAATTTCGTAAAGCATACTTTAAAACGCATAACTTTATAAAGCATAAATAATTTTTAAAAACATTGTTTTATAAAAGTGTCAATATCTCGAAAACGGTGCGTCGTAGCCAAAATCTGACGAAATTTTTGATACCCCGGAGGTATTTGAGAGACATCCAATGGTTAAAAAAAACCTTTTTTGAGATCTGTTGGCTGAAAAAATTTTTTTTACTCTATAAGTTCTGAATTTAGTTCAAACGGAAGTATACAGAGGAGCAGGGGGACGGGGGGGGCGCAGCCCCCCACCAAGGGGGCTCCCAAGAAATCCTAACAGTCGTTTTAGGTTTAGTTAGGTTAGAACAGTGACCAAAACGCCGCGCGAGCCGAGCGAGCGAAGCGCCAGAAAAGACTTTTTTATTTTCACAGACCTAGCTTCAAAATAAATAAACACAAGATAATACCCCGTTAAATTTATGCATTTTTTATATTATGCCTTTTAAGTATTATGAAATTAAAAGTTATGCCTTAAGATAATTATGCTTATTGAAATTATGCCTCTCGATGATTATGCCTTTCAAAATTCGGGCAAAAAAAGTATGCGTTATAAATTATGCCTTTAAGAATTATGCATTTCGATGATTATGCCTTTCAACACGATGCGTTTCATATTTATGGCGAAAAATGTTATGCGTTTCATTACGTAACCATATTTGCATCTGTTCTTATTTGCATTGCAACTTATATTGTTCTCCATACACGATCTACGATGCCAGCAAGATTTAATCAAGAATTACAAAACTATTTATCCGTTATGAAGCTTTCCATGACACAGTTTCATAACGAAATTTTCATGGGCTTAGATAATTGGTGTGATTGTGAAAAGTTATTTATTTACTTTATCTAAAATAATTACAAAATTTCAAAAGAAGACAACTTTATGGAAAATTTTAAAACACAGCGTTTTATATTTTAACTATTAAGGTGTTTATATATTGCTAGCTTAGGTGTATTTTATACCCGAAGGAGTTGCCACAATCAATGTTATTCCCCACTATGTTTTAGCGTGAATCTAATCATGAATGAACGATATAAATATCCATGATATTGCCTAACAGACTACTTTCAATGTGTGGGTAGCAAGAGAAGTTTGCAACACAATAGCAGATATACATATTTGCATCAGTGGTATAGAGTTTTGGTGCTCTCCATACACAGTCTGCGAACAAGATTCTATCAAACGATAACGGAAGTTAAAAGAAGAGGATAACTGTCTGCTTTTTGTCTATATTATACATCATCGTAAAATACTTTCCGGTGTGTTGGTGCATCATCGACGTGGTATCTGTTTGCTTTATACATACGCTACATAAATGCATACAGCATAATTTTATACAAATAAACTCTTCGCAACAATATTCGGTACAGTTTCCAGCCCTTTGATTCACAAACCGTCGGAAACGTTCCCGACAACGGAATGTATGCACTATCTCTTTCACTCGCTATGGAATATGACAAAGACAAAGCACATAATTCGAATCCGCTTACGTTCCCGACGGTTTGGGAGGGCAGATCTCATTGCGTTGGTGTACTTACAAAAAAATCACGAAACCATATCCTCAAATAAGAAGCAACATTACAACTCTACGCTACTTCGAGTAAATGTGTGGGTAGCAGGAGAAGTCTGCAACACAAGCAGATATATTTGCATCTGTGTTATAGACTTTTCGTGCTCTCCATACACAGTCGGCAAACAAGATTCTATCAGAAGATAACGAAAGTTGAAGAAAGAGGATAACTGTCTGCTTTTTGTCTATATTATAAAATGCTTTCGGGTGAGTTGGTGCATCAGTGACGTGGTATCTGTTTGCTTTATACATACGCCACATAAATGTATACTGCTTAATTTTATACATAAAAACTCTTATCAACAATATTCGGTACAGTTTCCAGCCCCTTGATTCACAAACCGTAGGAAACGCTCCCGACAGCGGAATGTATGCACTGTCTCTGTCACTCGCTTTAGAATCTGACAAAGAAAAAGAACAGAATTCGAGTTCGATTCCGTTTCCGACGGTTTGTGAGGGCAGATCTCATTGCGGTGGTGTACTAAAAAATCAGGAAACCATATCCTCAATAAGAAGCAACATTTCAACTCTACGATACTTCGAGTAAATGTGTGGGTAGCAGGAGAAGTCTGCAACACAAGCAGATATATTTGCATCTGTGTTATAGACTTTTCGTGCTCTCCATACACAGTCGGCAAACAAGATTCTATCAGAAGATAACGAAAGTTGAAGAAAGAGGATAACTGTCTGCTTTTTGTCTATATTATAAAATGCTTTCGGGTGAGTTGGTGCATCAGTGACGTGGTATCTGTTTGCTTTATACATACGCCACATAAATGTATACTGCTTAATTTTATACATAAAAACTCTTATCAACAATATTCGGTACAGTTTCCAGCCCCTTGATTCACAAACCGTAGGAAACGCTCCCGACAGCGGAATGTATGCACTGTCTCTGTCACTCGCTTTAGAATCTGACAAAGAAAAAGAACAGAATTCGAGTCCGATTCCGTTTCCGACGGTTTGTGAGGGCAGATCTCATTGCGGTGGTGTACTAAAAAATCAGGAAACCATATCCTCAATAAGAAGCAACATTTCAACTCTACGATACTTCGAGTAAATGTGTGGGTAGCAGGAGAAGTCTGCAACACAAGCAGATATATTTGCATCTGTGTTATAGACTTTTCGTGCTCTCCACACTAACACCTACATTTCGCAAATAAATCATTCTATTCTATTCTATTCTATTCTTCCATACACAGTCGGCAAACAAGATTCTATCAGAAGATAACGAAAGTTGAAGAAAGAGGATAACTGTCTGCTTTTTGTCTATATTATAAAATGCTTTCGGGTGAGTTGGTGCATCAGTGACGTGGTATCTGTTTGCTTTATACATACGCCACATAAATGTATACTGCTTAATTTTATACATAAAAACTCTTATCAACAATATTCTGTACAGTTTCCAGCCCATTGATTCACAAACCGTCGGAAACGCTCCCGATAGCGAAATGTATGCACTGTCTCTTTCACTCGCTATAGAATATGACAAAGACAAAGCACATAATTCGAATCCGCTTCCGTTCCCGACGGTTTGGGAGGGCAGATCTCATTGCGTTGGTGTACTTACTAAAAAATCGTGAAACCATATCCTCAAATAAGAAGCAACATTACAACTCTACGCTACTTCGAGTAAATGTGTGGGTAGCAGGATCAGTCTGCAAGACAAGCAGATATATTTGCATCTGTGTTGTAGACTTTCGTGCTCTCCATACACAGTCGGCAAACAAGATTCTATCATGATAACGAAAGTTGAAGAAAGAGGATAACTGTCTGCTTTTTGTCTATATTATAAAATGCTTTCGGGTGTGTTGGTGCATCAGTGACGTGGTATCTGTTTGCTTTGTACATACGCCACATAAAAGTATACTGCTTAATTTTATACATAAATCTCTTATCAACACTATTCTGTAGAGTTTCCAGCCCTTTGATTCACAAACAGTCGGAAACGCTCCCGACAGCGGAATGTAGGTATGCACTGTCTCTTTCACTCGCTATAGAATATGACAAAGACAAAGCATATAATTCGACCGCTTCCGTTCCCGACGGTTTGGGAGGGCAGATCTCATTGCGTTGGTGTACTTACTAAAAAATCACGAAATCATATTCTTAATTAAGAAGCAACATTACAAATCTACGCTACATCGAGTAAATGTGCGGGTAGCAGGAGAAGTCTGCAACACAAGCAGATATATTTGCATCTGTGTTATAGACTTTTCGTGCTCTCTATACACAGTCGGCGAACAAGATTCTATCAGAAGATAACGGAAGTTGAAGAAAGAGGATAACTGTCTGCTTTTTACTATATTATAGGTAGGTACATCATGGTAAAATGCTTTCCGGTGTGTTGGTGCATCAGCGACGTGGTATCTGTTTGCTTTATACATACGCCACATAAATGTATACTGCTTAATTTTATACATAAAAACTCTTATCAACAATATTCTGTACAGTTTCCAGCCCATTGATTCACAAACCGTCGGAAACGCTTCCGACAGCGAAATGTATGCACTGTCTCTTTCACTCGCTATAGAATATGACAAAGACAAAGCACATAATTCGAATCCGCTTCCGTTCCCGACGGTTTGGGAGGGCAGATCTCATTGCGTTGGTGTACTTACTAAAAAATCACGAAACCATATCCTCAAATAAGAAGCAACATTACAACTCTACACTACATCGAGTAAATGTGCGGGTAGCAGGAGAAGTCTGCAACACAAGCAGATATATTTGCATCTGTGTTATAGACTTTTCGTGCTCTCCATACACAGTCGGCGAACAAGATTCTATCAGAAGATAACGGAAGTTGAAGGAAGAGGATAACCGTCTGTTTTTTTTATTTATTTTTGTCTATATTATAGGTACATTATCGTATAATGCTTTCCGGTATGTTGATGCATCAGCGACATGGTATCTGTTTGCTTTATACACACGCCATATTGCACATCGCCACATCGCCACATTTGCGTCTGTGTTATAGACTTTTGTTGCTCTCCACACGGCTGTTTGCAAACAAGCTATACAGAGAGATAAGATGGTCAGTTCCTCCTGCTCCTCAGTGGTTGAAAATTCTGGGATAAATGCGTTTTCACCTTCAGCCTTATCTTAACTTAACATCAGTTGTGATAAAGACTAAGTGCTACCCCGTTACGGATAAAAATAAAGACTCAAGAAGAAGATAACGGAAGATGAAGGAAGAGAATAACATTCAGAAGTGTTTAGCGCTTTTCAATGTAGCATGGGTCCTCTGACAGCTCGTTCGTGCAAAGCAAAAAGTTCTTTATGCTATATTGGCATGAAACTCAAGAAAACACAATTTAGAAATATATTATTATTAAATATTAAATAGAAAATTAGACCCTATTCCTTGTGCAGATGCAACATTTTGCTTTGCACGAAAATGAGCTGTCATAGAACCCATGCTAGAAAATCAAAATAGTCTTGTCAAAGAAAGTCTTTTAGAAATCGCGGTGAATACGGCCGTGTGGATAAGCGTTAAGTCTATAAACATCATTCTGACTTGTTTTTACATCTAACTTTAATTGCTTCTTATTATTTATTACGCTACATCGAGGTAATGTGTGGGTAGCAAGAGAAGTCGACAGCAAGAGCAACGTCATCTTTGTTGTATCTATGCTGTAGACTTTTGTTGCTCTCCACACACAGTCTGCGGTCGAGTGAATCAGAAGATAACGGAAGATAAAGGAAGAAAGAAGTATAACTGATCACGCTGACTCTTATTACATAGTAAGATATCTATTTATTTAATTTTAAAAGCTACTAACTATTCTTTTCTCGGCCAAACGGAGTTCCTTCCAGCTGCCGGCTTTCCAGAGTGTATCCTTACCACTAACCAAACACCATTGCAAAAAGTGCTGCAAAAAAGCTGGGCCACCTCTCAAAGGCTAGACGTTATTTCCGCTTCTGCTACACAAAGCACAAATTCGTCCGTGCATAGAGTACTGCTGTAACCTTTGTGATGGATCCGCGAAGTACCAGCTATCAGTTTATGGTTGAAAACCGTGCAAAGAAGCTTATTGGAGACACAACTTTGGATAGAGATAAACTACAAAGTCTCTATCACCGCCTTAGTTATCTGTGTTCTACAGGATACACTTTGGAGAGTGCGCACAGGAACTCCATGATCTTGTTCCACCTGCCCCCTTGAACCAGGGTGGTACCAGACGCAGGTTAGCTTACCATCCTTACCTACATAGTAGACATTCCACCCATCCGTACGAAGCGCTTCGCTAGTTCTTTTTTGATGCGAGCTGTTAAAAATTGGAATACGCTGCCTGTGCATATATGTTCCCCGATCATTACAACCTTGGCATCTTCAAGGCAAGAGTGAATGGGCACCTATTGGGTAAGCATGGCATGCTACACCCTAGACTGCATTCTCTGTTAACTAAGATGGTGGTCAAATGCTTAACCAGTATTTATAAAAAAAATCTCATATAAACCTGTAAACAGGAAGCAAGATATGTACTCTACACTATATCAAGTTAATCTGTGGA
Organism: Crambus lathoniellus; assembly: GCA_949710035.1. Taxonomy (NCBI): domain Eukaryota; kingdom Metazoa; phylum Arthropoda; class Insecta; order Lepidoptera; family Crambidae; genus Crambus; species Crambus lathoniellus. The sequence goes on along the minus strand of OX453315.1, from coordinate 7,403,475 downwards.
AGGCAGAAGAAATCGCTATCGATGGTCGATGCAACTTTGATTATATTTCTTTTGTTAGACAAGAAATATCAACAATGTTAGGTACGAATGTGTACAGCCGAGTACGGGAAGCTAGCAATTTGCAAATAGCTTCAAATAGCAAATAGCTTCCAGGACAAGGTTAGTATAAAACTTTTCTCACGAAATGCGAGGAAATATTTTTTTTTTGTAACATGGAATGTTAACATTTCAGAGCATGAGTGAGAAATAGATTATTGCACTCCAGACGTAGTCTGCGAACAAGACGAAGTGATAAAAAAGGACGGAAGATCAAGAACAGTCTGAAACATGTTTAGATCCGCGCTCTAGTGCCGTTTACATCAAGCGAGCGAGCATTTTTAGAATATTCCATGGAATCTATGCGAGCATCTATAGAACAACGAAGAAATGTTCTGTCTCTGTTTACACTAATAGAATTTGACGGAGAGGGGATAGAATGAGCATTCGCTCGTTTGATGTAAATCCGGCTTTAGTATTGTTAATCTAGTATGTTGTTTAATACATCTGTATTACGTTATTATTCGAATGCTATCTTATTTTAAAAATAATATTGCCTTGGTTCAAACCATAAACTTATTTATACTAGAGTATCATAAGTTTATGGTTCAAACTTATGACAATTTATCCCTGGATAAAATTTCATCAAAATTTGTTGTTACGAAGCGTGAAAACACAACCATAAAACGGTTTCGAATTTATAAGTTAGTTTATAACCAATAACAACAAAGAACAAGTCTTTTGTTTTAAAACTTAAGGTCACCCTAATAGAGTGAGATACACTGACCTCGTACCTACTATCTCATTAGGACCGTTTTTTAGCAGCAGTGCACCTTCCTGTTGTACGTAGTCATGGGCCGCTATTATTTCCCGGCTGCTTGCGCCCTGAAACGAGCGAGATAGAAGATGGCTTTGACGTAGTACATATAAGTTCCTTGCTAAAACCCTAAACTGTCATTTTTTTTTTCTTTATACTGAGGGATGCATCCTTAAAGAGGCTTCCTTCCTTATAGAGATCCTTATCCTACATAGAGGCCTACACGAACAGGACAAAAATACGTTTATTCAAGCGAGGGAGAGGGATACCATATCAGCGTCTATGGATGGGCCATTTACACGCGTGAAATAAGGCTGCTGCAGACGCACAAGCGCCCGAAGTGTTGTGTGCTTGTGCAGCTGTGGCAGCCTAAACGCATGGCCGGATTACAGTCTGCAATCAAGACAAGATCAAGAAAGAAGACAACTCGACTATTCTTTTTTGGGTTTGTCTGTCCAATTAATTTATTAACTCCGTGTAGTAATAACTTCGATCATTGATCGAAGATTAATAATTTCCATATAAAGCTTTTCGAAAACAAATTTGACTTTTTATCAGAATATTAACTAGGTACCTAATTAAACATTTTAAAAATCTATGTCTAATCTAATCTATGTCTATCTATCTATAAATGTATGTGTCGGACAGCTTCAATCGAAAGTGAAATGATGGTAACACTAAGGCCCGTCATAACGACACTCAAGTGGAGATCTCCATTTCAAAAAGAACGTTACATATTCATAAACAAAATACTTATAAAACTTTCAAACGCAAAGTAGTTCGCAAGTTAGCAAACATTACATTATGCTAAGTACCTACTTACGTGAGTAAAACAAACACTAGTCTCTAACACAATTATTTAACTACTAGCTTTCCGCCCACAGCTTCACCCGCGAGTACTACACGACGTTATCCCGCGGGTATGTGATATTTTTCCGTGATAAAAAGTAGCCTATACTTATCTCTCTCCACTCTCCAGGCTACAAAGTATCTGTGTCCCATAGCCAATTCCATTCAGCCGTTTTGGCGTGATTGAGTAACAAACATCCAAACATCTAAACATCCAACCGTCTAAACTTTCACATTTATAATATCACAAGTAGGAATTAGGGCGCTTGTGCACTACACTGAATTTTACCGTCCCGGAAAAAACGGATGATTGTATTTTAATAATAAATTCTTACTATTATAAATAATTTATGATTAAAATACAACCATCCGTTTTTTTCCGGACGGTAAAATTCAGTGTAGTGCACAAGCGGCCTTAAGATGTGACCTAAACTTATACCTCCTTAAATAAGGCTGATAGTGTAAGGTGCTTTATAATGAAACTAGCGGCCGCCCGCGGTTTCACCCGCGTGGTTCCCGTTCCCGTGGGAATATCGGGATAAAAAGTACATATAAACCTTCCTCTTGAATCACTCTATCTATTAAAAAAAAACGCATCAAAATCCGTTGCGTAGTTTCAAAGATTTAAGCATACAAAGGGACATAGGGACAGAGAAAGCGACTTTGTTTTATACTATGTAGTGATGAAGACTATTTTGTTCCCTGAGGGCCTAGACAAGTGGCTTTCTATTATCGATATCGCCAGTAGAAAAGAAAGAAAATGTATGGGATTGACATATAAGCGGTCACGTGACATTTCGATCGCTAATGTCAATTCCATACATTTTCTTTCTATTCTACTGGCGATATCGATAATCCACGTGTCTACAGCCGGCCTAGCATGAGCGGCTTTTATCACACGATTTGATATGGTACGGCATGCCGTCTTGCTTACCTACACCTTACATAAGCCCGAATACTCGTACGCTGCTTATCTTTGGGAGCGTCTCACAAATCGCCCTGTCACTTTAAATGTCAAACGTATGAAAGAGATGCCATGATGTTTGAGACGCTCCCAAAGATGATTTGCGTTTAGGAATTCGGGCGTTAGTGGGGTAAGCAAGACAACTTGCCGTACCATATCATATCGCGCGATAAAAGCCGCTCATGCTAGGCCGGCTGGGGCTGGTTTCATTGAGTTAAGAGTAAGGATTAGATAAAGGTAGTAGTAGGGATAGGAATAAGGTATCAGGTTCTAGGTCTAGACCAGAGGTATCCCGGTGAAGCCAGGCGTTGTCTTGGGGCTATGTAAGTATGAAAGTACTAAGTTTCGTAAGTATTAATACGAGATAATAAAGACCTCTGATATACCTGGTCTCTGAAATAACCTAAAAAAAGGTGCCTAAATTTTATTTCGCCCCCCGCGAACTGAACTACCTATATGGCCGAAGGAGACAGATAGCTAATAGTTAAAGTTTATGTATTTAATAAACAATTGTTTTGGAGGGGGCTATCCTTGGCCATAAGCAAGTGGGTTTTTACCATATGTTCTACCGCCGAGAGACGAGAAGCGTAAAGGAGAGGTCCGACACATGTTAAAATATCGTAGGGCATTAATTGTAATGTGCCGGTGGGGCGTTATAAAATGTTATAAAATATTGTTATATGTTTTATTGTAAGAAAATGTACGTTTGATATGGTAATTAGCCACTAGTTCCAATAAGGCAAAATTGTACTTTAGTAGCCTCGCGGGCGTAGGTTGCTGTAAGCTCGCATGGCCAAACTCACTGCTCAGAAAATACAAGAAATTATTTGAAAAGACTTCGTTTTACTTGGCGTTCATCCTATGCTATGGTAAACACTGTTGCATCGATAACAGTATGTATCTGTTATCCTTATTATAAATGTAAAAGTTTAGATGTTTGGATGTTTGTATTTTGTTACTCAATCACGCCAAAACGGTTAAACGGATTTGTCTGAAATTTGGGACACTGAGAGGAACATAGGCTACTTTTTATCCCGGAAATATGTCACATTCTAGCTAGTTATTGAATAAAGGTTGAAAAGGTGTTACAAATAGCGCATTATTTCCAGCATCCAAGTTGGCCTGTGGTCTTCGCACGGAGGAGGAGCCGCGAGCGTGGAGCACCAAGGCGTGCGAAGTTCGAATCCCGGAAGCGACACACGTTGCCTGCCGTTGCCGGGGGCTCGGCACGTATGCGCTTTTCACAGTCGCCCGGTCGACATTGGTTAGTATTCATTTCAGAAAAAGTAGACATGATTGAAACTGTAATTGACCCTCCCCTGTAAAGTTATCCTATTTGCGCGAAAGCGTCCTCTCCGAATTATTTTACAACTCTGCCCCTTACAGGTGTAGTTAGGTAACTTACACAGCCGCTATAAAGTACGCTTCGCACTGTATAAAGGGTAGACTACTTAGAGCCCTGCTTATGTTATGCGGTCACCTTAGTTTATGTATAAAAGTTTTCATCACTATTCACGTAGCTACGAAAACCCTGTTTCCGAGCTCTTCCTTGCTGATCATTTATCTCTCTCAATTTGCTCCTGACCTTCGAAACTGGTCAATTTTCATAGTCATGACGACGACATAATTCCGATTCATTGCTTGTGTACATGTGTACACAAGTATGTACATTCACTTGCTTAGATAGAATTCAAATTATTGTGATTTAAAAAACCTGAATATTTTAATTGTAAGTTCGAAAATCTGAATTATTAAACGATTTTCTTTAGATCCGATGCGTCTATAGTTTCGTACCTACCTAGCTATTAATTTCTGGCGAACCATATTCGAAAGCGATGATATTACTGACCAGCAACATCATCCAGTAATTTATTGCATTGTATGCCTATATTATAGGTCTAGTACATGAACCCTTTTTGAATGATATTACAATGATGATATTATTATATGAACAATGATATTATAGACTCTCTAAAAATCTAAAAATGTTTTCGCGACTGTACAATGACAAGAGTCGATTAAGACGAATCTGGAATATGTCGAGTTTCAAAAATGACCTGTTTCGAAGTTGAAGAGTCGGAAGCAAATCTCTCCCACCTTTACAAACCTTCTTTCATAATTCCAGACAGACGTAGAGAAGGACCTTCGCGGAGTGGTCAAGATAACTGTAAGCCTCAGCGGCGCTATGTGCCTGGCGGCTGCTGCACTGCAGCTTCTCAGTCTGGTGCCGGGCAGGAAGGCTCGCCTGCCGGTCTTACTGAAGGCTGCCACCGCTGGGACTCACTCTGCTGCCATGCTGGTTCTGCTTGAATGTGATACTAGACAGGTAAACAAATTAAACCGGATTAGTTACGACAGTGATTGTGTCGTACCTAATCGTAAATGCTCCCAAACAAGCAAGACTCAATATTAATGACTCGGGAACAAATTCTTGCTAATCACGCAAGCAATAGCTCTAGTGTAGATTTGAACCCGAGGTCTATAGTAATATCATATAAAACGGTCTTAGAACTAGATTATAGCAACAAAATTTCTCCTTATAAATCCTGCACACTTTCCGATGCCTTTTTAACCGATAGAAAAACACTACACAATTATCATAACTATAAGCCTTCCGGCTTAGCATGAGCGGCTTTTATCGACTATTGACGCGTGATAAAGAGCCTATGTCTTGCTTACACCTTCGTGGGGTAAGCAAGACAGCATGACGTATCATATCATATCGCGTGATATAATGATGGTCATGCTCTTAGGGCTGGCTGGTATCATAAATAAAGAATACTCGTATTATTGCTTCACAGGAAGAAGCGTGTCCAGGTGCATTAGGATGGGTGTGCGCCGCGTGCTGGTGCGCAGGATGCGCGGCGCTGTGCGCACAACCTTTACTGCTACAAGCTGAGCTAGCGGGCAGGGCGCAGCGGGGGCCTTCAGTAGGGATTTTGGCTGGTAAGAACCCCCCTCCCGGCGCTTGAATTCAAGCGTTTTTTATAAGGCTCTTTTTTCTTGGTTAGCCTGATAAATTCCTCATTTTCTCAAATGCTTAGCCAATCACTAGAGCGTAGAATAAGTTCAAAAACAAAGGTCCGATCTCAAGTGGGTGTCAAATTACAAAGGGGCAGGAAACCAAGAGGATAAAGGAGCATGTTGATGTGCTTGAGGCTGGGTGTACTTCGTGTGCTGCACTGGGTGGTCAACAGTTGCTACCGCAGGCCAAGCTAGTGAGCAGGGCACAGCAGTTGCCTATTTTTATTTTGCCATGCAAGAAATGCATGGAGTTCGGGAAGTGTTGAAAATAGAGTTTTAGTGTGTGTGCAGGTATTGTACAAATCAATGGCAGCATTATGGGAGAGATGGGAGTTTTGGTGTTTGAAGTAGGAGATCGGGGTGTGTAGGTAGGAGGGGACGGAGTGCATGTTGGCTGCTGCTTTGGCTGCTAGGTCCGCCGCGTCGTTACCTGTTGCCTATTAGCTGGACAAACACAGAAGGAAGCGTGCCGTTCGTCAACTGCTAGTGCCAGGGCTTTGCGCACAACAGTTGCTGCCGCAGGCCGCAACAGGCCGCAGGCAGCTGGTGGGCAAGGCGCAGCGAGGAGATTCCGTTGGGATATTGGCTGGTCCTGCACGCGTAGCATGACAAACCTGTTTTGTTTACCTCGAAAGTCTATAATTGACAGCCGAACAATAGATTTGTCTACGATGAAATGTCATTTTTGACGTTTCGATATTGACAAAACCTTTCTCGAGTTCATCATATACTACCCATGCTGGTCCCACCCCAGTGTATCTAGATACGTTTGCTCCTGTGAAGATTCTTTCCCAGGAACAAGTGTGTCCATCCAGGTGCATTGGGCTGGGATAGCGCAGCGTGATGAGATTTTGGCTGGTAAGAAAATGCGGGCATCAGAGCTTAGTAACCTTGGAATAAGGAAGTTAAATATGATAATTTTTCGCCGCGTTGTGCGCATAGCTGCTGCTACTACAAATCTGAAAGACTGCAGCATTGTAAATTTTCTCGTAAGTTCCTCTGTTGGGATATTTCTAGTAGGAATCTTCCCAGGAGCGAATAAAGAGACCTCTTAAAGGTGGCGGTTCTTGCCGCGAACGCGACCGGCGACCGAGACCTGAGACCGGGACAGCAGACCGTGACCAGCACTTGTCATTAGGACAGGCGGCAGGTCTCGCGTCTCTGTCCATCAATCGTCCTAATGACAAGTGCCTAATTCTTTTACATATTCTTATAACCACTGTCTTCATGCGAAAAAGTTTCAAGCTTATTTTCTCTTTCAGGTGTTTGCACACTATCATGGCTAACAGCGCGGCTTTGGGGCGGAGCGCCTCTTCAAGTGGGGGCCGCAGCCCAAGTGGTGTGTGCGGCGGGCTGCGCGCTACTGGCCGCGCTGTGCCTGGCGCTGGCCACCTGCGCTGCGGCCAGGCTTAGGACTATCACGCACAAGGTCCCCGCTGAGAGGAGGAACTACTTAAAAGATAGGTGTGTGATCTAGACTCAATCCCCCTTATTACAAAACGTGGACTAAAGTTAGACCTGGTTTAAAATTCATGCTAATTCTGTCTTTCATTTGGAAAATTAAAGTGACAGCACCAGTTTAGTACCAGTTTTAAACCAGGACTATTTTAGTCCACGTTTTTTAATAAGGGGGAATACGTTTGTTGCGAAAACCAACTTTTCCAGATTAATTATAACTCGCAATTTTCATAACATTGCCTATTATCTTTAAACGATGTTTCAACATATTTGTATTCAATGGGAGGACTGATAAAGAGAGTCAAAATTCAAATCACCCACATAACTTCTGCTTCTTATTTATGGTCCTTCGAGCCAGTTGTGAAACACAAACTACTATTTTTGACGACCGATTTGGCGCAGGGGTAGGATACCTGCCTTCTGTGCCAGAGGTCTCGGGTTTGTTCCCGAACAAGACAAATATTTGTGTGCATGAACATGTCTATTTGTCATGTTCTTGATGTTTTCTATGTAAGTATATTAAGTATGTATTTACAAACAAAAAGTATTTAAGTATTTATTTATCTGTTTTCCGTTTTCCATGACACAGTTTCTTAATGAAATTTACATGGGCTTAGATAATTAATGTGATTGTAAGAAGTTAATTTTTTTTTTTAATGGTCTTTTAATGGTCCAGCAAGATTACCTACGTACTTTACATTGTCATGTAGTGTCTCGATGAACAAATAAAAGGTGCTTACGCTATTTTCGTCTTCTTTCATACAGGTGTCGAGTGATCCGCCATACGCTGGTCCTGCTGGTGACGACGTCGGGCGCGCAGGCGGCGGGCGTCATATACGCGCAGCCGGGGGAGAGGAAGGTGGCGCAAGTGGCCGCTCTTTCTGTAGCTGCCATAGCCAATGTAAGTATTGTTAATGTTAATATGAAGATGCTATAGGTGTAGGTAGAGTGTTCCGTCACGCGCTAGTCCTGTTGGTGACGACGGGCGCGCAGGCGGCGGGCGTCATATACGCGCAGCCGGGGAGAGGAAGGTGGCGCAAGTGGCCGCTCTTTCTGTAGCTGCCATAGCCAATGTAAGTATTACGTTAATATGAAGATGTTATAGGTGTAGGTAGAGTGTTCCGTCACACGCTGGTCCTGCTGGTGACGACGTCGGGCGCACAGGCGGCGGGCGTCATATACCCGCAGCCGGGGGAGAGAAAGGTGGCGCAAGTGGCCGCTCTTTCTGTAGCTGCCATAGCCAATGTAAGTATTGTTAGTGTTAATATGAAGATGCTATAGGTGTAGGTAGTGTTCCGTCACACGCTGGTCCTGCTGACGACGTCGGGCGCGCAGGCGGCGGGGTCATATACGCGCAGCCGGGGGAGAGGAAATTGACTCTTTTTTATTACCCATAATGTCAGTTAGTAAAAATATGCAGAAATTCATCAAATGATTTTATAGAAATTCTATAACATTTGAAAAACTTAGGGCCATGTTTTGATACAATGTAACAAACATTCCATGCCTCAGTCTATTTTATCTCTTAGTATTAGCACAGATTACTAAATAGTTACTATGTAACAGATAGTTCACTCCGCTAAGTAATTTGAATAAATAGCAACTCTAACTATAACGCAATAAAGTAGAATTCAGCTTGTACGCCGCAAATTACGAACGGCCAGTCGTTGCATCTCTTTCTATCGCATATATTTCTAGCTCTTTTGCGGACCTAATTTCTATGGATTTACAGCGCCGGCCTTGCCGCCGCGTTTTCGAGCCGACACGGGGAGTGAAATAGGTCTGGTATTAGGTGCATGCATCCAATGTTCTTTTTTTCTTCGTCGTCGTCTTTTGTAGCAATTGTTGTTGCAACACACAAAGCGAATCCATATCCGCACTAAGCCAGAAATAGCCCAATGTGTACAAGCTCCAAGAGTTTCATACTAAGATACGGTCATCCGCCAAGTGACTTCTGATTCTCCCAATAAGCAAACAATATTCAGTCCACGCATTGTTTCCGCAGGGTCTGGCGATGGTGGTGTGCTACGTAGTGCGCGATGAAGAGTGCATGCGGGCCGCGCGGCGCGCCCTTTCCCTGGCACCGCGCGACTGGCAGGACTCGCCAGCTGGAGATACTTCGCTAAGTTGTAAGTAGATTAGTACAAGCGAACAAATTGAACCATGACCTACACTAACAAGCGAATTGCGCGTCAATTGGTGCGTCACATTGACTTATTTAATTTGACGTCTGTCGCGAGCGCCCAATGAATGCACAAAGCGCTCGCCGCTGCCGCGACATATTTATGACCGGGATGTTAGTGAGTGGCACTTTTAAGATTTCTATCTTAGTCAATTAAAACCTGAACATTTTTACGAAGTGTCCAAATCTCAAAAAATATCTTTTAATCTGTCACTTCTAAAGTCTAGCTAGATGACCACCCATAGGTAGGTACTCTGGTATTTATGCAACTGTAGAAGGAAACATTCGGATGTTTTAAATATGTTTTTGTTACTTTCAGTGTACATAAAGCAAGGAGGCGAAGTCGAGAGCCGAGGCGGCGTGGGCACACTGGATTCGTCTTCGTCACCAGTCTCCCCGATCGCCTCGTACTGGAGAGCGCCAGACTTAGAAAGCCCCACACGGCTACACAGGTATTATTACGAGTATTTTTTCCCTTTTAGTATAGAAACCAAACATTTCGAGTATTTTTTTCCTTTTAAATACAGGTATGCAACCAAAGACGAGGGGTTCCCGCTTTTCATATAACTCCCATAAACTAGTATTTTTAAAGGTTTAACGGCGAACATTACTTATGTCTGTGACCATACTGCAGAAACGACAAGAGAAACTTTTTTTTCATATCATCGCCGCCCGCCGCCGTCTCGCTATCACCGTACCACTGCGGCCATGTTTTAAGAAAAGATACCAACTAACAATGTATCCTATTTTTTCCAGGCGTCCGTCAATGCCCGACAGCCGGGCAGACATAGTCCGCTGCGTAGAATACAAGGACGGCACTCTGAGTCCCCAGTACGAAGCCCGCCGTGTAACCACCACCCAGGCAGTGTGCGACCTAATCCCGCGCTCAGCTGAACGAGTCCCCTTAACCCACCCCACCCTCTCCTGCCCACCCCCTCTCGCCTGCACAATAAACTTCCAGCCCTACCACCCAAACTTCCACCCCCCAAAAGACTGCTCCATCTGCGTCCAATCGAACCCCGACATCTCCAAAATACCATCCCCACCCATTAAAAGCTGCCTCAAAAAGACCTCAAAAGACTTCTCCTCTAGCACATCCTTACCAGAAGTTATAGAAGAGCCAAAACCGAAGTCTGACATCGAGCAAGTCAACAGAGAGTGGAATAAGGCGTACGACTCTCCAGACGCCGACAGAATGCTCCACAAAATATCAGACGATTTAGCTTTCCTTTTAAACAGGTCTAGGGAAAGCAAAAACGTTCTAGATCAAATAGAAGAAGCGCCTACTTAGACTCAAACCTCAGTTTTAAGTTAGACGCGTAAGCAAACGAATAACATGGAAACAGGGGTGCGAAATGCCAACGCTAGATAAATTAAATAGATAAAATTGTAAATACATTTTATAGGGAGATGTATGTGTGTGTATAAAAAATAAGTGATACTCGTAATATTATAGTAAGGTCGACTATCTTAAACTAAAGTTCTGAAAGAATGGCGTGTTTTATAAGATAGTTAGGTATGCGTTTTATCAACTGATGAAAAACTTTATTCTACCTACATATAAATGATTAAATTACCGTGTCCCCCATACATTGTCACCCATACCTACATCATTCAAAGAACAATGTATAATGTATTATTCAGAAACTTTTATAGGTAATTGAATTGTATTTATTACAGGTTGATGTAATACGGTCTATCAATACAAGACACATGAACAATTCAATTTAAGATTAGGTATTACTATTTCTTAAATATAGTATTATTTTAAGGGCTTATTACACTTATCCTAATTAGGATCCTAATTAAGCATACATTGCTTGTTTTGATTGCATCACTTGCTAAAAATGAGCTCAAAGAAAGCAATGTATGCTGAATTAAAATAAGTGTAATAAGCCTTCATCACGTGATTTTAAGAATAATTTAACGAAAGGAAGATTTCCTACCGATTTTTGTTCGTTAAATATTTATACCTATCTTCCTTAGATTTTAAGTTGTGATTTAACAAAAGAAAGAAGATAAGTAACAAAGTATAACATTTGAATTTATGATTACCTACCTATAACCTCTATAATAATAATTAATCAACCGATGTATCACAAAAAACTAGTCAAATCCATTTCTATCTTTAATAGAGCTTCAGTTAATCCAGAGAGAAATGAGAAATGATATTTTGCGCACAAGAACAAGTATGTCATGCAATTTCTCAGCTTTTAAGTAATTGATTGAAGTTTTGTTGTATAATGTGATTAAAATGCTAATAGTATTCGGGAAATAGTGAATTACATTACAAAAAAATATTGAGTTGCACACATTAAATACTGGAATGCACACCAAAACTTTGGTTAGCATTTTTTTAAGTGTTAGCATTGTTTCTTGTCTGTAAGTGATTTGTAAAGTGTTTTTCAATTTAGCCACAGCCGTCTCTATCGTCTTCTACAAGCCATGCACATAAAGTTGGCAACGTCTTTTTAAGTGAACCGATTTGACACCGTTTGCACCATTTGACAGGTAAACAGCGAGTAAACCTCGAGTAATGAATCCTATGGAGATGGCATATCTTCTATACATCTATACAAATAAATAAAATGTAACATATGTTTGTAACATTAAATAACCGCTTTTTACCACGTGCATATGACTAAATATACGATACATATACCAAAATGACATGTTTTTCAATTTTTGTCTGTCTGTCTGTTTGTTCCGGCTAATCTCTGAAACGGCTGGACCGATTTTGACGAACCGATTAATACGACAATTAGAAATAGTTTAAAATTGAATTCTAAGATATTCTTACATTGTGACTTAGTTACAGGTGACGCCAATAAAAGTGTGGTAAAAAGCACTACAACTGAACTACAATTAAAACACTATTGAGACACGATTGTGACTTAACGTTAGCAGACTTGGACCCCTGTTTTATTGTTCAGACGTCCGCGTCGAATTTATTTTTGATATTTTTATAACATAGCTTAGCGACAGACATCTAGTGACAGAAAAATATAGTGAAACTTGTATTCATAATGCTGCGGCTACATTAGCGGCCGATAATTCGTGCGAGTTGTCGCGCTAAAATTATCGTTGTCGAGCATACGCGATGTTCTTGTCTACATTAGCGGGCGAAGCTTCGTGTTGCGTTGTCGCGCTAAGTATCGCGATAAACCTGTCAAGTGCAAGCGATATTTACTTATTTTATTTCTAATTATTAGTAGCACAGCCCTCTCTATCGTCTTCTACAAGCCATGCTATAAAGCGGAACGGCAACATTGCTGTGAACCGGTTTACTTGCTGTTTTACCTGTCAAATGGAGTGTAAATATTCTTCTTATTACCTATCTTATTATTTAAAATTATAATTAAAATTACCGGCATCTATTTATATTTAAACGTGCTTGTAAAGGTTTCAAAAAGGTTAATAAATATACATTTCATAAGAATCATGTCTAAATCGAGTGGACGCTTTTCATCTACGTGATAAAAGACGCTAAATGAATCAAATCGGGTTCTGCTGTCATTTTCTTCCAACTCTTTCTCGCACATAGGTTATGATGTATGGATTTGTTTCTCACTCGCACCATTGTCCGTCTATTACCCCTAGTATAAATAAGTTTATGGTGTAGTATGCCTCACTTTTTCGTAAGTATGCCACCTCCATAGGATTTAGTACTCAGAGGAGTAAACCGGTTCACAGCTTGTTGCCGTTCCGTATCATAGCATGGCTTGTAGAAGACGATAGAGATGGCTGTGATTTAGCTGATTGAAATTCGACATGGTTTATTTTATAGGTGATCAAAGATGGATCGGTTGGTGTAGCTGATCCGGCTAATAAACCGCCAACAAATAGATCGTACGATTCACACGCGGCAGGAGCCGTACTCTGAAACGCAAATCCGAAACTTCGGTTAGCCCCGTCCCTTTCACTCGATTCGGTCACAACTGGGGAGTGAGAGGGACTGGTATAACGAATTTTCGGGTTTTCTGTGGAGCGCACTCTTGCCGCGCGCGATCATAAGGGTCGGCGCAGACAGAACGGAAAAGTCCTTGCGGAAAGGACATTTTTCATTTTCGGCTAGGACATTGTACACTATTCGTACTAATATTAAAAAATATAGTAAAGTCAAATAAAATATTAAAATTCTCATTGTCTTTCTGGTTAAATGGTACAAAAATAAACTTTGAAATAATAGTAGATTGTATTACAAGGGAGCAAAATAATATATTTACGGCGAGGGCGCTATTTTGAATCCAGAGCGTAGTGAAGGATTCTAGAGTAGAATCTCGAGCGCAGCGAGGGATTCTAAAGTAGAATCCTGAACGCAGCGAGGGATTCAATATACGCCGCCCGAGGTGAAAATAATTATGCGGCCGAGTAATACACTCTGCTTTTCATCCCCCTCTATAAGAAAAGCAGTAAAGACAACTCAAACTACCTAACTTTCTTTGTCGTTCGGATACATCACAGCGCTAGGCATCACGGGCATGAAAAAAAATTTGAGATTTGAAATTTAATAAAATTTAAATAAAAAAAATATATGTCCATCAGATTCCTTATAAGTATCTCCGGGGATGCCGTAGGGGGGTTAAAAATTTTGTTAGATTTGAGCTACGACTCACCGTTCACGAGATATTCTCAATTTTATAAAATACCGTTTTTGAAAATTTCTCGGTCCCGAAAAAAGTCCCGGCCCCATATAAAATCAGTTGAATTTTTTTTTTAAGTACTGCATACCCTTTGCTACACTCCAACCAATGCTTCTTTAATTATGTTCTAAATTCAAATCTCATCGTTTTGGACCCTGTTATGAAGCTGTTCAAAATTCAAATCTCATTTATACCCTCTTGTCATAACAGGTAAACAATGAATCGTTTTGGACCCTGTTATTTGATAAACAATCATCGCTTTTTCGAATCGATGGGATGAAAAAATTCTTTGCCATCCATGGTCACACTGGCAACCATATTTAAATCACGTTCGGAAACTTTGATGTTTCTGTACGAAAAAACGATGACATTGCCGACTGATGATAATCTGTCAATATGAACCTTTTTTTAATGTTAGTGTGACATTTTACCGCCATATTGAATCGGGGTTGCATAATTATTAAGACTAGATAATGCTTTTGTACCATCAAACGCGTTAGCTTATTGCGATATAATTAGTTTTCAGTTATTATATTTATCTTTTGCTTGCCTATGGTATAGTGTACAAAGTCCTAGCCGAGGCTCCATACAAAACTGAAAAATCTCCTTTTTGAGGTCATTCAAAAATAAACCATCTCACCATAGCCTAAAATACAAAATTGTATGAAGTCGGCGTCGCCTCGCGCGCATTACACTTCTCTGTTGATATTCATTCAATTTTGTATTTTAGGCTATGGTGAGATGGTCTATTTTTGAATGACCTCAAAAATTTCCGCGACGACTTGCGGTTTACTTTTCAACTAGCTTTTCGCCCGCGGCTTCGCTCGCGTGTACTCACGTCACGACGTTATCCCGCGGGAATGTGATATTTTCCGGGATAAAGAGTTGCCTATGTTCCTCTCCAGGCTATAAAGTATCTGTGTCCCAAATTTCAGCCAAATCCGTTGAGCCGTTTTGGCGTGATTGAGTAACAAACATACAAACATCCAAACATCTAAACTTTCTGTTATAATATTATAAGTAGGATGACCTCAAAAATTTCCGCGAGGTTTTTTCCGTTTTGTCTGCGCTGAGCCTAACGCGTCCGATCATTTGGACTGGATCCGGCTAGTTACTTTTAGGCTGCCTGTCCATAGAGGCGGAGCGAGCTGGCGGAGCGGAGAAAACGAGGTAGGCAAGTAATATATAAAATCACATGACCTGAGATTTTATGCAATCCAATTGGTAAATATTTCCTCGTTCGTTAATCCGCTCCGCCAGCTCGCTCCGCCTCTATGGACAGGCAGCCTTATGATCTTACCTATTTTATTTTAGCATTTTAATTGTCTTAAACGTCGTCAGTCTTAACTTTGGTAATTTTGAAATGATGAAATATTAACACAATAAATTATTATTTATTATTACCTACATATAGAAAAGTGATATTATTTTTATATACTTAACAATTAACAATAGTTAGTAACTATTGTCAATAGTTACCTAAGTAGTTTTTTATATTAATGTTCCCATTATTATTATCATTAATCCCAATGCACATTTAAAACCGTTTCTTTGGCACATGATTATTTAAGTCCATATAGATTAAAAAAAATACTTGTACCTACGAATATAAAGATGTTAGTCCCAGGTAGTTACAATGTTAATTATTGGGAAATCTGTCCATTAACAAAACAAATTATAATATTGTTAAACTTCTTGATTATTATCGAGCTTGTCTAATAATTAATAAGGATTATTTATTTATATCATACCTAGGTACTTAGTAAGTGAAAAAGCCTGTATCATCGAAATTTATTATTAGAACCCTATATACTTTTTAAGCCAGTGTTATCTTCACATCATTTTACAGTAGGATTATAATAAATGTGCGGGTGAGTGAGTTAGCTGTATCACCAGATCAATACAAGAGACCAGTCGGCCTAGCATGAGCGGCTTTTATCGCTCGATATGATATGGTAAGGCAAGTTGTCTTGCTTGCATGCCGTACCATATCATATCGCGTGTTAAAAGCCGCTCATGCTAGGCCGGCAGAGTGGTTGCCATCGAAATGCTAAGAAGAAGAACCCAACAGACCGGTTTAAAGGTACGCGTCGACGTGCCCGCGGCGGCCGGACGCACCGCACGCACCGCACGCAACGTATTGAGCGGATTCTGTTCATAAATACCGGGCGCTGCGTGCGGATGGCGCGGATAGTGGACTCAGCGCTATGTAAAGTCATACAACCCAGCCTGCGTCTGTTTTCCCGAATGACTACAACTCTACAATTTTTAAAGCTAGAGTGAATAGGCTACTTTTGGGTAAGCTCGCCCCATCTTAGGCTTCTTTTCAACCCTAGGGTTCAGTGTGAAGCCAAGAGCAAACCCAAAAAACATAAAAAATGTCTTTCTCTGATCATCCCTTCTGTATTCAACCCGCGTATCTGTTTTCTGCTCAGTCAGGGTGTCATGCGATATTCACATCCGAACAGATATTAATAAATCTACTACAATTTTATTTATGTACTTATATAAAAGTGTGCTTCAAAATTACGAATAATTAATCGGTCACCCTTGTAACTAAGAAAATTATTCGTTCTGCAGTATGCATCTTAATAAAATTGGAGAGCATACTTCTACTAATGCACCTTTAATTGAAATAAGTTTTTGTAATATACCTTTCCAATAAGACGCAAGGACAGTCACCGTCAAAATAAGGCAAAAATTAAATATTATTTGTTATTAAGTAAAATAATATAATTAATAATTAAGATCTATCGAATTTGAGTGTGTATGTTCTCAAAACTCCGATGAAAGATGACACATACAAATTAATGGCCTTCATTTGACGCTGACTGTACATACACTTGCGGGCAAAGAAATCGGTTAGGTTAGTTAGTTAAAAAGGGTTAACGTATTATTTTCACATAAACTTCTGTAAGTCACTTGTTTTCTTCTCTAAATTTCTTACAACTGTCATCAAAAATAAACCTTAAGTAAATATAGGGGGCTCATACAACTTCAACGTGAAAATAAATAAAACATTAATTTGATAGCTTATTCATGAATATTTTGATTTGTTTAGCAAGGTTAGTGGTTAGTCGAGTTACCTACATAACCTTTTTTATAATAGACCTACTTGAGCACTTTTGTATAAAAAACAATGTGGTAAACCGATTATTTTGTCCTCGAATGTATATTGGTATCGATTTCAGTTATTTTCCGGTCGGGCGAACACGCAATAAGAATTGTTACCAATAAGTTTGGCCGCACTCATAATCATGTGATCAGCAGGACATCGGCCGTTAGTGTTTAATGTAAATAATAAAATGTGTAAATATGTTTCATATTCTGAATAAATTATATTTTATGTTAAATCGGGTACAATATATTTTTATTTACAATAAATTTTTTACTATTGATTTCGACTTTAATTTCTGAAGTAAAACCCATATTTCAACATGTAATAAAATATTATTTATTAAAGCTCAACTAGCATAAATTAATGGAGGATAATTTACAAAAATAAAAGCGGACACTATATGCAAATCATACATAAAATTATTGTTCCTATCTAAAATGGACATTACACATTAGATCCACTAAATGTATTCATACATAAATACATACTTTTTACAATTCATTAGGTAAATGGTTGGTTAAATAATTTTACAGGAAAAACGCAAAAACTTTGTTCTATTGAGCTATATCTGAATGACTACGTACAAACATAATATAGCACCAGATAGTTTTAACTTAAAGCAAACAACAAAGGTCTACAATGACCATAGAACCTGCGCAGGCGACGATACAACTTGAGTCTTGATATCGACTTGAGTGTATATGATGATACGGTCTAAGCCATGAATGCACGTTGAAAAAAAAATATATCACCTATCCATGACACATTTAAGTGACGATATAAAATGTAGAAGAACCTTCAATCAAGGCATTTGACAAGAAGCTTTGGAGCTTAGCTACAATCTTGGTCTTTAGAAGGCGAGAGTGAATAGGAAATTTTGGTCTAGCATACTAGACCACATCCTGTTTATAAGCCAAGATAGTGTTCAAGGGCCCGCCCAGTTATAAGTAAATATTTAAATAAAAAAGAAACAGAAAATTCAACTCTACTTTTAAGTTATAAAGGCTATTTACGGTAAACAAAAACTACCACCGCCTGCGCAGAATCAACATAATCGGACAATATTGTCCTCTGCGGAAGCTATACTTATCATCTTGTTTAGCTCTTGCTTCGTTGAGATTAAAAAAATAAATAAAAATGTATTTATTTTTTCTCACAAAAAAGATTAACATATTTTAACTACAGAACACAAAAACGAAATAAGAAAGAGCATGTCACGTATTAACTATTGATTAAAGCGTAATCGAAAACTTGCCATGGCGGCAACCTGGAAATTTTCAAAGTTGTACAACGGTAAAATGTATGGATCGTTTGCTATTTTGAGCAAAGCCTCTTTTTCTAATTTATTTCTTGTGTTCTGTGTTTTTAACTTATGAGTTAAATGTTTCAGCCATTAAATGAAAAGGACAAACACACACTGGAAGTAACACGAGCATATCACAAGCAGAGTAAAGAACGAGTATTTTAACTACCTACTAAAGATCTGAAAGCTAGTTATGGACGTAACTTCTGGCCGTCTCAGTACAGGGCACGGACTCAATGCGACTGACTGCGCTGAAAATATCTGTGCATAATGTACAACACCATATTGCACAGATATTTTGAGAGCTTTGTTTGCTTAGATAATTTTGAACACTCTGACTGCTCATATAAATATGAAACAATGAGTGCCAAGATATTTTGAACACTTTGCGCGCTTACAACGATATGATGATTCGAACTGCTTAGATCAAAATGCGTTTATGTTTTTCAGATCTTTTTGACTACTCTAGACGCTTATATCAATTTGACGCTGACTGTACCGACGGCCAGACGATACATCATAACTCGCTTTCAGATCTTTAGTAGGCAGTTAAAATACTCGTTCTTTACTCTGTCACAAGGCACTGAAATATTACTTTTTACGCACACTACACACACAGACATCGACAAACGCTTATATATACCTATATAAATACGAACAATGATATTTTTCGGAACAGTTCTATACATTTTTACAAGAATAATTTACTTATAGTATTTTGCCAAAAAAAATCGTTTTGACTGTGCCACAACAATGGTCACTGGTGAACTATTTGGTAAAATGAGTAGAAGATAGTGTAAAATATTATACTTGGACAAAATAATAAAATAAGAAAAGAAACAAAACGTAAACCAATATAATTAAGACAGTTGTCTTTTTTAAACTTTATTTTGGTCACTGAAATGAATTAGCTTTTGTTTCCCAAGGACGGACAAATGTACGGCATTTGAATAAAAGGCGCCTTCAAATTAGAGGCTTGAGGAAGCGCTGCAGTGGCGCCACTGTAGCGGGCTAACTGCGCCACTGCTAGTTTTCATATAATTTCTAAAAGCGCAGTCGCGTCACGACACTGGCGATACGACTGCGCGACAGTGGCCTCTAATTCGGCGGCATCCAAAGAATTGAAAAATAGGGTTACTTATACTATAACTTCATAATTCAATAGTTCATTCATGTATCACTAAGTGATTTTTATCACTTTGTGATCAAGTCTTAAAGGTACAGGTATTCTTAATGACAAATACATGACCACATACACTTTGAATAATCACTTTACTTACACTATAAGATATTAGGGAAAATGATGTTGTGACCATTTGATGACATAGAGTATAATATTTATGATACTTATATAAATTCCTGTTCAACAAAACTACTTCTTACTTCCCAAAAGTGGCCCCTCAAACATATGATAAGAAAGAAATACCTAAATAAACACAGAAATCACTACCTATTGAAACCTTCGCATAACAATACTACTAGATGACAGGTTGGAGTGTAAAAAATGGCCGAGCGAATAAGACCGCACTTCAAAGGTGCGCTCTTTAATTGGCCGGAGCAAAGACAACACATTCCGATGGAGACTCTCGGATGGCTCTTATATGGGTTGTATTTGCGGTGAAACTCAAACGATGTCCCACCTTATATCGTGCCCCGCATACCCTGAAACCTGCACGCGGGGGGATTTAATGCGTGCCACGGATAGTGCAGTAAACGTGGCCAAATTCTGGGCCGCAACAAAACAATATAGTGAGTGTTTGCCAACGAAACGCTAAGAAGATTTCTTATCGATTCCAGTAATTTTTGACGTAAGATCGTAACATTCGTAACCTTTTATTTCCGTTTGAAAATAAACAGTCGGTGTCATATTTGAGTATTGTTTTGTTTTAGTTCGTGAGGCGTTATCTAGTTGTATTGTTGATCGAAGATTAAAACAATAAAAACAAATCTGCGCCCTGATTCACAGACCGTCGGGCATCGGATTCGAATTCTGTACTTTGTCTTTTCTATAGTGAGTGACAGAGACAGTGCTTACATTCCGCGCTGTCGGGAGTGTTTGCGACGGTTTTTGAATCAGGGGACAGATGTCTGCAACACGAACCATGGAACACAAGATAGAGGTAAGAAGTAGTATTCAACGCATTTAGTATTGAATGAAGCGCGGAATCGAAAACAAGCTGGTTGTCATGACAACATGAAGAAATTCAAAATCGTACAACGGCAAGTAAAATATATGAAGGGTTTGCTGTTTTTAGCAAAGGGATGGCCACGCGCGCCCCGCCCACTTACTACTTCTACTGCGATGCGCGATTATGAATAATTTCGTTGTGAAAAACAAAATATATGTAACTTACTTCCGCAAAAAACATAACATGCAAAATGCACCGCCACCCGCCCGAAAACCAAAACCAAAATATTTGGTGTTGGTTCTCGCACGAACTATCTCCTGAGGATGCCCCGGGTTGGGGTGAAACACGTGAAGAGTAGTCTAATCGGTAAAGGTGCAAGGTGTATTGCTGTCTTGCTAAATGCAAGTATTGTGCACAGGTATTTTCGTGGTGTGCATGTGCATTTTTTTGCGGGCCCGTCCCCAAAAAAGTATCCGAATTATTCGAATCAATGTAATAATCGAATGATTCAGTTAGTATCATTCATAATCCCGCATTGCTTGTGTTTTGTGGACCAATCGTATCACCGATATTAACAAATAATTTTTAGTCAGGACATTGAAAATTGTACCTTAGGCTCTATCTCATTGGGTTGC
The DNA here is from genome assembly GCA_949710035.1 of Crambus lathoniellus. Taxonomy (NCBI): domain Eukaryota; kingdom Metazoa; phylum Arthropoda; class Insecta; order Lepidoptera; family Crambidae; genus Crambus; species Crambus lathoniellus. Next base: position 7,382,317 of record OX453315.1, on the reverse strand, counting down.
AATTGCAGTAAATGCTGCGGGCATCGCTGCCATGGCGTTTCAATAAGAAAGAGTCCTTTATCTAATGTATTACAGGTAAGTAAATAAGTAACGGGTAAAGAGTTAAATTGTGACTGGTACCTAATAAGACATACCCCAACCGGTCCTATCGGGCCGCGCTGTCAAATGTCAGAAACGGAAAATGCAACGGAAATTTAAATTGATTGTACTTATAAGTAAATAAATAAAAAAAATCGCATCTTTAATGTAATCCCTTTGGAAATTACGGGGTTTGATGGGTAATAGTTTCTTATTAAAGTAGCATACTTATTAAACATTATTTTTACGCCAATAGAAAATATGTATGTTTAAGACATTTATAAAAAAACAACAAAGTTTGTCCGCTTAAAATATAAAGAGTAATATAATTATGATATAATAACACAATACAACATATAGATATATAATTAGTGCCTCAACAATGTTCACTTAACAGCATCACAACTATAGAGCTCGGTCTACACAATCAATACGACCTATATGTCTAATATCCATAAAAATACTAAAAGAAAACATATCAAATAACTCCAAATTAGAATATAGTTGTTTGAGGAGGTCACCAGAGTTTGATCCAAAAGTATTACAAGTAATTTATTACTTTAAATAAAATAAACGATCTTCAATAAATGACACTACCGAAATATCGTTTTCGATTATGTCATGAAAAGTAAAAGGAAATAATATTTTTCTATCTCTATATAGGTATTTTAAAGTACAACCACTTTAGCGCACAGTCGCGCGCTACAATATGTTAATAACAACATAGGACTATAGAAAAATTTAAACTTGAGTATGTAGAAAAAGTCGACCTGTCTCACAACCAGCTCCGATGGGACTCGAACCCACGACCTTTCGCTATACGGGCGACTGCTCTAGCTCTGCTGCGGATAGCGAAAGGTCGTGGGTTCGAGTTCTATCGGAGCTGGTTGTGAGACGGGTCGATTATTCCTAAATACATACTTCATTTTCAATTTTTCAATAATAAAAATTGCATTGTGAATGCAGGAAAGTAAAAATTTAAATAACATAGGACTATGTCATACTCGTGTTTCAATATTGAATGTCTTCTGTGTCACAGATAGTATTGTTTCGGAACGCTTCAATGTGACAAAGTTCTACGTTGTTCACATATTTTTGCTTGTGACTGTTCAGCGTTTTTGAAAGCATTCAGCGATCGTAAAAATTGTGTACACCAAGCTACAATACATCTTATAATATAATAATAATGTATAGTTCAGATTGCATATAAATTATTACATTTATTATTAAACACCCATTTATACATAGACAATTTCAGCTCTTAGCTTTTCCTCGACATAATATATCAACGAATGTAGACAATCTACAGTTTTATTGTGACCGGGTAAAGTACATATTCAAATAGCAAAGCATGAGTCTAATATTGTGGGACTACATCAGTGGTAGGTAAAATACTTAATTCAGCCAGCCGACATGGACAGTCCCTCCAAATGAAAAGTATATGGCCTGAGATAAATAAATTTTGACGATCCAGTAGCATAGTACTACAAAAGATACATAATACATGTATAAGTAGCCAGCTAATTAACTAGTGTTGCGATTAAAAGTTTAAACACAAGATGCATTTTTCCAATAATTCTGGGGGGCGATTCTCGCGCAATAGACATGATGTCGATTTCGAGATAGTCGGCGCCACATAACTTGGCATTTGTCAGAGGGCGCTGATCATCGTGGTTGGACGGAAAAATAATCCTTATTCCCATGTCATAATTTTAGTTCCAGATATTGTCACACGCCAAGTTATATGGCGCGTACTGTCGAAATAAAATGGCGAATGTCGATAAAACAGAATTTTCATAGTCACATTATAGAAATGTCTATGCCCAGCGCTCGCCTCGCAACGAGTGGTAAATGTCAGTCGACATGAATGTCGCGCGAAAGTTGTATTTTAAAAAACTATAGACATTTTTGTGACATTTTCAGTATCAGATAACTCTGCGCGCGACTGGGGAGTTTTTGGCGCTAGTTACATTTCATTTTTTTGTTCAAAGCTTATGGAAAAGATTAGTATTCGAATTTGACCTATGTTGAGTTAAGCTTCTATCTACCGACTAGCATCTATCTAGGTCTATCTAACACTGGTCGTTAGTTGCAGGCACGCTGCACTAAGCCGTTAATTATACACGTTCACTTAAGTCGATGCGACCGAAGTCGCGCGACATCGCCGGCACGCTGCACGAGCCCTTAGAGATATCTCTCTAGATCTGAGAATCGCCCTCCGGGCCCTCCATTGAGAATTCTTAAACTTTCTGATCCCCATAAAGAAAGTTTTCCCACCACTGGACTACATTTTTATTTCGTTTTTAATTGAATTCTGTCAGATAAAGTAACAGCCGGCAGCCATTTATCTTTGAATCATGTACTTTACTCGCTATAGTAGCATGATTGATATAGATAACTGTAATAGTTAAACATTTTATTACTGGTGTAATAAAGAACCTTATCTTATCGCTGCAGTGCGGCATATTTTCAAAAGAATAGGTTTTCTAAAGATTTATTTTGCAAACATTCAAACAAAGATGGGCTTAACGGGAATTAAATTAGGATTAGAAAAAAATACCTCAAAATAATACGCCGCACCACTGCAAATTATTTCATGAGAATATTGGTGCTAAACTAATCGATTATAATATTTACTAATATCGATTATTATGTATTTGATTGTTTATCAATTTTAGTCATCGGCAGTGAGCCATGTGAGTGTGAGATTACTAAAAGTCGTATGTTTTGACTACACCGCATTTTTCCTTATAAACTGACAATTAGCACAACTTAATGCTGATAATTACAAAACGATCATGTCTAACCAATTAACAATACTTTTCTAAATATGTACTTCAAAGTAATGACATAATCTATGTTTAGCACAGACTATAGAAAAGGTCAAAAATAGAACACCATCCTGGAAACGTGTTTCAGTTAAGTCTTTTAACTCCAAATCATTAAAAGCATATAAAAATGTTAAAACACGCGATGTGCAATGTTATATTAATGTGATTGTCACACAGAAAAAATATTATTCACGCATATTTTCAAATGTACAGTGTGATTTGTGAGAAAAAATATTCGTATAGTGCGACAAGTTTATCGGACTCGGTGATAATCTTTGGAACTAAAACATTTTTTATACGACAGTTAATTATGCCTTTCGTCGCGGCTGTCACCGAAACAGGAATGTGGGGCATTATAGCAGGTTTTTTTAATCCACAACGGGGTAGCACTTAGCCTTCATCACACCTGATGTTAAGTGGTGATAAAGCTGAGGGTGGAAGCGCACTACTCCCGGAATCCTCAATCTCTGAGAGGTTGCTATAGATAGCGAAGTTAAATATACTTGCTTGTTTTAATTTTATATAAAATTTTAAATGACAAAATGCTCTACTTTTTTATTATTTACTTCAGTCCTTACAACGTATACCATATAATTTACTTTAATTTTCAATTTTCAGTAAGCGTCACAGCCCACGGGTCACTGAAAAACGTCGCCACCGATCACTTTCCTGTAGTTTTCATACATACAGTGCCACAATCCTATCTGTTCCGGTGGTCAAAATGTGAAACGAACGTGTTTTATTTTTATGACATTTTGCTGTCAAGTTGGTGTCCAACTATAGCGCTGCTGGCAGCTGAAGGTCTTAGAAGTCATAGGTGGAGAGCCGACCGCAAAATTTCGTACCGACTTGATACCGCGATGAAATGCACAATGGTTTTCCATAAAAGTGATGCTAAGTCCGAATGTGATAGTCTGCCATGGCGGAACTTGCCGAAAGTAAAGAAAAAACCGACATTTTCGGTGCGAAAAAGGGGGCGTTTTTTACCCATCTGATACCGATATAAGAGTTACGGTATCAGTTAGAAATTTACTGGTAGATACAGAAAAGCGAAATCTGCCAGTATTTTTTTTGCCGGAAGTGCTTGGCAGACGCTCTCAAAGGTGACCATCGGGACCCATTAATATACCTATCTGATACCAGCATGAAACCAATTTCAGTCGGTGGCTGTGAACCCTTATTTCAGGAATATATAAGTCTGCCAAGTCGTTTTCTGCCGAAACACCTTGACAGACAAGATTATGTAAGCAACATCCGTAGAACCCGTATTTGGAAATTATGCTGATAACGGACATTTTTATTATTTTTTGCTTATATTTGTACATTATTATTTAAAATAAATTTATGTATCTGTAATATAATATTAGAGTCACGTCATTAGCCTCCAAAATAAGCATTTTCTACTCACTGGACGCTTTGTTGAATGCTCTTATTTTTATTGCCGGAAGTGCTTAGCAGACGCTCTCAAAGTTGACCATCGGGACCCCTTAATATACCTATCTGATACCAGCATGAAACCAATTCCAGTCAGTGGATATGAACCCTTATTTCAGGAATATATAAGTCTGCCAAGTCGTTTTCTGCCAAAACACCTTAACAGACGAGATTATGTAAGCAACATCCGTGGAACCCGTATTTGGAAATTATACTGATAAGGGACATTTTTATTACTTTTTGCTTATATTTGTATATTTGGGGGCACTGCAGTGCCCCCGCCAAGTCAAGCGTGAAGCAAACACTGGATAGGTTTAGAACGCTAAAATGCTGCATGCACAACAGGACACCAAAATTTTAAGTTTGTAGCTAATTTATTTCCGAAGTTATACGAAAGATACGATTCCAATATTTCTATATGGCATTGAAGACGTAAACAAGCTCACGGAACTTCGTGAAAAGTGTCGCAGATAAATCAGATTTCATCTATAAAATCATGAAAAAAAAATCAGCTTAGAGTAGGCTATTTGACCCTTTTTTATTTATGCTTATCCTAAACGATTAACAATTATTCTATTATAAAAAAAATATTCAATATTATTTTAAAATAGAAATACCTACAAAACTTCATTTTAAAAATTCCCTTTTGAAAAACCGGCAATACGCTGTCCGCCATGTTGGTCGATAGATCATCGGTGCTCTGACGTCACCTATATGTCGGCTGCCATATTGATGGTACTTGTATGAATAACATTAGCTACGCAGACGACATGGTGCTGCTGGGTCCGTCAGTGGGGGGGTTAAAGAAGCTGCTATCTACCTGTGAGACATACGCTGAGCGGCATGGTCTAAAATATAACTCCAAGAAAAGTGAGTTACTTGTTTTCAAAGCACCTAAACAGCGGCCGCGTGCGATGCCACCGGTATGTCTTAATGGAGTAGCGCTAAAAGAAGTTAATAAATTTAAATATCTAGGCCACATTGTTGCGGATGACATGGGGGATGATGTCGACATAGAGAGGGAACGCAGGGCGTTGGCGGTGAGATGCAATATGCTTGTCCGCAGATTCGCTCGGTGTACTGCAGACGTAAAAGTGACTTTGTTCAAAGCGTTCTGTCAGTCATTTTATACGGGTGGTCTGTGGGTGGCATATTCGCTTCGAGCTTATAACGTCCTGCGTGTACAGTATAACAACGCTTTCAGGATGCTGTTGGGACTGCCGTGGCGCTGTAGTGCATCAAAATGTTTGCTGATAATCGCATAGATGGGTTCAATGCGATTATGCGCGAAAGAGCTGCCTCCTTACTGCAGCGTCTACGTAACACAGTGGCAATGGCATTCTGAAGGTGATTGCAGTCAGACCAGACTGCCCCATTCAAAGGCACTGGGTCGAAATAGCGATGAGGTTAAAAAGTAGCTGCATTATTTAACAATAATAATATATTATTATTGTTAAATAATGCAGCTACCTATAACCTATGGGTTTAAGATAAAAAATTGTTACTAACTCCTCTAACAAGTATTATTATTATTATTATTAGATATTTGATTGTATTTATTTACTTCATTGTAATGCGAATTTTATGGGCTTTTCGCCTGAAATAAATGATTTTTTAAAAAAAAATTATTATATGTAAACAAACACTTGACAGTTACTCCACAACGTTTTCTGTTCCGGTGACCAAAACTGGAACTAACGTGTTTTGCTTATAATGTCATTTTGCTATCAAGCTGCTGTCCAACCATGGCACCGCTGTCACCGGAACAGAAAAGATTGTCGATCTGTGGATGAGAACTGTGTCAGTAGAGTCCGCGCCACATAACTTGGCATTTGTCAGAGGGCGCTGATCGTAGTGGTCGGTCGGAAAAATGAGCCTTATTACCATGTTATAATTTTAGTTCCAGATCTTGACACGTGCCAAGTTATGTGGCGAGTACATTGAAGTTTATTTGTAAACAAATTATATGGCGTCACATCATGGTCGATAGTGTTTTCATCAGTTCAAATTAAAAATAAGAATATGTATTTTTAAAATTAATTTTACCTATCCAATCTATAAATGAATGAACTGTTATTTTATGATATCGCTTAATTACGTTTTCCTAAGCCAAGTACTAAAGGAAATATTCATTCGATGTATAAAATTGAGTATGAGTCAAGTAGCCTATTAATTGCGCAACGGTTGATGCATATAAAAATGTTAAGATACTAATTTAATTAAAATTAATGTACTCATTTGTTGAAGGATCATACATATCTAATTTCTCTGCTTGTTTCAAGACTATCTGTTTTATTGTGTTGTTTAATGATGGGATCTCTGATTTTATGCTGTTTAATTTAGTTATTAATACATAGGAATATTTTGCCTTTGTATTGGGATATGTGTTCGATCTATCCGTTTCCAAATTAGCATGTGTCGGGAGTTGGCTGTTGAACTTCTCAATTGTTTTGGTATTTTTATCTTTTAGTGTAGTCAATGAAGCTAGTTGACCCCCACAGTAATTCCTCAGTCAGAAAAAACTTTACATTACGATAAAGTATCAATAAATTACCAAGTACCAAGTAGTACCAAGCGCTTTTCTTCATCCTTTGTGATGCGCACCGCCAAGGAATGGAATACCCTGCCTGCGTCTATATTTCCGAATGACTACAACCCTAAAATTTTTAAAGCTAGAGTGAATAGGCTGCTTCTGGGTAAGCTCGCTCCATCTTAGGTTTCTTCTCAACCGTAAGGTTCAGTGTGAAGCCAAGAGCAAGCCCATTATACATAAAAAAAAAAAAAAAAAAAAAAAAATTAAAAGTATAGTATAAATTTCCAAAAAATAATAATAATAGAAGATTAGGTGTTTTTTAATGAAAGTCTTATTTCATTGATATCTTTTTTAGGAAAAATGCTCCGTCTTAACTTTCTTAACCGGACATATTCATGTAACGTATAAAAACGATAATATGAAATATCCAAAAAAATATCCCAGCAGAAACACCAAATTTTAATAAAACAAAATGGGGTGACTTTGACTGAAAATGTCTCTGTCGAACTTTTTAACGGAATTATACCATTTTGCCAAGCATACTCATGTTTGAAAAAAGTTTTGGATTTTCATCAAGTATCACATACTAGTATAAATAACTCATTTGGTAAAATAAATTTGGACTGAGAAATTACTCGGTTTAATATATAAACAGATTTGTATATTTATGTATAAATGCCTAACTTCCGTGTGAGTTTTTTTTTGGATAATTATTTAAAAGTTTATGGCTCATGCTATTTTATAACTCAGCAAAGTTTCATCGACTGAGGAATTAGTGTATGGGTCTCCATACAAAGAATCTGTTCATTGCCTACACTATTTAGTGATAAAAGGAACTCTTTTATTAATATAGATTATTTACTATTTTTATTTAGATTATTTCCCCAATCACCAAGGTATTAGTTAGTTAGTTAGTTCTCTCTATTGTTGCATTGCTTTCACTGGTAGGCGTAGTGTGGTGAAGATTTTAAATTCCAATTCTAAAGACGTGTCGTTTATCCTTGCTATTGAATTTATGTCCATCATAATCATCAGCCATTTAATGTCCTCACTGCTGGGGCACTAGCCTTCCTTATGGATGAATAAGGAGAATGAGCCATGACCCACCAACCAACCGTTGCGCAATTAATTCTAAGCTTATTTTTGTTCATGATTTTATAGGTGAAATCCGATTTATCTGCGACACTTTCATGAAGTTCCGTGAGCTTGTTTATGTCTTCAATGCCATAAGAAATATTGGAATCGTACCTATCTTTCGTAGGTATAACTTCGGAAATAAATTAGCTACAAACTTAAAGTTTTGGTATCCTGTTGTGCATGCAGCATTTTAGCGTTATAAACCTATCCAGTGTTTGCTTCACGTTAGACTTGGCGGGGGCACTGCCGTGCCCCCAAATATACAAATATAAGCAAAAAGTAATAAAAATGCCCGTAATCGGTATAATTCCAAAATACTGTTTCGGCAGAAAAGCCTTGGCACACTTATAAATTCCTGAAATGAGGGTTCATACCTACCGACTGGAATTGGTTTCATGCTGGTATCAGATGGGTATATTAAGGGGTCCCCGATGGTCACCTTTGAGAGCGTCTGCCAAGCACTTCAGGCAATAAAAATAAGAGCATTCAACAAAGCGTCCAGTGAGTAGAAAATGCTTATTTCGGAGGCTAATGAAGTGACTCTAATATTATATTATAGATACATAAAATTATTTTAAATAATAATGTACAAATATAAGCAAAAAATAATAAAAATGTCCGTTATCAGTATAATTTCCAAATACGGGTTCCACGGATGTTGCTTACATAATCTCGTCTGTCAAGGTGTTTCGGCAGAAAACGACTTGGCAGACTTATATATTCCTGAAATAAGGGTACACAGCCACCGACTGAAATTGGTTTCATGCTGGTATCAGATAGGTATATTAATGGGTCCCGATGGTCACCTTTGAGAGCGTCTGCCAAGCACTTCCGGCAAAAAAAAGACTGGCAGATTTCGCTTTTCTGTATCTACCAGTAAATTTCTAACTGATACCGTAACTCTTATATCGGTATCAGATGGGTAAAAAACGCCCCCTTTTTCGCACCGAAAATGTCGGTTTTTTCTTTACTTTCGGCAAGTTCCGCCATGGCAGACTATCACATTCGGACTTAGCATAACTTTTATGAAAAACCATTGTGCATTTCATCGCGGTATCAAGTCGGTACGAAATTTTGCGGTCGGCTCTCCACCTATCAGGGCCAGTTAAATTGCAACAAAAAAAAAAGTAAAACGTACATACATAGCGCCGCTGTCACCGGAACAGAAAAGAATGTGGCACTGTAGTCGTCACTTGTTTCTTATTCTAGCTTCAAGTGGCGGCGTTTGTGACCTGTGTGCGGCGACGGTATGATTTGAACTCTTCGCAAAACGTTTATTGTTTTATAAATTGAACTATCTACATCTATAGTTAATTTTAGGATTCTAAAGTATTCTCCGGTAGTGTGCACAGGTGATTTTCATATATGCAACTGCTGTACCGATCCAGTACCGGTATTTGGTATTTGGTATTTGGTATTGACACTTTTCCGCATTGAGACTCATATTTGGTCCGTTATGCGTGTCCAGTACCGGTATTCCACCGGTGATGTGCCGTTAAAGCCTCGTATGTTATTGATAACACGTACCGTTGGTGGAACTGCGTTCTCTAAACGCAGAATACTACAACGGAACCACAGATTTACATTTCGGTGACACTGTTTGCAACTATTCTACCGGTATTTTACATGGCAGTAACGTTTTCCCGGTTTCAAACCGGTACTTGGAATTTCTAAAGGGTAACAAACATTGGACCGATGTTTTTCGAATGCGGTACCGGTTTTCCGGTATCACGCCATACCGGTACGAGTTAAAGTTTATCGTTATCTGTGCGGGTAGTGCTCACATGCTCACTGCGGTGTACTTGCGCGGAGTCGGACCGTCGCCGCGACACGTGGCGACACGGGGACTCGCCGGCTCGTCAGAGCGCAGGCGTTGCGTTCACTGGAACCGCGCGTACCTGGAATTATCACAATTACATAAATATTGAAAAACTAGGTACTATTATAAATTCTAATGTAAGTTTGGTTGATTTGTTTCTTTTGCAAAAAAAAACAGAATATGTACAACACATATCAATAAATTTCTCTGCTATGATTAATCAGGTATCCAGACTGTCAGTCTGCGTTTGGGCTTAACCCTTGAATTTTACTCGCAGTCAGTGAGTCATTAGAACTGAGTGTCAATTGAATAGACTATTTGTGGGTTGGAAACTGTTTACAAGAGTACATCCACGAAGCTTGCGAGCTCTTGTTCATTTATTGTTTACTTTGCTGAATAAGTAAAGAAGTATGCAGACAGCATGGTGGCGGCAAAGACGGCGGGATCACCTCGTGGTACGAGGTCGACTAATGCCTAGCCTATACCTAGCTAGATGTATGCAGACAGTGTTACCTGCGCTGCCTCGGCCGCTACAACTGGAACAGGTCGTCGTGCGTCCTCTCGAGCCGCTTGAGCGAAGAGTCCGGCAGAATCACCTCGTTGACAACACCTAGCTAGATGTATGCAGACAGTGTTACCTGCGCTGCCTCGACCGTTACAACTGGAACAGGTGGTCGTGCGTCCTCTCGAGCCGCTTGAGCGAGGAGTCGACGCGGCGGCAGGGGCGGCGGGATCACCTCGTTGACAACACCTAGCTAGATGTATGCAGACAGTGTTACCTGCGCTGCCTCGGCCGCTACAACTGGAACAGGTCGTTGTGCACCCTCTCGAGCCGCTTGAGCGAGAAGTCCACGCGGCGACGGGACCACCTCGTTGACAACACCTAGCTAGATGTATGCAGACAGTGTTACCTGAACTGCTTCGGCCGCTACAACTGGAACAGGTCGTCGTGCGCCCTCTCGAGCCGCTTCAGCGAGGAGTCCATGTGGCGACGGAACCACCTCGTTGACATCACCTAGCTAGATGTATGCAGTGTTACCTGCGCTGCCTCGGCCGCTACAACTGGAACAGGTCGTCGTGCGTCCTCTCGAGCCGCTTGAGCGAGGAGTCGACGCGGCGGCCCTGCGTCAGCGTGGCGGTCGGCCGCGGCAGGGGCGGCGGGATCACCTCGTTGACAACACTTAGCTAGATGTATGCAGACAGTGTTACCTGCGCTGCCTCGGCCGCTACAACTGGAACAGGTCGTCGTGCGTCCTCTCGAGCCGCTTGAGCGAGGAGTCGACGCGGCGGCCCTGCGTCAGCGTGGCGGTCGGCCGCGGCAGGGGCGGCGGGATCACCTCGTTGACAACACTTAGCTAGATGTATGCAGACAGTGTTACCTGCGCTGCCTCGGCCGCTACAACTGGAACAGGTCATCGTGCGCCCTCTCGAGCCGCTTGAGCGAGGAGTCCATGCGGCGACGGGACCACCTCGTTGACATCACCTAGCTAGATGTATGCAGTGTTACCTGCGCTGCCTCGGCCGCTACAACTGGAACAGGTCGTCGTGCGTCCTCTCGAGCCGCTTGAGCGAGGAGTCGACGCGGCGGCCCTGCGTCAGCGTGGCGGTCGGCGGCGGCAGGGGCGGCGGGATCACCTCGTTGTACGAGGTCGACGCTCCCATCGAGGCTGACTGTCGTAAGCGCGCCGTTGGCCGGTGCCTCACGAAGTCGTCTCCGAAATCTTTCACAAACCTGAAATTTACAATTGGAACCTTAGATCTCTCATATTTTTAATTTGGGATGACCACTATAAGCCTCGTTACCAGTAGGTAACATGTGCCGCTCAACAAGTTCGGCAAAGTTGCCAGCTGGCGCGTAATAGCCGCTACACATGCTCCTATCCGACCGCCGATTTGGTGCGGGCGAACTTCACTGCAGATCTGATCCGCGCCTACACACGTTCAAACAAAATCTGCCGCACCAAATCGGTCGGCGCTACACACGTTCCGATTTGGTCTGGCCGACCTCTAGCCGTTGTTGCAGTGTTGCCAGCCACTGCTAATCTCCCAATATTATTATTATTTATAAATACTGAAAACATCAATTTGCTTGCAATAAATAAATTAAAAAGTAAAATATTTTCGGTTTTTAATGTTTTATTACTATAAAAAAAAATTCATTATTTTTTAATTTTCTGTTATTTTCAAAAAAAATACTAAAACATGCTAAATATTTACTAAAAGCAGCACTTATTGATGAGGTGTTATGCCTTAATTATAAATATTTAGTATTATGACAAATTGCGAGTTTTTAAATAAAATAAACGAAAAAAAAACTAATAGATAAAAGAATCTTTGCACAAATTGCCATAATTAAACCTTTCGTTTGTTCAGTCCTACATAAAACTCATGAACGAGCATTAAATTGAATCCTCTGAAAATCCCTTAAAGTAATTCTTACTGCCTTAAATATTTCCGCTTTTACATATTTTCTCCCTAAATCTTGGGGAAAACCTCCAAAATTGTCAACACTGCCAAGTTGGTCCGGTCGGAAGCCTACACACGTTCCGATTTGGTAGGAAGTGAAGTTCGTGCGAACCAAATCCGGCCGACCGCGTCAAACATGAATAATAATAATTATGGTCGGACGACTACGCTACGCACGTCCAGATTTGGTCTGGAGCAGACCAAATCGCCGGTCGGATCGGAACGTGTGTAGATGCTATTAAATGACGCGCATACCTATACAAAAGTCCATGTACCATGGGCAACAGCGTCGCTTAACCACTTCTAAGGTGAAAAATGGAAAATGAAGTATTTAGAAAAAATCGACCCGTCTCACAACTAGCTCCGATGGAACTAGTTGTGAGACGGGTCGATTTTTTCTAAATACTTCATTTTCCATTTTTCAGTAATAAAAATTGCATTGTGAATGCAAAAAACTAAAAATTAAAATAAGTCACTTCTAAGGTTATAATGGCTTGCACGTCGCGCCCCAACAACATACGTTTAGTTCGAGCAGGGGCGATACGCGAGCACACGAATTTTGTTGCTAACTGGTTAAGCGACGCTGTTGCCCATAGTACGTCGTACATATATTATTGCGCGGCAAATGTTACTGGATCGGAGGCTTTAGTTACATTATCATTCTTTGCTACTGGCACACATGCCTCCTTTGGCAGACGGTTTCAAGATCGCAGTGGCAGATAAACTTCTGAAGACGCTGGTGTCTGTTTTCTTGTGTGTCTGAGTGCGGTCGATGTTTGTAGGTAGGTAATATTTGGGTTTGAATTTGTGAGAACGAACTAAAGCAGAGTAGAAAAGAGTTTTTTGCAATTCTAGGCATGTAAAATTGTCTGATTGGATATTGTCTAGTCTAACATAATGTGCATTCATAGGTACTCACACGCATACAAAGTCAGTTTGCAAATTAATGTTAAATTGGTTTAATGAGAAAACACATGGGTTCTAATTGAAAATCGATAACATATAGGTAATGAATGATATTAATAAAACATTGTTATGCCGTGGTTTAAGAAAGGTCATCAATGACTATTTATTGTACAAGTATTCTATTGCCATAACAAACGATAACGATAGCAGGAACCTCTTATCTCCTATGGCACTGTCAATGAGTGCAAATAATCAGACGTTAGATCAAATAAAGAAGAGTTTAAGCCATTTGAAACCTTATTCTCTTCGACGAAACACGGAAATTAGTTTGCATTTTTCGATGGAATATTTTCATGGTAATGGAGATTGTCTGAAGAGTGATACGGTTGAGTGATACAATCGTACTGTTTACAATTTACAAATGACTAATTCTGAGGTTTTTTCTTTCCATTCTCTTTGAGCGGCGAATGAATCATAATGGTTCCTTAATAACAACGACAACAAAGTTACAAAACAAAGAGAAACTTTTACCCGACTGCGACAGAACGAGGGTTATGGTTTACGAGAGTAAGTATGTTTTCTGATTTATTTTTAAAATATCAACCTAACGACCTATCTTAAATCATGACAGAATAAAAAAACTTTATTTAAAATTTACCCGATATTGACTTGAAAAAAAATTCCAGGTAATCATTTTACGGTCCAATGAGGCCGATTAAAGAATGAACGAGCATAGCCATCATGAAATAAGCAACATCATTCTGATCCCGAAACTTTTGTGAATGCGATGTCCACTAACTCGCCTGCCAAAGTGGGGCGATTATGATTAAACAAACTTTTTGGGAAAAATCTATAGTACTGTCCTGTGTATCCCACTATTTCCAAACTTACAAACTTGACATTAACAAAATTTCAGAAACAGTTGCATACATTTTTAATGAGAAAAATGTATTACAAGATTAATGATTTCTTAAATGACAATTTTTCTAATTTCTATTGACATTACCTATTTAATTTTTATTGACATTGCTTAATTTTTATTGACATTACTTAATTTAGATTGAAATTTAATTTGACAAATTTTATTACATACTTACTTTTTTTACATTTTATAATTTGAATTGTCTAAGTATAACTCGTTTTAAATTTAATAAGTGACATGTTAAACTAACAATTATTATATATGAATATCACGTAGGTTTCACTTTTATAATTGTCAAAAATTTGTACACTGAAATATCAGTAGAATATGAAGAAACTTTAATGTAAGAAACATCTATTTGTACCATATTCTGACAAATAAAGAATTTATGATTATGATTATGATTATGATTCCATGGAAATACAAAATGGTAATTTATTGTGGGACATGCTTTCTTTCCGAATTATAAGTATTCCATTATTTCCATGTCGACAAAAAAATTGCAAGGGGGCGATTTCACAATACATTTGGTGCGCTAGTTTTCTGTTTCCTGTCCTTACCCTTAGACATAGAAGTTCAACCACTAAAGTGAATTTAATACAAAATGCGTAAATGCTCATTCTTATCTCTTTATTGTGTTTTGATGTCTATACGAAGCAAGCAAAAACAAGGGACAACTTGAAAAAGAAAATATTATGACAATTTAAGTGTGATAGATAAATGATAAACCAGATACGATTTACGAGGTGATGAATTTAGAGAGTTTAACACATTAATAACCGAAAACAAGATTAGGCCACTCTGACTCAACTGTCAGGAATCGTAGGCCGTGGTTTGTTTACAAAGTTATACATTCAGTTTACTCAACCAAATATTATTCTTAGACCAGGGACGGAATAATCTCGGCGTCAAACGGACGTGACCAATTGGTTCGAATTACGACTTTATTGCAATTACTTAAAGGACTTATTCCGGAGATCTTGATATAGAATTACGTACCAGACCACAAGAGCATATCCACTGAACCAGAGGTCGTGGGTTCGGCGAACATTCCGTGTCTGGCTGGGTGACATTATCTATTTGTGTCCTATTAATATTATAAATATGTGAAAGTGTTAGATGTTCGGATGTTTAGATGTATGTTACTCAATCACGCCGCACTCAATGCAGACAGCGACAATGCAGCCGGGTCTTGTATTTTTTATATTTTTGTTTGTAACGAATAAACTCAAAAGTATGGGACCGATTTTGAACAATTCTTTCACTATTAGAAAGCTACATTCTTCCCAAGTAACATAGGCTACATTTGTTCCAGATATTCCCAAGGGAACGGGTACCTACCACGCGAGTGAAACCGCGTAGAGCCACTAGTTTTAAATAAAGTGAAAGAATACATGAGGCATTTGTAATAAAAAGCTATATGGGTACGAGGACTAACAAACACCTCCTACGCAGTAGTACCTACAAGCAATTTTAATATTAAATGACGGCCTTTGTTGATATAACGCGATATCAGACGGAGCAGGGCCACTGACCTCTATCAGGCATGGAGTTATTACTTCCACTATCATATCTACAATTTGTAAATGCTGTCAAATCGACTGTCGTAAATCGACGAGCTCCGTGGCACGCTATCTCTAGAGGTCCCGGGTTCGATCCCCGGTCGAGTAAATGTTGAAAACGAACTTTTCAATATTTCCTCAGGTCTGGGTGTATGTGGTAATACCAGTCGTTGTTTCCAATTTCCATAATACAAGTGCTTAAGCTACATACCTTGGTGTGCCTTGGTATTGGAACAATGTATGTGATGGTGTCCAATACCTACTTACTTAATTCTTTTTTTTATTTATTGTGTCGTACTAATATAAGTTTACAAACTTTTCTGGGCAAATCGAATGGCGCGATTATATTTTGGTCGAGCAGTTTTCTAATTTCTGCATTAGAACAGGCGCGCCCTTGTGATTTTTAATCGGGCGATAGTTTGATCACAGAATAATGTTTGATCGTTCTGTGATTGTGTGCCGTGTAGTGCCGGCACATAAATAGAATAGCACTACCCCCTCTCTTCCCGTGGGTGTCGTAAGAGGCGACTAAGGGAAAACTGCCATCAGGAGATGGGCAGCAGCGTCTCCAGTTACAAAAGGCCAATACTGCGATCGCCAACCCGCCTGCCAAGCGTGGCGATTATGGCACAACCCCCCCCTAACATGACAACACAACCAACATATCGGCCCCCAGTCCCCGGCGGCCCCGCTATTCCTAGCTACGGTAGCGGCTATGGTAACGGCGGGGCAGGGGGTGCTAAGAATCTCCGGGTAGGCTCCGGCTACCAACACCGACGACTCGACCTGGCAACCTACAACACGCGCACATTGAGGCTCGACGCGAAGCTCGTAGAGTTGGAAGAGGCAATAAGTAAGTTACATTGGGATATCATTGGGTTATCTGAAGTCCGAAGAGAGGGGGAGGACTCGATAACCCTGCAATCCGGTAACTTACTTTACCACCGGGAGGGCGACCAACAGTCCATTGGTGGTGTCGGGTTCATCGTCCACAAGTCCCTTGTGAACAACGTGATCACCATCGGAAGTGTGTCGAGCAGGGTAGCGTACCTGATACTCAGATTATCGAAACGATATTCGCTGAATGTTATCCAGGTCTACGCTCCGACCTCGACACACGACGATGTCGAAGTGGAGGCTATGTATGAGGAGATCTCTAAAGCCATGCATAGCTATAAAACCCACTACACGGTTGTGATGGGGGATTTCAATGCAAAGTTGGGGCAACGTTGCGGTGATGAGCTGAGAGTGGGGCAATTTGGATTTGGGCAACGGAACGATAGAGGCCAGATGCTGGCAGACTTCATGGAGAGGGAGAACCTCTATATGATGAACTCCTTCTTTAGGAAGCCCGTAAGCCGCAAATGGACCTGGATCAGTCCGGACGGTAAAGTCAAAAACGAGATCGATTTTATCATGTCGACGAAGAAGCACATATTCAATGATGTCAGTGTGATCAACGCTGTTAAGACAGGAAGCGATCACCGTATGGTAAGAGGCACATTGAATATCGATGTCAAGCTCGAAAGATCGCGACTGATAAAATCCACGCTCCGACCAATACCAGCTCAAATTCAAAACCCCGAGTGCTTTCAGCTCGAGCTTCAAAACCGCTTTGAAGCCCTTGAGAACAGCATAGACGTGGACGATCTATACAACATGGTGGTGGATACTGTCCGCACGGTAGGGTCTAAGTACTATAAAACCCGCCGTCCCAAATTGAAGAAACTCTCCAGTCAGACTCTCCTACTCATGGATCAGAGACACGAAATGAAGCTGCAGAACTCAGCGGATGCCCATCGTTATCGGCAGCTCAATAGACAGATATCTAAGTCCTTGACGCGCGACCTTCGCCAATTTAATACCGAGCGTATTAAAGAAGCCATTGAGCGGAACAAAGGCTCCAAAGTGTTCGCGAGAGATCTGTCTATCGGGCAAAGTCAATTGACGAGGCTGAAAACTGAGGAAGGTAGCATCGTTTCGTCAACACCTGAAATCCTGAGGGAGATTGAGAGTTTCTATGGACAGCTATATTCCTCGCAAACACCTGTTGAAAGCAAGGCTAAAGACCCTAGAGCCAAGCTTACCCGACACTATACCGAAGATATCCCGGACGTCAGCCTGTACGAGATTAGAATGGCTCTCAAGCAGCTCAAAAACAACAAGGCGGCGGGTGATGACGGAATCACAACAGAACTTCTGAGAGCGGGCGGGAAGCCGATACTTAAGGTCCTCCAGAAGCTCTTCAACTCTGTCATCCTCGAGGGCAAAACGCCAAAGGCATGGGGCAGAAGCGATGTGATGCTGTTTTTCAAGAAGGGTGATAAAACTCTCTTGAAGAACTATAGACCCATCTCGCTTCTGAGCCATATCTATAAGTTGTTTTCGAGAGTCATTACGAATCGTCTCGCTCGCAGATTCGACGACTTCCAACCTCCCGAACAAGCCGGGTTCCGGAAAGGCTACAGTACCATAGACCACATTCATACGCTGCGGCAAGTTATACAGAAGACCGAAGAGTATAACTTGCCACTTTGCTTGGCGTTCGTGGACTATGAGAAAGCCTTTGATTCGATCGAGACCTGGGCCGTGCTGCAGTCTCTCCAGAGGTGCCAAATAGACTACAGGTACATCGAGGTGCTGAGGTACCTATACCAAAACGCCACCATGTCGGTCCGATTACAGAACCAGAGCTCTAATCCTATCCAACTACAGCGAGGTGTGAGACAGGGAGATGTCATCTCTCCCAAACTGTTCACAGCTGCGTTGGAGGATATTTTTAAGCTGCTGGACTGGAAAGGATGCGGCATCAACATCAATGGCGAGTACCTAACACATCTACGGTTTGCCGATGATGTAGTTCTTATGGCTGAGACCTTGGAAGACCTAAACACAATGCTCGAAGATCTCGGTAATGCTTCGCAAAGAGTGGGTCTTAAGATGAACATGGACAAGACGAAAATCATGTTCAATGCCCATGTTGCACCCGCTCCAGTTAATGTTGAGAACATTACACTCGAAGTTGTTGACCACTATGTTTACCTAGGACAAACGGTCCAGTTAGGTAAGTCCAACTTTGAGAAAGAGATCTCTCGTCGAATCCAGCTCGGATGGGCAGCGTTTGGGAAGCTCCGACATATATTCGCGTCCGAAATACCTCAATGTCTCAAGACGAAAGTCTTTGACCAGTGTGTGTTGCCAGTAATGACCTATGGAAGTGAGACGTGGTCTTTTACTATGGGTCTCATAAGAAGGCTCAAAGTCACCCAGCGAGCAATGGAGAGAGCGATGCTTGGTATTTCCCTGCTGGATCGAATCAGAAATGATGAAATCCGCAGGAGAACTAAAACAACCGACGTCGCTCGAAGGATTGCATCATTGAAGTGGCAGTGGGCGGGACACATAGCGCGGAGAACCGATGGCCGTTGGGGCGGAAAGGTTCTTGAATGGCGACCGCGTGCCGGACGACGTTCCGTGGGCAGGCCCCCTACAAGGTGGACCGACGATCTGGTCAAGGTCGCGGGAAGCCGCTGGATGCGGGCAGCGCAGGACCGATCGTTGTGGAGATCCTTGGGGGAGGCCTATGCCCAGCAGTGGGCGTCGTTCGGCTGACATGATGATGATGATGATGTTCTGTGATTCAGTATGGATTTATAAGGCAGTGCGCGCGCACATATGCTGAATCACAGAACGATCAAACATTATTCTGTGATCAAACTATCGCCAGATTAAAAATCTTAAGTGCGAGCTCTGGCTCTAAGAGTCCCCGCAAACTGCAGACTTTCCAGTCGGCCGATAGTTGGCCGACTAGTTAGTTTGAAGGGAATCCGAAATTCCGAATCGTTCTAGTGAGCGCACTAAGTCTGCAGTTTGCGGGGGCTCTAAGAACCCGTTACATTTTATAGCAATGGTCATTTTTCTTCATTGATGAAACACACTACACTACGGAAAACGAGTTTGAGTGGCAAGCTGGCAACCGTCACTGTGAGGTTAGTACCCGCTCCCGTAAGAATATCGGGATAAAATATAGCTTGTCACTCGGGGATAATGTAGCTTTCTAAAAATCGGGTCATGTTTCTAGAGATTACCTACTTCTTTCATCAAATTTACAGATTTAATAAAAAATAAGTTAAGACTACATTTTCAAAACTTTAAGACTTCCTTTGGATTGGGGCTATCAAATGCAAAGGTTTCTAGATCTGGTAGTTCCAGAATTAGCGCGTTCGAACAAAGGATCTATTTTAGCCATACCTATTAGGCGTATTATCTATATACTTAGAGGAACCATAGTCAATCTGTAGTACAGATAAAAACCTTACCATCAATGCAATAGTTGTAACAATGACATTGGAATGCACTTTATTATTACAATCGGATAAAATATAAGAAAAACTAAACGCAACAATCGCTCGAAAATATCCGAATTATTTTTTATTTTTTCCTTTCTGCATTCACAATGCAATTTTTATTATTGAAAATGTAATAGTGAAAAATGGAAAATGAAGTATTTAGAAAAAATCGACCCGTCTCACAATCAGCTCCGATGGGACTCGAACCCACGACCTTTCGCTATCCGGGCGACTGCTCTAACCACTGAGCTACGGAGTCGTTACGAGAAGCGTCGAATTTATCCAATACTTCTTACGCGCTGCATAGCCAGCGTTAATTTCATCAATGTGAAGATATTTCTATATTACCCTCACACGCGAAAGAAATACCTTTCCAGATACTTGACAATCGCTAAAGATGAAATTACTACTGCAAGTTATTTAAATTTTTACTTTTTTGCATTCACAATGCAATTTTTATTACTTATATTGAAAAATTGTCCGTTGTGAGTTGTGAGACGGGTCGATTTTTTCTAAATACTTCATTTTCCATTTTAAAATAATAAAAATTGCATTGTGAATGCAAAAAAGTTAAAATGTAATAGTACTAGAAAAACTCGACCGACTCAGTAGCTCAGTGCAGTGGTTATAGCATCGCCTACACATCGTGGGTTCGAGTCTCATTGGAGCTAGTTGTGAGACGGGTCAACTTTTTACTTACTTCATTTTCAATATCAGACTTACGTTTTTCTTGTAACATTCAAGTTGTTTACTAGCTCGAGGACAGATCTAAAAACGAGATCATGAACCCTGAACGAGTTGAATGGAAATACTTATATGAAATATTTACTGCGCCGATAATAAAATAATAAAAAACGGCCAAGTGCGAGTGGGACTCGCGCACGAAGGGTTCCGTACCTTCAAAAAAATCACGTTTGTTGTATGGGAGCTCCCCTTAAATAGGTAATTTATTTTATTATGTTTTTAGTGTTTGTTGTTATAGCAGCGAGCGCAATCGTTATTGAATTGGCATTGGAATAAACAAAAGCTAAGTAATTATTTTTATTAATGAAAATCTCAAAAACCCTTTATAAACCTTTTACCCATTGACGCCTGACCGGTCGAATAGGGCCGCAGAACAATGGAAAATCTATTGTGTCTATTTCTGGGCCGTCAAAGGATTAAGCACTTATACCTACATATATGTACCTAAATCATTCGGTAGGTTGGGTGGGTATGTACTTACCGTACCTATGTACACTACTTTTCATGAAAACTATTTCATTATTACATCATCTCCGGTACAAAAAAAATAAAGGTAAAAAATACCCTACACTCAATGTTAACCAATAAACCTATTATTTACAGCTACCGATTTCTTGAGTTTCTTAGAATTTAGGCTCAGCTCCATTGAGAAAGGAAATGGTAAGTCCAATATAGGTACATAGAGCAGTTTCATTAAGACCAAATTGAGTCAATTGGCCGAACTGACTCAAGGACGGACAAGCAAAAAAATTGCTGATACATTTTAAACTGAGGAGGGAGCGGTGCCAGGCACTAACCACTCACCATATTTGTATCGACAATACAATTCACAAACATTTTGTGCCAATAAATATGATTCAACTGAAGTAGATTAATATTGTATGTATGCCTTTTTTGTTTATGTTTAGGTAAACATAGTATGTAATAAGAGATTGGCCTAATGGCCTTGGGTAATAATAAATGTATTTATTTAAAAAAAATGTAAGAGCTGGCTTACAGCTGAAGCTAGTACGGGAACCGGAAAATCCATGAGGCGAAATCATCATCATCATCCTCCCCTTATCCCAATTCTAAAGTCAAAAGTAAAAAAAATATTCACAAAGATTAAATAAAATTATTTATCCATAGTAACATTCCTATTATGATCCCTTCTCGTATTCATCCACCATATCGTAGTCCTATCACCATGGAATGCATTGTATTGCAAATGAGATGAGAAATACCTACCATTGACGTCAGTACATTATTTATAACTCAATGATATTATTTATAACAAAATTAATATCTTGCTATGGTTGTACCACGTTCACGTTATACTTTAATTACTGCAATAAATTATTCGCAGATATCAATATCCTACTCGTAGAAATCAAATTATTTTAGTCTGCTAGGCGTTCAGACTTTATCTGACAAATTATATTTACTAGGTTACGATAACAACCCATACTAAGGTAGGTACTACAACAACGAATCGTTTCCATTATTAACTTTTATTAATTACTAGCTTTCCGCCCGCGGCTTCGCCCACGTGGACTACACGACGTTATCCCGAGGGAATGTGATATTTTTCCGGGATAAAAAGTTACTCCTTATTACATCAGCTACCTGTCAGTGAAAGTCCCGTCAAAATCGGTCCAGCCGTTTCAGAGATTAGCCGGAACAAACAGACAGACAGACAAAAATTTTAAAACATGTCATTTTGGTATATGTACCGTATATATAATCATATGCATGTAGTAAAAAGCGGTTATTTCAATGTTACAAACAGACACTCTAACTTTATTTATTTGTTTCATCATCATCATCATCATCATGTCAGCCGAACGACGCCCACTGCTGGGCATAGGCCTCCCCCAAGGATCTCCACAACGATCGGTCCTGCGCTGCCCGCATCCAGCGGCTCCGCGACCTTGACCAGATCGTCGGTCCACCTTGTAGGGGGCCTGCCCACGGAACGTCGTCCGGTACGCGGTCGCCATTCGAGAACCTTTCCGCCCCAACGGCCATCGGTTCTCCGCGCTATATGTGTCCCGCCCACTGCCACTTCAATGATGCAATCCTTCGAGCGATGTCGGTCGTTTTAGTTCTCCTGCGGATCTCATCATTTCTGATTCGTTCGAGCAGGGAAATACCAAGCATCGCTCTCTCCATTGCTCCATTTGTGTAGATTAATTATATAACTTTTGGCGATGCATCTTTTAACAACGGGCGCCTTCCAGAAAATTATATCATACTTCATAATAAATAATGATAAAAAAAGACCTTTAAAATATGTCACGCCTGGCAGCGGTGCCGTTAGTACCTACAATTTGTATTATTGTAGATTCTACAGTGTAGAACAAGGCTTGCTTCTATCATTGATGTGACAGACAGAGGCAGCGGCAGTCTATCTAATCTAAATCTAAACTTACACTAGTAGCGAACGCGTAACGATAAAGAGGTAAAGTTTGAACTCGTAACTTCGATCAACAATATTATACTAGCTAGAAGAAGGGTCGCGAACTAAATCACAACTTTTTATGACTGAGAAAAAAGGTTAATAAAGTACCATCTTATGTCATAAATGATAAGAACTACTTATAAATACGCTCAAGTGGCTCAGTGGGCGCATATTTTCTCAGCCGTGTTTGTCCTTCCAACTATGTATGTAGACCTAGGTGTTATTGTTGATCGAAGGAAGACTCATAAGTTTGGCCATACGAGGTAATCCCTGGAACTACTCCACTAATTTCGAAATTCTTTCATCAATAGAAAGCTTTATTATTTTGAGAGACATAGGGCTGTATTTTATTCCACTATTCCTACGGGAACGGAAACCACGCGAGTATTACCGCTGGGAGCAGCAAGTAAGTAATATAAATACATAAACAGGTAAAGCCACACCCTTTTTGTACAATGGAAATAGTCCCATAAGGTTAAATAAGTACATGATCGAAGGTACCTACAAACAAGTAAGTAGATAACGTTTTTAACGTAAGTGTAGAACGAATGTGCGTTTAATTTATGCAACAATAGAAAGATGGCCCAAGTGGTCATGTGATGGCTTAGAAAGTAGCAGCAACCGTGACGCCATACAACTCGCCAGCCAATCACAAATCATTTTCGGAGTTAATGCTATAACGTTTTTTTTTGTGGTTTTCGTATGTCACGATCACGATCTCTTATGTTGAACCAATTGAAATTGACAGTTCTAATTCTAATATTAAACATTAGGTTTACTTCCAATCCTCCAACGACCGATGTCCAGAGAGATACTTGGGAAGTCCTATGACCAGCAGTGGGCGGCATAAAGGGCCTCACAGACTTTCAGTCCGTCAGTTGGCAAGGGCCTGTCAATTAGCTGCAACAGGCCACACACTCACAGTTCCCTTTAAGGTTTAGGACTGATGGCTAATGCGCAGGCATAGTGTGTGGCCGCTGGGTGGCGTGGTCCAATGTCGACAGTTATCGACCGGACAGAAACTAGCGACTGAAACTTACTATCAACAAATAGTGTGTGGCATGTCGTTTAGGAGCATAAGGTCAAAAGCGAAAATGACAAACGATAGCAAATTGTCAAAAGAGCAGAATGTCAAACGCGCACATTGTCAAAAGCGCAGAATGTCAAAGGCGCACAATGTCAAAAGCGCATAATGTTAAAGGCGCACAATTTCAAAGGCGCACAACGTCCAAAATCAACTTAGACGGGTTTTTGTTGGTTAATTATTAACATTATATTATTTTTTTTGAAAAATATTTAGTTTTTCCATATATTTTAGACATTATACTCAATATTTTATAAATCTACCATCAAATAACTTAAATTACTATAAGATGACAGAATGCGTTCCATTCTATGCATACAATACCTATATCAATTATGAAATACCAGGAAAATATTTAATAGGAGAGTTATAGCCTTATTATCCTTATTTTTAAATAAGGATGAAGTGTGAAAAAGTAAGCAATTATAGTGGTGGCTGATCACGTAGGAATTTATTGAAAATAAAAGGAATGTATGTCATAAGAACCTGTTTTATATTGACTATAATGTCTAAAATATATGAAAAAAATAAATATTTTTCCAAAAAATTTAATATAATAAATATAACCAGCAAAAACCCGTCTATGTTAATTTTGGCCGTTGTGCGCCTTTGACATTCGGCGCTTTTGACATAGGGCGCTTTTATCGTTTTAAATATCTGTTTCTCAGGGGAAAACATCGGCATTATATAGTTCACGTGGGCAACGCCGCAGGCGGAAAGCTAGCAAATAAAGAGGTTACAAAGGAAATATACCATTCGCAGTAAGAGTTGACTATTGATTGAATTTTAACAATTTATACAGGACCCATGCTGTTAAATTAACCTATGAACTAAAAATAATGACCAAAATAATTGCAGACATAATGGTTGATGATGATTGCTTCAATGTATCAGAAACATAATAACAGAACTGTAACAGTTGGTTTAAAGATGTGATGACACAAATAGCAAACCTGCTAAAATCATCAAATCACTTAACGCAATGATCTAATTTAGAATTAACTATATGATTATGAACTAACAAATTTGTAAACCACGAAGTTAAGTAAAGTTAGTTAGGCGGTTTACTAAAAAAAAATAGCTTAAATTGGAATACAGAATTGATCAACAAGAAAATTGGCCAAATGTCAATGGTCAGTCTCGAAAAACAAAGCAAAGAGCTTAGTTTATAAAACATTATTTTGTGTTTATAACTTTTCATTGTTACTTCGAGTAAGTATGTTTTTAGTTTCACTGATTCAGAGACTGCCACTTATAAACACACAAACTTTTATGAAATACAACTTTTTTAATGTAAGTATGATACTTGTAAATAGAATCAATTTTTAACACAGAGAACATCTAACAATCAGTGCAACACTGGATTAATGTATGTCTATTAAAGGTGGCATGAATATCACAATTTTGAGGAGCCCGTGGCGCAGTGGATAGCGCGCTCGGCATGCGATCGTTGAGGTTAAGCAACGTTCGCAATGGTCGGTCACGGGATGGGTGACCAAAAACTTTTCATCTCGAGCTCCTCCGTGCTTCGGAAGGCACGTTAAGCCGTTGGTCCCGGCTGCACTTGCAGTCGTTAATACCCACCAATCCGCACTGAGCCCGCGTGGTGGGTCATGGCTCATTCTCCTTATTCATCCATAAGGAAGGCCAGTGCCCCAGCAGTGGGGACATTAAATGGCTGATGATGATGATGATGAATATCACAATAATTTGAATTTAAAAATTATTACAGCAAAAAAATCTCTTTCATGATATAAAATGCAAGTTAAAATATTTTTGAACTATAATGTTATTTTTACTATTTTGCATTCAAGATGCAATTTTTATTATTGAAAATGACGAATTAGAAAAACTGATCTTATGTTCCCATTCCAAGCTAGTTGAGAGAAGGGTTGATTTTTTCTAAAACTTGATTTTCAATAATAATATCTAACAAAATCATAAAATCTAGATCAAAATAATTTGTGATATTGTATGACCTAAAGTTTAGGTCATAAACCTAAAGAACTTTGTGTGTTTCAGTAGTTAAGTAGGTATGCCAATGATTTTCAACTTTGAATAGATTGCTAAGACAATACAACACTCTGACAATACAACAATCAAGACATCAACATTTTTGCAGGCAAACTGCCGGTTTTCAGGCGAACGGTTTTAGAATGTTTTAAGTAGGTTGTGTCTTAAAATTCTTAAGTGTTTTTTGTCGTTTTGATTTCACTGTTTTGTAATTTGTAACTTAAGTAAGTACTTATTAGTCTTAAATTAAATCTGTGTATGTTCTAGTTTTTATTTTTTAATGTGTGATTAATTGTTTATATTCTAAGTTTTTATTTTATAATATTCTATAATATTGCATGTCGTGACCACCTATAATTAAGACAGCACTTAGCTTTAAGTTTAACTTGTGTTTTTTTTTTTGTAATGGTGTATGTTTTGTTGGTGGTTCATAAAAAAAATTATTTGAAACTTAATGACGAAGATGGCTTTACTATTCACATAATAATTCCTCTAATATTGCTTAATAGTAGATTAATTAGATTAATTACTATTGACTATATATATAAATGCATGGACCCCCCGCGAAAATGGTTAAAGAAAAAGAGGAAGGCCAATAAGAAGATGGTCAGACGAGTTCAGGAAATCAATTGGTCCAATCTGGCCGAGACTGGCCAGAAATGACGAAACATGGAAAGGACTGGAGGAGGCCTTTGTGTCCAAACAACAGAAGGACAGACTTACAAAGGAAGCTGCTGCAAATATATAAAAACACTATAATTAACTATATGTACCTAAAATGTTGGTTCTTTGAAGTAAATAAAGGTATAAGCCTTTATTTAAAAATATTAAAAATATATACATATAAAACCCTTGCGTTACTGACTGACAGACAATGCACAGCCGAAACTTTCAGAAATTCTCCATTTAAGGTGGTTAAAAAGGGGTTCCACGCAGACAAAGTTGCGAGCGGAGCACTAGGTTACTTATAATAAGAATACTTTATTTTACCAGAAACTTTGAAATACAAATAATTATTTTTATTTAAAATTCCTTATGATAATAGCACTACTGTTTGACTATGTGCCTCTTATCAGCCGGCAAGAAAACAAACTTATCTTAATAGTACAAGACCCGACCTAATGTATTTAATATCAGTATTTCTGTTTAATATTGACTATGATACATAAGTCAACACAAGGGAAAAACCAGCATCCTTTCATTATCATCTTAATCACTTTCAATAAGAAAACTCATGGTTTCTAGACAAATTATGAACTTTTTGCAGCTGTAAATATGAAACTTAGTTTAAAAGATGACTATAAAATGGTACTTACTCACTATTTTCCTTTGTCTTTTCTACATGCTTCTTGATATCAGCTAGTGACGAATCCAGCCTGTTCAAGAACTCATCAAAACTCTTCTTCTCATCTGGACTGCCTGGAGAAAAATCTCTTGTGGGCATTCCTCCGATGGAGGCTCGATGACTCGGCAAGGGAGGTTCAGTCACACGTTCCCCATTCTCATAGAAAGGAGACTCCTTGGTCACAGGAATCAATAAATACTCTCTCAAAAACAAACTGTCTGTAGCGAATAAACGATTTGCTCTCCTTATCTTCTCCATCTAAAACCAATAAGGATAGTCCCGTATTTATTATCCACGTTTAGCTTCATTAAATAAACAAAATATTATCACTTTTTTTAGGAGAATCACACACTTACAGTTACACCATATTTTAGAGCGATCCCTTGCAAAGTATCGCCTTTTGCCATCACGTGTTTAATGTATTCTTCATGCCTTTTCATATGATTGCACGTGCTACCATATTTTTTTAATGGTCGAGCTGATTCTCTTATTGAAACCCTTTCGTCGAAGAGCCGTTCCTCCTCCATTTTTGACGTAAGAAAAAGTGACAGCATTGATGACTGACAGCAAGTCTGAAGTTTTTTTTTACGCTGGAAGGAACGTAAAGGGAACGTTCGGTTACACTATTATGAATCTACAAAATCATTATTAGACAAAAACATTTAAGATCAAATTCTGATTGATAATGCTTATAATAACTGTAACCTCTAGTCTACGGCTGAGGCCATAGTAAGCAGCTGTATTTGGAAGTTCAGTATCAACTTCTTATCATTGGCGGGCGGAGCGGCGAACAAGCGAGTAGCTGTGGTCATTGATAAGACGAGTTATCAGTTTGAATAAAATTATAAACGAACGAGTGGTTGGTCTGAATAAAGGTCTGAATGGACTATCCTACAATCTACAAACAGCAGTGCTACAAACTCATACAAACAGAACCATGT
Source organism: Crambus lathoniellus (assembly GCA_949710035.1). Taxonomy (NCBI): domain Eukaryota; kingdom Metazoa; phylum Arthropoda; class Insecta; order Lepidoptera; family Crambidae; genus Crambus; species Crambus lathoniellus. The sequence continues at coordinate 7,353,713 of OX453315.1, read as the reverse complement.
TTGTGTAGGTAACGAAAGAATATTAAAATAAAAGCTTGTTTAATACAAAAAACTAGTACCTACCTACTTTTTTATGATGTTTCAGAATGGTGAAACATATAATAAAAAAAATCCACCAGGAAACTTTTTACAAGTTTTGTGACTAAACTTTTGTACAATATATTATAGAAAAACAATAATGTTTTTACCTTTTGTGTATCACGGAACATAATAGCCACTACACACGTCCCGATCCGACCGCCCCGATTTGGTGCGGACGAACCTCGCTGCAAATCTGACCGAGTCCAGTCAAAATAAATATTTTTGTATGAAGTAGGTTGCAGTTAAAGCACTTCCGGTGATAATAATACTTAAAAAACCGGAAATCAGAATAATCCCTGATATTAACTACGTACTTGTTGGTTAATTAATCAATAAAGTAAGAAAATACAATTTGGTTGTGAACAAAAAATGGAAAACTGGTGATTTTGTCCATGTTAGTCTTTTAGAATGCTTTCATTGAGGAATAAAAAAATCTCTTGTCAAGGTCGAATATTCTACATCAAATTGTTTCTAAATTTATAACAATAATGACACTTCGAGTGATCGAAAAAACGTCGTAATGTGCAGAATATTGTTCTTACATCAGGGATTACTTGCATCTTGCATATCATAAACTCAATGGTTTCCATAGATTAAATTATAATATTCACCAAAACTGCCTTTTTTGTCTAATAATGGGCGATTTTCTGAAAGCTCAGTCACTAGATGGCGCTGTCCCACCTATGCAGATAGAAGGAACGGAACGTTATAAATGTTACTTTGACGCGACTTTTTTACGTAAAACGGAACGTCAGACAGATGTTATTTATTTACCTAAATCTTTAAATTTACCTATTTCGTTTCTGTTCCTCACAGTAGTACTTATTTAATATACTATGCGATTAATATAAGAATAGGATAGAGACGCCGCCATGTTGTGACGTCAAGCTGTCAAAATGCTGTCAAACTAACTTCACTTCACTTCAGTATGGTGTGCAAAAAAAGAAATTTATCGTGACTGATCATGTCATACCTTTACGATAAATAATGATGTTCGTGCAAACCAAAACATATGTATAATTTGCAGATAAGAATTATACAAATCATTAACTTGATTTTTTCGGAAAGTATAGGACTCATGAAAGTATGCTTTTACGAAAATGATCAGGTAATTTGAATCTCAATCAAATTAAAATTTTGTGATATTTAACTGAAACCATTTTTTCATACATTGTTCTGATGCTTCAATAACACAGAATAAATTGAATTTTGATTCTATTTACTGGTTTAAGAATTTAAATAAAACAGGATTTCAAGTTATGAAAATAATTTAATAATCGACTTTACAATAAAATGGGTAAATTGGGGGTCTCGTGAAAAATTGAATTGGTCTATCATGGTAAAAGGATTGACCAGCTAGAGTCTGCACGTTGATTGAAGTTAGATTCGTCAGAATCTAGCTGTTACCAGGGTGCGCCGGGTATCGGTATCACGGGGAACGATTCAATCTAGCCACTCGGGGAGGCGCCTTTCGTGAATCCGCTAATGAGCCGTTTTCAGGGCATGGTACAAAAAAATATCACTAGATGGCATTTCATAATTTGGAATCGACTTGTCAAAAACTCCATGCTTTGTTTTTATAAAGGCAGACAAAAGTCATGGCCATTTCTTTTTTTTTTTCACAACCACACACAATCAGTATTATGATTATTATATTATTATACGCATGAAAATTTGCGTAAATGCCATCCAATTTTTCTATGTACACAATATCTATTCTAATCGCTTTAATCCACAGTCATTTCAAATTTTCGTCAATGGGGAATGCATTAACACCTTTATTTTGACACGAAACAACGGCACAGGCTCGCATTATTATTACATTATTAAAGGTAGGTACGTAGATTTTAAATAAACTTTCTTCTCTAAATAAATAATGTTATTTAATAACGGTTAGCTTACTGTGACATATACAAAGGTACTTTGTGCTGTGACAGGATTTTTTTTCTATGATGGAAGTGGAAAACCAACCAAACTCATGTGCATCCCAGAGAGAGGATAATCACTAGAGTGAGTGTCAGTCAGCAATTTTTGGTGATTAGTACGCCATCTAGCGCGTGATTACAGTACCTTTTTTTTTTCTAGAAAACGGCTCATTGTAAATCAAAACACAACACATTATGCTTGCTAATGTTATTCCACCTCTTCTATTCCACACATTTGAGAATCATTGTCCCGCTGGTTTGAGCTGCTACTGCTACAAGGACATTGAAGACTTTTCCTTCTGACATTGCAAAGTACTGTAGAAATATGTTCTAGTATTTTATCAAAGCTTTGAACAAATACTCTAATACCACATGTATCCAAACATTTGTTCAAATGTTTGTGCTATGTCTGGCGCCGGCGGCATAACGAAGGGCATGAGCAGTAAAGTTGTGTACGAAGAAAAAGGGAAGTAGGTGGATTTAAAAAATAAAAAACTTCGTTTTGAAAGTGGCAATACCCAAACCACCTTCTGCCAAAATAAAAAATAAACTATTTTCATATTGTTTTGCACTTTCTTGCGAACTGTACCTTTTCAGAGTGAAGTTTGTCAACAACCCGTCCTATTCTTATAATAATCGCATAGTATTATTAGTTTCCTTTGGGCTTTTAAAATGTAATTAAATTAAATATGTTTCATACCAAAATATACCATAGACATGTACATACTTATTCAACGCCATCTAGTGAAGCAAATGGAAGCTTTTTTTTTTTAAATGGCCTCTCAGAAAATCGCTCATTATAAACGGAAAAAACACAACTTTAGGTATTTCTCACGAACGCACACCAGTATACCTACAATACAAAATCACGATGAGCGCTCAAAAAAATGGCAATACTATTGTTTAAAAATAAATTTCCTAAAGGTGCAATTAATGTGACCCCAAACCTTATTTCGCTTAGACTACACGCCAACACACGTTCAATCCATGTCTCGTCTCATGGGGGACTACCCACTCTACCGAGTAAATTTATGGATATGAACTTCATACGTTTTTCGGAACTTGAAGTCAATTTTATAAAAAAAATAGCCGCTATCAGTTCCCTGTTTATTAACGTCGGGTATATTTATAATTTACCTCTCGACGCGGTAAATTATAAAGGGGTATCAAATTACAGGCTCATTTTTTACGTAAACAATGCACCTTAGCGCGCGTTTGGGCTCTCCCAAACATCTGTTTGTGCGCACGACGACGGAAGTTAAATTTATGAGCAGCATATGAGTCATAGCGGCGGATAAAACTTACCCGACACTTTAACGAGATGTTTTGTTTGTATAATCGACGTTCAAACTCAACTTTTGTGTAAACAAAATACAATATCGAAATAATTTTTTTTCACATAGTTATCGATGAAATAACATATAAAAAGTATATATATTTAGAATGTACATGAAAAAACCTATCGCATAAAATTATAATATATGGAAAACCAATAATATTATATTTTTCGAAAAATTTTTAAATTTTTTTTTCGTTGCAAGTTTTCAAGAATTTTTAATAATTTTTTTTGTTACGGATCATATATTATATTGTATTTTTATAGTAAATAGAATTTATTTTTCTTATAAACACCGAAAACCGCGTTCAAAACACTTAAAAATTGAAATATTTACAAAATAAAGTGCCACTTGAGCATCGGTGGGAGCCATGTGGCTCCCACCGATGCTTAAGAGGTTGCTAGCTAGCAACGTTCAACAGAACAAAGCAGCAAAAAATTAAAAGCCTGTTGTACTGTAACGGCTTTCAAACGTAATCTTAAAAAGTATTTGCTTGAAATCCAAAAAGGTTGAAACTACTAGTGTTTACTTTCGCTGTGTTAGTGTGGTTATAAAAAAATTCTAAATAAAATAAATAACCTTTTTACATTCACACCAATTATCTAAGTCCATGTTAATTTCATTAAGAAACTGTATCATGGAATACTTGCTAACGGATAAATATATACTTAAATACTTTTTGTTTGTAAATACATACTTAATATACATAGTTAACACCCAGACCAAGACAAATAGACATGTTCATGCACACAAATATTCGTCTTGTTCGGGAATCGAACCCGAGACCACTGGCGCAGAAGGTGGGTAGCCTACCCCTGAGCAAAATCGGTCGTCGTTGTCGGTTATAGTTAGGGTTGCCACTATACTGGTAAAAACAGTATTATACTGTTCTTCATTACATAATATACTTTTTACTGTTGAACAAAAAAAATTATACAAATATACTGTTTTCAGCAAACGTCACTGGTATCCCATGTCCCGGCGGTATTCCACTAGCCGGCTCGGCACCGGCCCGGCGCACCGACATGGCCGTCCACCAGTACCGGCGCCGGGGCTTCGTTTTTCCACTGCGCCAGTTGTCGATGCCGGCTTACGTCCGGTGAGTGGCACAGTACTGACACGGACTTCAGCACGACGACACGTAAAGTTCGACGCGTAGATAGGTATATTACCTGGCTGTTTTTACGAAATGGTATCGTCAAGTCTTCAACTATTTTCGAATGAGTGAAGAAACATTTTAACTTTTTGTTGGAGAATTTGCGCGCCCCGCGCACTCACACACGCACACGGCTAGAATTCATATACAACACATATGCAGTTTTGCCGGGCTGGCACCGTCTGGGAAGCTTGCTACTCCGGCGACGGCAACGGTGCCAGCGGGACTCAACGCCGTGCCGGCGGCGGCGCCGGTGCCGGTAGGTGTAAATTAAGCCATACATTTTTATACGGTTTTGCTTCCCCGGCACTGGCACGGCGCCGTCGCCGACGTCGGTGCCGGTGCCGGGCCGGTTAATGGAAAACCACCCATACAAATACAAATACAAATACAAATCATTTATTCGTAAGAATGCAGTGTTACAAAAAAAATAAACTGCCTTCAAAAAAACTGCAAACAAATTTCGCTTCCCAAAAACACGTAAAAATGAAAAATAAATTAAATCATTCAATTCAAAGAACGAAAGTCCGGGAATTTTTCTAATTAATCTTGGAACTTACTGATCTGATTGAAGTCGGTGCCAAGCCATGTAATATTATGTATTTGATAGGTTACAATTCACACCACTCCGCGCATGAGTAGGTTTTGTGTATTATTCTTTCACTAAGTATTTATTCTTGTTACTTTGGGCTTGTCACCGACTTCAATCAGATCAGTAAGTTCCAAGATTAATTAGAAAAATTCCCGGACTTTCGTCCTTTGAATTGAATGATTTAATTTATTTTTCATTTTTACGTGTTTTTGGGAAGCGAAATGGAGATCAGTCAAATTGGACCAAAAAGTAATGATAATGATAATGATAATGATAATGATAATTTATTTGCCTTAAATATGGTACAGACAATGGTGGACAATAAGATATAAGTTCTCACATTTAGTCTATTCAGACATGCAAATCAAAATAGGTTAGTTAGTTACATTTAAATAATAGTTACATATAAAGTTCTATTAATCAAGTCAATAGTAAATGACAGTTTAATTTGTGCTAATGTCAATCCAATAGTTATACATTCTATAATTAATAATCGCAATTAAATCACATAATAATCACAATAAAAATCCAATAAAAAAAAATCCAATAGTAGTAATGTCAAATAATTCATGTCAGTTTAATTTGTGCCAATGTCAATTCAATAATAATAAATTTTAACTATTCTAATTTGTCAGTTAAGTACTCTTTTATACTATAATAACATTTTTCTAAGAGAAAATGGTGCAGTTTACTCCTAAACAAGTTTAAAGGTAAGGTTTTTATGTACTTAGGCAATTTATTATAAATTTGTATTGACATCGGAAAGCCGTTTTCTCTATATAAGGTTGTTGACACTTTAGGATAAACAAGTTTATTTGGGAGTCTTCTATTATAATTATGGATCATGTCATTATTCTTAACAAAAAGGTTTTCATTGGATTTGACAAAGTTACATATTTCATACACATACATGGATGGCAACGATAACAATTTCAATTTTATGAAATAGGGTTTGCAGCTTGTCGTACAGGAAAGGTTGCAGATGGAGCGTATGCATTGTTTCTGGGCGATAAATGCTCGATCACCATCTACCGAGTTGCCCCAGACTATGACTCCATATCTAAGGTTGGAAGCCACATAACCATGGTATGCTAACAAGGCTGTTTGTACATCAGCAATATTTACGAGCCGATATAAGGCAAGTAAAAGTGTCGGCCAACGAAAATAAATTGCACATCACTATTGTAAACAGTGTAACGATCATTTTTTGTTATGACGTCAATAGTGTACGATTAGCGGCCAAGCAGTTATTCAAGTTTGAAAATGACATTTTTTCTTAATTTTCAAAATTGAATACAGCTTGGTCAAAGTGCGGCCAACAAAAACAAATTGCACATTACTATTGTAAATAGTGTAACAATCACTTTTGTTATGATGTCAACAGTGTACGATTAGTGGCTAAGCAGTTATTCAAGTTTGAAAAGGTCATTTTTTTCTCTTCATTTTCAAACTTGAATACAGCTTGGCCAAAGTGCGGCCAACAAAGATGTCATAATAAAAAATTATCGTTACACTATTTACAATAGTAATGTGCAATTTATTTTCGTTGGCCGCACTTTGGCCAAGCTGTATTCAAGTTTGAAAATGAAGAATAAATGACATTTACAAACTTGAATAACTGCTTGGCCACCAGTCGTACACTGTTCACGTCATAACAAATAATGATCGTTACACTGTTTACAATAGTTATGTGTAATTTATTTAAGTTGGCCGCACTTTGGCCAAGCTGTATACAAGTTTGAAAATGAAGAAAAAAATGTCATTTTCAAACTTGAATAACTGCTCGGCCACTAATCGTACACTGTTGACGTCATAACAAAAAATGATCGTTACACTGTTTACAATAGTAATGTGCAATTTTTTTTCGTTGGCCGCACTGTGGCCAAGCTGTATTAAAGTTTGAAAATGAAGAATAAATGACATTTTTAACTTGAATAACTGCTTGGCCACTAGTCGTACGCTGTTGACGTCATAACAAATAATGATCGTTACAGTGTTTACAATAGTAATGTGTAATTTATTTTTGTTTGCCGACCATTTTACTTTTTTGGTCCAAACATGTATGAAGCTTGACTGATCTCCTTTGTTTGCAGTTTTTTTGAAGGCGGTTTATTTTTTTTATAAAAAATTTTATTTATCCATTTTTAGTATAAGAACGCTACCAAAAGAAACCGCAAAGTGAGCAAGCGTAGCGCAATGAGCAGCTACTAAAACCCATATCTCGGACAAGAATCACCACAGAACACGGAAACATTTTCTCTCTACTATGTTCTGTGAGAATCACCATCTCTTACTCTGTTATAACTGTTATGCACACAGAACACAAAATTATTTTTTTCTTTTAATGTTCTGTTGTTTGTTATGCACCATCCACCATCAGCTAACCTAAAAAACTTGAAAGAATAAAAACTTAAGGTCTCGGTGGTACGTAACCAAACATGCTTTAACTCCTAAGGAGTTTTACCTTCCATCATCAGCTCACCTAAATAACCTGAAAGATTACAACTATATTTTTTTACGTATCAACAATAATTCAAGAATTATCCTCCAACTCCTAACCATTGAGGAGTTGTATCTTCCATCACCAGCTCATGATGATGAGCTGATGGCTATCAGATGCAAATGCTTGAAAAATTTTAGAAAATACATAAAACACCTGATTAGTTGTTTTATGTATTTTCCCGAAGATAGATTAGTCTTCGGGTTTACCTCGTTCCCCTGGATTCTACCATCAGATCCTGACTTGGTTATAATGAGACCAATACAGGAGTATACTCTTTTAAATAAAAAATAGAATGAAATTGGTAAATAGTATAGATAGTAATTTTTCATTTAATCCTACGACCAGCCCTTGCAAATGTTGCTTAACCGCAACGATCGCAAAACGCGGTGATAACCCACATCACCAGTCGAGGTCCTGGAAGTGAAACCCATATACCCATTATACTATGACATAATTAGTATATAATTAGTTTCCGCGTGTGACTTTATTGACGCTATTTTGAAGAACAAACTATTCAGCCCGAACAAAAACCTAACGTTTACTTACATGGATGACATTATACTTTCTGCTAATAATTCATGACTCCCATGACATCAGGCCCCATATCTCCGAAGATTGTTATCGGATCTCAATGAAACTTATATGGGACCAAATCGAAAGTATACCCAATCGAACAAAAAAACAACTATTAAAATCGGATCACTAACGCCAGAGTAATCGGTATACATACATCAAACAAAAAAAAAATAAAAAAAAATACGGGTTGAATTGAGTACCTCCCTCCTTTTTTTGGAAGTCGGTAAAAAAGAAATTGTGTTAGAAGGTTAGTAAGTTATTAGTCCATGATGCATTCTACCTTATCATGGCGTACAAATATTCAAATTTAATTCAATTAAACAATCATAAAAATAAAACTTTACATGCCAGAAAATGCATTATTTACTGAAATATCACTATTAGGACTGTGGTAAAATAAATAAATTTCAGAAATCGTAATAAAATAATTAAATGTCAAAAGTGCTAATAAAATAATTAAATGCCATTTTTGTCATAAAAGCAGTGTCGCATTAGCCATTTTGATAATTTATTATTAAACATTTTAATTGGGAGATCCTTAAATGAGTTAGATAGCTACCTTATTATAAACCTGGATTGCGGTGAAATACGCATTACTTTTAGCTAATTCCAGAGGACATTTAGGAAAATGCAATTTGTGCGGATTCCTAGCAACTGCCTGTCTTTTTAAGTCATCTGTTTGTCTGGGAAAATAGTAAGGGTATTTTTTTACAAACATGCACGGTTCTTTTATATACATACATGGTAAGGTCAGCATGTTAAACTGTTTAAATAACGGTCTACAACTCTCCAAATACTAGACACCAGCGATAGCCCTGACAATTTTTTTCTGAATTAGAAAAGCCCTAATCAAGTCCATCGAATTTCCCCACAGCAGTAGTCCATATAGCAGTACTGAAGATACCTAGCCGTGATAAGCAGTCATTGCTGCTTGAACTGAGACTGTTTCACGAAGTTTTCTAATAGCATATATAAATTTATCAAGTTTATCGCATACCATGTCAATGTGTTCTTTCCAATTTATATTTTCGTCAATCATTATTCCTAAAAATTTTGTACATTTTACTTGTTCTATTATATTATCTTTATATTTTACATTTAATTTTATAGATTTTCATACTCATGTCCATATCAATATTTTTTTAGCCGGTAGACCCCCCCAGGGGGGCTACCGCGTAACTTTATGGATATGAACTTCATACGTTTTTGGGAACTTTAAGTCAATTTTATAAAGAAAATAGCCGCTATCAGTTCCTTGTTTTGTGACGTCGGGTATAACGATAACTAGCTAGCAAGTTTCAACAGAACAAAGCAGCAAAAATCTATCAGAATAAGGAATTCAAATGACAGTTGAAGCCCATACCCATATCCAGATTTCTTAGCCGGTAGCCCCCCTGCAGCGAAGTTCTAGCCGCTACACACGCTCCTATCCGACGCCGATTTGGTGCGGGCAAACTTCACTGCAGATCTGATCCGCGCCTACACACGTTCAAACCAAATCTGCCGCACCAAATCGGTCGGCGCTACACACGTTCCGATTTGGTCTGGCCGACCTCTAGCCGTTGTTGCAGTGTTGCCAGCCACTGCTAATCTCTCAATATTATTATTATTTATAAATACTGAAAACATCAATTTGCTTGCAATAAATAAATAAAAAAATATATATTTTCGGTTTTCAATGTTTTATTACTATAAAAAAAACAATTTCATTATTTTTAAATTTCCTGTTTTATAAAAAAAAAATACCAAAACATGCTAAATATTTACTAAAAGCAGCACTTATTTATGCCCTTTTTATATATATTTAGTTTTACGACAAATTGCGAGTTTTTAAATAAAATATTCTAAAAAAACTAATAGATAAAAAGAATCTTTTCATAAATGGCCATATTTAAACCTTTCGTTCGTTCAGTCCTACGTAAAACTCATGAACGAGCATTCAATTGAATCCTCTGAAAACCCCTTAAAGTAATTCTATCTGCCTTAAATATTTCCGCTTTTACATATTTTCTCCCTAAATCTAAGGGAAAACCTCCAAAATTGTCAACACTGCCAAGTTGGTCCGGTCGGAAGCCTACACACGTTCCGATTTGGTAGGAAGTGAAGTTCGTGCGAACCAAATCCGGCCGACCGCGTCAAACATGAATAATAATAATTATGGTCGGACGACTACGCTACACACGTCCAGATTTGGTCTGGAGCAGACCAAATCGGCGGTCGGATCGGAACGTGTGTAGATGCTATTCGTCCGCACCAAATTGGCGCGCGGTCGGATCGGAACGTGTGTAGCGTAGCTACACTAGTGAAAATAAAATAAACGATGATGCCAAAAGTCACCGTGGAATGATTTATATGCTTTTTTCATAGATGGCGTCGTAGTAAGCTAATGTAGCCGCAGCATGATAGATGCCAGCACTTCGATTCAGTTCCCCAGGATAGTTCATTGACTCGCTCAAAGGAGATTCCTTCCATCCATTACATCGGTCCGTTCATTCTTTATGACTCAGTTGAATGGTTGAATGAATAAACATTTCTTTATTACTTTCGTTCTTCATTCAGTATCACAGTGGGTTTGGTAGTGAGGAGTTATCTCACTGCTGTTCTAAAATACCTCTCATTGCAGTTGAAAAATATTGAAATTATTTGTGACGTTAATTCGAGTGCAGTTTCAGTGTTGTGGTTTGTTATTCCGAATATATTTTGAAAAACGAGTGCTACTCTATTTCAGACTTATTGGATTTATTTGTGTACACATGTGATCGACTGATCGATATTATTAATTGCGAAATCTCTCCTTTTTTGAGGGTAAGTATGAATAAAAGTTCTTTTATTTTGCGTTGTTATGTGTTAAATTGTGTTCTATTTCGATGTCGCATTGTGGTAGTTTGTCGTTCGGCGCACAAACCCGCCCCTGGTTGGCGCACCAGCCGAATCGCGAGGGTTACATTACATTACGAGCGAACCTCGCCAGACGATTTTTATTGCAGTGGGGACGTGTTATTTCTACGTGGGTAATGTAATTAATTGTAGAGGATATTCTAATCTTGGAGCGGTTCTTCGAGTTATTTTATCGCCTGCTACTGTTAGCGGATTTTCATACACGCACCCACCCTTGGAAAATCACTTCGAAAAGTAATAAAAGTCAGACTTAATAGATTCTGACTTAAATAAGATAAGAATATTTGTTGTGGTCAATTAGCCTACAAAATAAAGCTAGAAATTGAAACTAAACAGTTTGTATACTAATTATGTACAAATGAACGAAATACTAGAAAGCTGAGTTTGTTTGGTTCGAATAAAGGCTGATTTACATTGATGCAGTAGATCGATCCAGTGTCGGCACTGGATTGGCACTGGATCAATGTAAACATGTTTCAATCCAGGGGGCCAAGTCTGTGTTTCAAATTGTAGTTCAATGGCAGTGCTTTTTACACACTAGTTACGAGAGTTATGACAGTATGATGTGATGTTAATTTAGTGTGTGGTGTGAACATCAGAAGTATTGTGAAAAAAGTACACATTTCTTGTAACTAGTGTGTAAAAAAGCACTACAATTGAAACACGATTGAGACACGATTACAACTTAACGTTGGCAGGCTTGGCCCCCAGTACAGCGTCCAGTAAAACATGTTTACATTGATCCAGTGCCGATCCAGTGCGGCAATCCACATCCAGTGACGCTGGATCGATCTACTGGATCAATGTAAATTAGCCGTAACACACGATACCCCTATCCTATCCTATCCCACAGACAGAGCACAGATAATATTTAACTACTGATTGATAACTGGTGGCCTACCACAAGCTCTTAAAGCAGTTATTTTTAAGATGAGAGAGTGAGACGCCGCTATACGGCGTGTAGAGCGGCGTCTCACTCTCTCAACTTAAAAATAACTGCTATAAGAGCTTGTGGTAGGCCACCTGATCGTGTATGTTTGTAGCTTTTTGTAGGTAGGTTCTTCTAGGTACCTATCTTGCACGTGCGCAGACGGACACACTTTTTGCTGTAGGTTTCATCATTTGGGGTTCTTGAATGGGGGTGGTGGTAGCACAGGTGGTAGGGGAAAAATTTATTCAAAAATGTTTGTTTCAACTAAGTAGATTTGAATAAAGATTATTTAATTCCGTCGTATTACTGTTGATACTGAAAAGCTCAAACAACCTGAACAACGTCAACATAATAATTACATTATCTACAACGAAGTACCTACCTAATATCATTCAACAAATAGCTACCATAGAGACCATATTAGCTTTAATTAAGCTCACCTAGCTACCTACCTGTACCATTTTTCGCAGCAAATAATATTTCTTTCGTCGTCGGGCGATGTTTCGGTTACGCTTCGCCATAGAACAACAAAAAAATTACAACTCCAAAATGAAGTCGCGATATAAACTAACGAAAGACGAAGTAATTTTAATCATCGTCGAAGTACCTTTTTAGGCTTCCCTTTTTACCTTTAACTTTTACAACTTCCCAAAAACGACTCATAGAAATTTACCACCTTATGAAAGCGCTTGCTATCCAAAAACGATTGTACTAGTAGTAGTACTAGTACTAGTAGGACATCGACGAAAGCGATGTCCTTCGGTATTGTGTTTCTTTTTCCAACATTCTTTCAAAGAGCTCGGATAAAAGCATGAGTCAGTCCCAGCATTCTTCAAGATTTATGAAGGGAATCATGAGGTCTGTCCGCCATCGTTTTGTCATTAACATGACTCATGTCTTGACCTCGGTGGAATCCCTCTTATCTCGGTCAGGTGATCGAGAAATTAACCCGTCGGCGTCGGCCGGCCGTGTCCGTAATGTAGTTATCTACTTAGGTATTTTATCTACTTACTCGTTATTAGGTGTTCATTCATTCATCGCATTCATTTGTTTTGTAATGATATGCAACAAGCCTTATGTTTCTCTAACAATTTTCACACGTAATTTATAATGATTCTTCATATTATAGGATAAGTAGGTAGTAGTAGTAGGTAGAATAAGCGAGATCCTAACATTACATTAAACTTCGTTAAAACTAACCAGGAAAAACTGTCTATTAAATTATTGGCAAAAGAACTGTAAGTTCAGTATCTAACTGCTTAAGTAAACAGTCAAATATTTGTTAAGATAAGACAGTTTAACGTAAAATAACTTCAAACATTCAGACACGTAAAATATTATTTTATCCAAAACAAGCTTTATACTTACTACTATGTTTACTTTGATGTGAAAGCGGTTTATATTTGTTCCATTTAAATATTCCGCCGCCTGTGAGGATACATGATACGAACAGGAGCTACCTATATGAAATTCCAGGTAAAGCGGGTCTCGGGTACCTAGTTCAAAGTGCATTATTTAACTATGAAGACGATCCAAAAATACCTGACTTCGTGCAACTCGAGATCGTGAGAAGACGCGAATGGACGTTTCATCAAAACAACAAAGAATAATACCATTTCCAAAGCTATAATAGTGTAAAAAAGCCAAAAGAAGGTATAGGTAACATATTATATCTAACCCGCGCGGTTCTCGTTCCTGTGCAAATGAATTCCCGAATGACTACAACTATAATTTTTAAAGCTAGAGTGAATAGTCTGCTTCTAGGTAAGCTCGCTCCATCTTAGGTGTCTTCTCAACCCTAAAGTTCAGTGTCAAGCCAAGAGCAAGCCCATAAAATGTAAAAAAATATCCGGATAACGCCCTGCACAGACGAGGGACTTGTGTCCGCCGACATAGGAACAGATTATTATAATAGTACTTACTAAACATAGGTAACCTAAAAGTGGAAACATTTGCTGCGAATGCAACGTAAACGCAGATTGTTCTGCCCATAAAGCTCCTCCTGCCACCTTGCTAGATCTTTACGAATGAATTAAACGTCTCGTATGCATTGAGTTCGTGTCGAAAATTACCACTTTTTAAGTTAGTCCGGCGGACAAAGGCCCTCGTCTTCGCAGGGCGTAAATATTATACGATCGCCTATTCCGAAACTAAAAAGTTAGAGGCACGAAAGCGGGTGGCAGGTCACCAATGCTCTGGAGCTGAACTGAGCTGGACTGACAAATAAAAACTGCGCTCAATGGTCCACTCCTCGAATGCACAAGAAGAGCCACAGTACGGGCTACGGCCCCCCTGCTACTGCTACTGTACAGTACAAGAACTATCAATCCTCATTGGCGCCGGATTGTGAAGGAAGCCTCCCCTCGGGCCGATCGCCGTAATTCTATGCAGCATTGATCACGTTTGCGTCTTGACGTTTGACTTCGTATTGCCGTAATGACATAACGACGCACACTTCACGAAAACCTATAGTCCCACAATCCTGTCTGATCCGGGACATCCGTGAAAGAGGAACCACTTGCAAAACGAAATTCGCTGTCTAAATAGACTGTCGTATGAAAACTGTTTTAGTTCCAAAGATTATCACCGGAAAAGAAATCGTTGTCGCACTGTCAAAGCCGCGCGTTATCAAAAACGGTTTTGCACGTCAACTGCACGTCCACTTGACTAATGTGTTGGCAACTTGAAGCGACGACGTATGACGCGTAGAGAGACGGCGCACGGAAGTGTCACATTCCCGGCTGATGTTTACATTAACAACATTAGGTTCAGGGCGAAATACAATAAGAGAGCTTTGTCGGGCTCGTAGAAATGAATATGTCTAATAATGAAACGTGATTTATGACTTTGTTTTAAAGTTAGGGCTCAGGCGCGAGATTATCGCGCCAGCCCGGCAGAGCTTGGTCGTATTGAGATCGAAGTGGTTGTCGTGAACTTTTGTATTTTGTTATTGTGCATTATTATATTTGTGAGTGAACTACGTTGTTTAATTGAAAGCATCTACGTATTAGTCAAGTAGAGTTATCATCGGAAGCGAGAAGCATCTCCACGCACACAATAATGGGAAATCTTAAAAGCAATAAACGAAAACGTAAGCGAGTTCGTGCAGCCTCGGTTTCTAGCGACACCAGTAGTGCCCGAACTCCGTCACCATCAAGTAGGACATCCGTATCAAGGAGGACAAAGGTATCATGTACAATGGATACTGGAACTGTGAGTACAAGTAACACTTCTTTGTGCAACATTATACCTGACTTTAACCCATTAAAGGACAACATAAATGCCTGGCTTAAAATCATTGAAAGTTACTCCCAAACTTTTAAATGGTCAGATAACATGATCCGCTATCAAGCTCTTAATAAACTAAAGGGATCCGCGAAGGTGTGGTATGATTCACTGTTGCGTACCGAAAATGAGTGGCCTTCCTGGACATGGGGTGATTGGGAAAAGAGATTAAGTTCAATTTTTCAGACTCGGCGGAATATGTTTGATCTTTTAAGAGAAATAATTGATAAGAAACCGATTGATGATCAATCACTGTACGAGTTTTTTTTTCGAACAGAAATGTAAAATAGACCGTTTATCGTTAAATTTTTCGGAGCAAGACATTATTTCAATCATTCTCGGAAATATAGGTGATAATAATATAAGCGCGTCTATTGAAGCTAGTCATTTCATTTCGTGTGACAGTCTAGCTAGCTTTCTTCATGGACGTACCTACAAATCAAAGGGTTTGAAACATTTAAGCTCTAATGTTAAAAGCGTGAATCAACTATTGCCAGTAGTACCTCAGACCAGTTCATTAGCAATGCAGACAACTTCCGTGGATTCATTGAATCGCTTTGCTACTACAAAGAGCGTACTCGACGTAGGACAATCACAAAATCGGAGACCAATTAAATGTTATATTTGTGACGGTAATCATAAAAGAAGTCAGTGCGAAAAAAATATATGTGATTACTGTGGTAAGCGAGGTCATTTAGAAGCTACTTGTTATCATAAAAAAATGCCGTTAAGACCGGTAAACAAGAAATAAAATTTGTGTCAACTTCAGACCCACGTAATAAATTTGTGAAGGAAGTATATATGGATAATTGGTGTCATAAGGCATTTGTTGATACTGGTAGTAGTTGTTCGCTAATTTCGAAATCATTGATAACTAAATGGTCTTTGCCGATCAACGTCCTCCCTTCACCAATTTTATTACAAGGTTTTCGAAAGAAAATTCTAAATACGTTACCCATAAAGTGACTATTCAACTAACAATGGATTCCGTGAGATTAACCAAAGTAGATTTTTGCGTAATCGATGATCTAGTTGATTGTGAAATACTGATTGGTAGAAATGTTACAGAGCGCCCCGATCTTATGTATTCACGAATAGGTGACTCACTTACATTCGACTATGCTGAAACTTTTACAGAGTTTTGTAATAATGTGAATGAATTTGAGTTCGATGCTGATTCACATCAAAATGAACTGATCAGTCTTTTTCGGAAATATTGCGATTGTGTTGCAACAAACATTAAAGAACTAGGTAAAGCACGTAACCATAAAATGGTTATCAATGTAACTAGTGCACAACCGGTTCAATACAGGCCTTACCGGTCCTCCCATGACGACAGAACGATTGTTCGTAAGATGGTCAATGAGTTACTACAAAATGACATTATACGTGAAAGTAATTCGCCTTACGCGAGTCCCACTTTGTTAGTAAATAAAAAAAATGGCGAAAAAAGGCTTTGCATTGACTATCGTGCGTTAAATAAAATAACGATCAAGGATAAATACCCTATACCACGTATCGAAGAATTGGTGGATAGATTACAGGGGCATAAGTGCTTCACTGGCTTGGATCTTAAAAGTGGTTATTACCAAATAATGATGGATCCACAATCGGTAGAAAAGACTGCTTTTATTACTGAAGACGGTCATTACGAGTTTTTAAGACTTCCTTTCGGTTTGGCAAATGCACCGTCCTGTTTCCAACAAATGATGAATAAGGTACTCGGAAACTTGAGATTTGGTAATGTAATTCTATATTTGGATGACGTCTATTTGGTAACAGAAACAGTTGAGGAAAATTTGAAATTACTCGAAGAGGTATTAAAAATATTTCGGGAAAATGGACTGACACTTAACTTAAAAAAATGTCATTTCTTTAAAAGTGAAATCGAATTTCTTGGCTATAAAATAAAACCAAACTGTGTGATGCCGAATGAGTCTAAATTGGCGGCCGTCGAAAATTATCCCATGCCCAAAACAGTGCACCAACTTCGACAGTTTCTCGGGCTTATAAGCTATTTTCGGAAATTTATAAAAAACTGCGCCATGATTTCTGCTCCACTAACGAAACTGTTGAAGAAGGACTCTGTTTGGACATGGAATACGATCCATGAGAAGGCAATACAAGCGTTAAAACATATACTTACATCTGACAGTGTACTCACTATTTTCGACCCAAATAAAGAACACATTTTGTACACGGACGCGAGCAGAGACGGTATTGCCGGTATCCTCACGCAGGTTACAAGTGATGGTGAGAAACCTATCCATTATTATAGCAGGCAAACGACTGAGGACGAAAAAAAAAATTCATTCATTTGAATTGGAACTACTAGCAATTGTTTGTTCGCTACAAAGATTTCGGCTGTATTTGTTAGGATCTACATTCAAAATTGTAACAGACTGTAACGCCGTCAGGTATGCGTTATCAAAGAAAGAAATAATTCCTCGGATTGGCGTTGGGTTTTATCCACTCAAGAATTGTCATTTGAAACTGTACATCGCGAAGGTACACGTATGCAACATGTGGATGCGTTGAGTCGAAACCCAGCGCCAACCGGAGAAAAATCTGAATCTGAAATTTTAATGTCCATAACTGAGGCTGATTGGTTACTCTCGGTGCAGCTACAAGACTCCGAACTACAGCGTCTTAGAGAGATTTTAGAATCAGGAGAGGCCGATAACTTTAAGGATGTTTTTAAAAACTATGAATTATTAGGTGGCAAAGTTTATAGAAGGACTGCCCACGGTCGTCGTTGGATAGTGCCAAAAAATGTATCTGGCAAGTAATTAAATACAATCACGATGATTTGGGTCACTTTGGTGTTGATAAAACAGTTGAACGAATAGGGTATCAGTACTGGTTTTCCCGTATGCGTCATGTTGTAGATGTGACGAAGTTACGCGAAAGTGTAAATGAGAATATAAAAGCCAACGGTAAATCCCAGAAGCTACAATTTGATAAATCACGAACGAAGGCGCGAACTTATGCCGAAGGAGATTTAATACTTATGAAAATTCAAAGTCAGAGTAACGAAGGAAAAAGCAGAAAATTACTACCAGTTTTCAAAGGTCCCTTTCAAGTAAAAAAGATATTGGGACACGATAGATATGAGGTGACGGATGTAAGGGGCTGCGAAAGAAGCACCACGCAATATACTGGTGTCGCAGCAGCTGAAAATATGAAGCCGTGGATCCGTATAACCGAATTAGATTTTGACTAAAAGAAGAGTTTTGGTTAGTATGTTAATTATTGATGATGTTGTTTTTCCTTTCCGTGTTGGCAAGGATCTGTTGGCAAGAAAGATAAAAATAAATTGTCGTTGTCAGTAATAATAATTTCGGGTTATTTTTATTATGACGAGCCTAGATAAAATACTTAATGTAATGCTCTTAAACTACGTAATTAAATAAAAATGAGATTAATAATAGATTGACTTTCAGCACATCCTGAATCCTGGAAAACTTAAGTGAACGAAATGTCTTTAAGTTCAAGTAGTAGAATGTGTAATGTGGTTAATAATATGTTTCTGTAGGTAAATGGGCACTGATGCTTAAGTGACTAAATGTCTTTAGGCATACTTGCATTTAAGTGAGCGAAATGTCTTTAAGTGCAAGTAGTAAGATGTGCCAAATGTCAAAGCTTTCCTGGGATTAACAAAGAGCACTTAAGTGAACGAAATGTCTTTAAGTGTAACCCAACGTATGTATTCGGTTATGAGCATCTTCTTAGAATTAACTTGGTACGCTTAAGTGAACGAAATGTCTTTAAGTGCAAGTAATTCTAAGATAAATTGGTCCACTTAAGTGAACGAAACGTCTTTAAGTGTAACCCAACGTATTTATCCGGTTATCAGCGTCTTCTTAGAATTAACTTGGTACGCTTAAGTGAACGAAATGTCTTTAAGTGCAAGTAATTCTAAGATAACTTGGTCCACTTAAGTGAACGAAATGTCTTTAAGTGTAACCCAACGTATTTATTCGGTTATGAGCATCTTCTTAGAATTAACTTGGTACGCTTAAGTGAACGAAATGTCTTTAAGTGCAAGTAATTCTAAGATAACTTGGTCCACTTAAGTGAACGAAATGTCTTTAAGTGTAACCCAACGTATTTATCTGGTTATCAGCGTCTTCTTAGAATTAACTTGGTACGCTTAAGTGAACGAAATGTCTTTAAGTGCAAGTAATTCTAAGATAACCCGGGTTACTTAAGTGTGGCAAAGTCCCTTTGAGTGCCGGGTGGTTTAAGCTGAATAACGGATAATCTAATCGTGTGAATAATAGACAAGTCCAACCAAAAGAAAACATAATAACAGAGATCATTGTTTTATGTTACAGTATTTTATCAGACTCGTGGGGTGTCTGAGGCAGACACCGCGCAGGATGGCAGTGTTGGCAACTTGAAGCGACGACGTATGACGCGTAGAGAGACGGCGCACGGAAGTGTCACATTCCCGGCTGATGTTTACATTAACAACATTAGGTTCAGGGCGAAATACAATAAGAGAGCTTTGTCGGGCTCGTAGAAATGAATATGTCTAATAATGAAACGTGATTTATGACTTTGTTTTAAAGTTAGGGCTCAGGCGCGAGATTATCGCGCCAGCCCGGCAGAGCTTGGTCGTATTGAGATCGAAGTGGTTGTCGTGAACTTTTGTATTTTGTTATTGTGCATTATTATATTTGTGAGTGAACTACGTTGTTTAATTGAAAGCATCTACGTATTAGTCAAGTAGAGTTATCAAATGCGTCATAGGATTACCGCGATCGGGGCCCTAATGCGACGATAACGACCACTAAGCCAAGAGTGTAGCGAAGTGACGTAGAAGAATTCCGGATCATGATCTATGTATGTCTATGCTTAACTTCTTCCAAATCCGTTTAGCCCTTTACGCGTGATTCAGTAAAACCAAACAAACTGAAGATGGGATAAAAACGGAACTCATATCTCAAACTGTCACCTTGATTCAAAAATACCACAACTTTAGTCATCTTACGAAAGTTACGAGACCCGAATCGGAAGTAGATCATGCACGATATTTGCGACACGATGATGCATCACACTATCGCGACGAGATCCGGCCGTTTCTCAGAATGGGACAGTCGCTGGTCGTTTGACTAACGGGGTTTCTGTTACCTACCTACGTCACTAGCTTTGTAACAGCAGGTCAATCTTTTTTTAAATATTTTTGGCTTTGGAAGGCTGTGCGAAAAGGTATTACTTACTTAACGTTTACGTATTTTTGTTATATATTACGAATTTCCCAAAATTATAATTGTTAATGTTAACGTACCTACCTACCTAGTACCTGCTACTTTAATAAGAATTTGATTTTATGAATTAAAACTACCTACTCTGCTAATTTTGCCTGTCGCGCGTCGCAGGTTTTTGCGATGCGAAGCGAATTCGCAGCTTCGTGTTTGAGCCGCCCATAAACTAAAATAACTACGACCCACGCTGACGAAAGTCGCGTGCCGACGCTTGTTATTTCTTAATAAAACTAATAAAAGAGAAATTAGATGATTAAAGACCGTTATGGCCAACGACGTCGATTTATATCTTTGATATCCACATTTAATGTTCATCTTAGCAACAACTCTCCCTTTATCTTTAGTCTATAAAGCTAGGTCGCCTGATGTTAATGCTATACTATAACCATTGTGCCGTCCTCGTCGTGATAGCAAGGGCAAATGCCTCGAGAAGGGTCACAGTCGTGTCCACTTCCAGTCCATTACTGTACCTTATGAGACCTCTGCCCATTTAAAGCCTTATTGCTCACAAGATAAGATCTAAGAATGACTTGCGATTTTATTTACGCTGTCAACCATTTTGTATTGTACGTGATTGTAAGCCTTTAACATGGGCTTTAAGACCAAGGAGTGGTTATGAAAATGAGTTGCCTTAGGGTTGTTTTACTGGGCGGTCTTATTGTTATTCTAGCTGGTTGTAAAAGGCAGTTAGTTTAAGGTGAAAGTGCCCTTTGCCTTATCTTGGATGGCTTGTAGCGCACGTTGTTTTTTAAATGGCCTTTAGTAATCTTTCACAGAATAAAAACTTGTTTATATTTACATAATAAAGCAAGCTTAATGGCCCATAGAACACTGGTACTACAAATAATAAAAATAATTTCTTCGTATCACAGAGAATACTAAAAAGTACAAGCTTCTTACTTAAAGTTGTTAAGTAAGTACTTTTTTTTATCCACGACGGGGTAGCACAGCCTCCATAAGGCTGAAGGTGGAAGCGCACTACCCTCGGAATCCTCAACCACTGAGGAACTGGCTTTCTTATCTCTTACTGCCGGAACACAATATGCTGAAAACATCTTTGTTAATGGCGCCAGACTTGGTGCTCACAGTGCACCGCACACCACTCCGGTTTGCGGTAGTGCGCTTCTTAACTATGGCTGTAGAATCTTGATGTGCATACAAAACCCGCAGTGTATAACAAACTCACGCCGCATCTCCGTCCACCGGAGCGGAAACCGCAGCAGTGGGTGGGACGCCTTTGATAAGATGGTGGTAGCTTACCAGGCGGACTTTGAACAAGCCGGTGGTAGGGCTTCAACCAAACCGAATACAATATGTACCCCCACTGGGAATCGATCTTATAAAGTAGTACAAGCGGCCTTCCCCGTCCTCGCTTAGAAAGTTCAAGTTTAAATAACCTTAGCTTCTTCAATAATTAATTTAAAAAAAAATATGTTTCTAATCTTATTGTAGTCCTAAATAAAGGTCACTCAGCGCGATCGAAGAAATTAGTTCAATTCAGTTTGAGAATTTAAATTCAGATAGACACCTTGGGCCATATAGTGGTTGTTCTTTCTATCGAGCAGAATATCAAGATACTAAGTAAATGATCAAATTAATGATGTAAGCATCCAACTGAAACTGTATCAGGCGTTAATTGGGATTCGTTAGAAAAGTGGAAAAAGTCGGAATGGTTCATATAATTGCACTATAATGTGTAATTACGATAGCATCGGTTTATTAAATTACAACCCCGTTATAAAGTCATACTGGTTCGCATTTTGTAATGTGATTCACTTCATTTGTAATTTAAAAAATGATAAGTAAGAGCTTAGCTAGTTGTCTGTCTGTTCCCATTACTTGAAGTTTCAAGTAGTTAAAAGTGGTTTTATGGAAGATAATATTTAAAATGGAGATCTCATTGCCTACAACTTCGTTCGTGTATAATATCTTTGAGATCGAGATATTACAATTGTATATTATATTATTGATAAAGTCGTCAATGTTAAGAAAGAACTTGAATAAGGATTATAATTTTTCCAGGATCCAATTTAAAGCGCCTTCTAAACACGAACATATGCCTCAATAGCTGAAATAAATAATAAAGATTGTGATTTTGGATACCATCCTTCATCCATATCCATCCTAACAAGCTGAAACTGCCAAAATAATTGTAATTTAAAACAGGTTTCTGGTATTTATGTTATTTTATTTATCAATCATTCTTTTGGTTTACAAAAGTACCTATTTAAATACTGAAATACAAATGGACATACTACGTGATACTACCTACCTTATTTGTACTATAAACTGCGTAATTTTTCTTAAATGCCAGCCAGGTGTTCTGTGCCGTGTTCTCCAAACAGGTGGTCACGCGCCCCTTTTTGTATTCCTTTTCATTCACACCTCACTTAAAATATCTCTGTCTCACTAAACTTTTTTTTTATTATAAAAAAGCGTGACTTTTTTCCAGCCTTGTTATTTTGTACCATAGTCGTTTTACGGTTATTAATCAAATGGTTTTATGATCTATGGTCAGAATAGGTCGTTGAACCGTAGATAAATGTTTGTTATTGTCGGGCAATTTACTAACCCGTCTTGGTACTAATTACTACCATTACCGGCCGTGGTCCATTTGTATTTAATTGACTTGTTAATGTATGAGAAACTAACACTCGTTTTAAGATTTGTTATATATGTTACTTGGTCTCTTTAAACTTAAAGACTTTTTGCTTTAAAAGTTTAAAACATATTACTTACCTACGCTGCCTTTAATCGTCTTTTAAGATTTAATCCTGTCTTGTCTGTCATTTATTTAATTTGTTAACGATATATCCTAGGAAAGATTGAATAGATTAACAATGAGCATAATGAATACGCAGAGGTCTATATAAAAAGCTGTGTGGCAACCACACTGGTCTCACTAATACGTATACAGGAACTTTCTAAAAACCCCTTTTTTAGGTTTTGTTATCCAGGCATCCAGCAATGCGTACTCATTACCCGAGTCCAGTCAATAATTGTTCCGCGATGTGATGATAATAATATGTAGTAGTTACCGCGATTTTAATCAACATACCTCAGGGCGACCGTTTAATGACAGCTGCGCTGCGCAAGATTCGTATTTTTTGCGCGCGGACAGACTTCAATTTGCAATTTTCGAACAAGTTCCTGATTTTAAATGTTGCCTTCTGCCTCAGACGCAAGCTTACTCAACTTGTAACTTAAGGTGTGGTAGAGTGGGAAACGCTGTTTTTAACTTGGAACTTTGCATTTTTTTTTTATTTTACTAAATTCCCGTCCGCGGTTTCGCCCGCGTGAACTACACGACGTTATCCCGCGGGAACCTGATATCTTACCGGGATAAAAAGTACCTATGTCACTCTCCAGCTCCAAAAATCGCTTGTCGATCCGTTGCTCCGTTTCGACGTGAAAGACGGACAAACAAACTAACAAACACACTTTCACATTTTATAATATTAGTATGGATAATCATGTCAAGTTGTATTTATTTTTAATTTTATAAATAGTGTTAAAATAAAACAAAGGTCGCATGACACGAACTAAAGTGTATTGCTGCATTACATAATAAATGTTGCCGCTTCACAGAACATCTGGTGCCCATCTTCATCGCCCGGTTCCGAAAACCCTTGTCCTTTCGTACATCAAAGGGAATTTAGGGAATGATACGCCGAAGTCAAGTGCGGGGCCCTCAGCGATGGTCGCAGAATAAATATTGAGAAGACACACGTGTATTTTTAGACTTTAAAACCTTAATCTGTAAAACCTTTTCGCTAAAGAGTAGACAGTCAATATTGAATACAGGCCCCACCTGCTAGATACCACATTTAGATTATTTTTTTGAGCTGTAGAACTATTACCTATTACAATGGATTTGATTTTAAATGTTCTTTTGTATAGTTACTGAGATCTCATGATTCAATTTAATTGTAGTTTTGTATTTATATAGCTAGGTAGGTTTGAGGGTCTTGTCTAACCGCCTCTGTGGTCTAGTGGTTCATACCACCGATTTCAGACCCAGAGGTCCCGGGTTCGATTCCCAGTGGGGGTACATATTGTATTCGGTTTGGTTGGTGGTAGAACTTGTTCTTAGTCCGCCTGGCTAGCTACCACCATCTTATCTAAGTCTGACGCCATAACAATGATGTTTTCAGCATTATTGTGTTCCGGCAGTTAGAGATAAGATAGCCAGTTCCTCAGTTATTGAAGATTCCGGGAGTAGTGCGCTTCCACCTTCAGCCTTAACACCACTTGGCATCAGGTGTCATGAAGGCTAAGTGCTACCCCGTTGTGAATAAATAAATAAAAAAAAGGTAATTCTTAAAAGGCAGAACACAACCTCAACAGCACACTTCGCCTTTGCAATTCTATTTCCTAACAAATCAAGCCAATAAAACCTTTGGAGAACAGTAAATTGTATATTGTTTTCTTACAATTACTTACAGTTTCGTTCCCCTCGAACCTTTAGAGGGGAGCAATGTTTTTAAGTAATCGAAATGTAATTTGGAAAATAGTAGAACTGCAAGTAAGTACCCAAATTCAACTCTAGTGATTGGATGCACTGCTTGCACATGAGATGAGATGGCTCGTAAAATCAACTCGTAAAACATGGAAAACGAATCTATACAGTGGTTTTGTTAGGGCTTAGAGCTATTCACAAATGCAAGTGGAACTCCAAATGTTGCTACACGATCGTTTTTAGGGTTCCGTACCCAAAGGGTAAAAACGGGATCCTATTACTAAGACTTCGCTGTCCGTCTGTCTGTCTGTCACCAGGCTGTATCTCATGAACCGTGACAGCTAGACAAGTGAAATTTTCACAGATGATTTATTTCTGTTGCCGCTATAACAACAAAATACTAAAAACAGAATAAAATAAATATGAAAAGGGGGCTCCCATACAACAAACGTGATTTTTTTGCCGTTTTTTGCTCGATATTAATAATGGCAACAGGTAGACCCTTGAAATATTCACAGAATATTTAGTTGTATATTCACTTTAAAACTAAATAAAATAAATATTTAACCCATACCCCTTATACACATTGACAACAAACGTGATTTTTTATTGCCGTTTTTTTTCTCGATCTTTAATATAAGTAGGTAGTGTCTATTGTTGTATAATAATATTGTACGTTATAAATAGTGTGTAATTACAAAATAATATTTGTATACTTAATGTTGTATAGATAATAGTACGGAACCCTTCGTGCGCGAGTCCGACTCGTACATGGCCGTTAATTTTTTTCATTTGTTGAGCTCAGTATTAGGTACCAATTACCGTAAAAAAATATTAATCTGTGTCGTGTGATTTTTCTTTGTCTTAAGCCATAAGCACGGCACGGCATTGAGCATGCATGCGCAAAATGCCCGTGACACTTATTCAATCTAATCCTGGCCACACACTAACCACCGACCACAACCACAATACGCCGCCACCGATCTCTTTCCGGTAGTTTTCATACATTTTATATGAACTCGCCGCACAGGGTGACGCCGCCGGGGTGGACGCCTCGACACATGCTACAAATCGCCACCAGGCGCTTTTTGTGGCCGCCACTGGCCACTAACGCTGACACAAAATACTGCAAGCAAATGGGTTAGAAAAAGTATCGACCGTATTTGTCTACAACCGGCCACAAGTGTATGTCGCGCGCTTCAGCTACCTTTGTAGCTGCTTCTAGAAAGTCAGTGTCAGATAACTCTGCGCGCGACTGAAGCACAGCAGTGTTACAATCTCTATACTCTGTGACTGGAGCGGTTTCGTCGCTAGCTACAGTATGTTTTTAGCTTCGATTTTAGTCTAAGGTTCTGCATAGCTTCAAGTGGCGGCGTTTGTGGCTGTCGCGTGTGGCTCGTGTGCAGCGACGCTATACTCTCTTTCCCCCTTATTACAAAACGTGGACTAAAGTTAGACCTGGTTTAAAATTCATACTAATTCTGTCTTTCATTTGGAAAATGAAAGTGACAGCACCAGTTTTAAACCAGGACTATTTTAATTTTAGTCCACGTTTAGTAATAAGGGTGTTTGAGTTTTTTGTCGCCTCATTTCGTAGTAATTAGGGTTGTCAGAAAATCTGCACTTTGGCCAACTTTATGGTACTGTTACATGTATCATGTACATTGCAGTACCTACTCACTGTGACAAATTGTTTGATGTTGCGTCGTAGAACACCATCTTGAAAACCATATAGAACATCTGTATTCAGGGATGTCTCTTGCATTCTTTTTAAAAAAAAATGTCTCAAAGTATAACAAACTCTTCGACATGAAAAGCAGTAACAGTTTTTTATATAAGTAATGATGACTCATTAAAAATATTATGCAGTTATTATTATTATGTTATTATTGTCAGTATTTTGTTCTAATCAAAGTAAGATGTAAGGTAGGCTAAAGATTTTTAAGTACTTATCAGCAAGAAAAATGTAGAAAATTTTAGATAGAAGTTAAATCAGCTGTTGGAGACAAGAATCTATTTTTAAAAATTGTTACAATTTTAAAAGTGAGTCTGTATTTATTTATTGCTATATTATGTTTGTTTTGTAGTTTACTTCCTCAACTTTCCGAACACAAACTTCGTTAAGCCAATTCCTATTTTAAAGGCGAAGTCTCTGTTTATCAGCAAACGCTGGCTCAAAAAGTCTAGAACTACCAGGTAAATTAGGTTTGCTACGTTTTCTAAAGTCTACTCACGAGATAGCAATCGATTTACGAGGTTACTTACGGTAGAGTGTAGAGTTGGCGATGTGCATCGTGTATGGTGTATGTTTCCATACAACCCAGTTTATAACTCTTATTACCTTGTGTTAGAGATATTTTTGCTGTAAAAGACACTGTTGCAGTTTATTATAAATATTTTTTTTAGCTTGGTCTACGAATTAAGTCAAATTGTATTTACTTACTTATATACCTACTTTTATGATTCTTGAGAAAAAGGCGTGCTTAATAGTAATCTATTCTATAGGTACTATAATATGATAATATAAAGAGGAAAGATTTGTATGTATGTAAGTACCGAATAAACTCAAAAACTACTGGACCGATTTCAAAATTCTTTCGCTTTTAGAATGCTACAGTATCCCTGATTAACATCAAAAGGCTATATTTTATCCCGATATTCCCACGAGAACGGGCATGCAATCAGAGAGCTTATTGTGTAACCCGACATCAATCGCGATCGCTTTCAATTTGGCAAATGTATGACACCCATTACTTTTTCTTGAAGACACTTGAAATTGAAACAAATTTCAACTGCAGCAATGGTTTTAAAATATCTTCCAAACTGAAAGCGTTGTGCATTGTGATAGATATTGGAGCTAGGTACACAATCAACTCTATCCCTACCTCTTTCTGTGTCCTGTGTCCCTCCGGTCGGTAGCTCTAATGGGAATATTTTCCCATTTCTATTCCTACCACTACTCCTACCAGTAGGGATATCATGGCAGGGATTTTAGTGGTTTTAGTGGTGAATAAATTTGATTAAAAACTTCAATTAAGTACATTTATTCATTACTCATTACCTTAGCGATAGACGTCAATATATGTGTGCAGTAAAAATTGATTTAAAAACTATTAAAAGTAGGTACATACAATACATAATTTATTTGCCTTAAATACGCAGACTTCCTAGACCTATGCGGTAGGAACACTATGTCAAATGTACCTATATAGCATAATTTATCTTTACAAACTGCCTTTTGCGGCATTTGCAAATATGCGGAAAACACTAACTTAGGCATTTTAAACGGATAAATATAGCAGTTGGATCAGTTACATAGGCAGGTACGTAAAAACACCAGCAGTAGGTAGGTATGGTATAGGTATAGGTATCTTCTATTTATATACGGTTGTCGACATGTTATTTGTAATTTTTACCGCCTCTGTGGTCTAGTGGTTCACATCACCGTTTTCAGACCCAGAGGTCCCGGGTTCGATTGCCAGTGAGGGTACATATTGTATTCGGTTTGATTGGTGGAAGGACTTGTTTTGAAGCCATAACAATGATGTTTTCAGCATCATTGTGTTCCGGCAGTTAGAGATATTGTATTCGGTTTGATTGGTGGAAGGACTTGTTTTGAAGCCATAACAATGATGTTTTTAGCATCATTGTGTTCCGGCAGTTAGAGATAAGAAAGCCAGTTCCTCAGTGATTGAAGAATCCGGAAGTAGTGCGCTTCCACCTATAGTCTTATCACCACTTATCATCTGATGTAATAAAGGCTAGGTGCTACCCCGTTGTGAATAAAAGAAATAATCTCACGTGACAAGTATGTTGATAAATTTATTTCAATGAATACTATTTATTTATTTATTTGTAAAAGGCTTACCAACTAAATACATACTTACACTAGTTTATTAAGTACTAGCGGCCGCCCGCGGTTTCACCCGCGTAGTTCCCGTTCCCGTGGGAATATCGGGATAAAAAGTACATATAAACCTTCCTCTTGAATCACTCTATGTATTAAAAAAAAACGCATCAAAATCCGTTGCGTAGTTTCAAAGATTTAAGCATACAAAGGGACATAGGGACAGAGAAAGCGACTTTGTTTTATACTATGTAGTGATATATCTAAATTAAAGGTACTTATTCCTTTTACCACAACACAACATTAATATATAGTCAACACAGAATAATCACAATAAAAAGTTAAATATTGATTATAAGTTACTTCCATTATGAATTATTATGATGTTAAATTATTTTAAATAGCGGCCGCCCGCGGTTTCACCCGCGTGGTTCTCGTTCCCGTGGGAATATCGGGATAAAAAGTAGCCTAAGTTACTCCTTATTACATCAGCTAAGTACCTGCCAGTGAAAGTCCCGTCAAAATCGGTCCAGCCGTTTCAGAGATTAGCCGGAACAAACAGACAGACAGACAAAAATTTAAAAAAATGTTATTTTGGTATATGTACCGTATATATAATCATATGCATGTAGTAAAAAGCGGTTATTTTAATATTACAAACAGACACTCCAATTTTACTTATTTGTATAACTAGATTATGAATCGACGGATAAGGAAAATGTGCCATGCCATGACCATGACCATTACTCACCAGACAGATTTTCGCAGCCGAAACGAGCCTTCCGAACCACGGAGTAGTTCGAGATAATCAATTTTTGGTCACCCATCCCATGACAGACCACTTCAATAGTTGCTTAACCGCAAAGATCGCCAACACTGACCACTCCGAAACGGGTACCTCATTTGTTTTATATTTTCGTTAAATTAATAAGTTCCCTATTTAACATTGTTATTCCACATCAACAATCCAGCGCCGGACATTCAGTCAATGTTATCAGTGCCGCTGAGCGGGAGTGTCGCTCCCTTATCAAGCTTTGGTTTGGACAGGGATAAAGGTTAAGTTGCCACTTACCTCCTCATGTGCTCAGTATTTATTGTAATAAGGAAGTGATAAAGGTTTATAATACCAGAAGTAAGCAGAGATTAAAACTATCACCTTTAAATTTGAAGAACGAAGTAAGTTTTTTTTTCTATGTATGTTCACCGATTTCTCTGTCAATCCTGGGCCGATTCTCATAATTCTTTTTTTAATCGAAAGCGAATGCTTATGAGGTGGTCCCGTTGTCACCAAGTCAGGATCTGATGATGGGATCCCAAGGAAATCGAAGAAACCCTCAAATTTTATATTTTTACGTGTTTTAAGTATATATTTTCTAAAGCTTTTTGACATCTAATTTTGTATTGCGTGGGAGTGGCTCCCCCACCACCGCTGTCACCGGGTCAGTTATGTATGTAGGTATGTGTGAAGTACTGTATCTGAACGAAATAACATAAACAGAAAAAAATAAGATTTAACCAGTTTCTTACATAATATGTAGGTTCTCCTGATGGTTTCCTACTTCCTAGCCTAGAATCCCTAGACGAGCCCAGAACTAGCCAAGGTTAAAATAATTTAATGTGCCTGCGTGGGGAAATATCTATACTACTAATATAATATTATAAATAGAATAGATTGGATTTTTTGTTTCTTTGTATTTGTTATGGATAAACTCAAAAACTACTGAACTGATTTTAAAAATTATTTCACCAGTAGAAAGCTACTTACAATATTTCCGAGTGCCATAAACTGTATTTTATCTTGATTTTATCCCCATATTCCCACGGGAACGGGAACCGCGCGGGTAAAACCGCGGGGAGCCACTAGTCAAGTGATCATGATAAATGATCAATTCACTGCTTCGGTCTGTCTGTCCTTAGCAATACAATTTTCATTAATCTTTATACTTAATTAATAAATTCCAAAACACTCCTTTGATACAAAATTGTTAACAATAGAAGACGCGGTGCGTTGAATTCAAACAAAATAAATGAATTCCGCGGCACTATTAATTAAAGAAGGCACGCGAATTAAAATTGGACGATAATTGTTTCTCCAATCTGATTTCAAATTGGAAATTTTAGCTCTGAATGGTTCCGGCAGACACAATGAAAAGGAAAATAATTATTTACTTTTTGTCATCAAGGAAGGAATAATAGTGGAGGCAGTTATGCATCATCGCTCCCATACATAACCCAAAAAAAATTGTATTAAGCTGTGTGCTTCATCACATGTGTTCCTTGAGTAATTCTAATGGCCAAAGAAAATACTTTTTTTTTTTTAAACAATTGAAATCTTTGTACCTCGCCCTCCCCGTCTAGCCTCATGTTTTTTATTGCCTCCTGGACTAGAAATGCTTAGAATTACTCAAGGAACATATTATGTGATGAAGCACATAGCTTAATACATTTTTTTTTGAGTAAACTTCATAACTGCCTCCACTATAAGTGGAACTCGCAAACATGCGTCGCTGCACTCGAGCCACTGAAAAACGCCGCCACCGACACACCGACCTTTTCATTTTATATGAACGCCGACACCGGCAGTCGTCACCTTGTTTCTTCTTCTAGTTTCAAGTGGCGGCGTTTGTGACTCATGTACGGGGACGGATAATAAGTTACTCTATGGAGGACGGTAAGAAATAGCGGTTACTGAGGAAAATTTTGTGATTTTTGAGATTTCATCAACCAATAAAAACAAGCTGTAGGTTTCTGGAAATGATCATCAGCCGTCGCTTGTGGGCGTGCTAAAGACTTAAATGACAATGAGCACAGGCATAAAACGGACAATACCGTCTGCCAGTGCCAAGCGAAAAACCTTCTACTACAATTTCTGGGGGCTAAACTCGCGAGAAACTCCATACACCGAACTGAAATTATTTTCGTTCTAATCAGAGATCAAAGCGGTTAATTTCGCTCGCTGATTTAGGTTAAGATCTTAATTAAGAAATATTTCGTAAGTTAGTAAGATATTTTATGGCGGAAATAGATGAAAGTTAACCGTTTAAAACTTACTTTTACTTACCCTGTTCCATTCTTTTACGGCATTACATGAATGCCAAGTGTTAAACTGTTGATTTATTAATAAATTGTTCACATCATTGTATCAATGCTTAGTTGTTCCAACAAGCGTAGTTTAATAAACTGTCATCACATACTTGTCATAACGACAAGACGTTCATTCATTCTCTGTTTCTCACGCACAAGTTAAACAATTCACATAGTGTCTAACACTTTTGTACTTCATGGTGTGGATTTCACATCTCGACCAGACAAGATGTCGATAGGTAGGTACGAACGGTGTGTAATTTAACAAGTCACAAACGAGGTGTGAACGTTTTACGATTTTGAACTAACATTTGTCTATGTTCGTTTGTGGTGATCATACCAAATAATACGCAGTACGTATTTGCTTTTTTTTCTTAATAATTCACCGTACCTGAAGTACCGTAGAGATTTAAACAGCACAAAGGACACCCATTAAATAACATAATAATTTGACATAAAAATTTTCGACAGAAAATTAGGCTTCTTTTTTGATGTTAAATCAAAATAAGGAGTAAAAAATTAACATTTTGATTGCTAAAAAGTACAGTGTGTTTAAGCGATAAAAAGGTAGTTTTGTAAAACGTTGTAAGTACTTAGATCTTTTTACTACTATTTTTATTACCTTTGCCGTTAAACTTTTTTTCGATAGGACTTATAGTTTTGCCGTAAATCGTAATAAACCGTTTTCTACCCTTAAAAGCTCTCTTCCTCTCACCCTTAAAAGGTCGGGAAGTGGGGGGAGCCCCACTTCTCGACCTCAGATCGCCCGTAAATTATTTTTTCTTTTATTTTTGTTCTATTTTATTTCTTTTGCAATGGGAATCAGCCTGTTCTAAATTTATTTGGTCATAGCTTAGCACTCGGCTTGACCTTTCACTATTTTGGTTACACTTAAGGCAATTTGGCCAAATTATACACCTAATGAATGACAACACGTGGTGACCTGGCGAGGTCACCGACCCCACCACCCAAGAACCTGACAAACACATGCGTTTGATCTAGTTGTTTGTTCAGAATCGTGATTGCTCTCCAAGCTTGTGTTTGCTGGCTACATACTTCATATCGAGGTCAACTGTGGAAGTTCCAGATCACTGAAGCTTATTGTTTTCATATTCGGCTCTCTTTTGTTTTACAAAATGCTTTTATGTTGAATACCTATTTGAACAATGTTATCGGCTTTCGTTTGCATGATCTACTTTAAGTTATTGTTTAACGCCATCCACATGGGTATCAGTCAGTAACTTAAATTTTTTTCACGTGTATTGTGAAACTGAAATAAAACTCGACCTTATGATATTATATTTTAAAAAGCCTTTTATTATTCTTTGAATATATTTATTTTCAATTTATTTGCTTTGTGATATCAAATGAAGTCTAATCTATTAAAGTACATAATCGAATTGCTCAGTCAATAGACACTAAACTATGAAAGACGACTAAATCAACTAAACACCAAGCAAATATTCCTACATCGTTGTTAAAATTAATAATAAATTTTATCACAAGAAAACGTAACGAACTTGAGGACTTCGCAATTAAAACATAAGTGTCGGTAATGTTGACATAACGGCGGGGATGGGGATGGAAAGCGCAATCGTTTATTTATCGGTGTTTCGTCGAGGACTGAAAAGGTTCCATCTAGTCTGTACACAGGACTTGTAGAGCCTCTAGGCTCTACAAGTCCTGTCTAAATAGCGAGAGCAGAGCAAACACAGCCGCCTTTTAACCATCCATCATGACTTAATTAACTATCTTAGAAGCTTTCGCAGACGAGGGCCTATCCGTAGGGATTTACTTGTTTGTTCATCACAATAAAAATAATTGATTGAATCAGTCGTCCCTTGGCGGAAGTCCCTACCCATTGTGAAAAAAAAGTAGCTCCGCAAAACACAACATGCAAGATGCACCGCCCGCTAGCCCGCAAAAAATGCACATGCACACCACGAAACTATCAGTGCACAATACCTGTAACTGCAGATAGCAGAACAACGACTCACCTTGCACCTTCACCGATTAGACTATTCTACACGTGTGTTGCCTCAACCCGGGCCGGGGCATCCTCAGGAGCTGTTAGACCGTGCGATACCCAGCACCGAAGCAGCAACTGCAGGTATTGTGCATGTGCATTTTTTGCGGGCTACAGTGGTTCTTTCAAATCACTAGTTCTAGTCATTTTGTATTGCAATCTTTCGACAAGGATCCCTAATTTCTAAGCTCAAAAGGTGTAGATCTTTTTATATAGGTACAAAAAACTTTCTCAGTCTTTTTAGTGTTGGCTAATTTTATAGTACTTAATTATTTATAATATTTTTTTACTCTTACACAACACATCCCATTAAATAAGTACAAGCTTTTAATTTGCCGTTTCTTCAAAGTTTAAGCGTAATAACTTACGCTTACTCAACGTTGCTTCAAAGTTGTATAACGGTCGGTTTATCGCGTGCTTGCTACAAATTCGTAGTAAAACGGTAGTATACACCGCCTATACTATAGGTAGGTAACAGCCAAATTGATAGCCTACTTGGCACGCCATCTACTAATCATCAAACATTAAAGTCATTCATATCGAAAGAGAATTTTGACCAGATCATCGTAACGAAAGTATCTATTCATCCTAATAATAAAGATTTAAATGGTCCTATGTATTATCGCCATTATAAATGATAAGTACTTAATTATTATTATTTTGTGACATTTTTCAGTTTTATTTGTTCATCAATCTCGTTTAAACTATGTACCCACGTGATCTTATTACTAGGTCGCTTTTCAGATTTGTTTCATGAAATGACAACTTTCACCTCGTACTCTACTTCTCTATGACAATTTATTAGCAAGTCGATCCGAATTTTCACAGATTAATGAAAGTGAATTCTTAGCTAGCTCTTCGTAGCTTTAGTCGCGTGTCAGTCACCCGTTCCTGTGAGCATATCGGGATAAAATATAGCCTATTATGCCATTCGGGAATAAAATAATGTAGCTTTATACTAGTAAAAGTATTTTTAAAATCTGTTCAGGAATTCCAGATATTGCCTCTAAACATACAAACTCTTCTTTATAATATTAGTTAACTTTTAATTTTTTCTCAATAACAATTAACGAACACGATTTATAAGTAGTAATATATTATTATCTGTTCTGCTAGTTTAGTCATGCTTGGTTAAAATTGTCGGAAGAAAGCATGTAAGAAAAATTGCAGACAACACCCTATGCAAATACGTCAACACTTATTTAATAGAGATACTACTGTAGTCTGCCTGCTGTCGATAATAACGACTTCTATACGAAATACTTCATGCGTTCGATTCATTGTTCGCGAACTGCTTCGCAAGACTAAAGTGCTTTATGATACTTAATTAGTTTGTCTATAAAATTCGTGATAGATCAGTCAGAGAGATCAGAGAGTCAACAGCACTTCGTTACTATAATATCATAAAGAAGATTTAATTTTTTGCATGTTTGTTTAATTGTATGTTTGTAATAGATGCACCAAAAAGACGGCACCGATTTTAAAAATTCTTTCACCATTAGAAATAGAAAGCTACATTCTTCCCGAGTGACATAGGCTATATTTTTTCCCGATATTCCCTAGGCAACGGGTTCCACGCTGGGAAAATCACGGGGAGCCACTAGTTAGCAGAAAAATTGCTTGATATAATAGTACCCACATAGTGTAGTGCAACTGAAGTATGCAATAAGTGAAAACTGTGAATGTTATCAGATAAGAATTCAATCAATATTAAGTGGCTAACAGCTAAACTAACACGCTAGTGATTAATTTCCAATAAATCTTTCTATGACACACATTGGATTATTCTGTGACATTGGTTTATAATAAACGTTAATTTCAAAATCATGTCGTTAAGAGACCATGGAGGGTAAAATTAAGGTTCCATTCTACTTATTTAATTACTTAAACAAGTTGTTATAACACACTTAACAGTAAACGAGTCAGTATAGAATTTCAAAAAAGTGCTTTTAAGCCTTGATCATGTGGGCTGGTTGTTGACAGGGTATTATTACTGTTAATATAGAGTTTCCACTTCAAAGGAATATTTGTAGCCGCAAAATGCACCTTTCCACAACTCAACAGAATGCAGACGTTATCGAAAATAACCCACCAGCTGCGGCTGGGAATGCTAATGTTAATGTTATTAATTTATTATGACTACCTGTATGGCGCAGGGGTACAGATACCCGTTTTCTGCGTAAGAGGTCGCGGGTTCGATGGCGCTCAAACAAATATTTCTGTGCAAGAACATGAGAATTTGTCTCGATCTGTTTAAAAAATATATATTCGTTGCCAACAGCTATTCACCCAGTACCTACACAAGTTTATAAAATATCTTATCTACTTTGGGCTAAATAAGGTGTTTTATACCTACACAAAAAAGGTTGATGTGATGTGGTGCCTATGTTTGTATTGGTTTTAAGGAAAGTTTAATTTTATCCTTTATCAATACCTAAAAATAAATTATGTTCATTATGGTTGTTTAATAATAATGACCACAAAGCAATGGATTTTCCCATAACTAAAATTACTTACTAATTAATATTTTGTTAAAAATTTTAGTCTTATCAAAATATTCATCGTTCATAGTTCGGTTTGTGAATGACCTCTTTGGTGAACCTCCGTTCACCTAGTCAAATCCTGTTTGAGAAACGCATTTTTATAGCTTTCCATATCTTTGTTTTATATCTATTTTTATGTCCTTAATAAAAATTTATGTCAATATAATTGGTAGAAGTTCGGAATTTATTACCCACTATTTCAGCTTACTGTTATATGTAATTTGTTTATCAAATATTTGCATAACTGCTTGCTTATCCTAGCTTACTTTGCTAATCAAATCGTTTAGTTAAAATAGTTTTGCACTAACGAGTTGCCAACTATCTGAGATTTCAATGATTGTGTTGCATTTGCATGGTAGGCAAAGCAATACCTACATTATTGTTTAGGCTACAACATTTTCAATTCAAACTTTTTTGTTGACGTAATTAAATATTGTTGAGTCTTAGTACTTACCTACTTCCAATGTAAGGTGGCATAGGATAGGAGTATTGTCGTTACTTTTAAGGGAGCCAGTTAGTGGGTTAATAATATATATATTTTCAACATGTAAAGGTAAAATTGCTGTATCTGAGTGTAGCAGTTAGGATGGTAATATTCCTTTTATTTCGTACACATTAATTCCAAATGCATCTCTTTGTCGCAGTGCATTTGCAAATTACTGTCGTCTATACTCACATCCAATGAGCTGCTGAGGACGTCTGACATAAAATGTTCTACTAAGCTTCATCCGTTATTACCAGACTCACAGATGTTGTTTTGTTCCAAAAAAACAGGATCACAGACTTCTGTTCATTGTTACACTTAGCGTGGGCATAAAACTGGGCGCTTCGGGAGAAAAAAAATCGTAAATCAGCTGGTCGATGACCCGTGACGATGGGGTGTTCCGATTTGGAGCACATCCAAGTTTACCTCTTCGGGCAAAACGATATAGCAAGTTTATAGTGTTTATGATTATGTTATACACCTATATTCGCCTACATTCCTTATTATCTGTATTGGAAAAAGATTGCCAGTTGTTTTCTGTATATTGGACGTTTACTTGTTTTAAGAAAGCTATTTGCAAGTTTGCTATTTAAACAAACACCGGTTTTTAGGCTTGTCACCAAATTGGTTTTATTGTTGAACGAAGACATTAACTTTGTTGAATGTAACAAAAGAAGATAGCTTCGACGACTGCGGGGCGTAGCGATCTACATTGTAGTTGTAGTTACAATACAAGTTAATGAAATTAAGGTTTCCCTATTACTGTATTTTACCAATTGATTAATATACGGCCAGAATTAATAATCAATCCACAGATAGGGATAGGCATGATCCAGATTAGTTGCTATGCAACGCTTGATATTTACATAGAATTAACGACAGTTGCCAGGGTGTTGCTAGGTGTTGCAACTAATCTGGATCATCTGTGTACCTATCCCTGTCTGTGGATAGATTATTAATTCTGGCCGATAGACTCTCAAGTCAAGATGCGCCTTGTGTAAGAGACAAGTTCTTAGTTTATAGCTTTCTTGTAACAAAAGTATTATTTGACTATAAACTGTATGCACTTGCACTCCTCCCAAGTATGCAGCGGAAATTGCTCGTTGGCCCACACTTATAATGAGAACTTCACTAATGATAGCTTAATGAGTAATGCGTACATGGTATGTTATTTATACTTTAAATGCTTTGCCGTTTAAAGTCAAGAATCAAGAATTTAACCTTTGCGCTATTCTTCTTGTGATAATCCATACAAATAAACAAAATTGGAATGTCTGTTTGTACATAATATTAAAATAACCGCTTTTTACTACATGCATATAATTATATATACGGTACTTACATATTCCAAAATAACATTTTTTTAAATTTTTGTCTGTCTGTCTGTTTGTTCCGGCTAATCTCTGAAACGGCTGGACCGATTTTGACGGGACTTTCACTGGCAGGTAGCTGATGTGATAAGGAGTAACTTAGTACTTTTTACCCTGATATTCCCACGGGAACGAGAACCACGCGGGTGAAACCGCGGGCGGCCGCTAGTATTAAAATATTTTAATGAAAAGTGAGTATCGATAAATCCACGAGGGATAATTAACGTAAAAAATATTCTTGTCATATTAAGAATATTGGAGCATCCTCT
The DNA here is from genome assembly GCA_949710035.1 of Crambus lathoniellus. Classification (NCBI taxonomy): domain Eukaryota; kingdom Metazoa; phylum Arthropoda; class Insecta; order Lepidoptera; family Crambidae; genus Crambus; species Crambus lathoniellus. Next base: position 7,315,077 of record OX453315.1, on the reverse strand, counting down.
CCAATCATCTTTATCTCATTAGCTGCCATCCTCTCCCAAAAATAATCGGTTTACCTCTTATCTCAACAAACACACTAATCGCGAACCTCCCCCGAATAAGAGGCACATTTTAATTTTCTTCCAAAATGGAAGCTTCGCCGCTAATGAAGGCAATCGTTCTTGCTGCCCCTCTAGCCGACACAGCCGTAAATCGTAATCCGCTCACGCCACCGAATGATGGTTCCGTGCCTATCTTTCATTTCCTGGATTCATTGAATCGGCTGATTTGCATGTTGAACCAAAGGTTTTGAAGGCTTTTTGACCGCAGTCAATTCTGGTGTTTGTTTTGGACGTTTGATCAACTCAGGTACTTATTATTTCTTCAGCATAAAACATTGTTAGGGTAACTCAGTACTAGGTATTGCTTTAAAAAATGGAAACTTTGCCTTTAAGAACGATTGCCTCTACAATTGTTCTTATCTAGCCGACACAGCCGTAAAACTTAATCCGCTCACGCCACCGAATGATGGTTCCGTGTCTATCTTTTATTTCCTGGATTCATTGAATCGTTTAATTTGCATGTTGAACCAAAGATTTTGGATCTATTTTACCGCAGCCAACTGACGTCAACAGACAAGAGTTTAACTGCCGTCAACAGACACAAGAGTTTATTTCTCATCTGTATTATTAGTTTGAGAAACAAATAACATGGCATTACGCCTTCGCCAAGAGTAAAGTATCATTATACAGATACAGTTGCCGATTCCGAGTCGGGCCTTAACGTAAACGTGTTATTTCCGTAAAATTATTAATTTTACAACATTTCTTGAATCGAACGGTCCAGCGGAGCGTAAACTCAGCTTAGAGATGGATATAGAGCGGAGAGAGAATCTTAAATCGAACATGAACTATCGACACATACTTTATTGTTAAATTATTTATTTTACACTAGCTTTCCGCCCGCGGCTTCGCCCGCGTGGACTACACGACGTTATCCCGCGGGAATGTGATATTTCCGGGATAAAAAGTAGCCTTTAAGCTATTCCTTATTACATCAGCTACCTGCCAGTGAAAGTCCCGTCAAAATCAGTCCAGCCGTTTCAGAGATTAGCTGGAACAAACAGACAGACAGACAGACAATAATTGTAAAAAATGTTATTTTGGTATATGTACCGTATATATATAACCATATGCAGGTAGTAAAAAGCGTTTATTTTAATATTACAAACAGACACTCCAATTTTATTTATTTGTATAGATTTTAAACAAACCACCTGTTTGATTTTAATCTCCTTTACACATAAATATAAAGATAAAGGCTTATTTTCATTGGTCGATGGGGGTTGCGGGAGGTTTCTGAAAAGCATGCCATAACACAAATATTATTCTGTACCATAGTATTCTGTGGCCATAGGGCCTGCACGCGAGAAACCGTCTTCATACCCAAGCGGGGTGCTAGACATTTCTGAATCGCAATAAATTTTCATGTTATTGGCCGGATTTCATATGAGGAAATATGTAAATAGTGCATATTGTCGTGTAAAACATTGTCAAATTGTCACGTATGTTTTCCTGTAAGGCAAAATAAAATATTACGTCCGCTCGGTGATGACTCCCGCAACCCTCTAAAAGTTGGCTAAGGCAATTGGAAAAAAAGCACGTAAACTAACCTATCGTATGTAAGGTATTCATTCGTCGTCGAATATAAGAAAATTTAAATTTAAACGAAAGTAGAAATTAAATTACAAATTCTATGGAGCATAACAACTCAATCGTATCTTTCTGAGTAGAAAAAAATATACTTTTATCTATCTTCAATCAATGATTTAATAACTTAATCGTAAGTCTGACGTGTTTGGCGTTGCATAAAATAATAGTATGTCATACAGTTAACTTCCGATCAAAGTAATTTTAAATTCAAATTATAGTCACGTGTAGATAGCAGAGTTCGAAAACCTTTTGCTAAGTTTAGGAGCGATGTAACTTTATGTAAAAGTAATTATATTCCGGCGAAATATTTACTCGTCCGATAGCAAAAGATATGAATGGTATGGCAACACCTATGAGTTGCGGGTCGCTGGGGTTGTTTGTGTTTAGGTATAACATTTATTTTTATAATTAGATTTAATATTTTTATAGAACGTTGAAAACACATCAGGCTCCGACAGGTTCATTTGGAAAACTCGATAACGGCGAGCTCAAGTCTAACATGCAAAGCTTGATAAAACGTCGATTTTACACATAGAGAATTATTTATAGAATTAGTTGAAACACCTTCAAATGAATATCGTGGGATTCGTGAGAGACACTAACATTTTTTTATGTCCTTAAGACTTGTATGGTATTGCTCATTATTTCATGTTAGTAGAATGTAAATTTTTACATCAAACAAAAAATACAAAATAAAGTATATACAAATCTTAAGTCATAATTACACCGAAATTAAATCTGCCAACCCTGTTTCCTTCCGCCGAAAAAGAGGCAGTCGTCGACAAAATTAAAATATTTTTACCTAATAACTGTGTAATGAATATTAAATTTGGTTGCCGCTCGCTTCGCTCGCCTACAAATGAGCGAGGCACACCAGTAGACTGCTAATTGTAGTAATTGCAGATGATTCATTAGGTGTATCGGTTTATTTGCCTGGCACGTACACTATTTGATTAGGCTGAATCTCCAATGAAGATGATATTGATTTATCTAGCATGGTTCTCAAGCTTCCGCACTAATTTTCATCAAGCATCGTCAAGCACGTAAATGCTTGTCAAACGTATCAAGCTTCGTACTAAACGGTCAAAATTGCTTGATTTGCATTCAAAATTCACGTGCTTGTCAAGCATGCTTGATCGTCTAGGGACCCCTTTATGGTTTCGCGCAGACTGAATTCCGGAGGGATATTGCGTGGTGTCATGATAATAGGTGTGAGTATACCCGTAGAGATTATGGAAATATTATCTATAAATTGTAAAGTATAATAAAAGATTTTTTACACTTAGAAAGAAAGATTTCCTAAAACTGGAGGTGCATAGAGTTCCTCAAACTAAAGGCACGTTGTATGTATTTCGATTAATTGGTCCCACATTTAGAAGTGGTTTTAAAAAGCCTTTATATTGAGACCAATTCGATCCATTTGCTTTCTATGAAGAAGGCATTTGTTTAGTAATTTTTTCAACAAACGTTGATCTAGCCATCTTAATTGAACTAATCAACATGCGGAACAAATAGTGGATTATTGGTCCTCAGAGTATTATAGATTGAATTGAATTCTTTTAAAGTTTTTTTTCGTAAAGCACTGATTGAACTATCGTCTCATCCCCAAGTAAACAATCTTATTATTATTTTTAACGCCCCTTTTTAACAGATTTTTTTATCTTTTCCAGATCACAAAAGGATGAGACCATAACTCGTGCTCGAGACGCCCACAGCAGGTGCGTAAACTAAGCGTATGTATTACGTGACAGTGTTCGATACGGAACACCTGTTCACTGATATTTTGTGTAAAATCACAGTCATGTGATATCTTCGCGATGCGCTCGTTGTTGCGCCTATCATACGGTACTGAGTTCTTTATAATATGTATGTGTGTTTGTTACCATTATCGTAGGTGGTGTGTAGTGATATAATGATGTGTAATTGTATAGATAATTTCTTGGAATTGATAGACATACATTGACGATTGAAAAGTGGAGAAGAAGACTGCATTAAATACAATATAGGTATAGGTGTCTTCACTTGCTTTTGTAATTGAAAATTTCGGTATTGGTTTCTGCGTCTCAAGGGAATGCATGGAAGATCCTGTTTAAATGTAGTATAACAGTCACGTATGCCTCAAATACTTCACAAATTAGAACCCAAAGCTGTTATCTATATACATAGATTTGCATTTGCACATACAACCCATTGTGTATTGTACGACCGCTACGGAACACACTTCATAGCTAACGACCATTGAAAGGCTTGGAGTGGCTTGGATGCAGCCTATCGTATCCTTATAAACTATCAAAGAATGTTTGAAGAATACTATCAAGAATGTTTGGTTTTCGAACAGCCAACGCGATTTTTAAGCATGGGGTACACGAGTAGAGAGTAAACGGTATATTAGTGTAGCACTCGTCCCTCTGAGTTCTACCTTTTGGTTAATAACATATCAATTAAAATGCAACTTTACTGTCTGTCTGTCACAGAATGTGTCAAACTAAGCTCACGCGAACCTTTTTTCTTTTTTAATTTGTTTACTCTCAATGATTACAAATATCAGCACTTCAAAAAGGTTTGCCCATAAAAAAAGAGTAAATATTTCCTACTATCTGCCCACGGACTAATAACCTTCCTTACAGAAGCAAGGTAGATAGAGACTACAAACTTATTCGACGACCACACCGTGGCTGAATGGTGTACGCACAGGTTTTCAAGGTGCCGCTATCTCTGGAGGTCCCGGCTTCGATTCCCGGTCGGGTAAATATTGAAAACGAACTTTTCAATATTTCCTCGAGTCTGGGTATATGTGGTACAATAATACCCTTTGTTGATTCCAATTTCTATAAAACTAGTGCTCAGGCAACTATAGTTTGGTATTGGATTGGACCAATGTATGTGATGGTTGGTGGTGTCCAATAATTTGATCTGGATAGCTTCGCAAGACCATAAACTACGAAACTAAAGTTGAGGTTTGAGGTTTAATTACGGCTGAAAGCAGAAACTTCCATATATCCATGCAACTTTAAGCTATGCTCGACTACTTGCAAGATGCAGTCTTTAATTAAGATCTCAATGCGGAGTGCAGTACAGTTAGTGATTTATGATACTTGTTTTGAACTTTATGGCAGATTTACATGAATTTAGTAAGCGTAGGCAGTTGCTTGACTCCATACCAGGGCTAGCGCCAGTGCTGGATTGACACGACAAGGATTTAACCGCCTCCGTGGTCTAGTGGTTCACACCACTGATTTCAAACTCAGAGGTTCGATTCCGAGTTAGGGTGCATATTGTATTCGGTTTGGTTGGTGGTATGATTTGTTTTTAGTTCGCCTGGCTAGCTACCCCACCATCTTATCTAAGTCTGACACCATAACAATGATGTTTTCAACATTATTGTGTTCCGGCTGTTGGAGATAAGATTCCGGTAGTAGTGCGCTATCACCTTCAGCCCTATCACCATTTAACATCAGTTTGATGAAGGCTAAGAGCTTCCCCGTTGTGGATAAAAAAATAACTTTTCCACGAAGCCAACGCTGGTCAGCCATTTCGGCACCAGCTACTGGTCTCATGTAAATCTGCCATTAATGCCAGCTCATCCATCACATTCGGGATTGTGTTATGGGGATGTTGAGGGCGTTAAAGAATCAACCTTCAATATTTATTGTTTCATTTGTTACCATTATCAATAAAACATTATCTATAAGAAATTAACCAGGCAAAAAAAATATATAATTAAAATGGTTAATGTGACTGATCTTTTGAATTTGACTTTCAATAATCGTAGTTTGACCCATTCCACTGACAGTCCCAGAAAATTCGAACTTTACCGAGACAGCACCCCACTCATCATGTCCGTTGTAATCCAAGAAGGATAACTATAAAACCGAATGAGATCGAAAGGCGAGTACGTGCTCAACATAATAAGGACACGGCTGAGGCAGGTGACCCATCTAAAACACGGCACCTGCTGTTTCGATTGATAGGACAATAAGATATACGAAAAGGTTTTTTAAAGTTAAAGGATATGTGGGGCTTGTTGGTGATTTATGTGTCTAAGTGTATAATTCTAACATTAAGAGCCAACGCGCACTTGTGATTTTTAGTCGACCGATAGTTTAGGCGGAATCGTAAGACGATCGTGATTAAACTGTCGGCCGATAGTTGGGCGATAGTTTAGTTGGATGCAGTGCGCGCGCTCACATAGTCCTTCATGCACATTACCGAACGGCCGATAGTTGTGCTGTACGATAGTTTGAGCGAACAATTATCGGCCGATAGTTTTTCTCTTCTCTCTCCTCTCTCTTCTCTAAACTCAAACCAAATCTGAGAAACCCGGACAGCTGATCTAGACAAAATTGATTGCAGGTTCTTTAGGACTTTACTTTAGTTAATAATAGGCTTTCTTTACATGTCGTTTGAATATAACCTGTTTTTTTATTATAGTGAGGGCAAATACTGTCTTTACGTATACCAAACAAACGTGATGTTGGACTCAGTCAGACACAGGGCCTGTCCCTCGCCGCGCCCATCCCTCCCGTCAAGCCTAATAGGCTTCACGTCAGGGTTGGGCGGTTCTAACCCCTGCCCGAATATACCTATGTCTACTTGTGGCACTCAAGTTGAAGTTCATTCAGAGTCAGATCACTCGTCGTGACGTTAGAATACCCAATAAGTTTTCTTTTGTAATATTCAATATCATTAAGACATGTCCACAGTGAAGGAAGATGCGCGTGCACTCCTACGCGGTCACACAATAGACAATGGGTGTTTGTATGCAGGGGCGGGCGCCGCGGATGTGTTCGGCCATGTCCGAAGTGCATCGTAATGCAGCCTGCAACGGTTTATAAAGACGACTTGCAATGCAAGCTGATTGGAGATTTTTATTTGGATTTTGATACGCGTATTTGAGAGGAGGCCTATGCCCAGCAGTGGGCGTCGTTCGGCTGACATGATGATTTGAGAGGAAGTTTAAAGGTACCATAGAAAAGGTGAATGGCTACCGTCTGACTTCATACCGGCACGTTATGATGAAAGGCATAGGTGATGGACATTAATCGATGGAGAGAAAGAGGATTCATGTTGAACTTGGTCTCAGAGATACTTACTCCGTTTATTGTCTGTTGTATAATATTGTTTGTATATGAAACAATAGTGTAACAAGAGAAAAAATATATGTTACTTAAGGTTTTTGATTCATCTTGTCAGCCGAACGTCGCCCACTGCTGGGCATTTTTTTTTATCCACAACGGGTAGCACTTAGCCTTCACCACACCTGATGTTAAGTGATGATAAGGCTGAAGGTGGAAGCGCACTACTCCCGGAATCCTCAATCACTGAGGAACTGGCTATCTTATCTCTAGCTGCCGGAACACAATAATCCTGAAAATATCATTGTTATGGCGTCAGACTTAGATAAGACAGTGGTAGCTAGCCAGGCGAACTAAGAACAAGTCCTACCAACAACCAAACCTAATACAATATGTACCCCCACTGAGAATCGAACCCGGGACCTCTTGGTCTGAAATCGGTGGTGTGAACCACTAGACCACAGAGGCGGCATAGGCCTCCCCCAAGGATCTCCACAACGATCGGTCCCGGTTTCTTATTATTTTTAGTTAATTGCTGAGTGTAATGTTTCATCATGGGGCCGATTCTCAGGCAATCGAGAAAAGTTCACATTTATAGCTCGAAATTCAAATATAACACAGTTTTTGTATTGTCAGAAATTCACAATCGAAAAAGTTCGATCGAAAACCAGTCGAACGCTACGAATGGTAAAAACCAATAGATGTTCGTATACGAACTTAGCTGTCAAAATGAATTTGTTGACATGTGAGACAGCTTAGAGTTTTTGTATTGTCAGAAATTCACAATCGAAAAAGTTCGATCGAAAACCAGTCGAACGCTACGAATGGTAAAAACCCGTAAAAACCAATAGATGTTCGTATACGAACTTAGCTGTCAAAATGAATTTGTTGACATGTGAGACAGCTTAGTTTGTTTGAAACGTTCTAACTTTTCAATAGAAACCACAAACAAAATGTTCGACATACGAATTACCACACTGAAAAAGTTCGAATGCCTGAGGATCATTGTAATCATTTTACAGCCCTTGTAAGGAGACAGAAAGTATAACAAACATGGGTTAATCTCGCCCGTGTTGTCAATCCGCGAAGTTGTCTGCAACAGTTCATGTGTACGAAACGAAATTGAGTTTCATCTTTCGTTTCATTTCGCTCTCTGTGTGGCCACTTTATATTTATGTGTACCTGTCAAGTAAACCTAACATATCAACAGTAAACTTGATTTGTACAGCTGTCCTTAATACATAATGTTGTTACTATCACTTTAATAAATACTCTCACATACCGAAATTCTTCAAAGAACGTAGGAGTAAGGCATTCATTTTATATGGGACGGACGGGGCAAACTGTTCGAACCAAAGCACCTATAACCAAAATTTTATTACAAGTTACAGTGCTGACCCACGACGATGTCTTTAATAAAATGGATTTGTATGGTGATTTGGTAAGTGTAATGTGTATGGTGTATAGGTGTAGGTGGTAACAGGATGTGTTAAGGTGCTCGTACAAGCCGTGACGTCTGTAACTTCCTTTCGAATGGATTCGTCATCCTGTGGAACGGTGTCATGCCAACTTCCTTACGACTTACTTTATTGGAAGTCGATAAATGGCTTAAGAGTCAGCGTGTTTGTAGTTTGAGAATCAATAAGTTCCTTGCATGTTTCCATAGTAAAGGACAATGACCATTTTTGTATGGCAGCTGGCGTCTTTTTTTTCTTGCAGCCATCAACCAAACATTGAAATATAATTTGTTGGCAGCACTACAGACAATATTTGCAAAGGAAGTATACCTGTAAACTCAGTCCAAACCGAGTGAGATTAGCTTTGTTAACTTTGTTTTTCATAGTATTTGTATGAATTACAAAGTTACATAATAATATGCGGTTTTCTAAAATGTTATATACTTACGGACGAATGGTTCTAACTTGGTTCTGACTGAGTTTACAGCTATACTGTATTGGCAAATATTGTTTGATAAACTATCAAGAATAAAATTGACGTTCAAACATTTTGATGATGGCCGCAAGACAAAAAAGATAGACGCCAATTTTAGGCATTGCCTTTTTGCATCATTATCGTGAACGTATAATAATTAGCAATTTTGTAAGGTTGTTGTGTTGTCATCTGTACCTACGTGCTGGCGTACAGTCACGAGCAATAATATGTAAACAACATAAGACTATGTCATATTATACAATACTAGCGGATCCTCGCGGTTTTTCCCGCGTGGTACCCGTTCCCGTGGAAATATCGGGATAAAATACAGCCTATATCACTCGGAAAGAATGTAGCTTTCTAATAGTCAAAGAATTTTCTAAATCAGTCCATTAGTTTCGGAGCCTATTCGATGCAAACAAACAAACAAACAATCAAATCTTTCCTCTTTATAATATTCGTGTCGATAGTGTAGATTGAATGACTTTTGTGGCACAGACAGTTTTGTTTCAGAACGCTTCAATGTGACAAAGTTCTATGTTGTTTACATATTATTGCCCGTGACTGTACTTACACCCCGTAGAGTTATATCACAAAAACCTATCAACGGGAAACATTTGACCTCAATAACAGGCAGTTCGTCGGCCTCCTGCCGCCAGGGTATTATGAAAAGAGCAGCCACTTGAATCCGCCCTAGTTCAAACCCTTAATCAAACTCTTCCATAGATGTCCATTTTGTTACCAGATTTAGACTGCATTTATATGGAGCTCTATTATATTACCAATTAACGGTAAATATTCGACCTCAATAACACAGGTAGTTCGTCGGCCTCCTCCTGCCAGGCTATTATGAAACGAGCAGCTACTTGAATCCGCCCTAGTTCAAACCCTTCCAGAGATGTCCATTTTGTTACCTGATTTAGACTTCATTTATATGGAGTTCTATTATATTATTACCAATTAACATGAAATATTTGACCTCAATAACACAGGTAGTCGTCGGGTATTATGAAACGAGCTCGCAGCCACTTGAATCCGTCCTAAACTATTTTCCAGTTTAGTCCACTTTGTTACCATATTTAGAATATGTTTCTTAGTTCCAAAAAGTATAAATAATTCAATTCTGGTTTACGATGCTAAATTTCAAAAGCTTTGTTTTTATTTTGGGTGTTTAGTTAGTTAAAATTTAAAAAAATAACAATTTAGAAAAATTAATACTCTGTGAAAACAAAACAACTGAGCGTAACTTCGCCTTCAATGTAGGTCTGTGAACTGCTGTGTCCAACCCGCTAAATAAGAAAAACAAAGGAAATGGTTCAAGAAAACACGTCGAGTTGACTCTTCATAAATGGCGTCGCCTCGCCACCCTCTCCAGTCTGCCCCAGTTGCCGCGTCTCCGAGATTCTACTCATACTATTAGCACTCGACAAGAAGCCCGATTGGTCGCGTTCGCGTTTATTGTGTTCTATAATTAGCAGCTTATTATATGTAGCTTTCATAGTTTCAGACGTTGATACCTAGTTCTCTATCAGAATTTAATAACCGCATGGTATTTTGTTTACCATTGTAATTCGGTAACCGCGTAAAACTTAACTACACGTTAATTGTTCATACTTGCCTACATTTTTACTTCTTTTAATCTTTTTCATTTACTCTGGGTTGTTTTTGGGCAATCTTATTTAAGGCGCTACTCGGAAAAATATGGACTTTTTGATTTAAAACTATAGGACGGTTACAATTGTTACAAATCTGGTAATAAGATATATATTTCTTCATACCTTTATCTAGAATCGTATAGTTTCAAAAACACGATTTTATGATTTTGCCTCGACACTTTTTCTTTTCGAAAAGACCTCTAAAAATACGAAAAGTGAAGATTATTCTTAAATGGGGTTACTTACACTATTGGAAATTGGTTTAATTAGTGGACACCAATAATATTGAGGATCGTATAGAAGCATTTTTTAAAAATCGTTGTAGTTTTTTAATACGAAGTGATTTTGTGTTTTTTTTGCCTAATGTGCAAAATCGGTCTCGCTCCCGCGCGCGTCGTTTTCTCATTGCTATCTCGCTTCAGCACATTTTTTCCGAGTATCGCCTTAACAATACATGGAAATAGGTACAAGAAACCATGTCGACTTTACTTGACGAATACATAATGGTGTTTGCCATCCCCGCCAGTCTGCTTTAGTTGGCGCATCTCTAAGATTCCTTCCTCTTCATTTCATTATGCACTCGAAATGCAGCCGGAACGGTCGCGTTGGCGTTTATTGTGCGTTAAATTAGCATCTTGATTAGCCAATAAGTGCATATACAGACATCTCATACATTATACTTCACCTTTACTTGTACCATCAAGTAACTAAGTAAGGTTTGTTAAAAGATGCTTAGTTAGTTAAAAGCTGGAATATATTTGGCATTAGGTTTCCATCTTATCTCATAAACATTGAAATCCTCTAAACTCCTTAATTGAAGAGTGACATTTCAAATGTGGACAAATAAATCGGAGTATTTTTATTTTAAAATACACAGCATTTTAAACGCTTTGACCTCAAAAGAAATATAGTACGTCGGTACTCGGTATCGATCTTCAAATAGCTCCTAATGCCCCAATGTACTTTAGCTTTGCTTGTGATGACTCTAATTAATCTGTGCTGTGGCTGATCTGTTCATTTGCAAGTGCGAGCTTCGTTCGTTATGTTCTCCTAAGGTGCTTGGGGAGCGCCCTCAATTAAATGTGACCCATTTCTCATTGACGAACTGACGTGATATTAGTTGCATGGTCACTTTACGGGTAGAGTCGATCCGGTAAAGGAAAATTTATGCAAACACAGCTCCGTGCCGCTCCTCTACTATCTAATCTGTGCCTCTACCTCAGTAGAGACGCACTCAAGCTCCGTTTTCGCGAGCGGAGCGGACTCTTCAACTCGCAAGAGTGCCTAAACTGCATACCAGTCAACTATTTATTGGTGGAAATACACTCTTGCAAGTTCAATGGGTCCACTCTACTCGCATAGCACTGATGAGTGGCTCAGTTTTGCGTTTTATGGTGGATCTAATCTGTGGCATGGCATAGCTGTTCATTTGTGAGTGCCATCGAGTTGTTCTGTTCTCCAAGGGGCTCAAGAGCGCCCTCAATCAGACGCGACTTATTTCTCCGTGGTAGGCTGACATGATAGGTACTTGACTGGTCGCTCTACTTGTTGAGCAATAAGGCCAATAAGTTTGTTAAATAGCGAGAGCGAATGAATATCGTTTAAGTATCATTTTTAGAAAATAAAAAAGAGAAAAACGAAGCACCCTACTAATCCTTATAATCCTACTTCCTATAGGTACTATCCTACTAATATTTTAAATATTATAAATGTGAAAGTTTAGATGTTTGAATGTTTGTTACTCAATCACGCCAAAACGGCTGAACGGATTTGGCTGAAAGTGACACAGATACATCGTAGCCTGGAGAGGAACATAACCTACTTTCTATCCCGGAAAAATATCACATTCCCGCGGGATAACGTCGTGTAGTCCACGCGGGCGAAGCCGTGGGCGGAAAGGTACATATAGTCGACAGCATGTCAAGTACCTACCTACCTATTGACTGTGAGTACGCTCTTTTTATGAATGACATTATTGGATCAGCTTACGTATTGCATTATTTGATAGAACGATAGCACAAAAGCGAATGTGACCTAACTATACTTTATGTTTGGTTCTGATAAACAAGCTCCAGCAAATAATAAAGTAACCCTAAGCTCTCATTATCAAGGAATGTAGTTGCGATGTTTGTATTTAGAATCAACAGTTCTCAAACCCACATAGTAATGTGTTTCAAAAGTTTTGTGGTGTATCGTTTAACCGCTCTGCTAGTAAAAAGGGTTGGAAGATACATAGAAACCTCAACACTCCCGACCTAATTCTAACGCTTTCTAAACTACTTTGAGGTTGTTAAAAAGATAGATATGAAATGCATGGAGAAATCTATGCAATTAATAAGTTTGTCCATGTGCGTTTAAATTCGTATACTTTATTATGAATATTAAAATTTAGCAATTAATCGAAAAATGAAAATTGAAAATCAACCAGCTAGATACTGGAGTATTTTAAGTGTATTGTCAGACCCCACATCACAATCAGCTTTATGGACATTCAAATTCGCTGCACATAGTATTAAGCTTAGGCAAGATACATAACCACTTTTACTCTTTATTTATAGTTACGATGGGGCAGACAAGTACTGTTGTATAAAGTCCAATAAAAAAAAATAAAGAGAAAAAAAAACAATTAATCGATCAGCAAAAAAGAAGTTTTGCTCTGCTCCAAACTATACATATTATATCAGCAAAAAAAGTCAATTCATAGGCAACTATTGGACAGCAAATATAACTACTTAAATTGATCTTTGATTATTAAGCTTCGCCATCACCTTCAATTTTTAACATATCGCATGCCCCACAGGACCGTTTGTTTGTTCGTTTGCTGCTGATCAAATAATAATGTTGCAGGTCATTTAATAATTTTGGTAACCAAATATTTATTTTTTCAAACATAAACATTACTAATGTGTTGATCATTTTCATTCATCATTTTCTGCTAACCAGATATTGCAGTTTTTTTTATTGCTGACCGATATGACTTTGCTGACCATATTATTATTTTGCAGAATTTTCTTCCTGACCAAGTAGATATTTAAAATTAATAGCATTTATTTCCCTTAAAATAACCTAGATATTGCAATAATTTGGTAAATTCTCACACATGACGAATCGCCGTGTCATATTTAAACCATTCGTGCTGTAAGCAGGTGTGGTGGTTGGGATTCTAATTACTTTAATATGTCGGCCTAATTTTTTTTACCAGTCTATGTCGTCATAAGTTGACGTCATTCAAATAACGAGTTCTGGCTTGAGCCCTTAATTTGTGCTTCGAAATTATTAATTAATTAAGTGCTGATTTCAAGCAAATAATCCCTTCTTTATGACTAAGAATTATATAATATTTTTTACGATAAGCAGCAAATAAGCCTTTTTTTATCTACGAGGACCTGGATATGGCTGTTCTTACGAATACAGATATTTAAATAAGCAAGTGCCAATGCTTGTGAATTTTCATGATATTTAACATAGTGAATAGCACGCAACGCAACGCAAGTCACTAGTGCGGGCTAAGCTAGGGTAACCAGGGATAGAGCTTTCGCATCCGACCTTTTTTCTGAAATAGCTTTCCTACTGATAATGTGATGCCAACTTTGGGTATTTTTAGATTTAATTTTCTCTTATTTATTAACCCATAGACAAGTTATGCGCACTCAGAACACCTAAACCAAACCAAAAATAATTAAATAAAGTTCCAAAAGTAACTATTTAACGTTGAAGACAAAAACAATACCACGAATTTCCTTTAACGCAACTTTTGTAGCGAGTCCCTTTGAGCGTCAAATTAATTTCATGTCATCATGACATGACCCACATTTATATCGTAGTCGCAGGGAAACATTAAAAGGTCCTCCGGGCCGGAGGTCACTGGGTTACTAGTTCGGTGCAACTTCCTCCTTCAGTAACCTAATTTAGGGGATTCATCAAAAACTATAATTTCCTAAAATAATTTAATATTGTTGGAAATAATAGGAATAAATTGTAGGATTTATTATTTTCTATTCTATACAAGTTACTTACCTATTTCGTTTGGTTCGTATTTGTTTTGATTAGTGACTTGTTTAGAGCGAGCGCACATCATAGTCAAGACAGTCTTAAGACAGACTATCGCCTTACAAAACCTATGAAGGTGCGCACACTTGAAACAAAAAGTCTCATAGACACATTGTCTTTCAAGACAAAACAGTCTATAGCCGCACAGTGTTTTAAGAACCTCGATTATGTGGCGTACCGTTTTTACAAGCTTTTTATTAACTTGTCATGTTAGTTAGTTTGTTAGTTAGTGGGGGACAAATCTTGCAAGCTTAATTTGACCCACTTCCCAGTGTCGGATGGAGCTGAAATTTTGTATAAGTACAGTTTTGGTTCAGATGACAATACAATACTAAAGCTTGTCATAAAAATGAATTTTTTACTAAAAACTTATTATCCTGAATTACTATAGATTAAGCTATTATATCGGGTGTTTTTTTGGAGGTGAAGAACTTTAAATTGAAATTAAACACAGAAAATCGTTTTTAATATCCATGAAATAGGCTTTATTTCAAAGATAATTTTTTGATATCTATGTTTGAAAATAACTTCCGGCATGTGGCCGCCGCGGCTGGCGCGTACATGGCATCATCTGGAGGTCCCATTTTTACACGCTTTCCGTAGTACACTCAGCAGTCAGTAGACTCAGTAGACAGCACATTAGGTTAAACAGTTGAACTGCGATAACAGCTTTTATTATGTAGGGCATAAAGGCGGTCTCATGGTCAACATGTATAGCCTGATGTGCCGCCGTGTGTACATCAGACTGTATGTTGGCAATAACGCGTCGAATGGTGGCTTCCAACTGCTCAATGGTTACTGATTGCAGAAATGCGATTTAACATTGGTAGGTACCTGAGTATTTCTCAAAAAAGTGTTCAGTCATGAAATCGTCAAGAAATCAGTTTGTCAAGAAACGTCAGGAAATTATCAGGAAATTATCAATACTAAGGATGACATAATACCAAAGAAAGCAAGAATCGGGTAACGCAAAATTTAAAATTTTTTTAGTAGGTTCCTATCATAGTAATCAAAATGCATTTTTTTAGTAACTGTATTTTAATAATCTAAACTTAATGATTATAAGCTACATCGAGTGCTAAAAACTGGAGACAAAATAGCGTTTGATTAAAGTAGGAGGTAATTTCACTTGATGCTGAGTCTACCAACGAGAAAAAATATATATCTGGCTGGAGGCAGGATAATAAATTTAAATTTCTTTTACACTTATGTCAGTAGGAAAAATGTAGCAGTTTCCTTCTTTTTTTGGTTGGCTAAGAAGTTCAACAATATCTTTATTATCGATTACTGAAATATCATTCTTTATAGTGACATAAGTACTTTTTATCTTTTTTTGTGGTAGGTCTACCACAAAGAAAGTTATCTAATATCGTCAAATTACACGAAAGCGGCAGCCCGTTCACAGGGTCACTTTGTGAAATTGCTAAATGGGTTTTTATGCTAATTTCTTGTAATTTTAACTATTTGGAAACGGTCCCCCAGTGTGAATCTATTCATGGTGAATTGTCATATCAAGTAGGGTTTGACAATTCACCACCACCCCAAATCAACCAAGAACTGTCAAATCGGCAGTCACAAAAAACAGTGGATTCAATTTACAGTTCTCCAAAAAACACCCGATGACCTGAAACGACCCGACACAGGAAAAATACTAAAAAAATTACAACGGCTCATAGTTGACGAGAAAAAAAATCAAAACCTACCTATTTTAAAACAGGAATTTAAAGAAAATATTTAGCTCCTATATGATTCTTATTGATTTAGTTTTGGTTAAAGGTTTATTATGTAGCTTCTTTATTTAACCTCTCTTCACAAATTTTGGGCTTCCTAAAGCAAACTGTATAGACAATAATATATGTTTTATTAATTTCCGACTTTTTTTTAAGTGTAACGGTGTTTTTTTGATAATATTTATACTTACAATAAAATGTCGAACTTTGTTGTCCATAACTACCGTACCTGTTGTTTTTGCAACAGAATACCGCGTTATGTAGAAGTTACGAGCAAAAACGATCTTTTTTCAGGGTTAACAAAATTTTTGTTCCGGTTTAATTACAAAATTAAAACATAAATAATTTCTCATAACTAAAAATTTGTCATCAGAAAATTAGCTTTATTGTAGTTAATTTACTTTAATACCTTTGTTTGTGAAGAAAATAAAGATGTTTATTATTAATATTATAATTTTTTACAATGAACCATCTATTTCTGTAAGTATTTGTAATGAAAGAAGGAAGTCACTACCCTAATACCGGAATTATGTTTAATTAATATTTTTGTTTATAACTTGTTTATACAATACATACATAACGTGGTTTTCGGTTGCATTAAAAATATTTTTATTTTATTTTTATTAAAAATAGTAATTTTGATATGTACTCAAAAAGAATTAACTCAGACGGTGTGCATCACGTCGCCGTCGTCATAGTATTAAAATATTCCCTACAGTAGTGCAACCAATGTACTTACGCGGAGCGTAACGGCGCGACGGGCGGGGGACTCGCGGGGAAGCGGGCGAGTTTGTGGGACGCAGCGGGAAGGATAGACGCGGTCGTGTTTTTATTGAAATTTTTTTCGCTTCGAACAATGCCACTTTTTTATAATAATGCGTAATGATGATTAAATGCAGTAATCATGTGCATACCTAGTACTATTATTTATTGAGTAAATTAAGTTGAGTGACAGCTACATTCACGTAATCGCAACGAATAAAACCCCTCAAATTTCGGCAGAAAAATTAAGAATAATTTGTTTATACTTTTTTGCATTCACAGTTCAACTTTTATTATTGAAAAATATAGAAAATGTAGTATTAGATAAATTCGACCCGTCTCACCTGACCTGTCTCATAACTAATCCCGACGGGACTCGACCCCAAGACCTTTCACTGTTCGGCCGGGTGAATGCTCGAGAGCATTCGAGCTACTTGTGATACGGGTCGACTTTTTCTAATAATCATAATCGTAATAACCATAATCATAATTATAATCATTTATTCACTTGAAACATGATATAAAAAGTTGTTATTTAATGTAGTTCTCATGTTTCACTATTAAAATTAGCATGCAAATTAATTATCAATTAAATACAATTTAAACAGAAAAAAAATACAATTCAATACAATAATAATCCGATTCAATACAATAATTATGTCAAATATACCTATCTCCATGATAAAAAATAATGTCATTAGTAAAATAATTGTGTCATAATTTAATAGTTCCCTGATAAAAAATAATGTCAATCCATAGTAAAATAATTTGTGTAATAATTTAATTTTGGTAATGTCATCAATATTCATCATCATCTCGACAATACTCGACGGATTCGACATAGGCACGATAGCTACTTTTTAACCGACTTCTAAATCAAAAAGGAGGAGGTTCTCTATTCGTCTGTATGTATGTTTTTTTTTTTTTTTTGTGTATGTCCACCGATTACTCGAAGACGGCTGAACCGATTGAAATGGTTCAAACGTTATTACATTAGGTTAGTTTCCAAGTTGGTCCCATTTTTTGAAATTTTGAAATCGGTTCAGTAGTTTTCAGGAAATCTTGAAAATACTGTTGTTTTCGTTACCACTTTATGTGAATTTAATACGTATCTTTAGGCATAACTCCTTTGTTTATAAACCGATTTAGATGATTCTTGTTTTGTTAAAAAGGGGATACCTCAAGGTATTTTAACCGACTTCGAAAAAGGAGGTTTTGAGTTTGATCACATACCTATTTACCAGAAAACACGTAAATTGCCTGCACGATGCACTAAAAAGAGTGAAATAAAAATTATTTTTATAAAAAAATAAAACCGCCTTCTAAAAAACACATCAAAAAAGTAAGAAATAATTCCTCACCAAATAAATAACGTAAGTTCTTTGAAGTCGGGCGGGTTTTAACAAAAACAACAAAAAATTGTACATGTTTCACGCCCGACTTCAAAGTACTTACGTTATTTATTTGGTGAGGAATTATTTCTTACTTTTTTGATGTGTTTTTTAGAAGGCGGTTTTATTTTTTTATAAAAATAATGTTACCTTATGGATGATAATAACCCGTCTTAATAGATACTTTATTTTCTAGATTTTCAAAATTAGGAATAGGTAGGTAATAATTAGGTACCAGCAGGTAGGTACATGTCGTACGGCGAATAAAGAACGATGACCTTGAGCGCGGCACTTTCGCTCATTCACTACGTGAATGCTGTAGGTACACACGCGCGAGGTAAATACCGATCTCCGACTCCGTTTTCTCTGAGGGATATTGTAGGTACGACTAAGAGCAACATTTGCATTAAACTGTCCGCCCATGTCAAATTTTTTGTAGGACCGTTGATAGAAGGGCAGGATTCATGTTGGGTGGAACGTTGCCCAAGTGAAGCTAAAAAAAGGCCCGATGATAGGGTCGGCCGGCCGACCCTATTTATTACTATCGGTGGATTTCATTTATAGCCGATAAAAAAACTGTCACCCATTATAGGCTGACTGTCTACCTGGCAGTGCAACAAATATAAATACAATAATATATTGTAAATATGTATACGTATAATACGAATAAACTAGCGGCCGCCCGTGGTTTCACCCGCGTGTTTCTCGTTCCCGTGCGAATATCGGAATAAAAAGTAGCTTTAGTTACTCGTTATTACATCAGCTACCTGCCAGTGAAAGTCCCGTCAAAATCGGTCCAGCCGTTTCAGATATTAGCCGGAACAAACATACAGACAGACAGACAACAATTGACAACATTTCAAAATTTTAAGGTATTTGTTTTTATGGATATAATGAAAGTTTTTTTTTAGGAAACACGTATTTTTTCTTTTCTTTTTATTTACATGCATTATTGAGATAATAATTAATTGAAAATAGTATATACTAAAAGGACGTAAGTAAAATATCAGGCATAATATAAGCGATTCCTTAGCCTGAAACCTTCCTTTTTCTAACATACAAATTAAAAAAAACTGTCTGACATGATGTTTTACGTAGAGATGTAGCACGCACGCTAGTATTTTGTGTCGATAATAATAGCATGCCGGACGACGTTCCGTGGGCAGGCCCCCCACAAGGTGGACCGACGATCTGGTCAAGGTCGCGGGAAACCGCTGGATGCGGGCAGCGCAGGACCGATCGTTGTGGAGATCCTTGGGGGAGGCCTATGCCCAGCAGTGGGCGTCGTTCGGCTGACATGATGATGATGATGATGAATAATAGCATTTTTGTTTCAAGGGATTACTTATTTTAATTTAGTCATATGCAATAAAACAACGCTGCACTTTATTAATTTCATCTCACATGTGTTATACAACTGTAGTATTAAAAAATGCTATACTTTTCATGACTTGTAAGCTTGTAACTTGCTCAATGCTTTAAAACAAGGTGCTGTGTAAGTACTTTTTAAAATCTTCGTTTGTGTAATAATAAAACAAAGATAATTCAGTATTACTACCAATTTAATTTATACTAAACTTCCTGATTTTTCAATGAAAATAATCGATAATAATTCGATAAATAAGTCAGGCATGCATCACTATTAAAATGACAGTAATTTTGACATTTGTTTGTTTACTTTGTTTTTTTTTCTTCATAGGGATTGATTCCAGGCAAATGCATACACGCTAGGAAGGCCTGAAATTGATCATTTTACACAATTTTAAATATCTTAATAAATAGGCTACCAAAAAACCTAAAAAAACCATTTTCATGTTTAATTAGTTCGAATCTCGAAATGGTTTTCGAATTTTACTGCCTTGCAAAAAATGAAATGTTGTCAATTGTAAAACATGTCATTTTGGCATATGTACCGTATATAATCATATGCATGTAGTAAAAAGCGGTTATTTTAATGTTACAAACAGACACTTCAATTTTATTTATTTGTATAGATGATACCTACATTACAAATAATAATACCAGTTATTTTATTCCTATTCTGTGGCAACCCTTGCGTATCTGCGAAGGACAGCGCAGCGTAAGTACTTACACCGGCGGCGGTGGCATCGCGCGTTAACAAAGGCGTTGCGCTACTGTAAGGAATATCTTACTGTGACGTCGTTTTAACTGTGACGTTGTTTTGTTTCCGTATCTTACAAGACAGTCTAGCTAGTCAGTCTTGTCTATGTGAGACAAGACTGTCTTAAAACAGTCTTGACTATGTTGTGCGCTCGCTCTTAATGAGAACTACATATATAAGCAATATACACTCGCGAGCAAAAGTACTTCCTTTTTGAACCCCCGACTTCATAAAGAGGGGTGTTAAAAGTTTGACGTGTCTATCTGTCTGTGGCATTGTTCGTAGCTCCTGAACGAATGGACCGATTTTGATGCGGTTTGTTTCGTTAAAAAGCTGGCTGACGTGATCGAGATGGTTCTTAGCTTTATTTTGTAAGGATTTGTCAGACTTTTCAAGTTCATCAGCTCTTTGTTAGCTACAGTAGGGATCTGTCTGTCGTGCATAATAGCTATTCTCTTAAAAACGTTTGTATGTAATTAAAATAAAAAATAAGAAATTTATACATACAACCCTCGAAACAAAAAAACTCTAAAAAGTAAAAAAAAACTCTCGTTCGGGGGACCACAAAAAGAGAAGTGCTAAAAGGGTAATTATATGTTGGGGTTAGTACTATTACTTATATATTCTGTGGTAGGGGGTCACCCGAACGAGAGTTTTTTTTTATTTTTTTTTCTTTTTTGAAGATTTTTTTTGGCGTAGGTTGTAAAAATATTATAATTTTATTTTATAAAAAAAATATTTAGCATGCAATCAAACACTAAGATCAAAGAAATCTTGCTTGTGTAATTATTAGATTTTTATGAAACCATTATTTTAGGTTAGGTACAATTGAAACCGACATTGTAATTGTATAAGTTTAGTATTGTAATGTGTTGGTAATAAAATTTACATTTATGCGATCATGATTGTGTTCTTCATAAGTGTTATCATAAAGTACCCAATATAGTAACAGTCTTCTCCATAATTTATTATGGCTTTTAAAATAACCATCTTATGCACTCATAACATCATAAATTGTACCGTCTGCTTATGAACTATTAAGAATGCAATTCAGAAAACAAAGCGGTCTACGATTTACGTGTTGAGGTTCAATTTGCTTTAACTATAGATAAATATGGTGACTGCTTCATTATCAATTGCATCTTGCATTGAATAAATTTAAGCTAAAGCTATATTTAGACAAATAGATACCAAATGAGAGTAATCGCTATACCCAAATGAATAGTTAGTAACTTTTGTTTTATTGTTATTGGACTTCTTTTTTCATGTTTTGCCAAGACTTTGCTGACGATGTAAAAATCACACCTGATGTTAAGTGGTGATAAGGCTGAAGCTGGAAGCTCACTACTCCCGGAATCCTCAATCACTGAGGAACTAGCTATCTTATCTGTAACTGCCGGAACACAATAATTATGAAATCATCATTGTTATGACGTCAGACTTAGTTAAGATGGTGGTAGCTAGCCAGGCCGACTTAGTACAAGTCCTACCACCAAGCAAACCGAATACAATATGTATGTACATATGTACCCCCACTGGAAATCGAACCTGGGGACCTCAGGGTCTGGAACTGGTGTTGTGAGTGAACCACTAAGACCACAGAGTTTCTAACTATTGAAGGAGAAGCGCATTGTCTTTCCCAGGTAATCTTAACTCCTGGTAATGTCATTGTCTCTTGCAGATAGACAATGAAGGCTAGACGAGCCGTACTTGACGCTTTGTTAAAGAACGAAGATGTTAATACTACTTCGTGGAGCATTGATCTCAAAATATTTTATAAAGAAACTAAACTTAGTTTTAAGCATAGTTTTTTTTAAGTTAATTTTTGAGCAATTCTCGTTGATATATTTATTGGTGAATTTATAATTGGTTAACTTTATTAGGGGTATACGCTCAACTTTGAAACATGCAATAAGCTTTCGCCGTCAGGTCACGTTACTCTCGTGCCTTTGAAAGAGTATTTTTTTTAAATTCATCACCACCACCTTTCACCAATTTAACTTCCAAGCCACTACTGGCCCTTACAATAAACACGTTATTATAAAACGTAACGTAACGTACGTTTTATAAGATTTACTAGTAGATTAGGTACACTATTTTCATTTTTGCATAACTTCTCTTTGCAACAATCTGTCCCGTGCATTGATCGAAGCGTGCATCATGGTAGGTTAGGTATGTTGTTTACCTACAGTTCCATGGCGTGCATACTGCGATGACGTTTCGCTCGACTCCGCCCGTTCGCTCGCTAAGAAATGTTTTCGCGTCTACGAAACCCTTTGTGCCGCGATCGCAAGCCCATTCATGGCTTTTCCCTTTTTTTCCTATTCAGCCTGAGGTTTCACTCTGTCATAACAAGGCTTTGCGTCTAGGCTAGGTACTGTTGTTTTATCATTCCTTTTTTACAAGCTCGAAGTTATTATAAACTGTTGTGTAAGTTTGTGTTTTGTATGTTGTAGTCAATTGATGAATGGTAGAGCGCTACCATCCATCAATTGAACAGTTTCAGTGGAAGTACTTATTGTATGTACTCTACGCCGGAATGGCTGGCTTGCCCGATTTTTAATTCTTTTATTTAAACTTTATTGCACAATATGGTACAAATGGCGGACCTTAATGCCATAAGGCATTCTCTACCAGTGAGAATATAAACTTGTCAACTAAATTATTTACTATCCTACATCAAGGAATAATATCAATTCTATTATCCATACTAATATTATAAATGCGAAAGTGTGTTTGTTTGTTTGTTTATTTGTTTGTTTGTTTGTTTGTCCTTCTTTCACGACAAAACGGAGCAACGGATCGACGTGATATTTGGTATGGGGATAGTTTGGGAGCTGGAGAGTAACATAGGCTACTTATTATTCCGGAAAATTGAGTAAAAATTGTAATTTTCTATGAAAAATCGTTTAACTATCGTACCTTCGATACAAAACTGTCATTTCTTCCATTGCCGTTTCCAAAGAGTATGTAATCACTGACGTCTGCGCGGTCAAAACCGAATACTAATCTTTTCCATAAGCTTAGAAAAAAAATGTACTGTAGCTAGCGCTAAAAATGCCCCAGTCGCGCATGCGCGCAGAGTTATCTGACACTCACTCTACTTCACAGAGTAATTTTTTATGTAAGAAATAGAGACCAAGCTTGGGCCCCTTTATTGGTAGTGTGTAACTAGCGCTATCTGTTTTCTGGTATAAGCAACTTTTGGTGTATAAACACACACACAAGAGTTGGTGACCGGGTCCACTATTATATGGCAAAACAACGTTTGCCGGGTCAGCTAGTTTTAAATATGGGGTCTTACCTACTAATATTTTTTAATAAAAATAATGATCGAACTTAGTCAAGAAACGAATAGGTATAAGTACTTATGTGTTGTTGGTGTGTATCAATTTTTGGGCTTCTCCGTGTCCCTTGCCCAGTTATTGTTTGGAACATTGGCATATTATTTTTTTATATTTTTTGGTAGGTAGGTACTGGTACCGTAAATAAGTTTTACATTCAATCGTTATTTTAAAAGTGTGTGTGTGCGCGCTTAACCCTTAAGCTGTTCGTGAAATACGACTGCTATGCTACCTTATTTTCCATTACATTCGCTACGCATAAATAAGCATTACTTGGCATATTTGACGTCTACACGGTTTAGTATCAATTATCATTAATCGCCATTTTTTATAACAATCGTAAATACTTACATATTTGACGGGTATAAATTTTATGCGTGAAAATCACTGCGCGTCGCGGGTTATCAGACTTGCAACTTACGATAGTTTATTGTTTTTGGTAGTCCGTTATTCACAGAAGTGAACAAAAATAAAGTATTGGTAAATTCTAGTTATAATTTACTAATACTTACCTTATTTTTGTTCACTTTTTTAGAATTCTAAATCTGTTTTCCTAATGACAGTCCCATATTTACCCAAAAAGTTATTAATAGAGTATCCGCGTTGGTCTGAAGCTAAAATAAATCAATTAAACTAACTATTAAAAAACACATAAAGCTAGTATTCATTTATTTTATTTATTTTAATAATACTACCTATAGCAGCGCCGTGGTTAGATTTACGTGGCTCCTGATCCCACGATGGGAAAACACTTAATTTTTTTAGTATTCTTCGTCCTAATCCAGGCCGCGCAGATTATGTATATCTGTATGGATAAAATAATTCGCATAATCAGTTATGGCAACCCTGTGCTGGCCGCATTAATCTGACGCAAGTCACGGGTTAAACGCTTTATTCAATCTGCGACCGCCAACGCAATTGTTTCTATTCATCTCGTTGCAACAACCCTCACTTTATTATTTGCTGACCTATTATGAACCTTATTACCACCCATTATAAGCTAGAGAAGTACTGGGATACATTTTTTTCTATTAGTAATGTTGGTGTGCTAAATTTTAGGTCGTGAGACAATTTTCTTTTATTAGAATAGATTAGACTAAAGGATTGTCATGCTCATCATGAAGGATGGAATGTTTAAAATAGTTAAAATGTTATCATGGCATGTCTGTTTTTCCTAAGCCAAATAAGCATCTGTTAAGGACTTCGATCAACACCTAGGTCGTTGATCGAAGGTTAAGGATCTATAATGGAATTCAAATAACAACGTTAAACCACGTTAAACTGTGGTAAATAAAAAACGTAAAAATAAAACCGCCTTCAAAAAAAACACATCAAAAAAGTAAGAAATAATTCCTCACCAAATAAATAACGTAAGTACTTTGAAGTCGGGCGTGAAACATGTACGATTTTTTGTTGTTTTTGTTAAAACCCGCCCGACTTCAAAGTACTTACGTTATTTATTTGGTGAGGAATTATTTCTTACTTTTTTGATGTAATTTTTTTGAAGGCGGTTTTATTTTTTTCTAAAAATAATTTTTATTTCATTCTTTTGAGTGCATCGTGCAGGCAATTTACTTGTATTCTGGTAAATAGGTATGTGATCAAACTGAAAACCTCCTTTTTCGGAGTCGGTTAAAATACCTTGAGGTGTCCCCTTTTTAACAAAACAAGAATCATCTAAATCGGTTTATAAACAAAGGAGTTATGCATAAAGATACGTATTAAATTTACATAAAGTGGTAACGAAAACGACAGTATTTTCAAGATTTCCTGAAAACTACTGAACCGATTTCAAAATTTCAAAAAATTGGACCATCTTGGAAACCAACCTGATGTAATAACGTTTCAACCATTTCAATCGGTTCATCCGTCTTCGAGTAATCGGTGGACATACACAAAAAAAAAACATACATACAGACGAATAGAGAACCTCCTCCTTTTTTATTTAGAAGTCGGTTAAAAACAAAACACAAGAGCGAGACCAAGTTTAGTACTTACTCTTTAATTGTTTTTGGTTCTGCTTTGAATGTTACAAATAACATAGACTTGACAAGGGGTTTAATCGAATCAAAAAATGTTATTTTATACATTCTGCGTATTTCAAAGCTTAATGCTACAAGGTTCAACCTTCTTGCTTCTCATAGAAACTTCTATGTATGCTAAAACTGTGTCACATTCACATTCTTTCAATATAGGGAACCCTCCCAGCCCACTAATGTGCCTGCGATGACGTAGCTATTCGAACAATGAGAAAGCTCAATTTTGAACGATACCAATCAGCTGGCGTTGACACAATGTGACGCAGCGAATGCATGCCAAATTGATTTGTATGCAAGCGAGATGCGCAATAGTTGTATTTTCATACTATAGTTTCTTGAAAACAGTAGTTAAAAGAGTTCTTTTTTTCTAACATTTGATTACCTGCACTGTAATTAAATTAACAAATTACTTTTAGCTTTTGCATCCACAATGCAATTTTTTTAATTGAAATTGTCGTATTAGACGACTCTGTAGCCCAGTGGTTAGATCATTCGCCCGGACAGTGAAAGGTTGTGAGACGGGTTGATTTTTTCTAATAATACTTCATTTTCGATTAAATTAACAAATTCTTTATATAGAAAAGGAATTAGCGCTACTCAACAGCCTTCATCAAGTGCTTAACAAAAGAGTGAACCTCTAGCCTATGTTAGAATCAAGCAAGAGCTGAGAGAGAAGAGCTTATCGCAGTACCTGATTTCATCAATACAAATTCTCTTCAATTGCCGCTACCATGTTTTTCGTCACTTACGTAACCACTAACTAATTGTTAATTCAAAATCTATAAACTAACGTTAAACTGTCTAACCACAATACTTTTACTATGCCACAACTCCTTGTAGGTAAGTATCAAATTTTAGTAACTACTCTCACGCACGATTTTGATATCGGCTACTGTTTCAATCAATACTTAAGGCTAGGAATCCCGAGCGCAGAAATAATTTGAGGGGGTGAAGAACGTCGCATACGCTCCGCCCATCGGAGGGACACCCCGCGCGTCTCAGTATACTTGCGCGGCCCTGGCCGGCGGCCGCTATCGCGCCACAGTGTAGCAGCAAGACAGTAGTGACTGATATTCAGTAGAACCACTCAAGTTTCATTTTAATGTAATATTTTTATTATTTTAAAACGAAATAGGTAGATAACTGTAGTACAAATAATATTATTACCTACCACTGTATACCATACTATAATATTACATTGAATGTATTACAATATTGTTACGGTGAGGGTATTATTATGAATTTCAAGCGAAATGATCGATTCTAGAATAGAATTATAGTAAACAAGCTGTTGCCCTCGACTTCGTCCGCTTGTATTTCAGTTAAAACATGAGTTTCAGTTGAAAAGTACCCTATAGCATTCTCGATCGTCCTATTTATCTCTATATTAAAATTAATCTCTATACTAACTTGGTTTATCGGTTTTGGGATGAAACCTAACAGACAGACAGAGTTACTTTCGCATTTATAGTACTAGCTTAATAACGCTGAATGATGAATTTTGGAATTTTGAAATACATTGAACCTTGCAGAAGGTCATAGAATATTGTTCATGCGATAACCGAAATCCACGTGGGCGAAGTCGCGGGCTGCATCTAGTAATTTGATATACTAACTGTGGCCCGTAACTTCGTCTGCATGAACTTTGGACATTGCATTTGTATTGTAATTGCAGTTATATCGCGTAAAAAAGTAGCCTATGTCCTTCTCCAAGATTTGTAATCTCTGTACCAAAATTCATCAAAATCGGTTCAGCTGTTTTGGCGTAAAAAGTAACATTATCTTGGCAGCCGAACGACGCCCACCGCTGGGCATAGGCCCAAAAAGTAACATATGGACGAACAAATAGGCCGATAGAGTTACTTTTTGTAGGTATGGATAGTGCGTGAGAATCGGAAAGGGTATCAGAGTGGGGATTACAGTGGGACTGGAAATGGAAGAGAGGATCGTAGAGGAAATCATAGTGGTGATTGGAGTAAGTGAATAGGAGTAAAATTAAAATAAATAAGTATGTCAATAATAATGGTAAAACATGGCTTAAATCTCGAATCTTGACTCAATGATATCTTGAGCTGAAAACGCACTTGTGTCAAGGCAATATCGTGCCATTTTTGATAGTGCCATTCCAAATTCTCTTAAAACGTCCACCGCTGAGGCCGCCGCGGTTGCAACTAGTCAAGCTATTATAGCATACCACCGCAAATCATACCGCCCGCCGCGCCTCTTGAGCAGGGTACTCACCGAGCTGTGTAACACGTAACGTAACGTAACTGCTACTGTCAAGTGAGTAGGACATGGGAGGCACGAGCTCGCTGCGAGCCGCTCGCGCGTGGTTCGCAGTAAGCTCGCAGTGACCCGCCGAGTGGCGGTATCGCTGCGAACACAAAGGAAGGCGGCTCGCAGTGTGCGCGTGGACTACGACAAGACCTCTTGTGCAGTGAGTACGCGCGACGCGAACTTCAAACGAACGCAATCATGGAGTGAGCAGAATGTTGTAGGCGTGATTTCGTCACAAGCACTGCGGATCCGGGAGCTCGTAGCTGATGCCGTACTCTGAAACGCAAATCCGAAACTTCGGTTAGCCCCGTCCCTTTCACTCGATTCTGTCACAACTGGGGAGTGAGAGTGACGGGTATAACGAAGTTTCGAGTTTTGCGTTTCAGAGTAGGCCTTCTGGTTACGCGGTGAACGTGGACGAGCCGTACTCACTTTCAGGTTGATACAGTAACAGTTAGGTTACGTGCTACAAGCTAGATGAGTACCCTGCTTTGCAGCACCGCAAGCCGCTCCGCTAGAGACTGTGGCCGACGTTATACCTAAATATACAAATCTGTTTAAATAGTTAACCGAGTAATTTCGCAGTACATAAAATGACTTATTTATACCAGTTAGTATGTAATACTTGATAAAAATCGAAAACATGAGTACCTACATTGCAATTTTCATACTAGATATCCCAATAAGTTAGTTGCGCCTCGCTCAATGACAACATGTTTTAGTGATAATTGTAATAATATGAGTATTAAATTATATAATTTACTATCCAATGATGTAAGAAATATGCCATTCAATCTTTTTAAAAAAACAATATTTGGGATATTAGTTAAAAATAGTTTTTATGACATTAATGTATTTGTAACCTTTTGCCGTAATGGAGGTAAAGATAAAAAATGCTGACATGTGAATGAAACCTAAATTTGACATCTGGACATTTAATTTTTATTTTTACCTCTAATGACATTGAATTTTATGTACTTTATGTTTTAGGATGATTTTAGGTAATAATTTATTTATTTCTTTGTGACGATGGCATTGTGTCCTCCTGACCTGACTAAGTAGTATTTTGTTTTCTCTTTTATTATTCTATTTTGACTGATTTTATTCATTTCACCGTTTGACATTCAATGATATATACTAAGATTGATGAATTTTGAAACCAAATTTAATACTCGTACAAAAAAAAAAAATTATTTAAATTAAATCACGACGACAAATATTTGCATATCGACAAATCGATAAAACATGTTAGTTCTAACCTATTTATAAGACCTCAGATGTACCATGTTTTATGCAAATAAATATTATTCTATTCTATTCAATTCTACTGCTATTGTACTTATGGTAATTCCTTTTTTTGACCCTCATTTTCATTAATAATTGCTCAGTTTTTTTTCTTATATGATATTAGAATGAAATTTGGCGTCACGAGTAAGAAAAACCAAAAAAAATGCATACGAATATTAATTTATTTTAAACAACACAAATTCAGTACCTATGGGAAATTTCTCAGCATTATTGCTTTTTAAAATTATGTGTAGTCACATAGAATACCAAAAATACCATAAAATACCAAAGTGATATACCACAAATCTTAAATATCCAAAAGGAATAACATCGAAAGTTCGACATAGAAATTTTCCATTTCAAGTAACACCAAAATTTCATATTTGATTAAAATTTGGTTTTTCTGTTGGGTTGGGATATTTTTTTGGATTTTGCCTAAATTGTTTTAAACGTTATATAAATATGTCCGGTGAAGAAAGTTTAAACGGATAATTTTTCCTGAAAAAGATATCAATGAACTAAAACTTTATTAAAAATACCTAATTTCTATTAAGTATTAATATTCTTTGGAAAGTTATACAATACGTTTAATTTATTGCTACTATATCATCATGCTGTAAAGTTTTCCCTAACTAAGGAATTACTGTTGGGGTCCACTAGGTTAATTTCGTACACTGCCTCGCCTATCTCTATACACTGTGACACAACTTACTATTTAGAAATCTATGTAGATTAATATCCGATTCGTTCCAAATGAATAAAAAAATTCAAATCACTTAGTTACCTTTTATGTTTGTTTATCCTTCGCAGAGTCTGCGACGAAATCTTAGTTTTTTTATTCTTTTTATTGGCCATATTATCGTAATCACTATAAAATATTTACAGCATTATTCTTGAATGAACCTAGTTAATGCATAAAACAAACAGTAGATACACATTAAATTTAAAATACTTATTTTCCTACAAACTATTATTATATATTTGTACAAACTATAACTAGGTACATTATACGACACCACACATAATTATTTGTATCTATATAGCTTACTGAACTCTCTACACAATCAAATATTTGAATTGTTTTTAATTCGCTCGTCGCAGGTAATTGCGCCGCAAAAATTGGCACGCGTCCGACCTCTAACTCATTCCGCAGGGGACTGATTGATTGAAATTACGACCGTCAACGTAGCAAAATAGGTTTTTTTCGAAAATAAACAATGCCTTAAAAAAAATTAGACTTATGACGGCCGGAATCCCTCGGCTATTCAAAGACAATTATTTTCGTACATTTTTCATTAACTAAAACCAAGTATTTTGCAAATAATACGATATTTGGATTACGATTAGACGGATGTTTGGAATTTTATTTGACACACTTAAATATCACCAATCGAAAAAAAAACGGCCGGAAGCACTAGATAAATAACTGTAAAATAACATATATTTTTTCCAAGTTTTAAGTACTTGTGATTTGCGAGTAATCCATAATTTAAAATACCCTATTTTGGGGAATGCCCGCTGTTCGGAAAAGATCGACGTTTCTGAACGCAACTCTAATGTCACGTCAAATTGACATTAGCTGTCACTTGAAGTTGACAGTGACACTTGATTGAAATTCTTGTACCAAGATGTCGGAATAATTTTGCTGAATTTGTTAAAAATCGCTCGCGTTGAATGTGCCTGGCATATCGAGTTTGAATAAAATCTTAAATTATCTATGTGATCCCGTTTTGTACGACCAAGGTTTTGACGCCATCCATCGGGCTGGTCGCGGAGTTTTTGAAAGAAAGATAATTGTCCACCACGCGCTTTTGTCGGGACTGTAAATCGCAATAAAAAAAAGCTCCCCCGCGTGTGTCGTGGTGTATTGTTGCCCAGTGTCTTGGGACCCTGTGTGTTATTTGTGTTGTGCGTAAGGTGACGAATTGGTAAGGTCGGCAGACGAAGAAAGGACACCAGGGGCGCGCGCGCTCCCCTCTCCCCACGCTGCCCAGGGACTTTCTACAGCACAGACCGTATGTAAAATCACCTTACTTCACAAATTCTATCCGCTGTGTATCGCAGTCCAATTGTTCAGTTTACATCCCCGCTGAAACCTAGTTTTTTGTCCGGAGTCTATATTAGTAATACCAGCTTCCACTGCGCTAGGCGATTCCGCGGTATAGGCAGGGGTGTACTGAACATTTCTTGGTAGCCAAGAGCGTAGCTTGAAGGCCTGAGAGGCCCACGCCAAAACTTTGTATTAATCAGTGCCGTGTTGATGACCATCTGGTCCGGACTAGATTAATTTGTACTTGTAAATGGTAATTAACTTGCATTTGAAAAGTAAAGGGCATTCCTTTGTTATTGGTTCCATGTCTTGTAATTAATGTATTGAAGTCATGTATTGAAGTTCCAAATTGTAAACAGATGCCTTTCTTTGCTCATAATAATTATTATTCAGTTTTGTTAGCAAATTTGAGTTGTGAATATTGACAAGTTTGTTGCTAAAATAATAGCTAATAAAAGGTTAGCTAATAAGTTTGCACTCAATACTTAGTGAAACTTAAATGATTTGGGACATTGTTTACACATTGAAACTCATTGAAACTTGTGCTTTGAAATAATTAAAATTAACTTGTTGTTGTCTAACAGTATGTTGTGTTGATATCCAAGTGAATTTCAATAGTCAGTGATTTTGAGTGAATTTCAATAGTCAGTGAGTTTTGTTGTTTTCTGATAACCTCCAGATATTTAAGAGTTTGTGTCATTATAAATACTTTGTTGTTGTAATATTGGAATTTTGTGGTTAGTAATAACCTCCAAATATTGGAGATTTTGTGTTATAGTGAATATTTTGAATTTGTTGTTTTTGTTGATAAATTTGTGACGTTACAATGACGGCCTCCTCTGCTAAAGCCAAAATACGTTCTGAGTTACGGTGGTTAGCGTCTGCGGTTGCGTTGTTGGATCGACCGGATAGAACGGAGGCCTTGTTGAACAGATACGTAGATCTGCCCATACGTTTGGCTGTTGTTGATGAGCAGTATGCCTTATTTTTGGAAAGGACTGTTGAGGCCGAGGTGGAAATGCGACAAGAAGTCGGTTTGGATGTGGACCAGTGTTATGATTTTGCGGACAGAATTACCCAGGTAGCTCGACCTTTGCAAGTGGCAAGAGAGAATGAACCGAGCCCGTCCCCGGTCACATCTAAGAGTATGCCCCCTCTATTTGCTAGATTGGCCCGCTTAGATCTAAGGCGTTTTGCTGGTCGTCTAGAGGACTGGGAGGGCTTTATTAATATTTTTGATAGTCTGGTACATGCCCGGGATGATTTGACCCAGGGCCAGAAGTTAGCTTATTTATTATCCGTGTTGGAAGGGGAGGCCCTTGAATCGGTTCAACATTTGGCCCCCTCGGATGAAAACTACCCTATTGCTAGGGATTTGATTGCCCGTCGGTACCAGAACGTACGACGTCTGGCGGACAACCATGTTGCCGCCATTTTGAATTTACCCCGCGTTGCCAGCGTGATGCACTTGAGAGTGGCTTTGTTGAATCCGCTGTTGGTTGCCTACAACGCATTAAAAAACTTAAAACTCCCAGTGGAGCAGTGGTCGTTTTTGTTACTGCACATTGTCCTGGGAAAGTTGCCGGACTCTGTTAAGGTCCGTTTTGAGCAGCAGTATGGTGGGGATAGTGCGACTTATCTGCCACCCTTCTCGGACCTCTTGACGTTCCTGGAAGGAGAAAGTAGACTGGCAGATAATTCCTCTCTGGCCGGTCCTATGGGACCCGAACGACCTGTGCCACAGAGTAGATCCCCCACCGGACCCCCCCGTAGGGGGCGTATGGCCCCTCGCGCGCCCGGCCGCTATGCCGCCGTCCAGGAGACCGCCCGCTGCTTGTACTGTCGGGAACCGGGTCACAGCACGACCCGTTGTGATAAGTTCCTCGACCAGCGCGTCCAAGGCCGTCGAGCGATCGCGCGACAACGGACATGGTGCTACTCGTGCTTGGGCCTGCACATGCAGCGCGAATGTACCCAAGCGCACCCATGCCGATTTTGTAAGGGCAACCACCATCCCCTCCTCTGCATGAACAGCCCAGAGGGCGGCGGAGCGCCGCAGCGCGTCGCTGCAGGATCACCTCGTATGGGTGGGGGGCTCGGACCCCCCGCGGTGTTTGCATCCCGCAGCAGTTCTAGTGGCCACCAGAGTGGCCCCAGACGCTCTCCGCCACGTTTGGAGCCTCAAACGGGCGGGGGTCCCAGGGACCCCCCAATGGGAAACCGATCCCCAAGGATGGGGATGAATTATGCGAGCGTTGCCGGAGGTCGTAGAGGCCCCCCGCGACGTTTTGAGCCTCGCACGGGCGGGGGTCCCACGGACCCCCCCATGGGAAATCGGTCCCCAACCAGGGGGTTCGATTTTGCGAGCGATGCGGGAGGTCGTAGAAGCCCCCCGCAACGTGTTGAGCCTCGCACAGCCGGGGGTCCCCGGGACCCCCCTTCTGAAAATCGGTCACCGTGCCCCCGCGACTATGGGGCGACGTACACGGTGGATGCTAGGCACCGATTCTCGCCGCCGCTCGCCGAATACCCGCGTTTGGAGCGGCGCCCGCCCCGTCTTCAAGGGGCCGGGAGATATAACCCGCCTGATACCGGGCGATTTGGACGTAGGCAGTATGTGGGAGAATGGGACCCACTGGATCGCTATGAGCGACCCCCTTACCATGGGGGGACGTCTGGGGACCCCACATACTAGCAATCAACGTGTTTACGGTCGATTGTAGCCACCCCTCCAGAGACCGTTTTGTTGCCCACGGCCTCTGTGCTTGTCAGGGGATTGAATGGCGACCTTGTGGAAGTTCGCGCCTTGTTGGATTCCGGTGCTCAGGGGTGTGTTGTGTCATCTTGGTTAGTTAGGCCCAACCGGCCTCAAGGTGCACCCCCACACGGAAGGCGTGAGAGGTGTTGGCGATGTGAAAGTCCCCGGGTTGTTAGGGCATGTTGACTTCACATTTACATCACGTAATGGGTCCACGCCAGGCATTAAGACCTCGGCGATTGTGTTGGACACAGTTGTTGGCCGTCAACCTTCAGTTGACTTGGGACCGAGTATGTTGTCTTTGGTGTCTGATTCCCCACTCGCCGATCCAAATTTCTTCCGCCCAGGCCCGATTGATGCTCTCCTTGGAGCCGATGTCCTGGGGCGAGTTTTGTTGACGGGGAAGCGAGTTTTGCAGCCAGATGGCTTGGTAGCTCTGCAGACGACACTCGGTACAGTTGTGATGGGCCCTGCTCGCCGCGTTTTGGATTCCCTTGATGAGGATCGCGGTCTTGTTTTTAATGTGTCTCTCTCCGAAGTGGTGCAGAAGTTTTGGGAGGTTGAGGAACCTCCACCAGCCCCGCGGGTAGACCCAGTAGCGGATGAATGCGAGTTGTATTACCAGATTAACACTGGTCGCCTCCGCTCTGGTCGTTTGATCACCCGTCTCCCCTTTCGTGCCGGCCGACCTCCTCTGGGCGAATCCCGACCGCTAGCGGAACGTAGGCTAGTGGCGATGGAGCGTCGCATGAGCAAGGATCCGGTCTTCCGCCAGAAGTATGTTGAATTCATGCGGGAGTATGAGGAGTTAGGGCACATGTCCGTGAGCGATTTGGATTGGCGCTCCGTTGAGCACTTCTTTTTGCCGCACCACGCCGTTTTGAAATCCGGAAAGATTCGGGTGGTCTTTGACGGTTCGGCTCCCACCTCCACTGGAGCGTCCTTGAACCAGTGTCTGCATGTAGGTCCCAAGCTGCACACGGAGATCTCAGACATTTTGACTAACTTCCGGCGGCACCAAATTGTATTTATGACTGACATCCGGATGATGTTCAGACAAACGGTCATCCATCCAGAGGATAGGAGGTACCAATTGATTTTGTGGAGAGAGAGTCCTAGGGACCCCTTGTTGATTTATGAATTGAATACGAATACGTACGGTTTGGCTTCGAGCCCGTTTGTTGCGATTCGTTCTTTGTTGGAGTTGGCCGAGAAGGAGCGCTTGAGATACCCTCGCGCCTCCGCCATTTTGGCCAGTGACGTCTATGTGGATGACATTTGCACGGGCGCCTCATCTGTCTCAGAGGCGATTGTCCTGAGAGACGAACTCACCGCCCTTTTGAAGTCGGGAGGTTACGAGTTGAGGAAATGGATATCCAACTCGCCTGATGTACTGGTAGGTTTGCCCGAAGAGCACCAGCAGGACCCCCACCTATTCGAAAATGTTGAAAATCCCCATGTGGTGACCGTCCTTGGCGTACAGTACAAACCGGTCTCTGACACTTTCACTTATTGTGTGGATTTACGACCACCGAAAGTCTGGACCAAGCGTTTAGTATTGTCTACTGTCGCACGTACCTTTGACCCCAATGGGTGGATTTGCCCCGTGCTGTTTATGGCCAAGTGTTTCTTGCAACGGTTATGGGCTTCGGGTGTGTCGTGGGATGAACCCCTCTCGGACGAGTTACTCCGAGATTGGTCGAGCTTCGTTTCATCCCTCCCCGAGATTAATAAAGTGCATTTGCCGAGGCTATTCCTCCCTTCTGAAAATTGTAAAGTTACTCTTCACGGCTTTTCCGATGCCTCCGAACGTGGATTTGCTGCGGCCGTGTACCTCCGCACCGTTACTGTTGACGGAGTTGTTGCTGTGCATCTGGTGATAGCGAAAAGCAAAGTCGCTCCCCTTCGGACTCGTCATACGATCCCGAGGTTGGAATTGTGTGGAGCTGCCCTCCTAATGCGTTTGTTGAACTACGTATGGCTCACATTAGGTCGATCTATTAAGATACAAGAGGTTTATGCTTGGACGGACAGTCAGGTCGTCCTTTGTTGGTTGAAGGCTCCGGCGCACACCTTGGACGTGTTTGTGGCCAATCGAGTGTCGCAGATTTGTAATTCCGACATCGAGTTGATTTGGAGACACGTGCCGGGAACCATGAATCCCGCGGATTGTGCGTCTCGGGGTTGTGTAGCCCCAACCCTAATTAACCACCCCCTCTGGTGGGGCCCACAGTGGTTGATGCGGCCTGAGTCGGAGTGGCCGCCCTCTCCAGCGTTGTCGAACGTAGCCGTTCCTGATATGCGGGCATGCGTCCTGGAGACTAACCCCGCCGGGGAAAAGGATTTGTTGTTGGATCGGTACAGCTCCTTACAGAAGCTGCTTGGTGTTACCGCTTGGATCAGACGTTTTGTGTACAATTGCAGAAACCCACGCGCGAGGCGTGATTCGTCGGTTCTCACTCCGGACGAGCGTAGGGACGCGCTCTTGTTTTGGGTCCGGAGAGTACAAGCTGATAGTTTTGAGTCCGAGATTGAAATTTTGCGTTTAGGCCGTCGCAAGTTGAAGGGCGCGGTATCGCGATTGAATCCCTTCCTGGACGAGAGTGGGCTTTTGCGAGTCGGCGGAAGACTTCGAAATGCGAACCTGCCGTATGGAGCTCGTCACCCCCTTTTGTTACCTAAAGCCGGACATTTGACTCAACTGATAATAACAGATCGCCATGTGAATGCACAACATGCTGGCTGTAATGCTTTGTTGGCCATTTTGCAGCGTGAATTTTGGATTTTGTCTGCTCGTCGAGCCATTCGCACTGTGGTTTTCCGTTGCCTGCCTTGTTATCGATTGAAGGCCGCGACCATGCAGCCCCAGATGGGTGATTTGCCTGCTGATCGCGTCACGGAATGTAGAGCTTTTGCCGGAGTCGCCACCGACTTCGCCGGTCCCTTTACTGTAAAGGCTTCGAGACTGCGTAATGCTAAAACCTATAAGGCGTACTTGTGCGTGTTTGTGTGTTTGTCCACCAAGGCTGTCCATTTGGAAATTGTCTCGGAATTGTCTACCGAAGCCTTTGTCGCCGCCTTGAGCAGATTTGTTTCCCGTAGAGGACTGCCGTCATTGATACGTTCCGATTGTGGTACTAATTATAAGGGAACGTGTAATTATCTTAAGGAAGTAGTTAAGTTTTTTGTTGATAATAAAATAGACATTGGAACCACCCTCTCCCGGCGTGGGATAATCTGGAAGTTTAGCCCTCCAGCTTGTCCGACCTGGGGAGGAATTTTTGAAGCTTGTGTAAAGGCTGCCAAGACACACTTGCGTCGCGTGATTGGAGAAACTATTCTCACGTTTGAGGAACTTGATACGGTATTTTGTAAAATTGAGGCCGTCCTCAACTCGCGACCCTTGTGCCCGTTGTCTTCGGACCCGAATGACCTGGAAGCGTTGACGCCAGGTCATTTCTTGATCGGACAGCCCCTTTTGGCGTTGCCTGAATATCCGATTCAGGATGTAGGATCCCATCGTTTGTCGCGATACCAACTTTTGAAACAGATGTCCCAAAACTTCTGGGCACGTTGGTCGATGGAGTATTTGCATATCCTACAACAGCGCGTGAAGTGGACAGATAAAACCACCCCACCCCAGACTGGCGACCTCGTGTTGATTAAGGATGCTAACCTGCCGCCCCTATGTTGGCGAAGGGGGCGCATTGTTAAACTCTACCCCGGAACTGACGGAGTTCCTCGTTTTGCTGAGGTTTTGGTTCGAGATTCGGTTTTGAAGAGAGCAGTTAGTGGGCTCTCCCGATTACCCGTAGATTGACGTACCGTTCTTAACGGTCCGGGGCGGGGGGATGTTCGGAAAAGATCGACGTTTCTGAACGCAACTCTAATGTCACGTCAAATTGACATTAGCTGTCACTTGAAGTTGACAGTGACACTTGATTGAAATTCTTGTACCAAGATGTCGGAATAATTTTGCTGAATTTGTTAAAAATCGCTCGCGTTGAATGTGCCTGGCATATCGAGTTTGAATAAAACCTTAAATTATCTATGTGATCCCGTTTTGTACGACCAAGGTTTTGACGCCATCCATCGGGCTGGTCGCGGAGTTTTTGAAAGAAAGATAATTGTCCACCACGCGCTTTTGTCGGGACTGTAAATCGCAATAAAAAAAAGCTCCCCCGCGTGTGTCGTGGTGTATTGTTGCCCAGTGTCTTGGGACCCTGTGTGTTATTTGTGTTGTGCGTAAGGTGACGAATTGGTAAGGTCGGCAGACGAAGAAAGGACACCGGGGGCGCGCGCGCTCCCCTCTCCCCACGCTGCCCAGGGACTTTCTACAGCACAGACCGTATGTAAAATCACCTTACTTCACAAATTCTATCCGCTGTGTATCGCAGTCCAATTGTTCAGTTTACATCCCCGCTGAAACCTAGTTTTTTGTCCGGAGTCTATATTAGTAATACCAGCTTCCACTACGCTAGGCGATTCCGCGGTATAGGCAGGGGTGTACTGAACACCCGCCTTAAGCTAATTCGACTTTTGTTTTGTATGCGTTTAAAGTTTAAATGAAACGGCTACTGTTTCAATAAGCTAATTCGACTTTTGTTTTGTATGCGTTAAAGTTTAAGTGAAACGGCTACTGTTTCAATAAGCTAATTCGACTTTTGTTTTGTATGCGTTTAAAGTTTAAGTGAACAAGATCAACTCTTATTGCGATTTTTTTTAGGACCTAAACTGATCTGCTTCGCTTATTCGTACCACGACAGCTTAATATCAATGACAGCGATTCAGTGATCATTCAATGACATTTCACAGCCGCTGAGCTGTCATCAACTCTTATTTTACTTATAACTCGGCCAAGCGAACATGACACCTGCAGGTTATACCTGTCCCTTTCACTCTCCGGGCATGACAGAATCGAGTGAAAGAGACGGGTAGAAGAAATAAGGACACAAATTGTTCGGTCATTCACATTTAGCAATTCATTTGCGATCCAGTTTTTAGAAGGTCAGAGTACGAAAGAAAGCAATTCATTTTAGGAACCTATTCTGCATCGCGCTATTTTTGAATCGCTGTCTTAAAGTTGATGGTAGGCACCCTGTATTAATTTTCTACGGTATCCTTTTCACCGCGCGCCCGTTTTTACAATTAAATAGTAGATTTTTTGAGTTGATACAAACTAGAAACGTAACTGACACGAAATTACCTATCGGCCACCTCTCATTGCTTTCACAGCTCACCCATCATACTGGTCTCTAAATTTTCTCGATCACATATTATGTAACAAAGTGTTAATCCAAGAACTATTAACGAACATTAAACTGTCCAACCACAACTCCTGTATCAAATTATCCTAACAACTCTCACGATTTTGTTTTCGGCTAAGTACTGTTACTATAAGCGACTTTAAACCTTATTTCAATGTTCTTAAAAACCTGTAAGCTTAGAACCGTATTAATTTTCAACTGTAACCTTTTTCGTTGCACGCGCCCGTTTTTACGGCAATTAAATAGGGTATTAGGGATCACCGGCAGCGCGGGCGCACGTGCTTTGCCGTCTTTATGGTGATAAATATGTAACCGTCGGATGTTTGGCTGGCTATAAAAGGAAATCTATAAACGGAATATACCT
Organism: Crambus lathoniellus; assembly: GCA_949710035.1. Lineage (NCBI taxonomy): Eukaryota > Metazoa > Arthropoda > Insecta > Lepidoptera > Crambidae > Crambus > Crambus lathoniellus. Next base: position 7,275,285 of record OX453315.1, on the reverse strand, counting down.
ATGTTTTATGGAAGTTACGACACTCCGTAAAATGTCGCTGTGATTTCCGGCGGTTTGGAACGATAAAGATGTTGCAATGACTTGCTTGATATAAACCTAGGACACTTCAATTTCATTATACACGTACCCCCTTATTAAAAATCGTGGACTAAAATAGTCCTGGTTTAAAACTGGTAATAAACTGGTGCTGTCATTTTCATTTTCCAAATGGAAGACAGAATAGGCATCAATTTTAATTAAACCCGCTCTAACTTTAGTCCACGTTTTGGAATAAGGGGGGATGGGTCTACTTATTTTATTTCTTTTTATTTTTTTTTAGTTCTTGTCACATCTAGCTTTTTTAATGTTGAAATATGTAAAACCACTGTTATACAGTGTTGAAGTTTTTATTTAACGATCGTCAAAAAACAAACAGTAGGTATTCGTCTGTTAATTCCACAGGTATACGCGTTCAAATAAATAAAAAACCCCCTTAGCTTTCTGATATTTATTTAAGTATCGATGATAAGTTAGAGAAAACTTAAACCATTTTAGTCATAAACTAGCGGCCGCCCGCAGCTTCGCCCGCGTGGACTACACGACGTTATCCCGCGGGAATGTGATATTTTTCCGGGATAAAAAGTAGCCTAAGTTATTCCTTATTACATCAGCTACCCGCCAGTGAAAGTCCCGTCAAATTCGGTCCAGCCGTTTCAGAGATTAGCCGGAACAAACAGACAGACAGACAGACAAAAATTGTAAAAAAAACTTATTTTGGTATATGTACCGTATAATCATATCCATGTAGTAAAAAGCGGTTATTTTAATATTACAAACAGACACTCCTATTTTATTTATTTGTATGTATAGATTAGCAACAGCAAAACCACAAAAGTGTCTAAAATAAAAAGTTTACTTTATTATTATACCCTATCTGTCTGTACTACCCTACCTCATATAGCTTTTAGGCCATAGTATTTTTTTTATCACAACAGCACTCCTACTGAACTGCACTAAGCGATACGAACGAACGATTGGCAAGAGGAAATGAAACCCCATTGTACGGGAAATGGAACGGCTTCAAGTGAAAAGACACATATCGTGTACTCTCTCACCTCTGTAAAATAAAACTTGGAAATGCCTCTGGTATGAACTTTATGAAATATGAGCGGTAAACACTGTCTGTCAGACAGTGTTGGAAACTCTAAAATTATCCTTTCTCACATAATATAAAGATGTTAAACTCGTGGTGCATTTATCCCATCGAAGAATGTAACGGATGTCCCAAAAGTAGGTATAGGATGATATGTCTCAATAAAACGCGAATGGATTGGAATTTCTTCGTAGTTTTATTTTATTTTAAAGAAGAGACTTGTACAATTTTATCTGAATAGAATATCAGCTAAATGGCCGCCACGGGCATTTTTGCTATGTGCAAGTTTTTCATGACACTTTCACACATTTCGCTGCTAATTTCACACATGTCGCTACTTATTTCACCAATAACTCGGCGAATATTTTGTCTATATTGTCTATATTTTGTGGATAGTTGGCGTAGACTTTATCTTTCACGTAGCCCCAAAGAAAGAAATCCAGTAACATCAGATGGCAAGATCTCGGTGGCCATTTGAAATCACCGCTTCTTGAAATTACGAGATTTTTCGACGAGTGTTTGTAATTGATCGTGAAATTTCGTTAAATATTTGTATAACTTCTATGCGCTGTTTTAATGTGAAACGCTCCACGATTAATTTTACATGTGTCAAGATGACGTATGTCAAATTTCAACCTGCCATTTTGAATATTTCGGAAATAGCGCGAATTTCAAATCCTATACCTACTTTTGAGACACCCTTTATTTTCGATCGTTTTTTAGAATTTCGTGAATATGATCGTTGCTTTGTATACACAGTCATTTTTTTATCATCCCGGATAATTTCAGGGATTATTCTACTCATGAAAACGAACAACTTTTATTATGAGACCAAAACTGAAATCACGAAAAAAATCAGCTGTCATACAAAAGTGCATACATATTTGATCAAAAAAGTATCCTTAGATCACAAACTTTTTATTACATAGGTAGATTTATTTTCATCGGACTAGAGCAAGCGACAGCTTACGCCAGACAGCTAATGCATTGGCAAGGGTAAAGTGTGGAAGTAATTCCAATTTGACGCTTTACTTCCGACAGATGTTGAGGCTCTGAGGCAAAAGCTTATTTGTTTAGCTACCTACATTGTAAAAAAATGCAACCTTCATCATTAGAGTTGAGTGTATAAATAAGGGTTGAACCTAGGTTGAACCAGTTGAACTAACTAGAGCATGCGACAGCCTCGGCCAGCTCATGCATCGGCAAGGGTGCAGTGCGGAAGTTATTCCAATTTGACGCTTTACTTCCGACAGCCGTCGTGAGGGAAAAGCTTATAGGTACTATGTATTTATCCATACGTAGTAGGAAGAAATAGATTAAATTAGATAATTCTTTATTTGCATTTGCACACACAAAGCATACATATCTCTATAGCAATTATGTATTTACAGAAAACATAGTGAACAAAGGGGCAGCATTATAGCTTAACAGCGATTCCTTCCAGAAAACCCTATTGCTAATTGCTAGCTAAAATGGTGGCTATGATGTCGAATGTTTTCCCGAATATGTCATTATAGAAATAGAGCACAGAAGTAATGTTTACAGTAAAATTCTTAGTATAGGCTGTTACTTATTACGTATCAAACTAAATAATCCGATGATTCTAAGAAATGCTTAATGTAAAGTGAAACATCTAAGAAATAATTCCACTTGTGTTTCTGTCTGATAATATTATTATCACAGTTCACTCACAGTTACTCACAGTTCTGACATTACTAGATTTTAGTAACGCATTCAGCTCTGTTGATTTCGACATCCTTCTAGGAGTATTACGTTCTCTTAACATATCTCCTACTGCAATTGATTGGTTTCGAAGTTACCTGCTAGGGCGACGGCAGCACATCCGCATTGGAGATTCCTTTTCCGAGTGGAGTGACATCACTGCCGGTGTTCCTCAGGGTGGCGTCTTATCTCCTCTTCTTTTTTCGATTTTCATTAATACAATCACCCAAACTATTTCTAGTTCCTACCACCTCTATGCCGATGATTTACAAATATACACACAGGCGTCTTTACCAGAACTTTCGCAAGCAGTAACGGCTACAAACTCAGATTTAGTATGTATCAGTAGCTGGAGTAAATCCTTTGGTTTAGTTGTCAATCCTGACAAAACGCAGTGTATCATTATCGGAAGTCCTTATTACGTCTCAAGGATCGACTTTGACCAGCTTCCTAAACTGTCTTTTGATGGTACGGTAATTCCTTTCTCCAAAACGGTCAAAAACCTTGGAGTCATTTTCGATCAGTCATTGTCATGGCGACCGCATGTTGATGAAATGAGGAAAAAACTATTTGGTGCCTACAGCTCGCTCAATCGACTCCGAAATTTCTTGCCTATCGGCACCAAAACGATATTAGCTCAATCTCTCCTGCTGTCTATTGTTGACTACGCTGATGTCTGTTACACTGATCTATCTGAGGAATTGCTAAATAAACTTGAGCGACTGCAGAATGTCTGCATTAGATTCATCTTTAACCTTCGTAAATATGACCATGTGTCTCATTTCCGTTTTAAACTTAATTGGCTCCCTATTCGCCGGCGCAGGGACTTACATACTCTTACGCTCCTCTACTCCATCCTTTTCCTACCAACCACTCCACCATACCTCAAAACCTGTTTCTCTTTTCATTCCTCTTCTTCGCAGTGCACTTTGCGATCTGCAACTAACCTCTCTCTTGAAGTTCCACGGCACTCGACCGACTTCTTTTCCTATTCCTTTTCGGTTCACGCTGTTCGTTTGTGGAACTCTCTACCAGAGGATATCAGGAAGGCTCAAACTTTAAGGTCATTTAGAGATAAAGTTCGAAACTATCTCTCTTCCAATACTGCTGATTAATTATTTATACTTACTTGAATCTTTTATTTCTATTACTGTCTTATTATTTATATACTTTTAAATTACGTATATAATATTTTATGAATACATAAATATCTTAAATGCGCACCCACTCCCCTCTGTCCTTTTATAAGTAATTATTTATTCTTTCACCCAAGGTTGCCTGGAAGAAATTGCTGTTTAGCAATAAGGCCGCCTTTTGTATACTCTTCTGTTTTGTGATTGTTTCTTTCTGTATTTCTTTTGTGTGCAAATAAAGCATTGATTGATTGATTGATTGATTATTATGTCTTCCGCCTACCTATCCCAAAACGCCTGTTTATACCTTCCTTCTTAATAAAGATATTTTGAAACAGACAAAGGAAATTCTAAATGCCCGGTACGAGACCAGCCTCTCTTATTTACACAAATATCCTCGAGGGAACCTAATTTCGCTCAACAGAACAGCTATTCAGTGCAATTGGGCAACCAATTTACCTACATATAAAACATTTCTTCGCCTGTTAAGTGATTTGGCTCACTTGTGTTGTGTTCTGTTTATATAGATTTTTACCGTTCCTTAGTCTTATTTGATAGGTTGGCAATTTCATCAAGTCTTCTTCCTAAAAGGTTCTTTTTCAATATTATTTATATCAAGCAATTAAATCTTGACCCACCTTAAGTTCCTTTTCTAATACAAAAATTCAAAGAGCTCAAAAATTAAAATTTTTGACATAAGACACCTTTATAGTTTTGACGCTTTCAAATATATAGGATTAGCAAAATGGTTATGAATCAATTGGTTCAACTCTACCTACATCATACGGTATCGTTGATGATAATTGTTGGAATGTAGCCATAAACATGAACGTGACGTGAACGCATTTATAGTGACTTTTGTCCCGCTCTATGGTTCTCCCCTCTCTCTCTTACTTTTTTCTATGTTGCTGTGTAATGGTCGCTCGTAATAAAAGTAAATTATTATATTTTAATTGTTTAATTTCATCAATAATAATAATATTTTAATATTGGACACCTCATATAATATTGTTTGTTCCTCTATAACAAACTTTAGTAGCTTGAGCACTAGTGTTATGGGAATTGGAATAAACAATGACGGGTATTACCACATACACCCATATAGACCCAACGAAATATTGAAAAGTTCGTTTTCAGTTACTCTACCGAGAATCGAACCCGGGACCTCCAGACAGCAATATTAGAGTAAAACTTCACTAGAGCGTTGTCTTCGTGAACAATGATTTGATTTCCAAGAGTTCGATCTATCTATCTATTCAAACAAATAGTTCAACTTTCACGAAGTTCCATTTGCCTAAGAAAATAAATTTCCATCTCCAATATCCATATTTGTGTTCAAATAATACATCGTCGACGTCACAGCCTATTTATTGATAACATCTGCCTCTGATAGTTGTGAAATAGGTAGTTACGATGCCTGGAGGCCTTCTTGACTGGATATCAAAGGCTGGGGAGAATTCATGATAATGCTAAGGTAATGAAGCTCGCTCGGGACTACGGAGAAATGGCGCTGTAGGCAGGCACTCGCTTGAGATAAGATTATTGCTACTATTTTATTAGCATTATTGCTTTATACTGGGAACTTTGAAGAAGGCTTTTGATTTTGCGGTGTCGCATGAATGGCGTTACAAATTGAGGCTGTGTAAGAAGTTGTTTGTTGTCGTTGACTTGTCATTTCTGTCTTTACGGACGGAATAAAAAAGGGAAAGGAACCATGGAATAGAAAAAAAATATTTGCGCTTTGAAGAGGCTTGGATCATTATAGGTTTCAGAGATAAGTATACCTTGAAACTTCAAACAAACAAACAATTGAGGTTCATTTTGTAAGTACTAATACATAGACTTTTTTTACAGATATTCTTTTTTGTATAGTTTAATGAAAAACCTGCCATTCGCCGCGCAAAATCTCGTAGTCACTTCAATTCATACGTTACGCGCATGTTAAAGACGCACATTGCCAGGATTCACCGTGTTTGAGACCCCGCAATGCTAGTAGGTCCTTATTCATTCAAAGCCGACCTCGTCTCATATATTATGCAGCACCTGAACGTACGCTAACTGTTCAGAGTGTCTCCGAAATGGGACAAACACACGCCGCCAGGCTACTTACAGGGCGATGAAAGATTTGCTGTTAAAAATACATGGTATGAATGAACGGTAAAGCCTTCAAAAAAAGGTCAACTTTTGATTTAACGCTGACTAAGGCACGGGCAAAGGATAGTAACTAACTATGAAGTAATCTGTGGTTAAATTTAAATGTTTTGATGTTGATCGCGCTTTTATCGCATGCAAAAATCATCTGTTTTCGTTTTGTACCTTTTAAGTTCGTTCTGCTGTCGAATGTACTGGATACCAAAACATATCGCAAAAGATAAAACATCTCACAAGTTGTTTAACTTATCGAGTTAATTGAATTAATAAAAGTTGAATGACAATGAGAAACTTAAGCCGTGTCTAAAGGCTACTTAACCAACCAAAGCAGTCACGGTACATTGGTGATCCTTGGAAGGTCCCCAAGTTTTCAAGTGAGTGAGTTTGAGCATAAGCCATTATTTACGTCGCTTCATTAGATTACAAGCTAGTTTGAGAGTCAAAGGCTGCAGTCGAAAGCTTTTAAAATAAAATCAAAGCATTGGTCATGGTCATTAATTATATGTGATCTTCGAGACCTTGGTGTTATTACAAATCGTTGTCTAAAGTAAGACTTGCTTTAAAATGGATGCTGTCGTCTGTTTTCTGAGAAGCGAATGAAAGTGACTGCTAGCTTTAGACAACGTTTTGTTTTTAAATTAAGGCGATACTCGGAAAAAACGTACTGAAGCGAGATAGCAATGAGAAAACGACGCGCGCGGGAGCGAGACCGATTTTGCAGATTAGGCAAAAAAAAACACAAAATCACTTCGTATTACAAAACTACAGCGATTTTAAAAAAAATGCTTCTATACGATCCTCAATATTATTGGTGTCCACTAATTAAACCAATTTCCAATAGTGTAAGTAATCCCATTTAAGAATAATCTTCACTTTTCGTATTTTTTAGAGGTCTTTTCGAAAAGAAAAAGTGTCGAGGCAAAATCATAAAATCATGTTTTTGAAACTATACGAATCTAGATAAAGGTATGAAGAAATATTATCTTATTACCAGATTTGTAACAACTGTAACCGTCCTATAGTTTTAAATCAAAAAGTCCATATTTTTCCGATATTGTTTGGGGAACACTTGTATTCCTGCTTCTTGATTCTACAAGATACTTGGCGCACTCTGTCCAGTTAATAAAATTTTAATATAAGTAGCTCGTAACAAGCCGAATAAAGAAGAATCCGAAAGTGATAGCGAAGACAGTAATCAATAGCATATCGATTGTAAATTTCTTTTAGTTTTTTGCATTCACAATGCAATTTGCTATTATGTTATGTATGACCCATGTTTTCCCCGGCGGAGCTAACTTGGAAGATGGGTCGATTTTTTCTTATTTCATTATTAATTATATTGATTATTATTCTTGTTGTGGCGTATCGACTGTACTTTGAAAAGAAATCGGACACTAAATAACGAAGAGTCAAGCAGAAGCAACAGGCACTGCTAACAAATCGTATAGTTCTACGTTTATCTTTAAGTCTCGAAGCTATCAGATCAAGCTTCCGAAACTGGTGTTTTTCTGAGGGAATTGAGCATTCTCTGGTGCCGCATTTCATTCCCTAAATAACTTTCACGTGGAGTCCCGAATCCCGCTTTGTCTTCCACATTAGGTAAAGGAATGCCCGCTCGCTACGTTCGCTTTCGAGACAATAGGGTTGCCAAACTGTAGAGTTTAGGCGATACTCGGAAAAAATGTGCTAAAGCGAGATAGCAATAAGAAAACGACGCGCGCGGGAGCGAGACCGATTTTGCCGATTACGCAAAAAAACACAAAATCACTTCCTATTAAAAAACTATAAGTAGCGATTTAAAAAAAATGCTTCTATACGATTCTAAATATTATTGGTGTCCACTAATTAAACCAATTTTCAATAGTATATGTAACCCCATTTAAGAATAATCTTGATATTTCGTATTTTTTAGAGGTATTTTCGAAAAGAAAAAGTGTCGAGCCAGAATCATAAAATCGTGTTTCTGAAACTATACGATTCTAGATAAAGGTATGAAGAAATATATACTTATCTTATTACCAGATTTATAACAACTCTAACCGTCCTATAGTTTTATATCAAAAAGTCCATACTTTTTCCGAGTAGCGCCTTAACACGTATTTATTTTTGTTTCACTTATGTTATCATCACGTTATTAGATTTTTTTTAGTATGTAAACTTGAATTAAGTACTTTGTTCTTAGCAGGAACTTGGGATGGGATAAAGACGAGAAAAAAAAATCAATCAAACAATCACACTTAGATACTTACTTAAAAACAAAATATTTGTTATTATTTTATACTGACCAATTTTATAGCGATAAACGAGTTTGGTAGAAAGCAATAATTCAAAACTGATTGATTATAGGTACTTACATAAATAATTCTTTAAACAGTATTTCATATTTTGTTATATTAAAGTATGCAGAATAGGTTCCTAAAATGAATTTGCTTTCTTTCTTTTAAAAACTGGATCGCAAATGAATTGCTAAATGTGAATGACCGAACGATTTGTGTCCTTAATTCTTCTACCCGTCTCTTTCACTCGATTCTGTCATGCTCGGAGAGTGAGAGAGACGGGTATAACCTGCAGGTGTCATGTTAGCTTGGCCGAGTTATAAGTCAAATAAGAGTTCATGACAGCTTAGCAGCTGTGAAATGTCATTGAATGATCACTGAATCGCTGTCATTGATATTATGCTGTCGTGGTACGAATAAGCAAAGTAGATCAGATTAGGTCCCAAACAAAACCGCAATAAGAGTTGATGGTAGGCACCCAGGTCTCCTTAATTTATGATTTACAAGTTTGAGAATCTACGTTCGTAAAGAGCAACATTTAGGTGCCACGCAATCGGCATACCTACTCCGTGACGACCTCCGTGGCCGAGTGGTGTACGCAATGGTTTTCAAGGTGCCGCTATCACTGGAGGTCCCGGGTGTAGGGTTACCAGATGAAAAAAACAAAAGTCCTGAGAATAGGCCTGATTTCCACTGAAAAAGCCTGAGATTGAGAGCGGGTTGGGGGGGGGGGGGGGGGGGGGTGCAATAAATCAATACCTAATTAAAAACCTTCCTTAAAAAGTTATGTATCTACTAAGATAAATTAGTACTTACTTATTAATTAATTATTACCAAAGGAAGTTAGTTTGTTCTGAAAGATCTATAAGATCTTTTAATCTAAGCATTTATTTTACTATTTCTTTTGTATTTTATTGGAAATTCTAAAAATCCTGAGATTTCACGACTTTTGCAAAATCCGGCCGCAATCCTGAGATGAGTCTAAAAATCCTGAGATCTCAGGCCAAATCCTGAGATATGGTAACCCTACCCGGGTGCGATCCCTGGTCGGGTAAATATTGAAAACGAACTTTTCAATATTTCCTCGGGTGTGGGTGTATGTAGTAATACCCGTCGTTGTTTCTAATTTCCATAATGCTAGTGCCCAAGCTACTAAAATTTGCTAGGTACTGGAACAATGTATGTGATGGTGCCCAATATTTATTAAAAAATAAAAAACTCGACTCGGTCGCAGATCTTCGGATTTTCCAAGCTACGTGTCAAAACAATGTATAGCCGAAGAATCTGTTGTTTTCAGAAATTGTGGTCTCTAGTGGTAGCCAATGAGGATATAGGTTTACTTTAAAACAATAAGTGTTCCAAGCAGGTCCAATATTGCACCAACGCAGTTCCTCAAGAAAGGTTTGTCTTCTTGTAAGATTTATTAGTGATCCCAACACTGACAGGTGGATGGGGGAGCCGTGCCGTACAATTTCACGCCAACGTTATAAGCCTGGCTAAGGTCCATTTGATTTATGATTGTTACAAGTTGAAGGTAATCTTACGTGATTAAACATGGAAGAAATATTATGATATGACCAGTGAACAAAAGCATTACTTTTCCACAGGTACTTAATTTAAAATGGAATAGATAAGTAATAATAATAATACCATAACTTGTGTTTATTATGCAGTTCCAATATTGCACCAACGCAGTTAACCTCTAAGTAAAGTCTGTCTTTTTAAAAGATTTATTATGATCCAAAATGACAGGTGGCAATCGGGGGAGAGATTCGTGACGTACCTACCTACAATTTATAACACTTTAATAAGCTTGGCTAACGTCTACTTGATTTATGATTGTTAAAAGGTATAGATGATTAAACATGAAAGAAATATTATGACAACAGCATTATGAGTTATATAATCAGAAAATAATGAAATTTGAAACAAAAGCTAAGATAAATAGTCTGAGATCCGGCCGTCGGTAACCCTACCTGATCGAGTACCACCATGGCATACTTATAGCGAGGACTAGAATCTTAAAATTTTTTTTTTGAAATTACTAATAACGGAGTCAACCATGTTTTGACATAACTTTTCATTTATTTTGTTGGGTTTTTGGAAGTTTAATTAAAACTTCATGGAATCAGGAGAGAACATGACCGTTATTCCTGTATGATCTTATTTAATTTACTGGACGCGAAATAGGTGGAAACGATCTTAAATTACGGAAACCGCCCGTAGTAAACGAATGTTTTTATTAGCTCATTGTTAATGCGGTGATGAAAGCCATTGTAGCGTAACAAAAAGGCGTAAAAGGCAGAATAGATTTAGAGATTTGCTATAATTATTACCGACATGTGTTTTGTCTTAGAATATGCGTACTGAATTAAGCAACTTAGCATTCAGATCTTCCGCTACCTCATATCCTACTTCCTACTATTTCTTCTAATATTATAAATGCGAAAGTTTGTGAGTATGGATGTCTGGATGTATGGATGTTTATTACTCTTTCACGCAAAAACTACTGAGCGGATCTGGATGAAATTTGCAACAGAGATAGATTATAGGCTGGAATAACATATTGGATACTTTTTATCCCGATATTCCTACAGGAACGGGAACCACGCGGGCGAAACCGCGGGCGGCACTAGTAGGTAATAGGTAATAGTTTCTTACGGCTGCCTGGGACTTCGTTAGTTGTAAACTGTAATAGCATCGAGGAACTATTTAAAATATATTGGTTCCTCGATATATTTTAAATACTGACTGCTAGGTATTAGTCGACAGCACATAAAGCTGCAAGTACATGTAGACATTGAGCGCTTCCTTCTGTAATTATTGTTTAAACAAACACTACCTATTTTGATCTTCAAAATATAAATAGAGATTTGATACCACAATCCTGTCTGCCCTTTAACTCTGGAACGAAATTGCATTGGCAATGGATTGAATTAATGTCAACATGAAAATTACTTTAGTGTAATGCGATAAGGTTCACAGATTAAATTTTTGCCATTAATTTAATAAATTGGTTATAGTACCTACTTATGTTTTCAAGAGTTTTATAAGAAGTAGTTTAGTTTAGTTTTATAGGAGTAAGAGAGAGAAAATCTCTCTCTTACTCCTATAATATTGTCTTCTTTCTCTCTTTCAATATTTGTTAGTATATACTTATTCTATCCTTTTTATGCACCCTTTCCCCTTCTGTCCTTTTGATTTATTTTTTCTTTCACCCAAGGTTGCCTGGAAGAGATTGCTATATAGCAATAAGGCCGCCTATTGTCTGTTCTCTTAAAACTATTTGTCTCCTTGTGTTATAAATTGTCTTTTCTTTGTGTGCAATAAACCTTTTTTTATTCATTTATTTAATAATTTGTATCAATAGTAACGGCACTAACGGGTCTGATTCTACTATTCTAAGTTTTAAAAGTAACCGCTTAGTCTAACTAAGTTTTTATCAATATCAAACTTTATGATGTCTAAATTATCCACACAAAACAATCACTCATGAAAATGTGTAAGTATCTGTTATGGAAAACCCCGCAAACCTCTGAGCCGATTGGCACATGGGTCTAAATCTGTATTAGGAATAGAAAAGAAAGGGACTATGGAAAAAAAGGAAAGTAACAAATTTATTTGTAAGTAACTAAAGTCAAAACAAGCTGTTTTATACATAAACTAGCGGCCGCCTTCGGTTTCACCCGCGTGGTTCTCGTTCCCGTGGGAATATCGGGATAAAAAGTAGCCTAAGTTATTCCTTATTACATCAGCTACCTGCCAGTGAAAGTCCCGTCAAAATCGGTCCAGCCGTTTCCGATATTAGCCGGAACAAACAGACAGACAAAAATGGTAAAAAATGTTATTTATTTATTTATTTATTTACATATTTAGTACACACTCATAAGAGTAAAACAGAAAAGAAAGAAATAGAAAAGTATTGTACAGGGGCACGGCTTATTTCAAATTGAAATTTCTACCAGCCGGCCCGTTAAAGGAAAGAACATAGAAAGGGGCAGTCTGTGTGTCTCCAGATACAAATACCATACATACAATACATATCATTATATATATATATATATATATATATATATATATATATATATATAATATATTATAATTCTAGTACATACAAATAAACATAAATGAAATAACTATAAATAAGATAAACCATATATGATAATGCTATATATACTAATACATAAAAATAAACTATATATAATAGATAGATAATATATAATATATCAGATGAGAACTGTAAATAATACAACAACAGAAGAGAGGATAGTGCTAAAGACATGAGGATAAATAATAATCTTTTAGATGTTTTTTAAACATAGATATCGTGCGACAATCTCGTATGTCGGCCGGCAGTGAATTCCAAAGACGCACAGCATGAACGGAAAAGGAATAGGAAGCAAAGTCAGAATGATGGGGGAGGAACTTCAGAAGGGATTTGAGATGGGACCTGCATGGAGAATTGGGTGAATGAGAAAAGGAGAATCGATCCCGGAGGTATGAAGGATAGGTAGGATTGAAAAGGATGTTATAAAGGAGACAAAGAATTCTAAGATTCCTGCGCAGACGTATGGGGAGCCACTTGAGTTCCTTCCGAAAGTTGGAGACGTGGTCGTACTTGCGTAGACCGAAAATGAATCGAATGGCAAGGTTTTGAAGGCGCTCAAGTTTATTCAGAAGTTGTTCAGTGGCGTCCAAGTAGCAGATATCGGCGTAATCAAGAAGAGGTAGAATGAGAGACTGGGCAATTGAGATTTTGGTAGGCAAAGGGAGAAAACTTTGAAGGGATTTTAAAGAGTGAAGGGAAAAGTAGATTTTGCGGCTGACGTCAGCGATATGGTTCGTCCAAGAGAGATTAGAGTCAAGGATCAAACCCAGATTCTTGACGGTGTCGCTATAGGGAATGGATATGCCATCCAGCAATACCGGAGGTATTTGAAGTTGGCCAGCTAAGTTGATCCTATGTCTGCTAGCGATGATGATGGCTTGCGATTTGCTTGGGTTAACCAAAAGTCCGTAACGCCTAGCCCAAGTAGAAATACGGCTGAGGTCATCATTGATTGACGCTATCGCTATCGCTTGTTATTTTGGTATATGCACCGCATATGTTATAATCATGTAGTAAAAAGTGGTTATTTTAATATTACAAACAGACACTCCAATTTCATTTATTTGTATAGATAGAACAAGTGAAATTATACCATTTTCCGCGATAAACACATAAACAAGGTTTTCAAAAGAAAGTTATTATTCAAATAAGCTTATCTGGAACAAAAGAATGTCTTGGGAATCACTGCAGTTATTGTACTTTGTCATCTACGAAAAGATAAACGACTTTCTTCTCGCAATGAAGCATGCGTTATTTTCACGATGACATTTAGAGATAAGATAAAAACTTCAACGTAATTTTCAGGTATCACTCGTATAATTTAACCCGTAATAGGTGGTGATCAAAAGTACGTGATATGATGGTAACCATGTTCTCAGGGAGCGAGACGACACGCATCATGGCCGCTCGTGAGAACGGCTATGATTTGTGCGTAAAGTCGAGCGTATGCGCAGGTCGGTCGTTAGTGAACGCATTAGGAATTTTCTTTTATGAGTTATTGTAAAATAGTATAAAGGCTTTCATTTGTGTCCATTGTTTGCTTTTCATACGTCCACAGTAGCGGTGCTTCCAAATTACGCTTGGCTTGTCCAAACAAAAATATAATTTTACCACTCGAAAGTTACTTAAGCGTTAAGCGGCTGTTAAGGCCAGGATATTCCAAAAACTCAGTCTTTTTTCTTTATGTGTGAAGACAGTGAAGAGTAATGAAAGTAAGTTATTTTAGTAGCATAACCTCACTTTTTAATTTTTTCAATGTTGTTGTTGAAAAGTGAATTTAAGTAAGTACTTAAGTACTTATGCTTAAAATAACTTACTTATGCATAAATTCACTTTCTAAAAAGTAACCTAAGAATATTCTTATATATGTCATTACCTATTTTTCTATATATTATTCGTGAATTAGAGATTAATAATCTGAGTATATTATCAAAAAAATATAAAAATACATAACGAAAATTTTCTAACTTTGTCTTTGAAATTTTTTATAGTCGAGTGAAGATACGAATATCGTGTTTTAACCACAAAATAATCAAGATCGCTTATGAAACTTCAACATATATTTTGATCTGCTCAAAATAATTATTTGGATCAAAAATAGTTTAATTTCGAATAACCGCTAGCCTTAAGCGCCAAGTCTATCAATTAACTAAGATGTAGAAATATTAGGAGCAGTACCTATAGCACCACCTAAAATTTTAGATCGATCATTCTACGAACTATCATCAGCCATACGACGCCCACTGCTGGGCATTAGGCCTCCCCCATATATTCGCCATACGTATATTATTCAACGAATAAGAGCTTAAAATCTAGAGGCGTTCCGTACCCTTAAATCAATAACTGTATTTAAAAAAATCCTCTAACCATACTTTGTGACACCAAACAATACAGTCGTTCAAATCTAAGAACTCGACTCTCTTAACGACCCTCAAATTATAGTTAAATCACAAGTCCGTCACTGTTTCTTCCATATTTGCTTAGTCCGTCACGCGTAGTAAACGCGCTTTTATCGACTTCACGGTGTTTTACGGTCTCATACTCGTTTTATTTGATGCGTGTTTCGGTAAATACTACAAAGAACCACTTTATGTACCTAATTAAAACAATCACAACTGGGTGCCTGCAACCGGAAAATGTTATTGTTTAAATGGGCTAAAAATAGATCGTGTATTGTTTATTATTGTGAAACTACATTCCATAATGATAATGTGATTTAACCTGTAGCAATAGGTATGATGAATAAATTAATCTGGTGACATTCGGACGCCTATGAAACCTAAGGTTTCGTTTAGCTCAAAATTATTATGATAGCTTTCAATATTACAGTTTGGCTGGACTTACAGATCCAAACCGAGGACCTAAATTGTATTCGGTGTGGTTGGTGATATGACTTGTTCTAAGTCCGCCTAGCTAGCTAACTACCACCATCTTGCTCGTCTAACGGCCAGAATTAATAACCTATCCACAGATAGGGATAGGTGCGATCCAGAGGGCCTACTCTGAAACGCAAAACCCGAAACATCGGTATACCCGTCCCTCTCACTCTCCAGTCATGACAGTATCGAGTGAAAGGGGCGGGGCTAACCGAAGTTTCGGATTAGCGTTTCAGAGTACGGTCTCAGATTAGTTGCTAGGCAACACCTAGCAACACGCTGGCAACTGTCGTTAATTCTATGTTAAAAGTCAAGCGTTGCATAGCAATTAATCTAGATCGCACCTATCCCTATCTGTGGATAGGTTATTAATTCTGGCCGTAGGTCTGACGCCAGAACAACGATGTTTTCAGCGTTGTTGCGTTTCAGCAGTTCGAGATAGGATAGCCAGTCCTCAATGGTTGAGAATTCCGGGAGTACCGCTTCCACCTCCAGCCTTATCTTCACTAAACATTAGGTATGATGAAGGTCAAGTGCTACCCAGTTATGGATAAAAAATATGGTCTATCTTAAGAACTACTTGGGTACTAGAAAAATGGAAAATGAAGTATTTAGAAAAAATCGACCCGTCTCACAACACTCACTCACTCACACACGTCTCGTGGGTTCGAGTCCCATCGGAGCTAGTTGTGAGACGGGTCGATTTTTTCTAAATACTTCATTTTCCATTTTTCTATTATAAAAATTGCATTGTGAATGCAAAAAACTAAAAATTTGAAATAACTTGCAATAGTAATTTCATCTTTAGCGATTGCCAAATACCTGGAAAGGTATTTCTTTCGCGTGTGAGGGTAGTAATATCTCCACATTGATGAAATTAACACTGACTATACAGCGTGTAAGAAGTATTGGATAAATTCGACGCTTCTTGTAACGACTCCGTAGCTCAGTGGTTAGAGCAGTCGCCCGGAAAGCGAAAGGTCGTGGGTTCGAGTCCCATCGGAGCTAGTTGTGAGACGGGTCGATTTTTTCTAAATACTTCATTTTCCATTTTTCTATTATAAAAATTGCATTGTGAATGCAAAAAACTAAAAATTTAAATAACTTACTTGGGTACTAGTTTATGAATTACTAGCGGATCCTCGCGGTTTTACCCGCGTGGTACCCGTTCCCGTGGGAATATCGGGATAAAATATAGCCTAGCCTATGTCACTCGGGAAGACTGTAGCTTTCTAACGGTGAAAGAATTTTCGAAATCAGTCCAGTACTTGAGTTTATTCGTTACATACAATTCTAGCCCATGGGCTTGATTGGGATCAAGAGCAAACCCATTAAAAGTAAAAAAAAAAAAATACAAATCTTTCCTCTTTATAATATTAGTATAGATTCTCCTTGGTCCAAGTATTATTGTTCATATGACTGAATGGAATCGCGATAGATGTTAGAGTAACACAATACAGAAGAAAATGTTTTATTGATATAGCTGGGTGGAAACTTTTACTTTCTCAATAAACAAGATTATTATTATTATTATTTATAGGGGGGACGCCAGCGAAGCCGGACGGGTGATCAGTCACCTAGGTCGGGACCATTTCACCCAGTTCCCCAAGTCCCCTAAAAGCTGAAAAATCAGGGGGGAGGCGGGTTATCATTTACCCCACCGGCGTCGGACCCTCGAACCTACCTGTGCGCTTACAGTACCTGTTGAGTTGACTTATCGTTAACTTCTTTAGATCCTCTTCCTTAAGCTTGTCCGTTCCAAAGAGCTCCCAGCGCAGTGATGCGTACATCGGGCACTCTGCCATGAAATGGTAGCTTGTTTCTTCTCTTTCTTTGCATTGCGGACAGATCGGGTCCTCTGTCCGTTTAATCACTGATAGGTGTCTGTTTAGTCGGCAGTGCCCAGTAAGTACACCTACAATCGTTCTTATATTTCTCCTACTCTGTTTCAGAAGTTCTCTAGTTTTCTTCTTGTCAACCGATTTGATGAAAATCTTAGACTGTCTGCAGTCCTTTCTTCTCATCCATCTTTGGTTGGTTTCTTTGATTGTTCTGATCCCGATAATGTTCTTAGTAATTCTATATGCGATTGGTAGTCTTGGTTCAGGGCCAATGAAGGGTTCATCAGCTCCTCCCCTGGCTAATTCATCGGCTTCCTCATTGCCTACGTTACCTTCGTGTCCAGGTACCCAGGCAACTTCTACCTCAACCAAGTTGGCAAGTGCCTGAATGCTTTGTTTGCATTCTTTCACCAGGGCTGAGGTAGTCTCCGCTTTGTCAAGGGCCTTGATGGCAGCTTGACTGTCGCTATATATTATTATTTTTCCTACGTTATAATTGCCTATCTCACTTTTAATCATGTTCGCACACTCCAGTATCGCGAATACTTCCGCCTGGAACACGCTGGCGTACTTGCCCAGATTAAAAGTAGTTCTTATAGTGTTGGGTTTAGCTATGTATACCCCAGCTCCCGATAGTCCAGTTGACTCCTTTCTTGACCCATCAGTATAGCATACTGCAGTGCTATCCAGATTGTCATGTTCTATTTTCCAGTCTTCTCTGGATCTGATGCTTATTCTGTACTTTTTGTCGAAGATCCTTTCCTTTTTTATTAGGTCATTATTAACCAGTATCATGGAAAGGTTTTCTTCGTACTTTTTTCCTATTTCAGCGTGCAATAAACAAGATACAGGCGATGACTAAAATGAAAGACCAGTTTTGTCCTGGAAATAAACTTACTAGCATTTGTATAAAATAGTAAATCGCTAAAATTTCCAAAACATCTTCATACCTACAACAAAAGAAATGAGCACCAATTGAAACTTATTTTCTAAGCAATTAACGAAATAAGTGGCTTGTTAGGGAAATCAAAAGTCTTCTTAAATTGGCAAAATAGGCGGGCTGTCCTGTATCCTGTATCCTATAGCAACGGGCAATTTTATTGGTTCTCCACCCACGCGCAAAGACCGGCTTCAGAAAAGTAATTCTTTATTTAGCAAGCAAATACCTCAAAACTGGTAAATTCTTATGTCGACTCCTTGGTAAAATTTAATACTGTGCGGCTTTGATAAATTATTGTGTCTGTGAAAATCATGTTGTATTTTAACGCCAATTCAAAATAACCCACGCATCGTCACGAATTACTAACTTATGGGTACCTTAATGGTGGAATATCCTCACAGATTCGCAGTTTAATTTTAATTTAATTGGCACAGAAACAACATACAAATTAAATTTCAACAATAAATGAACTTATTTCTAATTTACATTTAAATTTGTATACTTATCAATTACATCTATGCACAACATTTGCACAGTTCGCACCCCCTTACTGATTTATATAGTTTTATTATTATTATTATTATTTAATTTTTTGCATTCACATTCACAATGCAATTATTAATATTAAAAATGAAGTATTAGAAATAATAGAGCCATCTCACAACTAGCTTCGATGTGACTCGAACCCACGACCTTTCACTGTCCTGTGAGAGCTTCGCCCGGAATATCGTGGGTTCGAGTCTCATCGGAGGTAGTTGTGAGACGGGTCGATATTTTCTAATAATTCATAACCTACATATTAGTTCAATTTTAATTTAGTTACTTATCCTATCCATTGACAAAACTGACAATTGTAGTAAAGTTGCTGATCTCATTAAAAATAGTGTTCATTTGCTTGTACCTATTTACCGTTTTCGTACCACTATACATATTTCATTAATTTATGATGTATGCCACCCGTTATATCCTCCTAATGACCGAAAGTCACGAAGCCTGTCGATGGCTGAACCATAGAAATCCTAACTTATGATACCACGATTAAATATTGTAATGCTTTAAGTATACCTACACTTTCATTGATGATTTCGTCAAAAGTACTCAATGTTCTACATTTCTGATATGTTACTGAAAATGAGCGACAAAGCTTATTTTTGACACATTACATTTTTACTGCATCTAGAATGGTAATTTTATTTTTTCTGGTGCTAACAGCATGTGCTGTATTTAACCTAAGCTTAGTTGAGCCAGCCGGTCTTATTGATTGCGTAAGCCCAAATGGGCAAAACCTATTACCTAAAGCTGGAATAACATTCATTCATTCAAAGGACATGACTGGGTGACCCATTCAGCCAGACTGCAAGGTCGGACAGGACGTAACCAGATGAAGGTGACTGCAAATCTCTGAAAAGCGGTTGATCACGTTTTTTATAATCGAGTTTGACTTGCTCAGTTTGCTAAGAGAATGTTAGTTTTTGATTAAAAAGGTTGTATTAACTTAACTCTGTTATAGTTTCAAAAGTTGCTTTAGAATCTGGATCTATAACAAAAAATGTTTGATTTCGTCAACTCTGGAACTCCCTACCGATCAGATATTGGCGAATTTTGAACAGATAAGTTGTACGATAGAGATTATGGGCCTAGTAAAGTAACGCGCCTATTCTTGTTAGAGATTTTTTATGGTGCACAAAGCCTGAAGATTGTAACTTTATTACCCCTCCTCCATTCTCAACGATTGAGGAACTGGCTGTCTTATCACTAACTGTTGGAACACAAAATGCCGAAAACATCATTTTTAGGTTTTTATGTGTTCCCGACCGACGACGGACGATGCGGCGACGTTGTGTGTTGTGTTACCTACTTGTGGAAAGACGTCTAACGTAGGAAAACCCAAAAACACTTAAAGAATCCTTATGAAGGTAGCGTGGTTTTATATGGTTAATTAAATTTCTAATAGTGTATCAATGTCCCGGGTCGCCGCACGCACTGTTTATGTCGTTATCTGAAATGTTGAATGGGTCGTTAAGCGGCCGGTAGTTAGACGACCCATCTGGGTACACCAAGTTCCGAGAATGGATGTAGACGACAAACGATCGGGTTGGCGCCTATCGGTGATGTGAGGCAAGGACTTATAGCGTTTTAAGAATAAGAATCTAATTATTTTTTACTCATCACATAATTATGTAAATCTTACGAGTATTTACACCATAACCAATATAGCAGAGAAATTGGGTTGCGTTGCGTATCTGGACTTCTGGAGTACACTACCGACTAAGTATATTTTCTAAGAGAAGACATGGAAGAGAGAGACAGACAAGCCACCTACTAAGATAAATTTATGTAAACCTTTGTATACAAAGAGGATGCAAATAAACGAATATGAATATTATGTGGATAAAGTTTCGTCCTCTGCTGCTCTGCAGAATCGCACGGAATGAAATGTATGTAGTACTAGGTAGTGGTTGTAGAATTATTAAGCTCTATCTAACAAGTCTGACGCCATAACAACGATTTTTTCAGGTCCATATTTCTGACGCCGTAACAACGATGTTTTCAGCATTGTCGTGTTCCTGCAGTTAGAGATAAGATAGCCAGTTCCTCAATAATGGAGGATTCCGGGAGAGGTGCGCTTCCACATCCAGCCTTATCATCACTTAACATCAGGTGTGATGCAGGCTAAGTGCTACACCGTTGTGGATATAAAAAAACAGATTTTACATATATCTGTAAAATGACGAGCTTCCATAACTCGTTCCAGACATTGGATATTGTTTGTTGGGCTTGAGACGGGACGCTTTTGAACATCTTTTACAGCTCCCGAAACGAAGTTTCTTGAAAAAATTTCACGCGCTGAAACTCCAGCAAACTTTCCTTCGCTTCTTTTACGGTAGATACAAAATTAAATGAAAACGATTGCGTTGGTGTCTCCTGACGGTTCCGAGTGCTTTTGTATTGTTAAAGTTGTGACGTTACGTAACTGTTTGTAACTGTCAAGACAGTTTACAGAAGTATTTTGTATATCTGCGTTCGTTACAAGAGACATTCTTTATTCTCGAGTGCGTACACTGGTTGAAGTTAAGGTTACTTGCGTTGTACTATTGAGGCTTTCTGTAATTTGATTGATTTGACTTTAGTAACTTACACGTACCGAATCAGTTAATATAATAATATATATTATATACAGGGTGGAAAAAAAAGATCGTGGTTGGAGGAAAAGTACCCTTAATATTGATGATAGCCAATTTTACTGAAAGGAAACATTCCTTTATTTTCAAAAATAAAGGAATTTAAACAATTTTTTAGCAAAATGGGTCATGGTTCGATTGGTTCGATTGTACATAATATTGCTATGCTTTTCTGAAAAGGTTAAATCACGATTAAACATTCTCATTAGCAACTTACACGTTCTATATCAGTGAACGCTTATCCAAATAATCTCCCTTAAGCTCGAACAATAAGTAAGTATTTATCAACACCACAGTATTGATTTGTTAACAATAGGGGAGAGTCCCTAATCTACACACAACCCTAAACCGTTTAACGGAACATTTAATTACGATATCGCCTTTAGATATCCATTTACGCAACAGTATCGTCGCTTTCAATCGTTGTTTGTTTATAAAAAGCAATCGATAGCTGGCGCAGCGAACGATCAGTTTGATTGAATTGCTTACACGATCTAATTGAGTTACTACTGAATACACTACATAACAGCACTATTAAATTTTCAACTTAACTCGTAAGTGAATAGAGGTGTTTTTAAGATGTTGCCTTATCCGTGCTCTTGTCTGAGCGAACAATAACTTAATAATAACCTTGTTACAATGGCATGGACATGGACACACATATACACTTACATCTTGTATCCTTTTAAGTAAAGTTGGTTTATATGTAAAGGTGCGTCCACACTTGTAACATTTTTAACCGACTTCTAAATCAAAAAGGAGGATGTTCTCTATTCGTCTGTATGTATGTTTTTTTTTTTTTTTGTGTATGTCCACCGATTACTCGAAGACGGCTGAACCGATTGAAATGGTTCAAACATTATTACATCAGGTTGGTTTCCAAGTTGGTCCCATTTTTTGAAAATTTTTTTGTGTATGTCCACCGATTACTCGAAGACGGCTGAACCGATTGAAATGGTTCAAACATTATTACATCAGGTTGGTTTCCAAGTTGGTCCCATTTTTTGAAATTTTGAAATCGGTTCAGTAGTTTTCAGGAAATCTTGAAAATACTGTCGTTTTCGTTACCACTTTATGTGAATTTAATACGTATCTTTAGGCATAACTCCTTTGTTTATAAACCGATTTAGATGATTCTTGTTTTGTTAAAAAGGGGATACCTCAAGGTATTTTAACCGACTTCGAAAAAGGAGGTTTTGAGTTTGATCACATACCTATTTACCAGAAAACACGCAAATTGCCTGCACGATGCACTAAAAAGAGTGAAATAAAAATTATTTTTATAAAAAAATAAAACCGCCTTCTAAAAAACCACATCAAAAAAGTAAGAAATAATTCCTCACCAAATAAATAACGTAAGTACTTTGAAGTCGGGCGGGTTTTAACAAAAACAACAAAAAATTGTACATGTTTCACGCCCGACTTCAAAGTACTTACGTTATTTATTTGGTGAGGAATTATTTCTTACTTT
Organism: Crambus lathoniellus; assembly: GCA_949710035.1. Classification (NCBI taxonomy): domain Eukaryota; kingdom Metazoa; phylum Arthropoda; class Insecta; order Lepidoptera; family Crambidae; genus Crambus; species Crambus lathoniellus. Next base: position 7,252,453 of record OX453315.1, on the reverse strand, counting down.
TTTGATGTGGTTTTTTAGAAGGCGGTTTTATTTTTTTATAAAAATAATTTTGGCGTGTCCGAACATCGTGTCTTTATCATGCATCGCTTGTTTTGTTCGGCATGCACTGTGGTAATTTTGTATCAAAGAGACAATGTATTATAATGACACGGTGTTCTGTCTGACACGCCAACCAAAATGTTACAAGTGTGGACGCACCATAATACCTTATAAGCTTTTTACCCTTGTAATTTTTTAATTTTTAAATTAACAAGCACTTTTTATTCACAACGGAGTAGCACTTAGCCTTCATCACCCCCGATGTTAAGTGGTGATAAGGCTCAAATCAAATCAAATCAAAATATTTATTTATTCACATAGACATAATAAGCGTGTACTTATGAATCGTCAATATTTTCCTACCACCCATTCAAGACTTTTTTAACTGACAAGAAGAATGGGCGCAAGAAACTTGCCAGCGCGTATCTCAGGTAACGACATTTACAAAAATACATATCGTTACTTATTACAATACTAGCGGCCGCCCGCGGTTTCACCCGCGTGGTTCCCGTTCCCGTGGGAATATCGGGCTAAAAAGTACATATAAACCTTCCTCTTGAATCACTCTATCTATTAAAAAAAACGCATCAAAATCCGTTGCGTAGTTTCAAAGATTTAAGCATACAAAGGGACATAGGGACAGAGAAAGCGACTTTGTTTTATACTATGTAGTGATTTGAACAAGCATAGAGCACATATTATACAATATTATGATACATATTATACATATTATGAGCACATATTATGGCTGAAGGTGGAAGCGCACTACTCCCGGATTCCTCAATCACTGGCTGTCTTATCTCTAACTGCCGGAACACAATAATGCTGAAAACATAATTGTTATGGCGACAGACTTAGATAAGATGGTGATAGCTAGCCAGGCGGACTAAAAACAAGTCGTACCACCAACCAAACCGAATAAAATATGTACCCCCTTTGGCAATCGAACCCGGGACCTCTGGGTGTGAAATCGGTGGTGTGAACCACTACACCACAGAGGCGGTATAATCATTTAAAGTTACTGTTTTAAGTGAAAATCGCAAAGCGAGCGAGCATTTTTTGTTTGTAACTGGCTGCTTATAGTTGTACATACACTAATAAATATTTAGTACCTACTTATAACAATTTGCCATCTGTGTTTATTTTAACAAAATGATAACACATCGTTCGCAGCTTTCCTAGAATATCAGTGTATGAAATGGATATGTCGTCATTACGACGAAAGTTGACTATTGCTACTAATGCCCATTACTATGGATAACTTTAGTGATGGTTGACTAAAAGCTCTATTTACTTATCTGATTTAAAAAAAAATATTTATAAACAAAAATGCACTTATCCTACTAATATTTTAAATGTGAAAGTTTAGATGTTTGGATGTTTGGATGTTTGTTACTCAATCACGCCAAAACGGCTGAACGGATTTGGCTGAAATTTGGGACACAGATACTTTGTAGCCTGGAGAGGAACATAGGCTACTTTTTATCTCGGAAAAACATCACATTCCCGCGGGATAACGTCGTGTAGTCCACGCGGGCGAAGCCGCGGGCGGAAAGCTAGTTTTACATAAGTATTACTGATATTAACCACAACAATTTTTATTTATGTCTGTTACTATAAGGTAACTTTGAAACAATCCTACCGGTATGTAGGTCCAAAACCATGCCATTTATTTGCAAGGCGAATAATGCGATGTTGGTTTTAGGTTTAAAAACTGCTCTACGTACTAAATAACAATGTACAGTCGAACAAACAAAATCGTGCTCCACCATAACTACCATAAGTTCATTTACTAACAGATACTTACTAAAATGAAATAAGGTCAAAATTAAAACTTGTTGACATTGACACTGACCTTTATAGTTTTGACGCTTTCAAACAAATTATTAGCAAAATGGGCTTCGACCAACAATAGCACCTAAAATGGGTAAACCGAACATCGATGTCCTGTCATCTGTACAAAAGCTTGTACTACAATAGAGTCGCAGAGAGTTTGCGATCCGTGATCAACGAAACTGACACAAGTGACATTTCCGCCCGATTACGACCCAACTCACTTCGATGAGGAGCCTCCAACGACGGTAATATCATTTTGCTGTTTGCGTATTGCCAATCTAAAAAGCGTCTCGCTTCTAGGTAAAGTCTACCAGGAAAGTGCTTTATCAGTTTCGTTGACAATTCCAATAAATTAGAAATTCCGCTAAAACTCAGATCTGAATGATATTTCAATAACGTCATGCACTTTGTGACAAAAATATCGATAAATAGAAGAATAAAAATTGTCACGTTGTACGTTCAAAGGAAATCAGAAACTTATCGATCTACAGTATGCAAATATTTTTAAAACTAAAAGTTAACATATTATTAAAAATGCAAATCAATATTAAAAACTTGCAGAGTTGAAGTTTTGTAATAGTCTTGCAATAGTCAGCGCGCGATGTAACCATTCGCTATTTGCGAAACTGACACAAGGGACATTTTCACCCGATTACGACGACGACCCAACTCAAGTCAATTCGATCTGGAGCTTTCAATGGACGGGAATATTACTTTATTCTAAGGTAGCTGTTGTGTATTGCGAATCTAAAAAGCGTCTCGCTTCTACCTGACTAAATACTTACTACTTATAATAAAAGCTTGCAGAGTTGCAGTCACATAACTCGCAATTAGTTAGAGAGAGCGCAATGTAGCCATCCGCGATTTGTGAAAATGACACAACACAAGTGACATTTCCGCCCGATTACGACTACGACTCCATTCTCATCAAAGGGGAGCTTTATACAGACGACGGGAATATACTTTATTAAATAGCTGTTTGTGTATCACCAATCTAAAAAGAGTCTCGTTTCTACCTGTCAAAATATTTATAAAAGCTTTCCAAAGTTGCAGTCGAGTAATCCAACTCCAATTGCTCCAACGGACGGATATTTCACCCCAACTACTAGGCTAGAGAGAGAGAGAGAGAGAGAGAGAGAGAGAGAGAGAGAGAGTATTATTTTATACCACACCACAACTTTTTGTGTTTGTTACATTTAAGTCTTATATATGACATTAAATCTGTAAAGAAAAACAAATTGAAAATAAATCAAACAAAACAGTTCTTTGATATGACCACAGCTGCAGATTAATTTTATCTGAAATATGATGGGCAGGCTATCTTGATCTCGAAAATGCGCAGATCAAAAATGTTGATCTAACTAATGTAAGCCTTTCCCATGATCGATGTGTTTCAAGTTGACACAGTTCCTGTCCCATGTCAATAGTACATATAGGGCTGTCAACTACTGTTCTGTCCGCGTTGTCCCGTATTTGTCTTAAACAGGTGGAGGTATAAAGCAGAGTACGCTTTCTCCCTCCTATGGCTGAATGCTGTATCGTATTTCTCACAGAGCGTGCGGCATTCCACCCATACGAAGTTTTACGCTAAGCTGCTCATGTGTGCACTCCGTTCTGCATGTTCTGCTGTGCGGCCCCTCTATGCATCGCCTGGCGAATATAAAAAAAAACTTGATTATACTGGGAAAAACGAAGCAATATTCATGGTTTAACTTTTGATCTGGGCCTGGAGATATTGGTGATGGCAAGTTGGCAACCCTAGCCGTGCCCTTTCGAAGTTCTTTTTGGAATTAATTCGAAGCCAAGCAGAGGTCGGAGCTTCACACCCTCCCTCGGTGTTTTATTAAATGATGGATGATGGATCCAGATTCCAGACGTTTCGGCTTTTTGTGAATCTTTAGTTTTTGCGCTTTGCGAATTTCTTATGTGTATGAATTAGATATCGGCGATCGCCTAAGCCAGAGTATTTATACAACTTTTTTGAGCTAGGTGTTCTAATTTCTCACTGTGAGTGCTAAACATTCTATTTACGTTTTTCTTGTTAATTCATTTTGCTTTTTCTGTTTTAGGTTAAGTTAAATGATTAGCAGTTCTAGATTCACTTCACCTGTAGCATAGATTACTAAATAGTACTAACTGTAGTTTTATGCATCGAAATTTCGCTAGTGTAAATGTTAGCAATACCACAGAATAATATTTGTAGGCAATACCTAATTCGTTTTGTTTTATCAATACGAACAGATGGTTGAACTCGAAATAAGTCCGATTGTAAGCTTTTTCCGGGAAAATGCTAGTTCATCCACAGTCATTAGTCATTGTCGTGTCCACAGCTGTTATATGAAGATCTACAGTTAATATAACCGCGATAATGAAACGGGGAAGGCGATTATTACATCAACTTCCAATCTTGATTTATGGTTTTTCTTGTAGTTGTTAGCGATCGAAGAATACTGTTGTACAGTCGACATAAAAACTTTAGGTACTTAATATTTATATTACCTAGGCGCTAGCCAGGTAATGCGAGCTTTTTTATAGTACTTACCTATGTTTCCACCTAAACTGTAAGTTTGATGTACCAGTAAGTGGCAAACAATAATAATGTAAACAACATAAGTAGAACTTAGTCACATTGTTCCGAAACATAACTATCTGTGCCACAAAGACATTCAATATCATTGCGATATTAACATCATCATCATCATCATCATTTCAGCCTTACGACGCCCACTGCTGGGCATAGGTAGGCCTCCCCCAAGGATCTCCACAACGATCGGTCCTGCGCTGCCCACATCCAGCGGCTTCCCGCGACCTTGACCAGATCGTCGGTCCACCTTGTAGCGGGCCTGCCCACGGAACGTCGTCCGGTTCGCGGTCGCCATTCGAGAACCTTTCCGCCCCAATGGCCATCGGTTCTCCGCGCTATATGTCCCGCCCACTGCCACTTCAACTGAGCAATTCTTCGAGCGATGTCGGTTATTTTAGTCGTTTTAGTTCTCCTGCGGATCTCATAATTTCTGTTACATATTTACATATTATTGCTTGTGATCGTGACTGTATATCTGTAAAACTTCTTATACATTCCATTACAAGTAAGGATTTATCATCGGACTGTTAACACAGTACTAAACCAATAATAAAATCGTTTACCAACCGATGTGCTTGATAAAATCGAATCAAGGGAGTCGCGTCGCCCTATTCGCCCTAACCCAACCTGCCCAAGGCGAAGTCAATTACAGATTATATCACATAAGAACCGCCTGATGTGTTTTTGAGTATGTAGGGGACATCTTTGGTGGGTTCGGAATTTCTTAGGAGAAAAATTTCTATAAGTACCTATAGGTATGCGAATGTAACATTGATTGAATAACATACGATTACTGTATATTTTGACGTGTATCTCTCTCTAACTAACCCCAACTAAAATGCATTGGTTTCCTGCAACTGTGATTTCCGTTTAATCCAGGGATAAACATCACGTTTTAATAATGGCTACTATTACACCCAACCTAAAAACTATTAAACTAGTAGTAAGTAGGTAGTGACTCATACATATGTATTAAAAATCCTCAGAAAACCAATTAAAAAAGTTTCAAAACTAATTTTGTTCCGTATGGTTGCTTGTCTGGTTTGTATAATACTTTTTGTCGGCAAAAATAAAACTACAACTCTGACCTTTGAAAGCCTTAAATAAATCCTTCAACCGATAATATTATGTAGATCATCGAACCGACAATTCCCTGGTGGAAATCATATTTCGTATCCAAATAACCATCTTGATTCCCGACCCCTCTCGTGCCAACGATGAGTCGATCTGAAGATATATCTGGTTTCATTGACGATCGCTATGTTAAAGGGGCGCAATGGATATATACAAATATTATGGTGGTCTTAAGTGTCAGTAGGGTGATAAACCTGAGGCGTTAATATAGTAGGTGAAAAGTCAATTGATAACTTGATTATAACACGAACTATATCCTAGTATAGCATAAAATGCATCTTATATTTATCAATTTAGCTGTTCTTTGCTTGGAAATCCAAGATTTATATTTAATTCCACTAAAAAAAAAACCTTAAATTCATATCCAACAGTTTTGATTTCTTTTTCTGAACATTATTTGCCGTTATTTTAAACATCCTATACTTAAGACCCAAAATCACTTATTTATTTTGGGAGGTTTCGAAAATAAGATAAGGTTAAGGCGCTACTCGGAAATGTACGGACTCTTTGATATAAAAGTATAGGACGGTTAGAGTTGTTATAAATCTGGTAATAAGATATATATTTCTTCATACCTTTATCTAGAATCGTATAGTTTCAGAAACACGATTTTATGATTTTGGCTCGCCCCCTTTTATTTTCGAAAATTTCTCAAAATAATAAGAAATATCAAGATTATTCTTAAATGGGGATACATATACTATTGATGCTATAATGCTATAATGCTATCTCCATTATTTAGTTTAGTTAGAGTACTTTCCTTCATGTCCCATAACTCTAGGACGCCCTGTATATTAATGTCAAAACGCCGTGGATTCTTTCTTTTGCTTCGTATCAGATTAATGGACGATATGATATACATAGCCTATTCTATAGTATGATGTTTGAAAATTCGATGAGAGTACAGGAAGCATAAAAGATTATGCAAGCATCGTAGCAAGAGTGAAAGAAGTGGTCTCACAATAAAATAGTCTATTATGGCGCTAATTGCCGTCCACTAGCGCCGCCAATTCATTTATTTTTATTATACGTAAACCAGATCAATATATGAAAAAAGAAAACAACCATGCCCTCTTAAATTGTATTTTATATTTTTTGAATAACTCTTCAACGGTTTTCATCCTTTCTGTAAGTTTTAAAATGGTTTTAGTGGCCACTTTTGGTTTAAAACTATTTTATAACTAGTACAAAGAATAAAAAAATATAAATATTAGGAGACAATTTAATAGGGCACCATGCCCTGTTTCCTTTTTTAAATATTGATCTGATTTACGTATAATAAAAATAAATGAATTGGCGGCGCTAGTGGACGGCAAGTAGCGCCTTAATTCAATAACATACCTATTGTAACATGTTTCTTGTCCCCAGGAGCCATGGAGGAGCGCGAGGGGGAGGAGGGCGCGGGGGTGCCCGACATGACGATGATGCCGCAGATCACCGAGCCGGCCATCAACGAAAACCTCAAGCGGCGCTACCGGCACGACCTCGTATATGTATCCTTTAGCAAAATTTACAAACACACTTGTTTGTTTCATCATCAGTCAAGATTTGTTGTCCCAACTACTGGGGACCACAGGCCTTCCATGTAGTTGGTTAAAGAGGATATCCCACCGCGAATTGTCAAACAATGTTATAGTAGTATTGTAAGCGAGATGGCGCTTGTAGGACTGAGGTATGTTACACTACACTGAGTATAGCAGTGTATAGCTCCGTCCTGCAATCAACAATAGTGATTGATGAGTCAAATGTATGAAGCTTTCCAAATAAACTTATTTTTTTAAGCAATAAACCTATAGGTACAATTACTACGAGTACTTATTTAAGAAAAGGTTTTCAACGTCCAGCTTTTATAAAGCGCTGAGACTTTGCTGCTAATATCATTTGTAGAGCTTTTCTTTAACCTAGCACTCAGACATACACGGGTTCAATTCTAGTCGCAGTGAATCCTTACAAGGAACTAGGATGTTACACAACGGTAAGAATTGTGGTTTAAAGCGTAGCTTATTTGTATCAATAAGTAGATATGTATGCATTGAAGTTTGCACACCATAAGTTACCTACTATGTGATAATTTTGTAATGTTTTAGGAGCACATGCAAAATTACCGGGGCAAAGCCTTTGGTAGTCTACCACCACACGTATTTGCGCTAGCAGAGTCAGCATATAGCTCATTGCAGGTAATAATTTAAATATTTACATATATTAACCATACATATCTAAATCTATAAAACTTTTGCGTTACGGACTGACTGACAGACAATACAAACACAGGGCGCAAGAAGTTGAAATTTGGCATGTATGTTCCTTGGGGAGTGTAGGGGAGCACTAAGAGAGGATTTTTGGAAATTACCTCTCTAGCGGGGTAAAAAATGGGGTCCACGCAGACGAAGTCGCGAGCGGAGCGTTAGTTGGATTGTAAAAAGACGTAGGAATGGTAAAAATACCCTTAAGGTCAAAGTTTCTGAGAATGAGCTATGGAAAGTTGAAGTGATGATGGACGATGAAAACTAACTTTTTATCGTTTTCTATTCAAACAGAATGGTGAGAAGAACCAATCGGTAGTGATATCTGGCGAGAGTGGTGCGGGAAAGACAGAAACCACCAAGTTAATACTTCAGTACCTGTGTGCAGCTGGCGGGCAGGCCTCTTGGGCTGAGCAGCAGATCCTGGAGGCCAACACGGTCTTAGAGGCTTTCGGTAAACCACCTGTTTCAATTTAGGAACCAAGTCAAAACCTCTGACAACATCTTTCTAGATGTTCTATAAATCTATTCCTTTTACGAGTTTGTGCTAACACAAGCTGTCTAAATTGTCTTGGACTAAAAGTGCTGGAAACGAAACATCACTAAGCTTTCTCCATTGATAAAATGTTGTAGGTACAAAGGCTTTAATTTCTTATGTTTCTATTTCCAGGTAATGCAAAAACCGTACGCAACGACAATTCATCTCGTTTCGGTAAATTCGTAGAGGTCCGGTTGGACCATCGAGGAGGCATAAAGGGGGCGGTGCTAAGAGATTTTCTGCTTGAGCGGGCCAGGATCACCGGCCCAGCGCCCAGAGAGACGAATTATCATGTCTTTTATCAGCTGGTGGAAGGAGCTAAGGTAAGAACTGGGAGCTCTAGAAGCTGCCGTCATAACAAACGCTTCGTTGTCGATATTTGCACCTCGCATGCACAATATAAACTGTGGTGTTCAGACTGTGAATCTTGCCTTGAAGCGTACATTTTTGACTATTTAATTTATACATTTGCATTGTGCATTTTTGGGAAAGAAGAAGTTTTCCATTTATTAACTTAATACCTGACTTGCTTCAGTTGTCCAACGATTTCAACTGCAGCTTACTCTAAACTTTAAATACTATGGGAATTAGAGAAATACCAAACAAAAGGGTTTGCTATGCATTTCCACTAACTATTCCAATAAATAGTTAATAACTTTTCATTTACAGCACAACGCAGAACTCCGCTCTACATTACGGCTACGCGATGACATCCAGTACAAATACCTAAGGCCCGAAGAAGTGGACGCGCGCAGAGGCCGCGCTGGAGAGCAGGGCAAGCTGGAAGCGCTACAGCTTGCGCTAACTGTGCTGCAAGTTCCACCGCATATGTGTGAGGGGCTGTTTAAAGTGCTTGCAGCGGTGTTGTGGCTGGGAAACATACAGTTCCAGGTGCGTAGTAATGACGCAATATAGGTACGATGTTTGGTCAAGTTAGACTCGAGCTAACTGTGCTGCGAGTGCCGCCGCACAAGTACGAGGGACTGCTGCTTAAAGATCTTGCAGCCGGTTCTATGGCTCGGGAACTTAAAGTTCCAGGTACCTAATTGAAAGTGATAGTATAATTCTTATAGATTGAGTGAGACGTTAAGACCAGCTAGGAATGCGTTTCGCCAGGGTTTTATAAGTAGAGCTAAACCTATTATATTATACAGGTTCAATTATACACCATTTCCGAAATCTTAATTTAAGAATATAGCGATGAGTGATTACTTGAACTAATTGTTCTCTGTGCGTTGGTATAATTTTTTATGTCTTTAGATCATATTCAAAGCATGTTAAACATTTCTTACAGGATATAGACGGCGAGCGCACAACCCTAGCGCCCGAAGACACTGAAGCGGTGGACGCGGTCGCAGCCCTGTTGGGACTGGCCCCGCCCACCGCGCAGCGAGTGTTGCTCGAACGGCAGATCAACGTCAGGGGAAATGTCACCGACATACCACTGCGGCTGCCTGAGGTATATCTGTAAAAGAAGATTCATAAGACAGATTTCTCATATAACTAAGTAATACGAAATATACTTTCGGTTTGTCTTGTTCAACTTATCTTAAGGGGCGAAATAGCATGAAGTGTTAACTTCAAGCTTTAAGATACACTTGAACACATCTAATTCTTACCCGCTTTCTACCGCCGAATTAAGTTAACCGGTGGCGCAGCTTCTTTTACGTTTAGGTATATGTTCTTGTAACAACCTTAGTATTAAATTTTACATGTCAAACTGGCATTTGCACCAAATGTGTTTAAAATCACCTTGGAAGCTTAAACTTATCACACATTTCAGGCCCGCGAGAACCGGCACGCCATGGCGCGAGCGCTATACTCGCGAACATTCGCGTGGCTCGTTCGGCACGTGAACAGCACATCGGCGCCCGGCCGAGAGGCACCGCGAGCGCTTGGTGTTCTGGACATATTCGGATTCGAGAACTTCGCGTGTAATTCACTGGAACAACTGTGCATCAACTACGCTAATGAGAAGTTGCATATGTTCTTCAATAACTACGTCTTCGCTTTGGAGCAGGAAATTGTAAGTACTTCACAGCTTATTTAATTCAATCAGTATTGGTTCTCGACAGATTCGGCTACGAGAACATCGCTAAATACTTGTTTCTCGGAATAGTCGATCTTTTTATTCAACTCTCCAAATCAACACTAAAGAAAATCTGTCCAGCCGATGGAGTCTAATGTAATATTATCATCAGTATGGTAACGGTGTCAATAATGATTTAAATACTGATATTGTAAATCTCTGCAAAATCTTTTGTACTTTAACAAAAATCTTTTTACTTTTCAGTATCGTCAAGAAGGAATAGTTTACAACCAAATTCAGTTCACTGACAACGCGGCTTGTCTCGAGCTGCTGGAGAAGCCACCCAGAAGTTTACTCAAACTGCTGAGCGAGCAGTGTCACATGCCTAAGGTACCTAATATTCTAATAATTAAATCTAAAAATATCAATACTCACAATCTATCTACATTTGAAAATTCGAATAGCCAGGAAAACTTCCTCCATTATGTCTGTTCCATCTTTCTGGTAGATTATCTATACACACTCTTCTTGCCAAAACTTGAATCCTTATTAAAATTATACATTCTATAATGTTACTCGTAACAGGGATGCGACGGCGCCTACCTAACCAACATCCAAGGCGAGTTCGGAGAGCACCAGAGCTTCGTCAAGGGCTCCCGAAGGAAGTGGGAGGAAGAGTTCGGAGTCCAACACTACGCTGGGGCGGTCACGTACAGCGTCCAAGGATTCGTCGACAAGAACCGAGACACGCAGCAAGATGCCTTTATTGACCATTTGAGCAGATCTGCTAACCCGTTTGTGAGGGAATTGGCGGATTATGTGCAGGAGTTGGCACCTCCGGGACATGTAAGTTTTTCGTTTAAGTACTATAAATTGCAGTGCATATTAAAGTTGATTGTCACAATCAGTACCCTTAGTACGAGTTTGGCAAACTGTATTCATAATCGAAAACTATCGCCCTATCCCTTTCATGACCTTTAACTGCTTTACCGACATGAGCTGTTCATCCGATAGTTTTCGTAAACGTAGACAGTTAAAATCAACTCATACTAGGGCCACTGTTCAAAAAACACATCACAACGTTTTTTAAATATTGTCAAAATATGTCATTTGAACATTTTTAGTCCTTCGAACCGGATACGATACAAACATTATTCGCCTTTTCCAGGATATGTCTCTTTCAAGTCCCAACTCCACTGGCACCACGCAGCGCGGTACATCAAAAGGCCGTCCGACAGTGGTAGACACATTTAGAGCTCAGCTACAGTCTTTAGTTGACATGCTACAGGCTACCGATGTATGGTAAGTAACTTAATTTTATTAAACTAAGGTTATAAGGACCAATATGTTACGCTTATATGACTTATGGAAGCGAGACGTGGTCTTTTACTATGGGTCTCATAAGAAGGCTCAAGGTTACCCAGAGAGCAATGGAGAGAGCGATGCTTGGTGTTTCCCTGCTCGATCGAATCAGAAATGATGAGATCCGCAGGAGAACTAAAACGACCGACATCGCTCGAAGGATTGCTCAGTTGAAGTGGCAGTGGGCGGGACACATAGCGCGGAGATCCGATGGCCGTTGGGGCGGAAAGGTTCTCGAATGGCGACCGCGAACCGGACGACGTTCCGTGGGCAGGCCCCCTACAAGGTGGACCGACGATCTGGTCAAGGTCGCGGGAAGCCGCTGGATGCGGGCAGCGCAGGACCGATCGTTGTGGAGATCCTTGGGGGAGGCCTATGCCCAGCAGTGGGCGTCGTACGGCTGAAATGATGATGATGATGATGTTACGCTTATGGTAACAGCTTTAAAGTTTGTATCCATAATATTTGTATTCTCACAAGTACTACGTTTCTAAATATATTGTGAGCTGTCCAAATATTAAAATTAGGAATCATAATGCGAACTATAATACTCGTAAAGATAATATTGATTTTTTGGCATTGATCTACAGGTACGTCCGCTGCATCAAGCCAAACGAGATCAAAGAGGCAGGCAAATACGACGACCAGCTGGTGTTAGAACAACTACGCTACCTCGGCATGAACGAAATAGTACGAATACGGCGCGATGGCTACCCCGTGCATTTGCCCGCGCCACACTTTAAGGCCAGATACCGCTGCTTGCTACCGCATCCACGGCCGTTGAATCCAGAACCTGCGTGAGTAATAATTAACCTTATCATCATAGTTTTAACGGCTGTAATACCTCGGCATAAACGAAATAGTACGGATACTTCGCGACGGCTATTCTGAAGCTGAACATTTTCCCGCGCCACACTTTAAGGCCAGATACCGATGCCTACTGTACTGCCACACCCGAGGCCGTCAACAGGTTGAATTATTACTCACGCAGGTTCCGGGTTCAAACCCGGAACCTGCGTGGGTAATAATTCAACCTTATCATCATAATAAGATTTTAAACTTACATGGTCATTATCACTATAACTATTATGAAAAACGGGAATATCGGGAACTCGAAAAACAAAATAAACATGGTAAAAATCCCGTTTTTCATAATAGTTATACTTATCATCATAGTCAATACCTCGGCATGAACGAAATAGTACGAATACGTCGCGACGGCTATCCCGTACATTTGCCCGCGCCACACTTTAAGGTCACATACCGATGCTTGCTACCACATCCGAAGCAGTTGAACCCGGAATCTGCGAGAGTAATAATTAACCTTATTATCATAGTCTTAACGGCTGTAATACCTCGGCATGATCGAAATAGTACGGATATGTCGATATACGATCCAGTACATTTGCCCGCACCACACTTTAAGGCCAGATACCGCTGCTGGCTGCCGCATCCACGGCCGTTGAAACCGGAACCTGCGTGAGTAATAACAGTCCTTAGTGCTATAGAAATAATGGCTATAATGACTCAGCATGATCGATATAGAACGTGTATAAAGACCGGGCCGTGTCAAACAGGGGGTCTATTTAACGTAGATCATCAGCGATTGCAACCACAGAACATAGTAAAGAGATTAGAAAGAGCATGTTACGCATTTAGTACTAAATGGAGTCGAGAACTAGCCAGTTGCCAGGACAACACGTAGAAAATCAAAACCGTACAACTTCTTCTACTTTGGGACTATGTGTGTGTGTTTTTTTGCTATGACTTACAGAATTGCATTGTGAAAGCTTGAAAAGTTATTTTAAATTCATAATCGTACAAAGCTATAAAGTGTGGAGCGTTTGCTCTTTTGAGCAAAGGGTTTTCCACGCGCGTGCTCCGCCCAATTAGGTATTACTTCTAACGTCTTTCTTATATATTCTGTGATCGCAACTTTTTGCTTGAAACTTTTTCTCATAAAATCTACCTTTTGTTTCAGAACCATCATGGCGGTTGTGCAACCACCCAAAAACGACTGGCAAGTTGGCCACACGAAGATCTTCATGCGAAGTTCCGTACATGGGCCACTAGAAGCTAAAAGGACATTCCTACTTCAGTCTTCTGCTCTGCTTTTACAGAAGGTAACCTTGTCTTTCAAGAACAAACCAAATTTTCCCCAGTAGTAAAATTTTTCTTTAAGACACTTTCCGGGCCTATAATATTTTCAAGACACATAGTTTAAGAATCGTCTACTTTAATCGCAATCATAAATATAGGCCCTTTTAATTATGTCGACATTAATTGTTTTTTTTTATAAAAGAATATAATCCTTGTATTAGATAGTTTCTTTCCACTAACTGCTATAATAATGTCGTATTTTGATTTCAGTGGTACAAAGGTTCCATAAAACGCCGTCAATACCTCCAATGGCGTAGCGCAGTTATAGTCCTACAGTCAGCGTGGCGCGGGTGGAAGGAACGGGCAGCCTTCTTACGTTTGAGACGCGCTGCATTGACACTGCAGCGGCATTTGAGAGGCGCCTTCGCGAGAGAAGTTGCAGCTGCTCTCAGAGAGATGAATAGGGTGAACCAGGAGATCAAATTGCGAGAGGAGAGGAACAGGTCAGTAGGATTTAGCATTACTATCAGTACTGCAATGTGCGTGGCGCGGGTGGAAGGAACGAACGACGCTGCAGCAGCTTCGAGAGAGAAGTTGCAGGATTCTGCTGATTGCTGCTGCTCTCAGAGAGATGTATAGGGTGAACCTGGTGATAAAATTTCGAGAGGAGAGGAATAAGTCAGTATTATGATAGAATCAGACATTCACCAGGCGGAGGTCCGTATCTATGAAACCGAATTATCTAGTTTTCTCTCTCAAAAATTATTGCACGGTGCATCTATTGTCAGTTAAAGTATTCTTACTACATTTATGAAGTCGATAAAAGTTGCTAGATATGAAGTGGCGTGGGTGATTTCCGCTTAAATGTAAGAATGATAAGGTTTGGCAATTATGTCTGGATCACTGGATATATTTTTTAAGGGTAAAGATAACCGGCCAAATCTAAGAACTCTATTTTTTTACGCCAGAGAACTGTTTCTATCATACCTTTAACAGAATCTACTTTCTTTTTACAGTCTCGCTGAAAAAGTGTGCGCAGAGCGTGCCGAATTGGAAACCATGGCGGAGCAACTTCGTGGGCTCGGAGTGGGCGCGGGCGCCAACGCGGGCCGAGGGGACTCGCTCAACCTGGATAACCTGTTCGACTTCCTGGCTGAGGTAGGGGGACCAACTTAAAGGGGGATGTCTTTATGATTGGCAATATTTATTTGGACTTAAGTCGATGGCTCGATGGTCTTATAATCAAAGTAATTATGTCATTTATTTTTGGGTGTTTTTGTACCATCTATAATATAGATGGTACAAAAACACCCAAAAATAAATGATATAGATTCTATATTGTTGGACCTATTTAACTGACGCGAATTTTTTATGAACTTTACTAATCTCATAAATAGACTAAGCTCCCGTTGTACTAAACCCTACCTCATAAGGTGGCAGCTCAAACATGTAATGCAGTGATAGATACTACTTAGGAACACTGGATTTTAGTAGGTTGCTGTCGAATATCCTGGAAGAACTTCTACTTTTGTTCGTCTTCAAATTTTGATCGAAAATTACATCATAAGGTGGCAGATCGAAACGTTTACGCATCGAAAGAGACACATTTGGACAGGTTAGAGGTTAGAGGCCTAACTTGCCTACTTATCGTGTTAATTATTGTTTTAATAAGGAGGAAAACTAACTTTTAATCACGACAGAGGGCGTCGGTGATACTGGGGGGGGCGGTTGTTGATTGGTTGTTATTGTGATATAACGTCAAATAACAACCAATTATAAAGCTGTCAAAATCGATGAACGAATGAGTATAGTGCGACAAGCTTTTCTGTTCCGGTGATTATCTTTGAAACTAAAACAGTTTTCATACGACAGTCCATTTTGACAGCTAATTTCGTATTGCAAGTGGCTCCTCTGTCACGGCTGTCACCGGAACAGAAAAGCTTGTGTCACTGTGCAAGATTATCCCACAGATTAGGTAGGAAGTGGACTTCTTGAATCACAAAAAAGCCATCTTCAAAAAGCTTTGCCGGTTCCTCCCCATTGCCGTAATTTTAGTGAATAACAAATCACGTATCTTTCTTACGTTATTTTGTCCATTGGTCCAGGTGCCGGCGCAGCGCGGCGCGCCGGACGGGCAGCCGGACCGGCAGCCCACCATCGCTGAAATCGGCGCATCCATGGAGCGTCTCGCGGACGACCTGCATCAGGAAGTATGATAATTATGTCATTATTATACAGGTGTATAAGTGCGATTACACGATGTTTTGTATTACAACACAAGTTCACACGAGGAATAAATAAAAATAAAGTTTTCGAGGTGCGATTTTTGATGCGAAAACGTCAAAGTATGAATTAGACGTACGACTTATTCGCACCCAGTATAGCTTGGATCATTCATGGTTGTTGTGTTCGAATAAAATTCGTACGTATACGCGTTCAAAATCAACGTAGTCTACGCTTTTTATACGTCCATGGCTCGTTTGCAAGGCTTACAAAATTGAAACTTCGCCAATGAGAACTACTATTACTTAAAATTACTTCGAACTCTAATATTGAGTTAACAGCAATCGCAAAAAAAATCAAGTCTAATGTAGAAGTAAAATACTGCTCGAACTCAATTCTCACGAACTAACAAAGACCTCGTTATCGTATTGTATAGGTAAGGACCTTGGCCACTTTGTGTGTTAAGATTTAGATATTTTATTCAATATCGGTTTCATTTTCGGTATATCGGTTTTCCCGGTATCTGTGGACACACTCGCTCCCTAGCCTACACCAATCTCTTTACTTAATTTTAATTGAAACATTCGTATGTGTTCCTTTATTTATAGTTGGAGCACGTCCTAGCAGCCGAAATGAACGAGCTCAGCAAATCGCACACGGAAGCTCAACGCAAGCCAGACGGCGCGCCTTCCGAAGCTATACCCCCGTCTCCACCCTCTTCCCTCCCGCTCCATACAGTAATACAGCCATCCCTACCTCCTTCCATGACGTCATCGATGACCAACGGCATGACCACGTCCGTCAACAACGGAATGACGACGTCGATCAACAACGTTATGACGTCATCCATTACCAACGGAATGACGACGTCTATCAACAACGGAATGACAACATCTATCAACGGAATTACGCCGCAGTCCAATGGAGAATCTGTTTCGGTAAAGATTGATCTATATTCCTTTTTTTATTTCGAAAAAACATCTTTGCAACATGCAATAAACAGTTTTACAGTACACAAACAAAGCAAATTAAGTTGTCAAAACAAGTATTAACTAATATTCAAATGGAGGATTCCCTTTCATTATTGTGTGGTAAATCAACCTTAATACAGTTTAAGCGATATTTGTATAGTGATGTGGTAGACGTGGGACCAATACTTGATACCGTAAAAATTTCTTCTAAAGTACGGTCGCGGAGCACGAAGAATCTTGAGACGGCGGTCATCGCATCAGTGCGAGCGAGCCGCAACTATATTTACGCGAGAGCGACAGGGATAGGTAATAACAGGTCATTGTACGAGATTCTTCGTGCTCCGCAACCGTACTTTAGTCATCGTTAAGAATGTAATGAAGAGCTATAATTTTTACATTGAATAATGAAACCATTCTTCTTACGAAACTGGTATCGTAGGAAGAAAAAGTCTTCTTCTTACGAAACTAGTATCGTAGTAAGAAGAATTATTCTTCGTACGATACTATTTACGTAGCACCGGTTTCGTAGACGGCCGAAGGGGATCACTTCCTTGTATTTCTTATTAATCGAAATAACAAAATGTGATTGATTTAGAGTGGCGACGCGATGACGTCATCGCTAACCCTGCCGCCACCGCCCCCAGCGGGAGATGCGTGTACTGAGGAATCGCCCGTATTCCCTCCACCTCCCGCCTGTACGTTACCCGAGCCTGCTGGGCCGCCGCCGCCGCCGCCCGCCGCTAAAGGTATACGAGTATCGAGTACGATGAAAACTGACAGTTTTGCATAGTAATAGGTGCTACACACGATCACTCTTAGCTGTCAGTTTTCACTGAACAGTTTTAACTGACAGTGAAAACTGAACGTGTTACTATGAAAAACTGACAGTTTTCATCATACACACGTTCAGTTTTCACTGTCAGTTAAATCTGTTCAGTGAAAACTGACAGTTAAAAGTGATCGTGTTTAGCGCCTATTACACCAACAGTTCTTATCCTAATGATGTCACATTACAAGTTTTATGATTTCTCGTGTATCGAACAGTAATAAATACAAATTGACCCTAGTCACTATCCCCCTTATTCCAAAACGTGGACTAAAATAGTCCTGGTTTAAAACTGGTACTAAACTGGTGCTGTGACTTTCATTTTCTAAATGAAAGACAGAATTAGCGTCACTTTTAAACCAGGTCTTCAACTTTAGCCCACGATTTGGAATAAGGGGGTATGAGTACAGGGTCTGTCTGTGTTACTTATATGACCAAATAAAACTAATTTTAACTTACTAAACAACTTTGATGTTGAGACATAAATTGAGATTTATCTTCTAAAAATCTTGTCCAAAGTTGCAACTTCACTAATGCCCACCATAAAACCCACAGACTCCACTCCACCGGAGCTGACCAATGGCGTGATCCCCAACGGCAAGCTCTCAGTTATCAACGGCAAGGAGCCGATATACGAATCAGTCATACCTCGCGCGGAACCCACGTCTAAAGAAAACGAGACCTTGCCTACGCCGCCTCCACCACCGCCGCCGCCGGAAACCAATGGGTGAGGATCTCTATATAATATTTGGGTAAAAGCGATCACTTCAGATCAACCTGTGTCGCAATGCCTAAAAATGTTGTTCAGATACCGTTGAAAAGTTCTTGGATTGGACTAAAATTCTTACTTTTGATCTTTGAGTGATGCCGCGGGCAAAAGCTATTACAAATACTATTCTTTTATTTAATTTTAACGTGATTTCCGTCCATGTTGTATACTTGTGGAGTGTCCTATTTAATGTTTTTCAACACTCGACACTTTATTGCTTCAACCATATTAGTTACAAAGGTGTTAACAAAATATAATATAGTGGTCGGTCGCTTTACTTGAGCTAGCTAAAGGCCTAATCAGACGACGGACTGTCCTCCGGGTACTTTTTGTCCATCGATATAGATCTCTTATAAATTGTATCGAATAACGCACACGAGGAACTAAAAGTACCGCGGACAAAAAGTCCGCGAAAGAGACTGGACTGAACAAAAGTTCGCGGTAGACCGCGAAAAAAATAGAACGAACGTAACTAGGCGCAACAACGCACACAACGAACTTTAGTCTGCATTGAGCGCTCGATAGTAAAGTACGTTTCCGGGCAACAAATGACCGCACACCGTATGCGTTGAGTCCGCGACAAGTCCTCGGAGGACATATTTTGGACGTACAGGGACTTTTTGTCCGCCGGGGACAAAAGTCCCCCGTCTGATTATGCCTTCAATCAAAGAATCAAAAAAGGAAGTAACATTATCATGATCTTGTTCTAGAGCTGAACGTGTAACAAAGACATACAATACATACAAAGAACTAGACATGCCACTGCGTTCAAGGTGATGATGGCAACTTGTTTCTTCACAGGGTGTCCGCAAAGGAGCCCGAGCCAGATCTGGAAGACGCGCCTTTGCCCCCCGCCCCGACCCCCGCGCCGCCTGCACCCATATCGTTGAGAACCAAGACACCAACACCGCCCCCGCCGCCAATACCCATGGACACTTGTGTCAGCCCGCCGCCTGCGCTGAATGGAGACTTGACCGTAAGTAGCATAATAACCAGACACATACATGAAGCTGACTAGTCTAAAGACGTGCCGTTGCCCCGCGCCCCCAATCTCGCTCCGCCACACCGGTGCAACTGTAGCTTCGAACAAAGACGCTAACCCCACTCCCCCACCATCCATACCCATGGAAACGTGGGTCCGGCGCCAAAGCTGAATGGAGACTTAACTGTACCAGGCCTATTTCACTCCCCGTGTCGGTTCGAAAACGCGGCGGCAACGCCGGCGTTGTAATTCCATAGAAATTAGGTCCGCAAAAGAGCTAGAATATATGCGATAGAAAGAGATGCAACGACAACGAGTGGCCGTTCGTAATTTGCCTGCGCCGTACAAGCTGAATTCTACTTTATTGCGTTATAGTTAGAGTTGCTATTTATTTAAATGACTCAGCGGAGTGAACTATCTGTTACATAGTAACAATTTAGTAATCTGTGACTGTACTTAGAGTCAGGGTAAACTTCGGTGAACTACTTATTTTCATGTGGCTGGTGCCTCGTCATTCATGGGCAGACCCTTTTACTATTTGTTTATGTATTAAACTAGGGTAGTACTATACAATCGTTGGTTGGTAATAGGTTGTACTATACAATGCATAAGCAATTACGGATAGGGGCTGCAAGTGAACGGTGAGACGCCAGCCACACGAAAAGTGAATTTGACCCTATTTGTACATACTTAACTATACGGGTATACGGGCACATACATGAAGTCGGCTAGCTTAAAGACTCACCATTGCGCCAACATCA
The DNA here is from genome assembly GCA_949710035.1 of Crambus lathoniellus. Taxonomy (NCBI): domain Eukaryota; kingdom Metazoa; phylum Arthropoda; class Insecta; order Lepidoptera; family Crambidae; genus Crambus; species Crambus lathoniellus. The sequence continues at coordinate 7,232,056 of OX453315.1, read as the reverse complement.
AACTTTGACACAGAACAGAGCACAGAGTGCAACTCCTGTCAAAAAAACGCATTGAGTGCCGCCTCCAGCAAAATTTAATAAATATTGCTACTCTAAAACCAACCTTATCTCCTCGTAACAGAGCACAGATCGCAACGCCCGCCGCAAGGAGCGCGTGGAGCGCCGCCTCCACCAGATGGAGGTGGCGGCGTCGCCCCCCGCCACAGCGCTGCCCCCCACCACGCCGCCCGCCGACGCCGTCAAGGATCTGTCGGAGTTCGCCAAACTGTACTTCAATGATCACCCGAGGTCACCAGAAGGTAAAAAACAAGAATTATTAGCTTAAAACTTAATTAAAATTATTGTTTTTTTTTATGAAAGCATTTTTCCTGTCTATTTATTAGCTTGTTAATTCGTTTTACATAAGCATACTCATGGAACAGCGGGTGTACACACCCGATAAAATAAGCACTTATGTCGTCATTCCTTTAAAGAAAAAGTTGTGTAACCTGCTTAGAACAAGTTGCTCTATCCCACTTGAAAGATATCCGTTCTCTTGTAAACTTAAATCATAACTTAGTACCTTCCTAACTATAGATTTTGCAACCATTACTTTTATTTTCATCTATTAAAACCTCTTTTCCGTTCAGGCACAATAATGGCGACTCTAACGCGCAAGAGTAAGTCCATGGAGTTGCTGACGAAGGAGGAAATGATCACGTACTACAAGGGGAACAGCATCCCCACCTCGCACATACAACTGCACGACCCGGATAGCGTCACCACTGCCGTTAATATATTCCGGGTTAGTATTATTAGTTTACTTCTTTACCGTTCAGACACAATAGTGGCGACTCTAACTTGCAAGAACAAGTCCATGGAGTTGCTGACGAAGGAGGAAATGATCACGTACTACAAGGGGAACAGCATCCCCACCTCGCACATACAACTGCACGACCCGGATAGCGTCACCACTGCCGTTAATATATTCCGGGTTAGTATTATTAGTTTACTTCTTTACCGTTCAGACACAATAGTGGCGACTCTAACTTGCAAGAACAAGTCCATGGAGTTGCTGACGAAGGAGGAAATGATCACGTACTACAAGGGGAACAGCATCCCCACCTCGCACATACAACTGCACGACCCGGATAGCGTCACCACTGCCGTTAATATATTCCGGGTTAGTATTATTAGTTTACTTCTTTACCGTTCAGACACAATAGTGGCGACTCTAACTTGCAAGAACAAGTCCATGGAGTTGCTGACGAAGGAGGAAATGATCACGTACTACAAGGGGAACAGCATCCCCACCTCGCACATACAACTGCACGACCCGGATAGCGTCACCACTGCCGTTAATATATTCCGGGTTAGTATTATTAGTTTACTTCTTTACCGTTCAGACACAATAGTGGCGACTCTAACTTGCAAGAACAAGTCCATGGAGTTGCTGACGAAGGAGGAAATGATCACGTACTACAAGGGGAACAGCATCCCCACCTCGCACATACAACTGCACGACCCGGATAGCGTCACCACTGCCGTTAATATATTCCGGGTTAGTATTATTAGTTTACTTCTTTACCGTTCAGACACAATAGTGGCGACTCTAACTTGCAAGAACAAGTCCATGGAGTTGCTGACGAAGGAGGAAATGATCACGTACTACAAGGGGAACAGCATCCCCACCTCGCACATACAACTGCACGACCCGGATAGCGTCACCACTGCCGTTAATATATTCCGGGTTAGTATTATTAGTTTACTTCTTTACCGTTCAGACACAATAGTGGCGACTCTAACTTGCAAGAGCAAGTCCATGGAGTTGCTGACGAAGGAGGAAATGATCACGTACTACAAGGGGAGCAGCATCCCTACCTCGCACATACAACTGCACGACCCGGATAGCGTCACCACTGCTGTAAATAGATTCTGGGTTAGTTAGTTATTACTAGTTTATTCCTTTAACAGTGTCACAAAGCTACACACAGTGTTTCACTACTAACCAACAGATTTAAACTTTTTCTGTCAGCTCATAGCCATTTCGGTAATTATGTATTGCTAGTGGCCCCTCCACCACCGGGCATATATATTTGTGGGAATATCTGGCCTTCTTTACATTTTCATGTTGTGGTTTTTAATTAATTATCGGTGGTTTTGGCACTTAGGTCACAAGTAGGTCTTAATTATAATGTTTTACCGATTCAGGAATTGTGCCGCTATATGAGGGGCGAGCTTACGGCGGACAAGGAGACTCAAGTGATCCAGTCAATCATAGCCAAAGGGCTAGAACGCGAGGAGCTACGGGACGAAATATTAGTGCAGTGTGTCAGACAGGTTAGTTCAAAGTGGTGTTTTGTTACATTTAATTTCAATTCTATTATTTTGTGGAACTATCCGTGTCAAATCTTTGAGCAGCTTCTAGCACGATCAGATTAGGATTCATTGCTAGTCGTTAAGTTCGAGACCAAAACCCCTATAGTACTTGAACATCATCAGATGATGTTTCTCTTTCTCGCTGGTCGAACATCGTTTGTTAAATTATGATCATTGTAGGTTACTGTTTTAGAAAGAGATCAATCGTGTACTGTAAATAAAAGAATACTACTTTTCTTTGACCGATATCTTTTTACCCAATTTTTTTTTAATTTAATTGGAAGGGCTTTTCCGCATGATTTTACTGCCCCGTTTTAAAATTGACACATTATTGTTATGTAGATAAGCGACTGCCCAGTAGAAGAATGGGCTGAGCGGCTATGGCTAGTCCTATGCCTATGTGCGGTTGCGTGGCAGCCGAGCCGCGGCCTGTCCCGCCACTACTGCAGCTGGCTGCGAACGCGCGCTCGCCCCGCGAATGCTCGCGCCGCTCATTGCGCTCAGTGGTGTTTGGATAACTGTCGCGGCGCTGCACCTAGACACTTGCCGCCTAGCACAGTGGAGATCGCGGTAAGTGAATAAGCGAAAGCTGTCTAGTGAAAGAGTGCGTCAAGTCTGTGGCTAGTCCTATGCCTGTGCGCGGTGGCGTGGCAGCCGAGCCGCGGTCTGACCCGCCACTACTGCAGCTGCACGGGTAGCATGATGAACTCGAGAAAGGTTTTGTCTATATCGAAACGTCAAAAATGACATTGCATCGTAGACAAACCTATGGTTCAGCTGTCAATTATAAGCCTTTCGAGGTAGACAAAACTTCTCGGGTTTGTCATGCTACGCGTGCTGGCTTTGGACGCGCGCTCGCCCCGCGAATGCTCGCGCCGCTCATTGCGCTCAGTGGTGTTTGAATAACTGTCGCGGCGCTGCTCCTAGACATTTGCCGCCTAGCACAGTGGAGATCGCGGTAAGTGAATAAGCGACTGTCTAGTGGAAGAGTGCGTCAAGTCTGTGGCTAGTCCTATGCCTGTGCGCGGTGGCGTGGCAGCCGAGCCGCGGCCTATCCCGCCATTATGCAACTAAGTGAAGATAATATCAAAAAATGTCCAAAGTTGTTTTGGCGATTTGTTAAATCAAAGTTACCAACTAGTCATATTCCACAAACTGTGACCTTAAATGAGCGCGTTTCTAATAGCGGCGCAGACACGTGCAATTTATTTAATGACTATTTTAACTCGGTTTTTGTTCGGAGTGTACCACGTTCAGTTACTTATGATCCTAACTGCCCCGCAGTCAACTCCCCAGTCAGTCTGCAGACAATCACAATAACTTTGGAGGCTATCTTCAATGAGTTAAAATGCATAGACACGAATAAAGGAGCTGGCTATGATGGCATACACCCTATTTTTATTCGAAATTGTGCCAAACAATTATCAGTACCTTTATGTATTTTATATTGCAAATCTTTGGAACTAGGTACTTTTCCTTCGGCATGGAAACTTGCTCTCATCACCCCTATTCCTAAAAATGAAAATAGAAGTGACGTGTCCTCAATATAGACCAATATCTAAAACTAATCTATTCGGCAAAATTTTTGAAAAAATTGTTACTGGTAAACTAGCTGGTGTATTGAGAAACCATATATCTGTAAGTCAACATGGTTTCTGTAAAGGGCGCTCGGTTGAAACAAATATGCTTACTTTTACAAAATTTCTTGTAGATACTTTAGACAAAAATAAACAAGTAGACGCCGTGTGTTCGGAAAAGATCGATATTTCTGAACGCATCTCTAATGTCACGTCAAATTGACAAGCTGTCACTTGAAGTTGACAGTGACACTTGATTGAAATTCTTCTTACAAAAATGTCGGATTAATTTTGCTGAATTTGTTAAAAATCGCTCGCGTTGAATGTGCCTGGCATATCGAGTTTGAATAAAATCTTAAATTATCTATGTGATCCCGTTTTGTACGATCAAGATTTGACGCCACCTTGACGAGTGGCCGGTCGCGAATACGGTTCTACCACGCGTTGTTGCAGGGGCAATATATATCTTGATAAGCAAGCCCCGCGTGTGTTATCGTGTAGTGCTGAAGCGCCCAGTGTCTTGGGACCGCTGTGTTGTATGTGTTGTGAGTAGGGTGACGAGTTGGTAAGGTCTGCAGAAGAAGTAGAACTACATGGGGGCGCCCCCTTCACCACTTCTGCCCCGGAGACCTTCGACACCATGGACCCGTATGTAAAATTCACCTTACTTCACAATATAAATTAAGCGCTGTGTATCGCAGTCCAATTGTTCAGTTACATCCCAGCTGAAACCTAGTTTTTTGTCCGGAGTCTATATTAGTAATACCAGCTTCCACTGCGCTAGCCGATTCCGCGGTATAGGCAGGGGTGTACTGAACATTTCTTGGTAGCCAAGAGCGTAGCTTGAAGGCCTGAGAGGCCCACGCCAAAACTTTGTATTAATCAGTGCCGTTTTGATGACCCAGTCTGGTCCGGACTAGATTAATTTGTACTTGTAAATGGTAATTAACTTGCATTTGAAAAGTAAAGGGCATTCCTTTGTTATTGGTTCCATGTCTTGTAATTAATTGTCATGTATTGAAGTTCCAAAGTGTAAACAGATGCCTTTCTTTGCTCATAATAATTATTATTTAGTTTGTTAGCAAATTTGAGTTGTGAATATTGACAAGTTGTTGCTAAATGGTGGCTAATAAAAGGTTAGCTAATAAGTTTGCACTCAATACTTAGTGAAACTTAAATGATTTGGGACATTGTTTACACATTGAAACTCATTGAAACTTGTGCTTTGAAATAATTAAAATTAACTTGTTGTTGTGTAACAGTATGTTGTGTTGATATCCAAGTGAATTTCAATAGTCAGTGATTTTGAGTGAATTTCAATAGTCAGTGAGTTTTGTTGTTTTCTGATAACCTCCAGATATTTAAGAGTTTGTGTCATTATAAATACTTTGTTGTTGTAATATTGGAATTTTGTGGTTAGTAATAACCTCCAAATATTGGAGATTTTGTGTTATAGTGAATATTTTGAATTTGTTGTTTTTGTTGATAAATTTGGGACGTTACAATGACGGCCTCCTCTGCTAAAGCCAAAATACGTTCTGAGTTACGGTGGTTAGCTTCTGCGGTTGCGTTGTTGGATCGACCGGATAGAACGGAGGCCTTGTTGAACAGATACGTAGATCTGCCCATACGTTTGGCTGTTGTTGATGAGCAGTATGCCTTATTTTTGGAAAGGTTGTGAGACCGAGGTGGAAATGCGACAAGAAGTCGATTTGGATGTGGACCAGTGTTATGATTTTGCGGACAGAATTACCCAGGTGGCTCGACCTTTGCAAGTGGCAAGAGAGAATGAACCGAGCCCGTCCCCGGTCACATCTAAGAGTATGCCCCCTCTCTTTGCTAGATTGGCCCCCTTAGACTTAAGGCGCTTTGCTGGTCGTCTAGAGGACTGGGAGGGCTTTATTAATATTTTTGATAGTCTTGTACATGCCCGGGACGATTTGACCCAGGGCCAGAAGTTAGCTTATTTGTTATCCGTGTTGGAAGGGGAGGCCCTTGAATCAGTTCAACATTTGGCCCCCTCGGATGAAAACTACCCTATTGCTAGGGATTTGATTGCCCGTCGGTACCAGAACGTACGACGTCTGGCGGACAACCATGTGGCCGCCATTTTGAATTTACCCCGCGTTGCCAGCGTGATGCACTTGAGAGTGGCTTTGTTGAATCCGCTGTTGGTTGCCTACAACGCATTAAAAAACTTAAAACTCCCAGTGGAGCAGTGGTCGTTTTTGTTACTGCACATTGTCCTGGGAAAGTTGCCGGACTCTGTTAAGGTCCGTTTTGAGCAGCAGTATGGTGGGGATAGTGCGACTTATCTGCCACCCTTCTCGGACCTCTTGACGTTCCTGGAAGGAGAAAGTAGACTGGCAGATAATTCCTCTCTGGCCGGTCCTATGGGACCCGAACGACCTGTGCCACAGAGTAGATCCCCCACCGGACCCCCCCGTAGAGGGCGTATGGCCCCTCGCGCGCCCGGCCGCTATGCCGCCGTCCAGGAGACCGCCCGCTGCTTGTACTGTCGGGAACCGGGTCACAGCACGACCCGTTGTGATAAGTTCCTCGACCAGCGCGTCCAAGGCCGTCGAGCGATCGCGCGACAACGGACATGGTGCTACTCGTGCTTGGGCCTGCACATGCAGCGCGAATGTACCCAAGCGCACCCATGCCGCTTTTGTAAGGGCAACCACCATCCCCTCCTCTGCATGAACAGCCCAGAGGGCGGCGGAGCGCCGCAGCGCGTCGCTGCAGGATCACCTCGTATGGGTGGGGGTCTCGGACCCCCCGCGGTGTTTGCATCCCGCAGCAGTTCTGGTGGCCACCAGAGTGGCCCCAGACGCTCTCCGCCACGTTTAGAGCCTCAAACGGGCGGGGGTCCCAGGGACCCCCCCATGGGAAACCGATCCCCAAGGATGGGGATGAGTTATGCGGGCGTTGCCGGAGGTCGTAGAGGCCCCCCGCGACGTTTTGAGCCTCGCACGGGCGGGGGTCCCACGGACCCCCCCATGGGAAATCGGTCCCCAACTAGGGGGTTCGATTTTGCGAGCGTTGCGGGAGGTCGTAGAAGCCCCCCGCAACGTGTTGAGCCTCGCACAGCCGGGGGTCCCCGGGACCCCCCCTCTGAAAATCGGTCACCGTGCCCCCGCGACTATGGGGCGACGTACACGGTGGATGATAGGCACCGATTCTCGCCGCCGCTCGCCGAATACCCGCGTTTGGAGCGGCGCCCGCCCCGTCTTCAAGGGGCCGGGAGATATAACCCGCCTGATACCGGGCGAATTGGACGTAGGCAGTATGTGGGAGACTGGGACCCACTGGATCGCTATGAGCGACCCCCTTACCATGGGGGGACGTCTGGGGACCCCACATACTAGCAATCAACGTGTTTACGGTCGATTGTAGCCACCCCTCCAGAGACCGTTTTGTTGCCCACGGCCTCTGTGCTTGTCAGGGGATTGAATGGCGACCTTGTGGAAGTTCGCGCCTTGTTGGATTCCGGTGCTCAGGGGTGTGTTGTGTCATCTTGGTTAGTTAGGCGGTTGGGCCTCAAGGTGCACCCCCACACGGAAGGCGTGAGAGGTGTTGGCGATGTGAAAGTCCCCGGGTTGTTAGGGCATGTTGACTTCACATTTACATCACGTAATAAGTCCACGCCAGGCATTAAGACCTCGGCGATTGTGTTGGACACAGTTGTTGGCCGTCAACCTTCAGTTGACTTGGGACCGAGTATGTTGTCTTTGGTGTCTGATTCCCCACTCGCCGATCCAAATTTCTTCCGCCCAGGCCCGATTGATGCTCTCCTTGGAGCCGATGTCCTGGGGCGAGTTTTGTTGACGGGGAAGCGAGTTTTGCAGCCAGATGGCTTGGTAGCTCTGCAGACGACACTCGGTACAGTTGTGATGGGCCCTGCTCGCCGCGTTTTGGATTCCCTTGATGAGGATCGCGGTCTTGTTTTTAATGTGTCTCTCTCCGAAGTGGTGCAGAAGTTTTGGGAGGTTGAGGAACCTCCACCAGCCCCGCGGGTAGACCCAGTAGCGGATGAATGCGAGTTGTATTACCAGAATAACACTGGTCGCCTCCGCTCTGGTCGTTTGATCACCCGTCTCCCCTTTCGTGCCGGCCGACCTCCTCTGGGCGAATCCCGACCGCTAGCGGAACGTAGGCTAGTGGCGATGGAGCGTCGCATGAGCAAGGATCCGGTCTTCCGCCAGAAGTATGTTGAATTCATGCGGGAGTATGAGGAGTTAGGGCACATGTCCGTGAGCGATTTGGATTGGCGCTCCGTTGAGCACTTCTTTTTGCCGCACCACGCCGTTTTGAAATCCGGAAAGATTCGGGTGGTCTTTGACGGTTCGGCTCCCACCTCTACTGGAGCGTCCTTGAACCAGTGTCTGCATGTAGGTCCCAAGCTGCACACGGAGATCTCAGACATTTTGACCAACTTCCGGCGGCACCAAATTGTATTTATGACTGACATCCGGATGATGTTCAGACAAACGGTCATCCATCCAGAGGATAGGAGGTACCAATTGATTTTGTGGAGAGAGAGTCCTAGGGACCCCTTGTTGATTTATGAATTGAATACGAATACGTACGGTTTGGCTTCGAGCCCGTTTGTTGCGATTCGTTCTTTGTTGGAGTTGGCCGAGAAGGAGCGCTTGAGATACCCTCGCGCCTCCGCCATTTTGGCCAGTGACGTCTATGTGGATGACATTTGCACGGGCGCCTCATCTGTCTCAGAGGCGATTGTCCTGAGAGACGAACTCACCGCCCTTTTGAAGTCGGGAGGTTACGAGTTGAGGAAATGGATATCCAACTCGCCTGATGTACTGGTAGGTTTGCCCGAAGAGCACCAGCAGGACCCCCACCTATTCGAAAATGTTGATAATCCCCATGTGGTGACCGTCCTTGGCGTACAGTACAAACCGGTCTCTGACACTTTCACGTATTGTGTGGATTTACGACCACCGAAAGTCTGGACCAAGCGTTTAGTATTGTCTACTGTCGCACGTACCTTTGACCCCAATGGGTGGATTTGCCCCGTGCTGTTTATGGCCAAGTGTTTCTTGCAACGGTTATGGGCTTCGGGGGTGTCGTGGGATGAACCCCTCTCGGACGAGTTACTCCGAGATTGGTCGAGCTTCGTTTCATCCCTCCCCGAGATTAATGAAGTGCATTTGCCGAGGCTATTCCTCCCTTCTGAAAATTGTAAAGTTACTCTTCACGGCTTTTCCGATGCCTCCGAACGTGGATTTGCTGCGGCCGTGTACCTCCGCACCGTTACTGTTGACGGAGTTGTTGCTGTGCATCTGGTGATAGCGAAAAGCAAAGTCGCTCCCCTTCGGACTCGTCATACGATCCCGAGGTTGGAATTGTGTGGAGCTGCCCTCCTAATGCGTTTGTTGAACCACGTATGGCTCACATTAGGTCGATCTATTGCGATACAAGAGGTTTATGCTTGGACGGACAGTCAGGTCGTCCTTTGTTGGTTGAAGGCTCCGGCGCACACCTTGGACGTGTTTGTGGCCAATCGAGTGTCGCAGATTTGTAATTCCGACATCGAGTTGATTTGGAGACACGTGCCGGGAACCATGAATCCCGCGGATTGTGCGTCTCGGGGTTGTGCAGCCCCAACCCTAATTAACCACCCCCTCTGGTGGGGCCCACAGTGGTTGATGCGGCCTGAGTCGGAGTGGCCGCCCTCTCCAGCGTTGTCGAACGTAGCCGTTCCTGATATGCGGGCATGCGTCCTGGAGACTAACCCCGCCGGGGAAAAGGATTTGTTGTTGGATCGGTACAGCTCCTTACAGAAGCTGCTTGGTGTTACCGCTTGGATCAGACGTTTTGTGTACAATTGCAGAAACCCACGCGCGAGGCGTGATTCGTCGGTTCTCACTCCGGACGAGCGTAGGGACGCGCTCTTGTTTTGGGTCCGGAGAGTACAAGCTGATAGTTTTGAGTCCGAGATTGAAATTTTGCGTTTAGGCCGTCGCAAGTTGAAGGGCGCGGTATCGCGATTAAATCCCTTCCTGGACGAGAGTGGGCTTTTGCGAGTCGGCGGAAGACTTCGAAATGCGAACCTGCCGTATGGAGCTCGTCACCCCCTTTTGTTACCTAAAGCCGGACATTTGACTCAACTGATAATAACAGATCGCCATGTGAATGCACAACATGCTGGCTGTAATGCTTTGTTGGCCATTTTGCAGCGTGAATTTTGGATTTTGTCTGCTCGTCGAGCCATTCGCACTGTGGTTTTCCGTTGCCTGCCTTGTTATCGATTGAAGGCCGCGACCATGCAGCCCCAGATGGGTGATTTGCCTGCTGATCGCGTCACGGAATGTAGAGCTTTTGCCGGAGTCGCCACCGATTTCGCCGGTCCCTTTACTGTAAAGGCTTCGAGACTGCGTAATGCTAAAACCTATAAGGCGTACTTGTGCGTGTTTGTGTGTTTGTCCACCAAGGCTGTCCATTTGGAAATTGTCTCGGAATTGTCTACCGAAGCCTTTGTCGCCGCCTTGAGCAGATTTGTTTCCCGTAGAGGACTGCCGTCATTGATACGTTCCGATTGTGGTACTAATTATAAGGGAACGTGTAATTATCTTAAGGAAGTAGTTAAGTTTTTTGTTGATAATAAAATAGACATTGGAACCACCCTCTCCCGGCGTGGGATAATCTGGAAGTTTAGCCCTCCAGCTTGTCCGACCTGGGGAGGAATTTTTGAAGCTTGTGTAAAGGCTGCCAAGACACACTTGCGTCGCGTGATTGGAGAAACTATTCTCACGTTTGAGGAACTTGATACGGTATTTTGTAAAATTGAGGCCGTCCTCAACTCGCGACCCTTGTGCCCGTTGTCTTCGGACCCGAATGACCTGGAAGCGTTGACCCCAGGTCATTTCTTGATCGGACAGCCCCTTTTGGCGTTGCCTGAATATCCGATTCAGGATGTAGGATCCCATCGTTTGTCGCGATACCAACTTTTGAGACAGATGTCCCAAAACTTCTGGGCACGTTGGTCGATGGAGTATTTGCATATCCTACAACAGCGCGTGAAGTGGACAGATAAAACCACCCCACCCCAGACTGGCGACCTCGTGTTGATTAAGGATGCTAACCTGCCGCCCCTATGTTGGCGAAGGGGGCGCATTGTTAAACTCTACCCCGGAACTGACGGAGTTCCTCGTTTTGCTGAGGTTTTGGTTCGAGATTCGGTTTTGAAGAGAGCAGTTAGTGGGCTCTCCCGATTACCCGTAGGTTGACGTACCGTTCTTAACGGTCCGGGGCGGGGGGATGTTCGGAAAAGATCGATATTTCTGAACGCATCTCTAATGTCACGTCAAATTGACAAGCTTTCACTTGAAGTTGACAGTGACACTTGATTGAAATTCTTCTTACAAAAATGTCGGATTAATTTTGCTGAATTTGTTAAAAATCGCTCGCGTTGAATGTGCCTGGCATATCGAGTTTGAATAAAATCTTAAATTATCTATGTGATCCCGTTTTGTACGATCAAGATTTGACGCCACCTTGACGAGTGGCCGGTCGCGAATACGGTTCTACCACGCGTTGTTGCAGGGGCAATATATATCTTGATAAGCAAGCCCCGCGTGTGTTATCGTGTAGTGCTGAAGCGCCCAGTGTCTTGGGACCGCTGTGTTGTATGTGTTGTGAGTAGGGTGACGAGTTGGTAAGGTCTGCAGAAGAAGTAGAACTACATGGGGGCGCCCCCTTCACCACTTCTGCCCCGGAGACCTTCGACACCATGGACCCGTATGTAAAATTCACCTTACTTCACAATATAAATTAAGCGCTGTGTATCGCAGTCCAATTGTTCAGTTACATCCCAGCTGAAACCTAGTTTTTTGTCCGGAGTCTATATTAGTAATACCAGCTTCCACTGCGCTAGCCGATTCCGCGGTATAGGCAGGGGTGTACTGAACACCGTGTATTCCGATTTTTCAAAAGCATTCGACAAAATTAATCACGATCTCCTTATCGAAAAGCTTTGGAATATCGGGATACATGGCGATCTGCTCCGATGGTTGGATTCGTACGTCAGGAACCGCTCTCAGGCAGTTTCTATAAAGGGCCATATATCAAAATTCCTTGAAATACCCTCGGGAATTCCTCAGGGCTCACACGCTGGACCCTTATTATTTAATATATACATTAATGATATCGAAAAGGTAATTTTAAACTCGAACTTCCTCTTATATGCTGATGATGCAAAGTTTTTTAAAGTTGTTACGGGTATTGATGATTGCTTACAGTTACAATCTGATTTAGAGCGCTTGACAGAATACTGCTCGTCGAATCAATTGTTTCTAAATTTGGATAAATGCAGTGTTATTTCGTACACTCGAAAAACCAACCCTATTAACTTCGATCATAAAATTAGTAATTCATCACTAGTTCGAGTATCATCAATTCGTGACCTGGGAATAATAATGGACTCCAGTTTATCTTTTAATTTACACATTGATTATATTGTGAAAAAAGCATTTCGTCAATTAGGATTTATTCTTAGAGTATCAAAACCGTTTAAACAATCTTTAACCCTTAAACTTCTATATTTCAGCTTTGTTCGATCTCATCTTGATTTTGCATGTATTATCTGGAGCCCTTATTATTCTTGTCATATTGCTCGCATAGAACGAATCCAAAAAAAGTTCATTAAATCTTTGGATTTTCGTGAGAATCATGAGAATATGTCCTATCTAGATTCACTTAACCGTCACTCTATGACTACTCTTGAAGACCGGCGAATAATATTTGATCAAATATTTCTATTCAAAATTATAAATAATCTGGTCGACTCCCCTCACATTTTAGAAACAATAACCTTTAGAGTACCCAGACCTAGCTCTCGCTCCCAAAAACTGTTTGTTGTTCCTTTGTATAAGACAGTATATACCAACAATAATTTCTTTCGACGTAGTGTTGAAACATATAATAATAATTTTAATAATATAGATTTGTTTTGTAATAGCCTAGCTGGCTACAGAAATTTACTATCTAAAAAATAGTTAGCACTATCTATAGTATATTGCTATTATCATTTGCCTTCTTTATTAATAGGTTTATTGTAGTACCTATTTAATCTTTTAAAATGTGTCTGCTAAAAATACATGAACTGTGTGTAATTATAAATTTTATGGGACTGTAGGTCTATAAGATTTTTGTCATAATGTTTAGATTAATATTAATGTAAAAGACTGTTTGTTTCCTGAATAAAGTAAAATAAAATAAAAAATAAAATTATGGGGCCTCCAGACTAGCGCGAGAAGTTTTGGAGAGACTCCTCGCCGAGACTTGACCCGAGAAACGAGAAGGTGCGGCCTGACACCGAGCGCGAGCGAGAGCGGAGAACATGCGAGCCCGGGAACGAGACGGCGAGAAAGTAATCACATTCACGCTTCTCGGGTGTTCTCGGGGGTTCTCGGCGTGAGTCTGGAGGCCCCATAACAGCAGCTGGTTGCGCTGCTCATTGCGCTCATTGGTGCCTTGACAACCGTCGCGGCGCTGCACCTAGACATTCCTGACTTGTTGAACGACTGTTAGTGCTGTGAGGTCGCAAGAAAGCAACAGTACAGCAGCCAATGGTTTGTTGTTCGTTTAGCGCCACCCAGGGGATACGTGCAGGGTACGGGCGGCAGTTCCTGCGGACGTGAACAACTTGTAATTATGAACGACTGTATTATTAATTATGCCATACGATTAAATAATAATCTAGACATTTGCCGCCTAGCACAGTGGATCGCGGTAAGTTAATAACTGTCTAGCTAGTGGAAGATTCCGTCGAAAGTCTGTGGCTAGTCGGCCTGAACCGCCACAACTGCAGCTATACACGGGTAACATGATGAACTCGAGAAAGGTTTTGTCTTTATCGAAACGTCAAAAATGACATTTCTTCGTAGACAAACCTATTTATTGTTCAGCTGTCAATTATAGCCTTTAGAGGTAGTCGAAACTCTTCTCGGGTTTGTCATGCTACGCGTGCTGGTTGATTGCGCGCAGTGGTGTTTGGATAACTGTCGTGGCGCTGCACCTACACACTTGCCGCCTAGCACAGGGAGATAGCAGTACGTAAAAAACATACATACATTCTAACGTATAACCTCCTCCTTTTTTTGTCGGTTAATAAGCGATTGGCTAGTAGAAGAGAGGGCCTATGCTTATGCTTATCGCGTAAGTCCTACCACAGAACACAAGAGGAGCATGTAGAGCCTTTAGTACTCTAGTTGCTATGACAACCTCAATAATTTCAAAATCGTACGATAGTAAAATGTATGGAGAGTTTGCTATTTTAAGCAAACGGTTTGCTACGCGCGTGCTGCTCCCTTGCTATTTCTAACGTCTTTCTTGTGTTCTGCTATACAATATTGCTATCATCTTTTTAGATCTGTTTTACTTTAACTATCCGCAATTTAACTCAAGTTATTGAAGGGTTACTCCACTAAAGAATTTTATCGAAAGTATATCGTCCTTTCACACAGGCGATGCGTCGTCTCGGCACCATAGTATGCCGTTTCTTCTTCCTGGACGGCCGAACAAAAGCAATAGACGTTCACCCGGCTGACACCGCCGCGGCGGCCGCAGCCAGATTGGCTGACAAGCTGGGCCTAGCTCCGCAATCTAGGGCTGGATGGGCTGTTTACCAGCAGAGGGGAGGGAAAGAGGAACACGTTAGAGCAACCCAGTATCTGTATGACGTCATCGCCGCTTGGGAAATGTGAGTATCCCTATGTAGATTATAAACTGAGGCTCGCGTCTCATTCTAGGGCAGGTTGGGCCGTCTATTGTCAGAGAGGTATTAGTGTCGCAGACGGATGGTTGAATCCGCCGGATGGTTAAGTATGGCAGCATGTAGGCTCGGAAGTCCTGTAGAACACGTGATAGGCTAGAAAATTAAGGCGCTGCACCTTAAATCTCGTGGTTATTTTTTTTGTGACTCCGTCAACTTATGGAAAGATAAAATAGTTGAAGGAAAAAATCATCGGTCTAGGCGTTTAATTGAATGGCGGATTCAACCAGTTGGCTGCGACATTAGCGTCGCCGCACACGGACCACTAAAAACGCCGCGACCGACCACTTTTCATACATATTCGTCACTTGTTTCTTATTCTAGCTTCAAGTGGCGGCGTTCGTGCATAGTATTGTGGCTCGTGCGCGGCGACGGCAAACCATCGAACATTGGCTCGCTCGAACGTGCCGCGCGACGAACCAATCTATGTCGGTTTTTGACGGGCGCGGCAAAGGAATGTCAGGTGCGTTGTGCGCGCACAGTAGAGAATTAAATGAACTCTCGTTGACGGATCGGCTGCCGCGCGTGGCTGCCTCGCTACAATAAAATTGTGTGCTACAAATGGCTCGCGAGCCAAAACGCAGGTTCGCCTCGTTCGATACGCGCCTTTACAAGAACGAGAAATGTTCGTGCTTGGGTACAGGTTTTGTTGTGCAACTTCAAAGCTTGTCAAATTATTCTGAACAATATAAACAAATATTATAAATGTTTCTAGGCAACAAGGCCCAGGCGGCGGTTCAGCCGACAACCGGTTCGTGTTCAAGCGGCGCTTGTTCCGCGGCGGGCGCGAATTACCGCACGATCCTGTTGAAGTGGCGCTGTTGTACGCGCAGGCTGTGCATAGCGTTGTCAAGGTAACGATTTAAATTATGGCAAAGATTTTTTGGTGGGAAAAGGTCGCACCATGCGTTCGCTTCGTAACCAAATTGGCGTCATATTTGATGACTTTTATAGATTTTTGTTTCAAAATGTTATGTAGTAGCACAGAATATATAATAGTACTAAGGTATCAACAAGTATCACTCTGCAAATTCATTCAAATAAAAATAAATCTTTCTGCATGAAAATAAAGTCCAATTCCGGTCGATTTGTCATCGCTTGCCTACTGTTATAATAACCTAAAGTTCGCGCATGCAAGCAAAACTGTATCCAACAGCTACGCGCGAGAGTTTATATATTTCTATGAAAGTCTCAAACAGCTCGCTCGCTGGTTAGGGTTGCGAGCGACTTGCGAGTTCGGTTTTGTTGTTTCTTTTGTTCTTTCTTTTATTTAGTTAGACACCCGTAAACACAACAGTATCTTTTATACGGATTATAAGAACGTTTAGTAGTCATTGTTCGGTGCACAAAAATCACAGAAATAATCGATCGTTTTACGCGCAACGTGGAGCGTACGAGCCGAGCGGCATCCTTCTGCCATACGCCTGCCGGGCAGGCGCGCCGGCCGAACGTACCTAAACTGCGGAGCGACACCCCCCTGGTAGTAGGTACATACTGCAATCAAGTTTGTTTTCACAATTTATTTAAACAATGATTCAGATATTGACGATGAAGTGTCAATATCTATTTAGTTGTGATTTTAATGTTCTTTGTTTTTGTTAAAATGCCATTTTTTTACAGCTGGACGAGTTCCCGGTATCAGAAAAAGTGGCGCTCCAGCTAGCCGGTCTCCAAGCGCAAGTGTCGCTCGGCGAGCCGCCGCCAAGCCCGATGCCGCCGCACACGCGCGCCTACTACGCGCACCCCGAGCAGTTCCTGCCGCAGCGGGTGGCCCGCGCGCGCCCGCCGCACCAGTGGGTGAGTGTAGTAGCACTCGGTGCATCGCCAACTAGCCGGGCTCCAGCGCAAGTGTCGCTCGGCGAGCCGCCGCCAAGCCCGATGCCGCCGCACACGCGCGCCTACTACGCGCACCCCGAGCAGTTCCTGCCGCAGCGGGTGGCCCGCGCGCGCCCGCCGCACCAGTGGGTGAGTGTAGTAGCACTCGGTGCATCGCCAACTAGCCGGGCTCCAGCGCAAGTGTCGCTCGGCGAGCCGCCGCCAAGCCCGATGCCGCCGCACACGCGCGCCTACTACGCGCACCCCGAGCAGTTCCTGCCGCAGCGGGTGGCCCGCGCGCGCCCGCCGCACCAGTGGGTGAGTGTAGTAGCACTCGGTGCATCGCCAACTAGCCGGGCTCCAGCGCAAGTGCGCTCGGCGAGCCGCCGCCAAGCCCGATGCCGCCGCACACGCGCGCCTACTACGCGCACCCCGAGCAGTTCCTGCCGCAGCGGGTGGCCCGCGCGCGCCCGCCGCACCAGTGGGTGAGTGTAGTAGCACTCGGTGCATCGCCAACTAGCCGGGCTCCAGCGCAAGTGCGCTCGGCGAGCCGCCGCCAAGCCCGATGACTACGCGCACCCCGAGCAGTTCCTGCCGCAGCGGGTGGCCCGCGCGCGCCCGCCGCACCAGTGGGTGAGTGTTCTTTATCAGCCATTATAAGTCCCCACTGCTGGGGCACAGACCTTCCTTCAGGCCTCAGCATCAGTCCTCTAGGATCAGCATTTGACCACCATCCAGCTTAGCAGACAGGATGCAGTCTAGGGTGTTGCATGCTTACCCGGGTGGTGCTCATTCACTCTTACTTTGAAAAGGCCAAGGTTATAATAATCTAGGGAACACATTCGCAGGTTGCGCATTCCAATGATTAGCAGCTCGCATTAAAAATGAAGTAGCAAAACGCTTAATATGGACAGGTGGAATGTCTACAATGTGTGGCGACATCTAGACGACGCGCAACGGACGGAGAACCTGGATTGCGCTTAGGAAGTTCATACCACCAATATGAAAATAATCTCCGACATACAACCATCGGACAATTGTCCCCGGGCTAACAACACCCTAGCCCGGAAGGAGGACATACCATCAATCTTCCTTTACCCGTTGCGCCATCTCCACAGATGTATGGATGGTAGGTAAGCTAAACTACGTCTGGTACCCCGATGGTGGAAAGGGGCTGAAGGAACAAGATCGTGCAGTTCCTGTGCGCACTCTTCAAAGTTATATTTATGTCGCAGGCGGATGGTTTAATCCGCCGAATCGTTATGTATGGCAGCATGTACTCCTCGGAAGTCCTGTAGAACACGTGATAGGTTAGAAATTTAAGGCGATCGCGAAGCGCAGTGAAGCGATCGCCTTAAAATTTCGCGGTAATTTTTTTTGTGACTCCATCAACTTATGGGAAGATAAAATAGTTTACGGAAAAAATTATCGGCCTAGGCGTTTAATTGAATGGCGGATTCAACCATTTGGCTGCGACATTTATATTATTTTCCTCCGACAGGCAACCATCCTGGCCCAAGCTCATCGTCAATATGGCGCCGGGCGCGCGGAGCTGACGGCGAAGGCGCTGTATTTGTCTTGCGTGATGCAGTACCCGCTGTACGGGGTCACGCTCTTCCCTGTTACCTATAAAGGGTATTGGGCACACGGTGAGTGCCACTTCGAAATTAGTTTAAATTCCAACAGCTAAAGAGCCAGATACACGATTATTCCATTTCCCTAGCAGCTGCGGCTTGTATAATCTTAAAAAAGAAGAAACAAAGACGCAAATGAATCAAAATTAAATGGAGTGATAGCACTCCACGAGCGGATTCGCCACACACGAGCGTGATGGAATGGAAGCTTGAAGCGATGGAATAATGAATTTCGGATTGTTTAGAAATCCAAAATTTTTATCGCTCCACACAAGATTCTGCACACACGATAGGTTTTACGCTTATTTTGGAGTTTTGGCATGGAATGTTGAGGAGTGGAGTGATCGTGTATGTCGCTCTTAAGAGTTGGGTTGCGGTCCCCCAACACAGACTCCTAGTTCGGAGGAAGTACTTAACTTACGTTTTCGCTGTTATTTTTTTCATGTAACATATTGCAAAATTTTTATGTTCTGATCATTGATATTTCCGCGTAATTGATGACGAAGTATCCTCCAAAGTGTGGAGACACCTATTTTATTTTTTGAAGACTACTATTAAACCCACGTTTTTAAAACGATATTTTTAACATTGTAAGCCGTTTGCAGGTCCGAACGTTCTCCTGGGAGTCGGATCAGAGGGCGTAGTGCTAGTACGGCCTTCGGACAAGGTGGTGCTAGCAGAGTACCCGTACAGCAACATAGCGGCATTACTCATGGACCCCGTGGACAACGGGCTCACCATCAGCCTCACGCACCACGGACAGCACGATGGACACAGGTACAAATCTATATGGGATGACTCAGTACTTCCAAAACGAAGGTTTTTCTAGGAGTTGCGTGAAAGCTCGCAGCGGAGTACCTTTATTAACACTCAGCAACAAGGCAACTGGGACAACAACTGCCCCCATAGTCTTTAAGAGGAGTGTGTAGCAAACGGTCTCCATACAAACGACGATAACGTTTTTCACCCTCTAAACCTTAATATAACAGCACTGTCAACAACAAGGCTTTTATGCAACTGGGACAACAACTACCCCATATTCTTTAAGAGGAGTGTGTAGCAAACGGTCTTCATACAAACGGCGATAACGTTTTCCACCCTCTAAACCTTAACATACAGCAATGAATTTTTGGTATGTTGTTGAAATGCATTAGAACTAGGGCTGTACTGTACGTTTGAAAAACGTTACGTACGGTGGAAAACTTTATAGCCGTTTGTATGGAGACCATTTGCTGCACACTCCTCTTAATGAACATACTTTGCTTCAACCGCCAAGAACTTAACGATCCAAAGAGCTTGAACTAAAGCTACTCTCGAAAAGTAGTTAATAAATACATCAATTTTCAGGTGTATCGTCTTGGAATCGCCTCAAAAGAACGAAGCAGCGTGGCTAATGGCAGCGTACAGTCCAGTGCTAGCTAACGGGCTAGCAGATGAGCCTCCACGAAGGGCTGCTCCTGCTTCAGAGAGGTCGCGACTCGCGGGCGCTTTGAAGAGCGCTCGCCGCGCGCTCGTAGACTCGGGCATGCTAAGGAGGCCCACTGAACTGTCCACTGGAAACTTCTTGAGAAATACTTTAAGGAGGTAAGTCTACAATAATCTGGTGAGGTACTGATTGACGGGCTTGCAGACAAGCCTCCACGAAGAGCTGCTCCCGTTTCGGAAAGATTGAGACTCGCGAGATCGCTCGCCGCGCGCTTGTAGACTCGGGTATGCTAAGAAGGCTCACGGAACTGTCTACGGGGAACTTCTTGATAAATACTTTGAGGAGGTAAGTGTACAGTAAATCTGTTGAGGTACCTACTGATTGACGGGCTTGCAGACAAGCCTTCACAAAGAGCTGCTCATGCTTCAGAAAGATCGAGACTCGCGAGCGCTTGTGGAGTCGGGCATAATGAGGTGGTCTTAAGGAACTGTCCACAGGGAACTTCTTGAAAAATACTTTAAGGATTTTCTATTCACTTAACGAATAGGAAATCTGGTAGTAGACTAATGAGCTAACAGACTAGCAAACAGGTTAACAGGTTTGGTTAAGAGAAGTGTTATTCCAACATTTATCTAATCAAATAGGCATTTAATATTTAATGGATGATAATATTCCTGTTTCAAATAGGCTACCTTATTCCACAGACTCAGCAAACACCGACTAGAAAAAATTCGTCTAGACACAACAGCAGAAAGTCAGGGCGAATGCTACAAGGGCTACCCAGCAGGCTACTGGGGTTGGGCGCGATCGCTGCCGCACTCGCTCACGAAGCTCAACGAGGCAGAAGAAGTCGCCGCTATGCAGATATTCAAGGTAGGACTATAGATTGACGGCATTCGTTCAGTTCCATATACTAGAGCGGAAACCGCGTATCGGCAAACTTAGGACGTTCAGTGACTAGGTGGAGAGATGACAAGAGCTGGATGAGAGCAGTCTCGGAATATGCTCTATGGCGTGCATATGGAGAAGCCTATGTCCAGCAGTGGACGTTGATAGGCTCCTTCAGTCTAGACACAACAGCAGAGAGCCAAGATGAATGCTTCAAAGGCTTCCCAGCTCCTGGGGCTGGGCGCGATCGCTTCCGCACTCGCTCACCAAGCTCAACGAAACCGAAGAGGTCGTTGCTATGCAGATATTCAATGTAAAGTTTGACTCAAACAATCATTGAGGCACAGTAAAAGGCGCCGTCCTCCGTGCTTCGTAAAGCACGTTATGCTATTGGCCCCGGCTGCATTAGCAGTCATTAATATCACTTCTGTATTAGGTGGAACTGCGTGTCTCTTCCGTTATCATCCCTCCTCTTTTTCTCCACATCTTCCTTATCCATCCATCCATAAGGAAGAGACTAGTGTTTGTGCCCTAATAAATAGTGACTAATTCTGCTTTATAACCGAAACATCATCAATCCAAAAACGTAACAATCCGACGCAAAGACCACATTTAGTAAACATTTACAGCTGTACCGACGAATAAACTTCAACTCAAACTATGGTTCAAAACAAAAAATACCTACTTCCACTGTACTTGTTTGTTCCCAAATGATTAAAGAAATAAAAACAAGGTTATCCTGACATTAACTGCCTGGTTCAGCCATATTGTAGTTGATACTAGTTTACTTTTTACCTATTCTACTAGGACATCATGAGTCACGCGGGCCTAAGCACGAATGAAGGCAGCACCAACAACCTCGCTAACAATAACAGCGTGAGCAGCCAGGAGAGCGAGAGCGACGACCGCGTCTCGCTCGCACAGTCTCTGCTACAGCGCTGTTTGCAGAAGGATACGCTACTGTGCGAGCTATATGTGCAACTAATTAAACAGGTATGAGATTTTCTTTTTATCATGTTTTCACAATGTTGGTCCTTCGAGCTTGCAAACATATTTTAATTTTCATTACTATCATTTTGCAATGAAAAATCAAGTTCTATGGCGTGCAGCCATAGACTAAAATTTGCGTTTCTTAAAATTTAAAAGAATTGGGTGTATCCGTTTCCTGTGGAACAGAGGCCCATTTCTCAATAGTTTGTAACTAATTGTTATACAAGCGGATGTCACTTTTTGACAGCTTTTGATACAAAGGGACTTCCACTTGTATTACAAGCTACAAGCTTTTGAGAAACGGGCCCCTGATAGTTAATAGTCCATTGTGACTCGCCTCCATGTTAAAATTATATCTCTTAGTTCGTAGCCTAGAATCTAGCATCTACCTCATTTCAAGATATGTAAATATGGCTAGCACAGTTTTCATTTCACGATTTTATAACCGCTTATTCCGTCCCAGACGACAGATCATCCTGAGCCGTCTTCCCGCGTGTCTGGCCGCCACTGGGCGTTACTTTGCGCGGCGGTGGGCGCGGCGTTACCGCCCGCTAAGCCAATACGAAGATTACTTCTAGCTCATTTACGATATAGAGGCGCTGCGTTACATACTGGAGAAGACGGGAAGTTTGCACGCCGCGCGGAACAGGTACGGAATATTGTTGGTCGTTATATACAGTCGGTCGGGTCTTACCTGGGCGTTGCTATGTGCGGCAGTGGGCGCGGCGTTACCACCCGCTAAGCCAATACGAAGATTACTTCTATAGCTCATCTACGATACAGAGGCGCTGCGTTACATACTGGGGAAGTTGGAAAGTTCGCACGCCGCGCGGAACAGGTACTAAAACTACACTCTAATGTACAATTATTCGCTGACAAAAAAAGTATAAAGCTTTGCGAAAGTGAGCTACACATATTGCTTTTTTAAAAAAAAAAAAGTCTATTTAAGCAAATTCTCTAATGCGCCTCTGTCGTTTAATAATTTTTTTGCCTGCAAATGGTAAAACAGTGACACACGTTGCACCTACCAGGCGTCTGTCACTCGATGTACTTGCGCGGTATTCGCCCGCACGCAGTAAGATCCGCGAAAGAGCTAGGATAAATGTGATAGAAAGAGATGCAACGTCTGGCCGTTGGTAATTAGCGCCTTACCAGCTGAATTCCACTTTATTGCGTTGTAATTAGAGTTGCTATTTATTTAGAGTGCAGCTTCGCAATAATAGTACATTATTTATTCTTTACTACGAGCTTACCCCACAACTAGCATCCTCAGAAGTTGTTAGACTCTTCGATACCTATAACTCGGTGCTCTGTTTCATGAAACCTAAATATAAAGTGCTTACTTCTGACTAGGTGGCGTTAAGTACTGCCCAAGTGCCCCGGCGTCTGGCCGCGCCATCGAAGGAGGAAGTGCTATGCGCGGGAGCTCGTCGGCCGATGCACGTCCGAGTGCTTCTACTGGATGGGAAGCAGCACGGGCTGGTGTTTGGACCTGCTGCCACCGCTGATCACCTTAGTGCCATGCTGAGGGAGAAGATCGGGCTCAGCGACTCCGCAACGGGTACTTTTAAACTTCATCTATACTAATATTATAAATAGGAAAGATTTGATTGTTTATTTGTTTGCATCGAATTGGCTCTGAAACTACTAGACCGATTTAGAAAATTCTTTGATCATTAGAAAGCTACATTCGTCCCGAGTAACATAGGCTACATTTTATCCCGATATTCCCACGGGAACGGGTACCACGCGGGTAAAACCGCGAGGATCCGCTAGTTATTTATAAGCAGCACGGGCTTGTGTTCGGACCTGCTGCTACCGCTGGCTGATCACCTTAGCGCCATGCTGAGGGAGAAGATCGGGCTCAGCGACTCCGTAACGGGTAATTTTGAACTTCATTATTTATAAGCAGCACGGGCTGGTGTTCGGACCTGCTGCTACTGCTGATCATCTCAGTGCCATGCTGAGGGAGAAGATCAGGCTTAGCGACTCAGCTACGGGTAATTTATCTTTATTCGTATCTTTATTTGCTATCTTGCTGTACATATACAGTTTGGTCATCAAGTCAATTTAGAACTTCATTATTTATTGTAGTTAGTTTTTAGTTTCTTGCCGGTTCATCTCGTTACAAGGTCTCCTGCCGTAGGATTTGCGAACCGATGGCGTAGCTTCATTGACATTCATAAAGTATTGTTAAAAATCAACCAAAATTTGATAAACGAAATTAATTTTTTGTTTTTTTTTTGTATTTTGAATTTTATAACAAAAGCCATAAAACTATAATCGTCACAAACAACTGGTTTTGGCGATTGGGACTGCCTGTAACTGGAGCGGGGTGAGGTGGTGGAGCGGTGAGCGAGTTAAAAAGCCTCCAATAAAACAGCTCCGCAACTCCGCTCCACTTTGATGGATAGGCAGCCACTGCTTCAATCGTAATTTTTTGAATTTTTATTTATTTAACACAGGCTTTTAAATGACGCATAGAATAAATACGGCGACGACTTTCGGCATCGGATCGGTGGCGTTTGGCAGCGTCCCTCAGAAGCGCCGGTAAACCTCGCTTTGCGGCCAGAAGTCCTCCTTCATGAATCTTTCCAGCGTCACTGTCGGGACTCGCACAACAAACGACTTGAAATACGTATTATGGCGCGATTCCCAAGGCCGAACTTTCAAGCAGAAATTGGCCTTTTCTTGATATACTCTGTCACGTCCTCAGCAGTGGTGGTATGGTACAGAAAGGGCATGTCGGTATGTCAGCTCGCAGTAGGAAGTTGGACCGGCTAAAGCTGTAAATATTACGAGTTCTACTCGAGGTCATGAAGTTTAATCACATTTATATCACACTTCAATTCTGTTTCCCATTAGGTTACGCGCTATACGAAGTGTGCGCGGGCGGCGCGGGCGCTGGCGAGCGCGCGCTAGCCGGCAGCGAGCGCGTGGGCGACGTACTGGCGAGGTGGGAGAAAGCCGGCGCCACTGCTGCCGCCTGCAGGTAATGCAGCGAAACAATCCTATGACGTCACGATCACGACATGAAATGTCAATACAGTTACCATTGCCAGGCAATCATTGCCATAAAATGCCCGTGCAAGCGCGCTATAAAGAAGGCTTAGCTCCTTTACATTCACCCATGCTTTTTGGTGTTCGTAATGAATGATATTGAATGTGATTGAAGGTGACGACTCCCAATTGTATTTATTTACCTTTCTTACACTAATTAACATATTTTCATTCGTTCATTTATCGGTATTATTATAAGAGTAAACAGGTTTTTTTAATTTAATAACATAATGTCAATGGTCCTTCGAGCCGGATATTAATATTTACAACTGGCAAGATATCGTTTTCTTCATTTTTCTCCTGGCGTTTTGCACCTTTTCAACATGAATAATATTGACACGACGATATCTGTCTTTAGGCTGGTATTCAAGAAGCGCTTGTTCTTGGGTGACAAGCCGTTACACACGGCTTGCGCGGCCGAGATGGAGCTACTATACTACCAGGTGTTGCACGCCGTGCGCCACGACCGGCTGCCCATCGAGACGGATGAAGCGGTAAGAATATTATGCAGCCGAACGTTATCTCCCACTAGGCTGGTATGGTACCTACTCAAGAAGCGCTTGTTTCTGGGCGACAAGCCGTTACACACTGCGAGCGCGGCCGAGATGGAGCTACTTTACTACCAGGTGTTGCATGCCGTGCGCCACGATCGCCTGCCCATCGATACGGATGAAACGGTAAAAACATTGTACACTCGAACTTTATCTCCCTCTAGGTTGGTATTCAAGAAGCGCTTGTGCACGCGCAAGTAATGAGCGGCGACTGCCTGCATGGGCAGCGGGCGGGGAAGAGTGCCCCATGTGATTCAGCGTTTTACTTTTCATTAATTTTTTAACTAAATTTAAAAAAAACATACAACGTTCTGGATATGTGTCTATACTTGTGTCAAGAGACCAGTGAAACTGACAGGACTTTCTGCGACAGGTGATGCTAGCAGCCGTCCACGCGCAAGTGATAAACGGGGACTGCCTGGGCGGCGGTGAGGAGTGCGCCGTGTCGGCGGGCGGCGTGCTGCCGCCGCGGCTGGCGCAGCCCGCGCTGCCCGCGCCCGCCGTGCGCCTGCACCACCTGGCGCTGCGCGGCACCGCGCCGCACGCCGCCATGCAGCGCGCGCTCACGCTCGCCGCCTCCTGGCCGCTGGCGCGCGCCACCATATTCGACGTCATGGTGAGTGCCATGTATCCAACCGCGCCCGCACCACCTGGCGCCGCACGCCGCCATGCAGCGCGCGCTCACGCTCGCCGCCTCCTGGCCGCTGGCGCGCGCCACCATATTCGACGTCATGGTGAGTGCCATGTATCCACCCGCGCCCGCACCACCTGGCGCCGCACGCCGCCATGCAGCGCGCGCTCACGCTCGCCGCCTCCTGGCCGCTGGCGCGCGCCACCATATTCGACGTCATGGTGAGTGCCATGTATCCACCCGCGCCCGCACCACCTGGCGCCGCACGCCGCCATGCAGCGCGCGCTCACGCTCGCCGCCTCCTGGCCGCTGGCGCGCGCCACCATATTCGACGTCATGGTGAGTGCCATGTATCCACCCGCGCCCGCACCACCTGGCGCCGCACGCCGCCATGCAGCGCGCGCTCACGCTCGCCGCCTCCTGGCCGCTGGCGCGCGCCACCATATTCGACGTCATGGTGAGTGCCATGTATCCACCCGCGCCCGCACCACCTGGCGCCGCACGCCGCCATGCAGCGCGCGCTCACGCTCGCCGCCTCCTGGCCGCTGGCGCGCGCCACCATATTCGACGTCATGGTGAGTGCCATGTATCCACCCGCGCCCGCACCACCTGGCGCCGCACGCCGCCATGCAGCGCGCGCTCACGCTCGCCGCCTCCTGGCCGCTGGCGCGCGCCACCATATTCGACGTCATGGTGAGTGACATGTATCCACCCGCGCCCGCACCACCTGGCGCCGCACGCCGCCATGCAGCGCGCGCTCACGCTCGCCGCCTCCTGGCCGCTGGCGCGCGCCACCATATTCGACGTCATGGTGAGTGACATGTATCCACCCGCGCCCGCACCACCTGGCGCCGCACGCCGCCATGCAGCGCGCGCTCACGCTCGCCGCCTCCTGGCCGCTGGCGCGCGCCACCATATTCGACGTCATGGTGAGTGACATGTATCCACCCGCGCCCGCACCACCTGGCGCCGCACGCCGCCATGCAGCGCGCGCTCACGCTCGCCGCCTCCTGGCCGCTGGCGCGCGCCACCATATTCGACGTCATGGTGAGTGACATGTATCCACCCGCGCCCGCACCACCTGGCGCCGCACGCCGCCATGCAGCGCGCGCTCACGCTCGCCGCCTCCTGGCCGCTGGCGCGCGCCACCATATTCGACGTCATGGTGAGTGACATGTATCCACCCGCGCCCGCACCACCTGGCGCCGCACGCCGCCATGCAGCGCGCGCTCACGCTCGCCGCCTCCTGGCCGCTGGCGCGCGCCACCATATTCGACGTCATGGTGAGTGACATGTATCCACCCGCGCCCGCACCACCTGGCGCCGCACGCCGCCATGCAGCGCGCGCTCACGCTCGCCGCCTCCTGGCCGCTGGCGCGCGCCACCATATTCGACGTCATGGTAATCCATGAGTGCCATCCTACCAACCCTTTGCTCCAAACAGCAAACCCGCCATACATTTATCTGCGTACGATTTTCAATTTCTTGAAGTTGTTATGGCAACTTGCCTGTTTACATGAAATGTATTTCATGCTCCTTCTTATCTCTTTCTTGTGTTCTGTGGTTATTTCATTACACTATCACCCGCTATCATAAGTATAAGCCTACCCACACCTAGGCCACTGGCTAGTTTTTTGCCATTCCCTTCCCCCTTTGGCTATGCGCTGGCGACGCCCTTGTCCTTGAAGATAACCATAATGAACTACATTTTACACTACAAATTAACAACGAAATCCAATTGTTTCTGTCCCACAGCAATCATTCACCTCAAACTGGCCGCGGGCGCTGTGGCTGGCCGTCGACGCGCGCGGGCTGACGTTACTACGGCGCGGATCGCGCGCGGCGCTAGTGTCGCACGACCACGAGCAGCTGCTGGCCGTGTCGCCCGCGCCGCGCGCGCTGCTGCTCGTCACGCGCGCCGACCGCAAGCACGCCAAGCTGGTGCTGTCCACCGACCAGGTATACTACAGGCCGGGAGCCACACGGTCCGCTCAGACATGCCGCATCGCGCGCGGCGCTAGTGTCGCACGACCACGAGCAGCTGCTGGCCGTGTCGCCCGCGCCGCGCGCGCTGCTGCTCGTCACGCGCGCCGACCGCAAGCACGCCAAGCTGGTGCTGTCCACCGACCAGGTATACTACAGGCCGGGAGCCACACGGTCCGCTCAGACATGCCGCATCGCGCGCGGCGCTAGTGTCGCACGACCACGAGCAGCTGCTGGCCGTGTCGCCCGCGCCGCGCGCGCTGCTGCTCGTCACGCGCGCCGACCGCAAGCACGCCAAGCTGGTGCTGTCCACCGACCAGGTATACTACAGGCCGGGAGCCACACGGTCCGCTCAGACATGCCGCATCGCGCGCGGCGCTAGTGTCGCACGACCACGAGCAGCTGCTGGCCGTGTCGCCCGCGCCGCGCGCGCTGCTGCTCGTCACGCGCGCCGACCGCAAGCACGCCAAGCTGGTGCTGTCCACCGACCAGGTATACTACTGGCCGGGAGCCACATGGTTTGCATACCTCAGTTACACTCGCGGCTCGTCTCGTGGCCCGGCACCAGGCTCGCGCGAGCCGGCCACGAGACGAGCTTATGTTTACACTCTCGCGGCGTGCTCATTTGTTATTGACCTTTTAACGATGACGGATGTTTCAACGATCGCGGATGTTAATATATTATTAACAGGATCGACTCTAAGTTTAGTGAGCTTTTACTACTACGCACATTTAACAATACAAATCACTTGCCAATCACAACACATTCGGCACGGTCAAACATTTGTAATTTAATGAAACGCTTACGCGAGTGTGAACACCGCGCCCGCATCCCCCGCGAGCCCCTTTGGCTTGTACCCAAAAGACCGCTCCGTCGTGAGCCTGGAGGGTCACGAGACGAGCCGCGAGACGAGCCACGAGCGCATGTTTACATTCGCGTCTCGCGGCTCGTCTCGTTGCTCGCGCGTGAATGTAACAGAGGTATGAGGTATCAGATATGCCTACCACGCGCGGGCTGATGGTGCTGAGGCGCGCTGCCCACCGACCAGGTATACTAAAACCGGGAGCCACACGGTTCGCTTAGATATGCCGCATCGCGCGCGGCATGACGTTGCTGCGGTGCGACTCGCGAGCGGCGCTCATATCACACAACCTTTGCCCTCTTTTTCCAAAACGTGGACTAAAAGTTAGACGTGGTTTAAAAGTGATGCGAATTTTGTCTTTCATTTGTTTGTATGCTGTTAAAGATCATACAAAATGCCGTTAGTCCACGGACGATCCGGTCCGATTTTTTCTCGGAAGACGGAAGCTGGTGTTTTGCTGGTCCACTGCGTCCGAAACCGTACGAGCCACTTTATACCGAGAGGTTGTGCGTGTGAGTGAGACAGTTAATATTGAATCTACGCTCACACTTGACAGAGTTCGATATTGAATCTACGCTCAAACTTCGGACCGAGAGCCCGCCAAAAAAACAGATTACGGAACTCGGACGCCGGGGCTCGAGTAGACAGACGGTCAATACAAATATATGAACCGCTTTTTCGGTCCGTTTAGACGGATCCGGCGAGACGGACGTCCTGGACAAACGGACTAACTACGTCAATACATTTTAATACAAAACCTTATTTCCAACTGACAATAATGGCCCGTCCACACGCAGCGACTTTGATCGATGGCGACTTTTGATTACTATTGATTATAAGTCGCCAGCGACAATAAATCGCTGGTAAATTCACGTCCACACGTTATTTTGACATCGCCAGCGGGTCGCTATCGACCAAAAGTCGCTGCCGTATGGACGGGCCATAAAACTCCACCCCTTTCCAGGCATACCAAATCGCAACGTTGATCAAAGACTACATCGAGGCGGTGCGCGGGCCCGTGTCGCCGGCCGCGCCGCCGCCGCCCGCCGCGTCGTGACACCCGCACGCCTAGTGCCAGTGCTTCCACGTCAGGCAGTGAGCTAGCAGCTGCTAGCTAGGCAGGCAGGCAGCAAGCTTAACGAGAGCTAGCTAGCGCGGCAGCAGTGAACGCTTGAGGCTGGTATACAGCTATCCGGAACCGAAACGGAGACGCGGGAGGTGCTAGAAACATCGTTTCACAGCGAAGCGGATTGGTCCGTACGGCACAGCTATTGATGTCCCCGCGTGAGGAGACCCGGACAGTTGTGAAACCAGCCTGAGAGGCTAGTCGTTATTGGCCGTTTTAGAGAGATAAAAGTGTGATTAATTAGGAATATAGATCAAGTTATGCAAGATGTGGTAGAACGATAATATTGCAATACCCTGGCCAACCTCGTCGCAACGAACCAGAGGGCCTACTCTGAAACGCAAAACCCGAAACTTCGTTATACCTGTCCCTCTCACTCTCCAGTGAAAGGGGCGGGACTAACCGAAGTTTCTGATTTGCGTTTCAGAGTACGATCTCTAGATCGTAAAGACAAATTTAACGACGCAATCGCTTTCATTCTTCTCTCTCTCTTCCTTATTCCTCTTGCTCTCTCTTTGCGTCGTATAAAAAATGTTCGATAGACGTTTCACCTTGCGCATAAAAAGTGTTCACGGCTTGATAACTTGACTCTTATAATGATATTTATTGAGACGGTCTGAGGTACTAGCCTCTCCAAGCAGTCAGACTTTCAGACAATATTAGACTAAGCTAGCTGCTGCCGACGGCTATGCGAATGTGAACGGAAAGTTGGACGCGAGCGACTAGAAACGAATGGAAATTTCTAAACGGTCTAAAATTTCATATCGAATATTAAATTATTTTTAAGCATATTTCAGTTTAAGGTTAAGCTGAACTACGAAAATGATTTTATTCTCTTTTAAGATTCGGTGAGCCAAAAGATTACAAATATTCAATTTTAAATTTTAAATACAACTTATACACGGACTGTTTGGAAATTGTAGGCGCATGTAAAAACTTATTTAATAGCCTCAATGCATAACCACTAGGAAATTAGATGTATGAATTATAATATAATACCATCGCTCGCGCCCAATAGAATGACGTCGAGATGTAGACTCTGTTACAAATGCATATGGCTGTGGCAGAATCGGCTCAAAGTCCCTTTAGTTGAGATTTATTTTATATATAATATTGATGTATTAAAAGCATATCAAATCAGTGTACATTGCTACAAACCACGGGTCAGATGATAGTTCGGTTTCGAGTGTAAGGATGGACGATTTCAGTTGCCAGAAGACGGGGAAGCAAAAACAAACCATATAACATAGACAGCAGTGAATAATTCAGCAGCATAATCGAATATTTAAAAAAATAGAAATATATTCCGCTCTTAATCTTCCTTACAAAGTTACGTCAGTGTCAGTATTATTGCTGTTAAAAATTAATGTTACATATTGTGGGTTAGACTTATTGAACGTTAAAATTTAAGATGTTTCAAGTTAAATAGATAGTAATTTTAAACAATCTTATCCCCCCCTAGTCTATGGTTAACATTTAAGACCTGATTTATATCGACATTTTCATTAATCTTAGGTAAATTAATAAAATATTCTGCTTAGATAATTCAATATCTATTTACGATTTGTCGCTAGGGTAAAAAAGAGCGAAATACCTCCACAAAATTGAATAAGTATTCACACTTGCTAATAATAGTGGTACAGCAAGTGTTTAGTTATAAAGTATTATGTCGCTTTCTTTTGAATGTCGAACACTATAAGCGGTATGAAACACCATCTGCATCATTAATACGTGTTCACTTCGAGTTGGGCGCTACCTCTCTCCCCGCCTCACCGCACCGCGCTCCTAAACAGACCTAATTACGACGCAATGAGGTCCGACGTAGTAGACGTAATAGACCTTATTACGGTAATAAGGTATGATTAGGAGCGCGGTGCGGTGACGCGGGGAGAGGTAGCAGCCAACTCGAAGCGGACTCGTACTATATTAACAACTAAGAGCAGAGTTCACCAACAGTTGGTTATGTTAACCGTTGGTTGGTTAACGCACTGTGTTCATATGGGTTAACCGTCGGTTAGCGTTACCGATTGTTGGTGCACTCGGAACTCGGACCTAAGTACTAGATAATGTTAAGAAATTCGAGAAGATAGTGTAAGCATTGGTAATTGAGAAAATGTCGATATAAATTAATTAATGCTTATCCAATCCCACTGTAATACCCTTAACACATTTAGTAACTCCTTACTACTTAAGAACCTTGACTTTATTATACTTACCTTTTGCTCAAATGATTTCTTCCTTTCCTGTTTATGAAAACTTATAATCTTATTTTGTGCCTTTTTGAGCTAAAATAATGTTGCTGGTAATGACTTGCGATAATGTGAAGAGAATCATAAATGTCACAACCGAAATTTAAATTGCCAGCAACCATTATTTATTACAAGCGTGTATTACAATTGTACTAGCGTGACTGTTAATTCTCAGTGATCAATTTATGCAGACTTTGTGACTGTAAAATAATTATGCATTGTTTGAAATGTTCTATATATCCTCTATCATGCATATTTATCACGATATATTGCACAATGTTATGTCTCCATATTTTATAATAAAAATATATTTGATAATGTAGACATTGAAGCGATATGCCTACCTTTAAAGATTGGCGGAGTCTGCCTCCGTCTAGTAGGTAGTTAATTATATACTTACATGTATATGAATATATATATATATATATATTCGAGGAGGAGATATATAAGCGAGGAGGCAATTGCTTAAATCTTTAATTGAAATAAATTAGACTTATTTGGTGCTTGGATGATCACTTTTGCTTATGTTGAGTATCTGATCTCATATTGAGTATTATTTATTTAGATGCCATAATTTTGTGTTTAACAAGCAATGTTTGGTAAGAATTTATTTATTAAACATATGTATTTTATAAGATGACTTTGTATATAATTGGTGAACCAAAGACTTAAATTGTCCCTTTGGATATATTATTTTTATTAAAATTGCTTTGATTGTAATGTGTACATATTATAACTTTAGTAAATATGCATACTCATTGACGTGAAATACTCTTCAACGTTAGATCTAAATTATGGACTTATATGCAAATTTGGCATTCAGTAAATTGCTTTTTAGGATAATTTGCCATGACACTATATGTAATATTCTGGACTATTGATAAATATTTAATGATCATGCAATTGTATTCTATTGAATCAAGTAATACTTTCTATTGCACTGTGTATTTTTAACATGTTTATTTTATTACTGTTTATTTATATAGGAAGATAATACAATCAAGAATCGAAAGATTTTTACTAGTGTAAACCACCACATACTGCCCAAATAGACTGAGTATGTCCAAATATTTTATTCTTTTTGATGGATAATTTTTGTTAAATTTACTTATGGAACTTTACCCCATTATTAGAATGCCAAATAAATGATAATAAAGATTGAGTACTTCTGATCATTTATTCCATATTCCATTCCTTACATTACATTTATTATCAAATACTTTAATTTAAATACTACTGCGTCACAAGTCCCAAGTAGTCATCCATGAGTGTTCCAATAGCAAACTGAAAGAAAAATCAAGGCTGTTTAACAAAATTAAGAAGATGAAAGTATTTTGTGAAAAAAGTTCGTACGCATTTTAAATACAGCCAAATGCAAAAAAAATACAGAGGAAAACATCCTTACAAATATATTTAAAGACAAGTCTATTACAAGTAATTGGCAGGGAAATGCATTTGATAAGATTTGGCAGCAACACTTATAAGGGTGCGTTTATATAAAAATAATTATTTCTAACCCTCAAGATGCGGTGGTTGAGTACTTGTGTCCATTCATAGCAAATTTAGGCTACGTTCCGTTTTGCGCCAACAGCGATAATATCACTGATATCGCGCTCACACATCGTTCCGATTTGTTGTGAGCGCGACAACGAAAGCAGTAATTACGTCACGGATGACGTCACTACCGCCGCCATTTTGAGATCACGGTGATATCGTTCTCAAGCGTTAGCACTGTGAGCGGTCTGTCATATTTGACGTTTTGTTGTCAAACGTCATTGTTTGTTGTGGTTTTGTTTGAGTAATCTCTGCGTTTTAGGTTTTATTTAGGTATTTTATTTGTTTATCCCGAAGCAGAAAGCCAGAAAAATGATAGTGCTTATTAAAGATGAGACGACGGGTAGAGACATTACTCTAAATTTAAGCACGGATCACTATCATCATCGCTGTCCAATAAAACGTTTACTAATTGACGAATATCCATACTAAACCGGTGATTATTTACTTACAAATTCAAATCAAAACAACGCTCGCTCGGGATGCTTGCAAATAGCCGTTCCGAATTGAAATCGCGTCAACAGTGCTGTCAGCGCGATAATCAAATCGGAACAGCTTTTAGCGCTCACAGCGCCAACAGTACTATTGACTCAAAACGAAACACGGCCTTAGTCACATCACGTCACATCATTAGGTCACAATCACAACATTTAAAATCTTCACACAACACAACCGCTCGTCTAAATGCAATGCAGCCTTGTTCTAACCATTTCCCTTAGTCAGTTTGTTTCAAATTTTAAATGAATCTATTTTGACTGATTCTAAGGTAAACAAGCTAATTAATACCCATCCCTGCAGTATACCATCGTTTTTAGATTTTTTATATTCATGTTGAAAAAAGATTATTTCGAAATATTAACTTACAATGCCACTGGCGTCAACTCTCGTGCCCACAATCTTTAACCGGATGACATCCTCTTCCTGGATAACGTTATCTTCCTGTTTACTCTTGTAACAGGGGGGATTTACATTCGGGCAAAACTCCATGTCTGCTGGGATGGACTGGAACCAAATTACACAATTCTACTTCTACTTATGTATGTATGCAACATTAAATTTTCTAAGTTTGAACATTTATTGTGTACCCCACAGATCCTGCCATCTTGATTTACACACTATATTGATGTGTCAGGACATGACACCTGACTCAGATGTGCTGTTGGTCAAGTAAATAGGTGTCTTTACACACCAACAAAGAGATACAGCAATTGTGTGCGAAAGAGAGTGTATGTGAGGCCAAGGGAAAGAATGTTAGCCTAAACAATATCAAACATACAACCACACGCGATTTATCCCGCACACAGTTCTGCGCGAAAGAGTGACTGTATAACTACATAGATGACTGAAAATCACATCTTGTTGGTTAATCTTGATTATTTCAAGTAATATTTGAGTCGATTATTAGTATCAAAAGCGGTAATCTGACTTTTAGAGAATTTTTGGTAAATGCAAAAAAACTTTTTATGTGTTGTCTTAAGCCCATAGCAGAATGCCAGATTTGCAACTAACTTCAAACTTTGATGAGTATTTTGTATGGTAGATTGCTGCTTTTGTAACGTAATGCAATAACAAAACTATTTTATTAGTTATTATTTGTGTTGCCATGCCAATAACTCATTTTAGCCAAAAAGTACAGATTGCCGTCTTTGATACTATACGACTCATTTTTAGTTTCTTAATGGAGATAATATTTAGGATACTGCTCACTTTTCAAAGTCAATCCACACAAAAGTACTACTACTACTGAGATAATATAAAAGCATAGTTTACATTAGTCAAGTAGGCGACCAAGTTGAGTAGCGAGCGATAAAAAGCAGGCTAACTCTACCAATGTAAACGAAAGGGCAAGTAAACTGAGCCTAGTACTGAGCAAGTCAAGTGGACTCGCGCGCAGCATAGTTTCTCGGCCGAGTTGTTCCCCCACCGCCTATTAAACTAGACTAACGTCTCAGTCGAGTCTAACGACTCGGTCTGCCTACTCGCCCTGTGTAAACTGTTGATTCAGTCAGAAAGCCAACTGGGCCCAGTACTTTTACCAGAGGTTCAGGGCCCAATTACTTTACCAAAGAAAATGGTGGAAGGCAAGTCGAGTAGTACGTGTGCTACATCACGGCGCGGCCCACTCTGAAAACCGCAATTCTGACTACATGGTCATTTTGTCCTATTTCGTCCTATTTCTGTCCCAAATTTCCAGAATTCGTCGTAAAGGGGACGATAAGATATAAGCGGTTTAAATGGTCCATGCCAAAGCAAACCTTCATTATGGCACGGACAGGCTATATTTATTGAACCATAACACCTAGCCAGGATCTGATTAGTATAACATTTTGTCCCTTTTTTATAGAACCCGCAATGCCTGGAATCAAAACGGAATGAAGCGCCGTTCAAAAGATATAATGGAATGATTTGGTCCATGCCATAATTAACCTACATTATGGCGCGGACTTTTTAACCAGGTCACCTAGAGAAAATCTGCTTATTGGAAACGATTCGTGTACATTCGTCCCAATTCGTCCTAAAAGCCACAGAATTCGTCGTCCTTTGGTTTAGGAGATATTCAGTTTTTTTATATAAGTACAGTCACGTACAAAAGCGTACAGTAAAAATTAATTAAAGCTATTCCGTTCCGTAATATGCAGTGTTCCGATTGTAAAACGTTAAGCGACTTATTTAAATTTTTATTGTTTTGCATTTACAATGCAATTTTTATTATTGAAAAATTGAAAATGAAGTACCTTTTTAGAAATTTAGAAAAAATCGACCCGAACCATCGGAGCTGGTTGTGAGACGGGTAGATTTTTTTCTAAATACTTCCTTTTAATTTTTCAAACATTAAGCGTCCTATCTTGCGGCTCTGCGAAAGCTACATCCTTTTGCACGAACTTTTCGTAGATTGAGGAATGCACGAACAGTCTCTGTGAACATTAAGTTTTACAATCGGAACATGAACAGAATGCGCATTACGGAACGAAATATAGTTGAGGGCTTGTAAGGGCATTTACACACGAACAACGACACGAGACGATTTACTAACAGTGTTGCCAGAACGTACCAAAAAGTACAGTTTTCTGTACCATTTACCATCAAACCGTAAACTGTAGGTGCTATTTTGTTGCATGGCAACTGCAGTTCACAGTTTGCCGTATCTGTCAGCAATTCGCTGTTAAGTTGGTCGTACTGTCTTTATATATGCTCAATGCTGTGAACTGAACCGCCTTTTATTGGAAAATAGTGCTGACAACACTATCGCGCAATTTGTAAATCGTGTCGTGTCGTTGTTCGTGGGAAAAACCCTAAAGCCGCGTTTAAGCCGACACAAAAAATGAAGCAAAATGGACAAGACAGGTAGATGTTGCGAAACATGTGTTTGAAACATGTTGTCTGGTCTAAACGGCTCTTAACCAAGCCATAAACACCCAACCAAAAAAAGAGAGTGTTCTTGTCATACGTGCAGTGTTGCCGTTCTAGCGGATTTTTAAATAATTTGCAACTTTTTGTAGTCTATTCGCTAAAAAGAATATTATTATAGTAGTATACTGGGTAGCGCAAAAGTAGGTACTTACTGCCACTATAAAAATTACATATTTTATTAATGACATCTCCTATTAATCTGATATTGAAAACTGTGTAGTAAACAAATGTAAAATTCACTCAAAATGTACAGGGTACCCCTTACTTAACCCCTGACAGAATCGAGTTGAGATCAAAATTGAATCAAGATAAAAAAAATCACCATTCTAGTAATGACTGTATAGCGCCAATGGAGTAAGTAGTGATTGAATACCGAACTAAATGAAATCGTTATAGGTCTACTGTTTTATAGATTTAAGGTCTAAAATCACACCTTCGATCACAACCAGCTTTGTTGTGATCGAAGGTGGGATTTCTGACCTTAAATCTATAAAACAGTACGAAATAACTAAAATCTTATAAAACGGTTCGATTTTCATCTCAACTCGATTCCGTCAGGGCCTCAGGGGTTAGGGGGCAGTTTGTGTGCATTTGCAACGGCAATCACAAGCAAACTGGCTCTGTACTTGTACACGATCGCCCATCATGGTCGGCCAATGGGATCGGCCATCCGGAGCTTTTCTTGCCGACCATGATCGGGCAACGTGTACAGGGCCGGTTTATGTGTGATTGCCGTCTGCGAGCAACGCAAACTCGCCCTGTACACGATGGGCCATCATGGTCGGCCAACATAATCGGCCATCCTGTACTGTAAAGCCCCCAGTACACGATGGCCGATCATGGTCGGCGACCATGACCAATACATCGTACATTGACACTTTTGAACGAACAAGTTTAAAAAGGTTCTTTCAAAAGTGTCAATGTACGATGAATTGGTCATGGTCGCCGACCATGGTCGGCCATCCTGTACTGGGGGCATTAAAGTTTTCCGTTCCGTGGTATACCATAAATTTATTTACCCTGTTTTTCTTTCTAATAACTCTCGCTTGCGCTTCGCTTCTCGCCACCCAGTGACTTTGAAATAGTTAATTGTTTGTACATTAAAATTCGGTTTTGGTAAAATAAAACCGTACCTTCAAGTTAAAAACCGTACCTTTACAGAAGCCAACCGTCCTTTTTTGGGAAATTATACTGGCAACACTGGTGAGGTGTGCCGCAATCAAAGATATTATAATCTAACAAGATTGCGCACTCATGAGTTACAGTCGAGCCGAGCGAGATAGCCCTATTATGGTGTGCGTCCCTCTCTAATGAGAGAGACGTGAGTGACTACACGATTTGGTTTTTTCGAGGACAATTTATAGTTAACCAGACTTGGCTCACGTAGGATTCGAACACCACACTTCCTAGGGAGCTGTTGTAGCTAAAACAAACATACATTTAAACATCCGAACTCACTTTCTATTTATAATATTAGTTAAGATAAGGACTCCGCGAGGCAAAGCATAGAGGGTACTTTGCATCACTTTTGACTTATGAGGCAATAATGTGACAATCGACACATACACATATGCTTTATAAGCATACTTACTTTTGAACCGACTTCAAAAAAGGAAGTTGTCAGTTTGACCTGTATGTACTTATATGAAATGTATGTCTGTATTTCTGATAGGCGTATTTTGCTAAAATGGATAGAAATAAAAAGTCCACGTACAGTAATGAAAATCTGTTTATTAGTTAGACTATACATTGCTAAACAAAATTGTCTTGCGGATCTTTTGACGCATGGAGGCTTTGTGTCCAATTAATTTTAAAGATTAGTTTTTTACGTACCTACTTTTTTAACCTTAAATTAAAATACAGATTTAATAATACATTTAATAAGTTCTGTTTCATGCCTATTTTCTGATAAAGTTCTTCTTCTTTTTCTTCTTCTGCTGAGTATTGTGTAATTTTTTCAGGTATGACGTTAAGCCAACCTTTTTTAATTTCTTCATCTTTAGGAAATCTGAAACAATGAAAATTAATGTTTGGGTTAAGTAAGAAAGTAAATTCCAGTCTATAGATTACAAACGAAATGGACACCCTACTATACGCAAGAATAAAACTTTGGCTAAATACTTACCTATGAAAAGATACACCGCTACGTTTATATGATTCGCTTTTGCATCCTTTCACACATAAAGTGAGAACCATTTTTATTGATTTAAACGTAATTTTCAAATGATAATTAAGATCCACACACTAACTTTACACACATAAATTAATTTGCCGTCGCCATATTGATGATGTTTTTATTTTTATTAAAATTGTCCAGACGCAAAGTGTTGCAAATTTATTATAATTAAAACTACCATAACACCGACTCTTACATTAAACAAGTAGTTTTTCAAGGTTTTAAATAATACAAATGATATGGACTTTATTATTATCAGCTTAACATTCCTTTTAATTAATTAATATTTTGAAAATTCTCGAGAACAGGAAATATGAATTTGAATTAAGTTCTACTAC
Organism: Crambus lathoniellus; assembly: GCA_949710035.1. NCBI lineage: Eukaryota > Metazoa > Arthropoda > Insecta > Lepidoptera > Crambidae > Crambus > Crambus lathoniellus. The sequence goes on along the minus strand of OX453315.1, from coordinate 7,192,628 downwards.
AACCAAAAATATTTCATGGTGGCAGCCCAGTAGACAGGGATGCAATCCTATTTAGGAGCCTCTCGCTCGGCTCGTTTTTCCGTTTATCGTAATGTCATACGAAAATAAACCTTATTGTAACTGCATAGAATCGAATTGACATTGCTTTTATTTTCATAGTGCACAATCTTGTTATATTATAATATCTTTGGCCGCAATATATTGTGTGCCGCAATTCATCAACTATATTTCCCAAAATAAATCATTTTTTTCAAAGCGATTTTACTGTGATTTTGCAACAAATAAATGTGATTTGGTGACAAGGAGGTATCTACGAATGTACAATTATTATATAAAAACGTTATCTTATAAAAAAAAGAATCATGTAACCTACCTAATAATATTTATCTAATTATAATGATAAAACTTATACGGGCTGAATTTTTATTGGTTTTAAAGCCGGAACCCTGGTGTTCTACCCATCATTCTGAACAACTTTCACTATGGGACTAACTCTACGGTGAAAAAAAATCAGCTGTTCCAATCTAATATCTGTCTCATAATGAAAGTTGTTCAGTTTGATGGTCTGATTAACCGCACGAGATGTTTTAAATGAATAACAAATAACCCTGTATAATGTACACACGGCGGCACATCAGACTTTACAGGTTGAACTTGAGACCGCCTTTATGCCCTACGTAATAAAAGCTGTTATAGCAGTTCAACTGTTTAACCTGATATGCTGTCGAGTGTACCTACAATGTTTCAAGTACCTAGCTATTCCATTGAAGTAAGAAAAGTTTCATACAAACAAACCCTTTTTTCCCCCCCAATCCCCACTCCACTATTCACTTCACTCCCATGGTGGGAGCCCCACCTCCAAATATTAATAATTTCGAAAGAAGAGCAATATAACATTGAAATGCAACTTCATACATGACCTCTATCGAAATTATTTTGTACGCGACTGTACATGTTTTTGATATAGTCTAGGAGCCCAGGATCAAAATATCTCTTAAGAAAATATTTTTGTTTATGACTTAAAAATTAAGGTTTTGAGTTTCGAAAATGCATAAAAGTTACGTATTACTTTACGTTATACTTTTGTGTTACTAATACACTTAATTATTCTAACACAAACACGCAAAACAAGAACAAGTTACAAACATCGTCACTAAATAGGAAGTCAGCTCCTGTACTATAAAAACAATATTTAAATTCCGATTATCTCCTAAACCAAAGGACGACGAATTCTGTGGCTTTTAGGACGAATTGGGACGAATGTACACGAATCGTTTCCAATAAGCAGATTTTCTCTAGGTGACCTGGTTAAAAAGTCCGCGCCATAATGTAGGTTAATTATGGCATGGACCAAATCATTCCTTTATATCTTTTGAACGGCGCTTCATTTCGTTTTGATTCTAGGCATTGCGGGTTCTATAAAAAAGGGACAAAATGTTATACTAATCAGATCCTGGCTAGGTGTTATGGTTCAATAAATATAGCCTGTCCGTGCCATAATGAAGGTTTGCTTTGGCATGGACCATTTAAATCGCTTATATCTTTTCGTCCCCTTTACGACGAATTCTGAAAATTTGGGACAGAAATAGGACGAAATAGGACAAAATGACCATGTAGTCAGAATTGCGGTTTTCAGAGTGGGCCGCGCCGTGATGTAGCACACAAGTAGTACCTCAGTTACTGGGCCCAGGTTGCTAGGCTGAGCTGCTTGAGTAATGTAAACTAGGCTTTAGTTTATGGGTAAAGTATGTTTATTTTACATTATAGTAGTGCACTTACATGATGAGAAATAAAACAACTCAATGGTCCAATTTGAGCAAACATGCCAACCTGCAAACAATAATTTGTATTTATTTATAACACAGTTTCTGCTGTTTTCAAATAAAGTTTGTGAAACAACAGTAACAAATTTGAGAAACAAATACTTTAACTGTGTACATACTTAAAATAAAAGAATTAAAAAATATGCTTTTGTATGTAAAGCTATTATTAGTAGATATTTTCACTTCAGACCCATGGTTACACTGTTTTGTTACACTGGTGCAACTGTTGAGCATATCTATGACCTGTGGTTACACTTTTATAATAATATGTGGCCACAAATAAAATGCCATTATACTGATAACAAAAAAAAATATATAATGTAAAATTAAAAGTAAACCTAGTTGGAGCTTGCAGTAGTAGGTAATATAAGTTACCTTGTGAGTACTAACCACCACTAAGTCACATGTGAGAGGCTCTCTTTACTATGAGAGAGAGAATAACCAAATAATAAATACAAAATAAAATGGCATACCTTATTAACTTGAGTTACAATAGCATCTAGCACTTCACCTTTGAATGGTCTGAAAACTATTGCTTTGTACTTCACAGGGTATACTACAAACCCCTGGCCTGGCTGAATCAGGCCTGCGCCTATGCTATCTATGGTGGTCACTGCAATGACAAACCCATACCTGTGAAAAATATTGGATATCTTATGTAAATTAATACCTGCATTCTTGACTCTGACCAAGATTTTGATATGACTTTTTGTATAAGATTAATTAATCAATTTAAAGAGAAAAGGTGACAGAATCAAACTGGTACATGGTTATTGATGATGCCTCAAAAAGCTATAACTTCAAAAGAATTATATTATTAGGTACTTTTATAGAGAAAAATAAAAGGCAACACAACATAGGTACCTACTTACTTTCCAGTACATGTTCCTTCGACTTCTGTATAAAGTTTTTGTTTGACTGTATCTAATAATTGTGGTCCAAAGTATCGGGGATGCAGCAAAATTTCATGTTCCAAAGATAACTGAAAAACAAGTTATGAAATAATTTTGTACATGACACAAACTATATTTTCAATAAAGATATTCACAATACTTACATGGTAAAACATATTGCTGATAAATTATAATTAAATGCACATATTCCGATATAATTTATTGTTTTAGTTTAAAAAACAATCATTGTTTTCATAAAAAACAACTGAAACTGACGCTCAGTTAACTAACCTCACTTTCTTATGTGTGCTGTCAAATGTCAAAGTCACAAATTGTCAAAGTCAATAAAAAAAATTATTTACCCATTCTGGGTAGGCAGAGTGATCAATGCTCATACAGCCAAGTCATTAGTCTTTACTTGACTCTTCCCAGGACTTCGTGGGGCAGCTGGCGCGTCGAATGTTTGACAGCGCCGATCATGGCCCCCACAAACACCTGCAGGGCATCGCACCCAGACGACGACCACCGCCGCTAGAAATTTATGACTCAGCAGCTCCTTCCCCCAACATTACCACCAACACCAGAGCCACGAAGAAATGGGCGCTGCCCCGCGATATTGTGCCCCCGCCACTTCCCCAGCCCACCTCACCCAATCCTCACATCCCTTCTAACACCCCTACCTAAATTATAGCCCATACCCCGTTTGCGCGCCCGCTCGCAGGCGCTAGCTGGGGCTCCCCCAAAGGGGTCTCACCCGGCTGGCTAACCGCGCCGAGGGCCGCAAACATCCGTGTGACGGCCGCGCAAAGCGGCTCCAAACACCGTAGGGCAGTAGCCTCACGAGATGAAGCCCGGGGAAGGAGCAGGAAGCTCAAACCCGAACCCGCCTTCGTCGGCGGAAGAAATCCATGATGACTTGACTCTTGAATATATGTATGCCTTGCCTTCTATTCTTTTTTCCTCTCGTATTTTTCGAAATTCTTCATTCCTTCCTCCTCAGTCTTCAGTAAAGTTTTCTCTTGCTAATCTAACCATAACCTAACTCATTAAAATTCGCGGGTGGTTCACACATTTCAATGCTCATGGGAGTTTCACACGGGATCAATGGGGGGCTACCGCGTATGGGTATGAACTTTGAGATCTTTGAATACTCAAAGTTTGAGATACTCAAAGTTGTAAGAACTTCATACGTGTTTTGGAACTTTGAGTCAATTTTATAAAGAAAATAGCCGCTATCAGTTCCTTGTTTTGTGACGTCAGGTATAACGATAACTAGCTAGCAACGTTCAACTGAACATCATCATCATCATCATCATCATCATCCATTTTAATGTCCCCACTGCTGGGGCACTGGCCTTCCTTATGGATGAATAAGGAGAATGAGCCATGACCCGCCACGCGGGCTCAGTGCGGATTGGTGGGTATTAACGACTGCAAGTGCAGCCGGGACCAACGGCTTAAAGCAGAACAAAGCAGCAAAAATCTATCAAGATAAGGAATTCAAATGACAGTTGAAGCCCATACCCATTTCCATATTTCTTAGCCGGTAGCCCCCCTGGGGGGCTACCGCGTAACTTTATGGATATGAACTTCATACGTTTTTGGGAACTTTAAGTCAATTTTATAAAGAAAATAGCCGCTATCAGTTCCTTGTTTTGTGACGTCGGGTATAACGATAACTAGTTAGCAACGTTCAACAGAACAAAGCAGCAAAAATCTATCAGAATAAGGAATTCAAATGACAGTTGAAGCCCATACCCATATCCAGATTTCTTAGCCGGTAGCCCCCCTGGGGGTCTACCGCCTAAAAAATCTGGATATGGATATGGGCTTTATTTGACATTTGAAGCCCATAATCTGAACTTGGCGGTACCGCCTAATTCCATGGACTTCATATTTCTTCCCATACCCATATGTCAGAAAAAGAGTGAATGACGAAGAAAATTCTCTATACATTTTTGACAGTTGAAGCCCAGAATCGGTATTTTGTAAAAATTAAAAAGTAAAAACTCGAAACCCAGATTCATATCGTTATGTCAAATGAAGCAGGCGAGTATTTTGGTATCGGAAGATTCATGGAAAAGTTTAATTTCTCAATTTGTGTGAAGTAACTTGCTACTTTTGAGTCTAATCAACTTCATTCATAGTAAATATACCCCTAGCACTTGTAAAACGTTGAACTTTAGCAGAAGAGAGTTTAAAAGCAGAGCGAAAAGATGGAGCGAAAGAGACAAACACAAATTGCTATTTCGCTGTTCCTTTCTCTCGAAGTCATGTAATGGAATTTTACCCGCGAAATTCAAATTTTCGTTTCTTGTTTCGTTATCGGAATTTACATAACTTTAAAGATAAATTGTTGACCTACTTTTGATAAAAATTAGGCATTTAACTAAAGTAATGAAGATACTATGTAAATCAAAAATAGGAAAGTTTTATTTTATGTAGGTACGGTTATATATTTTGTTTTTACTGCTTTGAGGATTTTTATCCGAAACACAAAAATTAAACCAAATCACTAGCCTAGCCTAGCCACCATTCTGGCTGAAGTGTGCTGAAGTGCTAGATAATACTTATTATCCTCCTTGGAGTAATTGTGTTGTGTGATATTATCAATAGCGACTTTTTTGTGGATATTGTCTACGGAAAGTGCATTTGATTGACTTGACATATTATTTTACAAGTGATATTGAGCTGTGTTAAAGTTCTCTGTTATTTATTATGTTATAAAGCTAACTCCTTCCTATAAATGCATGTTTTAAGACCTCAGCAAAGCATTTGATCTTGTGTGTTATGAAGTTATGATAAGCTTTGGACCTTTGGACAAAACTTAAAGATGTTTCTCGTTGGCTGAGGTTATAAATGTACCTACTGGCACATTGGTATGGTAATCAGAAAAATGTGGTAAAGTGGGGAAATACATGCTCTGAAGAGTTTATGTGGTGTTAGACAGGATGGGCTGACTTCACTCTTATATATGTATATATGGACAAGCTCATCGCTGGGCTGAGCAGCACACATGGTTGTTATATAGATAATGTCTGTGTGAATAATATCAGTTATGCTGATGACATGGTGCTGTGCTGCTCTGCCTATCGCTGGGTGGCCCAAAAAGCTCCTGCGAGGACTATATATGGAAGCACGGCCTAAGGTACAACGAGAAATAGAGTGAATTCATGATCTTCAGGGGTAACATTAAGAGACTTGAAAATGTGCCCCTGTTACTTTTGAACAGGATTCCTTTGGGCCGTGTAAGTCAGTTTAAATACCTTGGGCATATAGTAACTGAAACTCTGTATGTCAATTTATTCTGATATAGATGGATAGGGATGCAGGGCTTTGTTGGTCAGTGGTAACATGGTGAGACACAGGGACCATACTCTGAAACGCACATCCGAAACTTCGGTTAGCCCCGTCCCTTTCACTCGATTCTGTCGTGACTCGAGCGTGAGAGGGACGGGTATAACGAAGTTTCGGGTTTTGCGTTTCAGAGTAGGCCCTCAGGTTTGCTTGGTGTACAGTAGAAGTAAATTTTACTTTATTTAAAGCCTATTGTCAAAATTTTTATACCAGTAGTCTGTGGTCAAACTTTATCCAGCTTTCCTACAATGCCCTGCGTGTGTTATACAGTAACATCTTTAAATCCTTGTTGGCGCTTCCACGTTTCTGCAGTGCATCTGGCTTCTTTTTTCAAAGGCATTCTGAGGAGAGTGGAGAGAAGTTAGTCTCTCCATATTTTGCTAGGTGAAACTTTATGTTAACATAAGTAGCATATTTTAATTTACTTTTTCAATTTTAATTTTAATATTGTGATTTTGTACTAAAATAGTCAGTAAGCAAAGAAATGGTCTGAAATAAAGGAATTTTATTTTATTTGAACAGTTTAATCATTGCTTATTTTTAATCATTTCTGTCGAACAAATAAATTTTTATTTTTAACCTAATCGATAGAAGTTTAAGTTATAAATTTCAATAAAAGCTCCCATCTGTTATCATTTGTTAGATACTATATACTTAACAGACTAACTCTAGTTTGTCTGTTTTTCGTTTCGGGACGATGCAATTATTTTAGAATTACTGAATAAATAATCCATATTATTAACCTATTTATTTAGCAATTTCTATTCAAAGTACCTAATCCACGTTATGTGCTATTTTGTAAAAGTATTTTGTAGTAAGTAGTACAACTACATAATATGCTATGCTATGTTGTACTTACTAAGTACAATATAGCATAGCTACAATGCACATCTATACCTGTCTTTTGTGTGCAACTCTAGGAGACAGCGCTTAAAGCTCATATTTTCCAAATAAAATTATGAGTTGATAGACAATTTGTTAATTTTCTTAATTGCTGTTATATTGTAATGTCAAAAACCCACTTATTTATATTTAAGTTAGCAACTGAAAACATAAAATGTGCTAAACTGAAAAATCATAGAAAATAAAATAACATTTGGCCGCTGAAGAAATAAATAACTTATGTATTTACAGGTCTAACTATTTAATCATCCTCATAAATGATAGTAATTTTATTTCTCTTTCATAGCAAATTTATATAAAATAAAGATAATGATAAAAATAAGTACCTACCTATGTTACATAAATAAGTGTTAAAAATATGAATTCAAGAAACTAAACATTGCTTATTTTCAATTCTGGAAGGGTTGTGTTGTGGCACTTCTTAATTGAGAATATTGGCTTTGTTTAGTCTGAATTTGTCACAATATACTAATAATTTATGTAAACACAAAGGTATAAGTAGGTAAGTACAAGAAATTAACAACCAGAAATAAAGAACTGCAAAATGGTATCATCATGCATTTATTAACCAAGTTGTTATTGTCACAAGTTCACAACACATATTTTAAGACATTATTACGGTATACTTTGTACTGTTTATCTTTTAAAGGTTCTGTTGAATGATTTTCTCTGTAATTATCATCTTATAAACAATGTTCTTGTCTTGGAGTAGCCGTCCACTCCATCATGTCAATATTAAACTTATAAGGAACATTCGGTCTGCTTTTCTTTAAATCTTGATAAATATCTGCAACCTTGCTCTGATAATGAGCCTTACGGGTAGTATCATAAGAGGAAATGAAGAACATTAACCACAAAATACCCAACCAAACAATAACTTCTACAAAATTTTGCCATGACGGGGTCATTTGTCAAATTGTTCACGTAATTAGCGCACACAAATCGAAGAGAAACCATAGTTGACCCTCAAAGATATGCCTTTTTCGTTATATTTTATTAATTTTGTGTTATTTACTTAATTCAAAAAGTAAAGTTAAGGGTGGTATTCCACTTATCAAATATTTGATCCAAGAAATTGGACGAGGACAACTTCGAATGGTTTCATTGATAAATTCTTTGATGAAATGCATATTGGACAAAGATATTTCATAAGTGGAATACTGTAGAAAGGCTTGTCATTTGCGTTTGGTTATTAATTGATACGTACATTATTTATTTTAGGAATACTTGTTTTTAATACTATGAAGAACTAAATTAATTGTTTTTATCGACTTTGTCCGTTGTCATTTAAAATATAAATAATAAGAGTAAAAAATGCAGAGAAATAATAATATTTTGTTAAATATTGGTATTTATTTGATATGATGCAACAAGACGCGACTATCATTCACTCGCGAAATCCAGATCCGGGAAAACAGTTAGCCGGTAGCTCCAATTGAAGCCCATATTATGGGTCTGGGCTTGAAATCAGAAATATGGATCTGAACTTCATATTTTTAGCCGGTAGACCCCCTGATAATGATGGTTGCGTGACCGTCTAGTGGCTGCCTTACGATGAATCAGACGCAAAATATGGATACTTAGATTAATAACTGGCAACCCTGCTCAAAAATGCCAAACGAATGGCCTGTGTAGGAATATTCTGTAATCAGATTGTGTTGAAAAATGGCAAAAACTTACGATTATTTATTAAAATTACTCTTGATAGGTGATTCAGGAGTGGGCAAAACGTCTATACTGTTTAGATTTTCTGAAGATGCATTCAATATATCATTTATATCAACTATTGGTGAGTGATTCAATGTATACCAAAGGTTATTGTTAGATGTCTTCAAAAAAATGTTTAATTTGTCATGGAATAGATTTTTTGTTTCTTTGTTCTGCGAGTAGTTTTTCTGATGAGACACACTGATTTGTGAAGGGAGGGGTGCTGCGTCCTAATAATGGAGCCCTTATCGAATTAATGAATGAGTTCTTCATGACATCATTCCCACTAATTAACTGACCCACAAATGTAACGAACAATTGCTGTTTCCAGGTATTGACTTCAAAATTCGGACAATAGACCTAGATGGTAAAAAAGTGAAGTTACAAATATGGTGAGTACATACCTATCTCAGTATTTATTGTATTACTGCTCAACAAAGGGAAGCTTTTATTCCCATGACTTGCCAGCACAGTACTGTCTGAAACAATTTGCTTGTAAACTGAAGATAAGAGAGTTGTTTATAGCACTGTTAGGTATATTAAATAGTTAAGGTTTATATCCTTTCACCTGTGGTTCCCGGTAATCAATTGTTGTTGTGCACTAATTTGTGCTAGTCCAGAGTTAAAGGATCTTTCACTTTCAGGGACACCGCTGGCCAAGAAAGATTCCGTACAATAACTACAGCTTACTACCGAGGATCAATGGGCATAATGTTGGTATATGATGTTACAAATGAAAAAAGTTTTGAAAATATCAAAAACTGGATTAGGAACATTGAAGAGAATGCTAGTGCAGATGTAGAAAAAATGATCCTTGGAAATAAGTGTGATTTAGATTCTAAAAGACAGGTAGGTATTTTGCCAAATACGCTGCACTTTAATGCCAAAATCAATAAACAACTTGGTTCAAAATAATATTTTTTTATTTTTCAGGTTTCAAAAGAAAGAGGAGAACAATTAGCTATAGAGTATCAGATAAAGTTTGTAGAGACGTCAGCGAAAGACTCACTAAATGTTGAGTTTGCATTCTTCACTCTAGCAAGAGATATCAAAGCTAAGATGGAGAAGAAACAGGTAAAATCTTTAACTTTTAAGAAATATACACTTTAATTTACTCCAATTACAATATAAATATCCAATCAAAAGAATCCTTTACTTTTCACAAAAGCAATTTCCAACTGTAAATTGTTTCAAGGGCAAATTGATGAATGTTAACTGTTAGTAGTGCCACCTATTAATGTACTAATGCCAAATGTTGCCAACTTAGCACTCATCTCCATTACTTATTATGTGGCCAAATTATATGTAAATTCAGTAAATAAGAGATACTTCAATAAATTGATTATGTTTTTTCTTGTTTCATGGCTCATTACGAAAACAGAAGGTAAACTTGCTATGGTGTTTTTGTAGTTTGTGTTTAGCTGTATAGCTGTCCCGTTGTGTGTATTTTAAAGAATAAATAAATAGGTATATGGTTTGTTTTCTGCCATAAAATCTTGTTGATATTTTAACATTGCATGTTTTGTGCGTTTAGTTGACTAATTCGCGAAATGACTTCATAGTCTACAAATGACCAATTCTCGAAATGTATAATTCTTTATACAACCAATCTACATTTGACCAATTCTAGAAATTACTAATTATTTTTATTGTAGTATGCATATAGTACCTAGTCAGCTAAACCGTTTTGTGTAATGATTTTGTTTTAAGTGTCTAGTGTACATACAGAACAACCAACAAATAAAAAGTATGTATTAGGGAACAATGGTCTGAGTTACATTACAATCTTGTGTTAATAATTTTATTATGAAACAGGAAGCAAATAATCCTGCCCCGAGGAGTGGCGCCCACCAACTGCGCGCTAATGAGCAACAGCGCAAACCGACGTCGTGGCTGTCACGCTGCAGCCTGCTCTGACGGCCGCCGCGCGCCGCCCTGCTCCCGCCCCTGCCCCCAACCCGCACCGCGCTTGTTGGAACTGTTCTAAAGTGGATCCAGATTACAACCCACCTGTACTATATTTTTTGAACAACTTTTTAACTGGTGCATCAATTCCAAATGGGGATGAGACTTGCTTTTTGTATTTTTATATCCGCAACTTACCCTATATTTCAACTCTTAGTTAATTTGAAACAGTATTTTGTCATTATGGAAATTTTTATTATTTTTAAAGTGACAATATTTTTAGGGAAAATTACCATGGGTGTTAATTTTTTTAAATGGTTTCAATGGATATTTCAATAGATTATTTAGCTGTATTTTTCCTTTTGCAATTTTAATTAAGATAATTATATATTTTATTGTAATATATACTATTTAATTTGAATAAACAGTGCTTTTTTACAAAAAAATGATATTCATTTTGCAAATCAGACCACAAACAATATTTTTAACACTTTATTATCCAATAATAAATACAATTTACTTTTCAACAAATGCAACATTTTGAAAGTTACATAGTACCTAAATCATTACAATTTTTGTAGCTCATTTAGTACCTTTACTTACAAGAACTTTTCAGTAACAATTCATATATAACAAATATAAATAATAAATGCTATTAAGTTGCTTGTACTTGTTTAGGTTTTGATTTGAAGGGTAAGAAGGCGAGTTTTTTAACACCCACAAAGGCACTTTTGGTCAATATTCCCAAAATTTGTATCATCTTCTTGAAACTGACAGTAACAATTTCAGCTGTAACTTTAGAACTCTTTCTCCAATACAACACATACAGAGGAAGAGGTGGAAGAATGTCTGACCAGACACCATTGCGATAGCTTTTGGCACGTGCTTCAGCAGACAAAATGGCAGGAGCTAATTCAGACTCTAGTGTGTTCTTTTCAATGTTTTTGGGTACAGATGCTTTGGCAAAACCCAGTTCCACCAGTTTTTGTCCAACATCAAGTGTTTCAACTGATTTAGTCTGAAAATAATAACAAAACAATTATTATTTTAAACTTCTAACATACTACCAGGTTGGTAGCTAACAATAGGTGAATTACCTTTGGTTGAGGTAAATGCAGTAAAACAGTTGAAACAAGAGTATCTTCCTCTCTTGCAATTGGCTTCAAAGTAAGTTTTTGGCCGCGGGCTACACACTCTAGCCAATTTACAGCATTGCCACTTACAACATCAACACCCCAAAGCTACAAAAAACCTTGAGTTAGTTACGTTTATATAGCTTAACAAGCACCTCGGTGAAAATATTAAAACAAACCTTAACAGGTAGAGGTGGTTTACTGGAATGCCATAAAGGTAAATATATTGGAGCTTTGTGGTTGACTAACAGACGCACTGGCGAGTGCTGTATGCCTGCATACACTCCTCTCAGTGGCTCATGATTGCGTATAAAATGGTCTGGGACTTTGGTTGCTTTAGAAAATTTGCTCACCTAAAAACAGTAATGAAATAATGATTTAGTTATGTAATAATTACATTACATTATAATTTCAAGGTAGCTTCTTACCGGTCGAATTTTATATATGGATACAGCGAGTCCAGCAGTAGCAAGGCCGTAAACGGCAATCTGTGGGAAAAGAAGTGTTAAGTCGTACAAGTTATTAAATGACACAGAGAGACGAAAAAATGTTTCACATACATTAACGCCACGATAGTCCTGTTGCAATAAGTTGGTTAAATTCTGGAAAACGCCATCTCCTTTCGTTGACATTGTGTTATTTGTAATCTGAGCAAACTTTCATAATTTTTATTTATTTATTAGCTCATCAATATTTTCAGATTTGAGAAATTCTTTTTACGAACTTTTGACATATTACTTTTTAATGTTTGAAAGTGACAGTGACATGACATGAATGAATCATGGTATTGTAGAGTCAGCAGCAGAATGTTACCAACAACCATGAAGCTCGACTTAATACAGGGGGGCTACCGCGTAACTTTATGGATATGAACTTCATACGTTTTTTGGAACTTTTAGTCAATTTTATAGAAAAAATAACCACTTTCAGTTTTCATTTTATGGCGTCGGGTAAAACGATACCTAGCTAACAACGTTTAACAGAAGAAAGCATCAAAAATCTATCAAATTAAGGAATTCAAATGACACTTGAAGCTCATACCCATATCCAGATTTTTTTAGCCGGTAGCCCCCCTGAGTTACCACAGAGTATTAAGTCGAACTTCATGCCAACTACCGACATGCCATCATGGCATACCATAGACAATAATAACAGCGCGGCCGCGCCGCCACGCCCCGGCCGTTTACCGTCTCTATCTGTGCATGCCCCACATGTGGTGCATTTTGAGGTATAAATGCTACGTGCGTGCACAACATATGGGTCACGTCCTCTTACAAAGTAATAGGCCTGTGTAACTTTGCACGTATGAGTTACAGCTTTCCAAATGGCTTACACGTATAGGCTATGAAATTGTTCATAAAAATGTCGGATTACCCATTGAGATAAAAGAATAGAGGAGACATCTCAACTAGAATCTTTGCAACACGAGTTGAGTCCACGTGGACTCAACTCGTTTAGTCTGTGGCAAGCGATAGACGCAACAACACGTGTGTGTACTCTGTTCTACTTTATTTAAAAATGCCGATATGTGGGTTGAGGTACTGTTTAAATAGCTCAAAAAATACTAATAAAGCCCAAGGAATTATTTTTTACTAGTAAGTACTCACTAAAGTATCTAATAACATGCTACTGAGTAATTATTTCATTAGGTCGCCGAAAAATTAAGCGACGGCCATATTTCGATAGAGTCATAGATTACCAAAATTGGTTATTTTGTGGTGCAGAAGTGACAGTTCAAACGTTTTAGGTACTAGGTTTTAGGTGATTACTTGGGTTCAGGTTTTGATGGAAGTTTGATGTTTTTTTGTTATTGAACATTTGAACATTTATACTGGAAGTTAAATAAACGCAAGTAAAATAATTAATAGTATTCATGTATTTAAACGTATATAAGTACCAAAAATAAACTCGATTAGTAAGTATTTCTCTCACGATGTCAATGTTTAATCTTAAAAAAATAATTATAACGGTTTTACAAAACAATAAAACCGATATTATGTGCCGAGAGGGAAAACATACAGCATTGTCTATGAAGAAGCAGTGTGTACTTAGCTTTACGATGGTGTGGTCTGGCCTTTAGCCATAGACAAAGTCGATCTTCCACTATTCGTCCGCTAGGTGTCGCCTGTGTCCCCAGCTAGGGCGGAAGGTGTTTGCCGCCATTCCGAGTCTCATAGTCTTCACCAGGAAGAACTTCCTGCAATGCTGTATGTTTTCCCTCTCGGCACATAATATCACATTAATATTTATCAAGAATTTATGCGATATTATAAGGCTTAGTCAAGAGATGTTAAGGATCGTCTTGATTATCACCATCTAAAATATCTTCTACTTGCTGGCATATAAGCCGTTTAGGTAGATTTACGTCAGTTTTGTTTTTATTTAATAAATCTTTTCCTTCTTATGACCACTCATATTTGACTACCCCACCCCCAATTTTTTAAATTTTCAAGTGATTTGTAATGCTTGAACCTGTGGAGGTGGCAGTAACAACGTTATACCTATCAGCGTCTTGGACAAGTGCAGGATTTCACGCGTGTGATCCAGAGATCGCGATTTCGGAACTTGTGATCAGAGAAAGAAAGCTCGAGTACACTCTGGCTCGACTATCATGCATGTTCTGTATAGATGAGTGCCCCAACTCTACTCGGAAGCGTCCGTTAGCTAGAAAGTGAGTAACTGGAGGTTCTAGTATTTTTGTCGAGTGGTTTATGGCTCCGCGCCACAACACACACAGCTGTGTGGCTCCGCGCCACATCATCTCTTGGCATACCTTTGTAGGAAATTTTCAACGAACTCTCGCTGATAGGGTCTCCGCGACCCTGCACGTTATTGGGTCTCCGCGACCCAGCACGTTGCCGTTACAATAATTTTCGACGAACTATCGCTGATAGGGTCTCCGCGACCCAGCACGTTACTGGGTCTTTGCGACCCAGCACGTTGCATTTGCAATAATTTTCGACGAACTTTCGCTGATAGGGTCTCCGCGACCCAGCACGTTGCTGTTGCTATAATTTTCGACGAACTCTCGCTGATAGGGTCTCCGCGACCCAGCACGTTATTGGGTCTTTGCGATCCAGCACGTTGCAGTTGCAATAATTTTCGACGAACTCTCGCTGATAGGGTCTCCGCGACCCAGCACGTTACTGGGTCTCTGCGACCCAGCACGTTACTGTTGCAAAAGTGTATCAGCCTCCGCGTCGCAGCCTGTAGGCGCAACTTAGTAGGTGTAGGTCGTCATGACCTGACCTCTCAAACACTAAGCGGTTATATGAGACTGCGCTGCTGTCAGATCCCACAAACGAAAATGCAAACACAAAAACGAACCTTGATAATTGGTCCTTAAAACCACCCGATGCGATTGTGCAGTAGGGATACGAGTGTAGATTCCTTTACTCTAGTTTTATATCTAGTTTTTTTTTTCCATTCAGTCTCCAAGCTGAAGGAACACCGACTTCACGGAATGTGAAATATGACAGTGACTAGTTCTGACAAGTTATATGTGTTGGTGATGTAATTATAATTAGGTACTGTCTGCGCAAGTAATAATAAATAAAAAAGTGATGAGTTATTTTAATTAACTATTCGTTCAGCTTTCGAAGATTGGATGCATTATTCCATTGCTTTTCTTCCGCAGAAAAGGCTTGGAAATGAGACTGGGAGTCTTGTTTATAACAAACAGACCATAATCCTTCCTTTCAAAAGTGCCCGGATCAATCTGTTGTTACTGGTAATGTCATTGCATGTACATGTACTGGTATTGTAATTGCACTGGTATTGTCATTTAATGTTTCACTGTTACTTGTGAAGGCATTATTTTCTTTAAAAAAATGGTTAATGTGTGGCAAGAGCAAGATACACACATGAGATTCACTATTATTAACCCGCACAGATCAGTTTTGCGTATATAGAGGTAACTATATTGTGTTGACAAAACACACAGTTGGTAGTACGACCATAATGAAATACTATATAAACGTGTATAAAACAAACGTTACCTGTAATGTGCAAGGTAGTGAAAGCCCAATTTACATGTGGGGTACTAACATTACGTTCTAATAAGATATATGAAGAAAATAATGTCAAATGTACGAAATAGCACATTGCTTTAATTTTTCAGTCTGTTTTATTATATTTTCGTTGCCGATGTGAAAGGAATTTGTTCCGTGAACATTTCTTAAATAATTTCAAAGATGAGGGTAGGTAAAAACCCAAGCTCATTTCTGGGAGCAAACGTAGCCTTTTTAATAAAATTCTACCGCCTTTAAATCAATTCACCTTTGTGTAAGTAAATTCAAAAGTTTATAAAGATTCACCCATGGGCAAAAGGGATAAAGACCCGCAATGCATGGTATTGATGTAACATAAACACTAGGCATTATGTTTTTTTTTTCTCTTTTTATTAATAATGTGTAATGAGTAACGATATAAATATCCTTAGCTCAGAAAACGCTAGCAAGTTTATTGTGCCTGCTATTCATGTTGGTTAGAAAAAATCGTAAACATAACTCTTTATTATTTTTAATTTCAATACCGGGTTGGTTAAAACATATCATGCAAAGCTTAAGCTTAAGCTTCCCTACAATGAGCGATTTTCTGAGAGGCCATTTAAAAAAAAAAAAGCTTCCAATTGCTTCACTAGATGGCGTTGAATAAGTATGTACATGTCTATGGTTTAATTTGGTATGAAACAAATTTAAATTAATTACTTTTTACAAACCCAAAGGAAACTAATAATATAATAAATAAGTACTACTGTGAGGAACAGAAACGAAATAGGTAAATTTAAAGATTTAGGTAAATAAATAACATCTGTCTGACGTTCCGTTTTACGTAAAAAAGTCGCGTCAAGGTAAAATTTATAACGTTCCGTTCCTTCTAACTGCATAGGTGGGACAGCGCCATCTAGTGACTGAGCTTTCAGAAAATCGCCCATTGTAGTGAACGTATTGCCGATTTTAAGAGTAACAAGGTTGAAATTCCATCATAAGTTTGAAAAGTTTCTTGTCAACTGGTTTGATGAACTTTTTATGTACATTTACTTAGTTCTAACAGTTTTGCATAATTATCCAGTTGGTGTCTTGACATTGATACAAATCGGCTTAGTCAAGTTCTCATCAGTATTGTATTTGTAAAAAGACTGACCTGATATATCACGCATCGATCCGAGGATCGACCGTTACCTCAGCTCTTAGTTTCCTTTTCTCGGTGTTTGATGCTTGTTGATCAGTCTCACTGGAGCTGCTGGTCAAACTTTCCTCTTGTACTGGATCCCTCTCGTCGATGTCGATGTAATGGAGCCCGTTGACCAACGCCATATTTTTCCGCAAATTCCGTAATAACCGAGAAAAAAATAACAAATTTAATATAGATCGTTTATGAAAGACGTTAACAATTAACGTGTGAGTTGAATTTCCGATCTTTATTTGAAGATCATGAAGATTCAGGACGATTTTCGTCCGTACGTGACGAAAGTACACAACGCTATGAGACTCGGAATGGCGGCAAACACCTTCCGCCCTAGCTGGGGACACAGGCGACACCTAGCGGACGAATAGTGGAAGATCGACTTTGTCTATGGCTAAAGGCCAGACCACACCATCGTAAAGCTAAGTACACACTGCTTCTTCATAGACAATGCTGTATGTTTTCCGGAGGCACATCAATAATTAAATAAAATATGAATTCTCATAAAATTTGGTAGCCAGAAAACACGCACAAAAGCTATGTATGTTCTGCAATGTTTGATCTATGTCTGTTGCACTACTATTGGTTGCCACTTTCTGCACGGGCGCTTTCGATTGGTCGCGAGGCTAACTCTTAGCTTAGCAAAAATACTACAAGATTTTTGTTTGGGATAGCTTCTCTAGTACGTTAGTACATTATAACTCAATGGGATTACCGGACGGATATTTTGATCGGTGTTGCCAGGTTCTCATTTTCAAAATGAAACAAAAGAATGCAGTATGTTTTTATTATGAACCAATTAAGTGTTGAAAAAACTAGTGTGGAAAAAAGCACTACAACTGAACTACAATTGAAACACGATTGAGACACGATTGTGACTTAACGTTAGCAGACTTGGCCCCCAGAGCATTTTGATTCTTCATGTTTTGAATCAGTATCTAGTAGAAGAAAGTTGATTGAGGGCGCGAAACCATCGAAGTTTAATTGTTTTTATAGGAAATCCATATCAAATTCCAGCCCAAGTGACACGCTGTCAAATCCTATGCAGTCAGAGTCATCATCTCAAACTCAACTGGAATCCATATCAAATTCTAGCACAAGTGACACGCTGTTAAATCCTATGCAGTCATCATCTCAAACTCAACTGAGTGATACGTCTAGGAAGGCAAAAATTGGAAAGAGAAATAATATTCCAAAAAAAGAAGATTAAGAGATTGCAAGACCAAAACAGATATTTAAAGAAGAAAGTCAATATGGAATTGGGAAGATTAGTGATGCAAAAGTACACAGATACCCGACTGTCTTATCTGATGAGAAAACAGATCCGCAGAAATGTATACGTTACATATATAACAAATTAATTCATTTCAAAAATCAATAGAAATATAAAACATTATGCAACTGTAACTATGTAAACTCAAAATCTATGTAACTACAGCTTTTGGGTACTTCTCCTATTTAACAGTCTTTTTGTCATTTCGGTCGAAGCATTCCACACACAAATTATCCGTAAAGATATGCCCTGTTTCAGCTTTTTAAGCTTTTGGACTGGAAATTAAGATAAGATAATAAAGTGTAGATTATTCAAACTTGTGGTTCGGGTAGATAAGTTACTGTTTATAAAAAGATTAAAAAATAAAATAATATATTATCTAATAAAAAGGCTACTTGCGCCAACTATCACGAGCGGAATTTCATTTCTGTAAATTATTTGAAGATAGGGCAGAACTATGTTTTATGTATGTTGAGGGCCCCACAGACGATCAGTCCACCAGCAGGCAACGGCCTGTCAGTTGGCCGCAATCGACCACACACTTCCAGTTTTTCATACAAAAACCGAATATCATGGCTTAATATCATGGATTTCGGGTTTCATGGATCGTCTGTGGGACCCTTTAAACATTTATTTATAAGCTGCTTTTAGTAATTTTGTTGGTGCAAATAATAAAATCAAATGAAGACCGTATTTAAAATCTTTGTTCGTAATCATAAATCTTCCAATCATTCAATTTCATCGGTCTTTTTACGCCCCATCACTAACCTTGACGCAAGAGCTGACTTATTTTTTCGGTAAGTTTGGCGCTGCCTTCTGAGTGAGCTGTCAGAATGTGTACTATGATGTACTACATCTTTGTATGATGTTTAGTTCCAAATTTTGGCCACTCGCAAATATAACTTTATGGTCTTTTTGTTTTCGTGTGCGTGTGTAACAATATGACTTTTTCTACAAGAGTGTGCGTGAATTTGAAGTTGTGTGCTGTGCGTGTGTACCTCGTCTCCCCCCAAAATTAGCGGAAAAAATCTAATGCCCCCAGTACACGATGGCCGATCATGGTCGGCGATCATGATCAATACATCGTACATTGACACTTTTGAACGAACAAGTTTAAAAAGGTTCTTTCAAAAGTGTCAATGTACGATGTATTGGTCGTGGTCGCCGACCATGATCGGCCATCGTGTACTGGGGGCATTATGTAGGAGCACACCTACGACACTCCATACTACGACCCCCGCATACCTTCTACTACTACGTAACTGACATAACGTGTGTACACGCGTCAAATGTGTGCGTCAACGATGCAGGGATGACAACCGCCGTAGCACACGCCGGAGCTAGTGGTACAAAATATATCGACTAGATGGCGCGTGCCGCGTGCGTCACGAAATAACTTTGCAAGAGCGTCCCAATTTATTATTTACGTATGTTTATATTATGTCGGGTAAGTTCGGAAGCAATCATTTTACAAGCTTTTTTCAGTACAAAAGCGATTGCCAAAAGGCCGTGTGAATGGCACAATGTACTTTTCACTTCTCATGCTCGTAAAGTTCGTGTTTATGTTGGGTATAGGCTGCATAAAATCGCTTTTTATGCTCTAGTGCATAAAGTAAAATCTTCGTCTAAGTCTCAGACTTAAAAACAAAAGTCGTCAGGTAAACAGTCACACACGCAATTAAACTTCGTTAAATAAACTTGTTATTTCATTCTGTTTCTTTAATTTTGTACACAATCCATTTTATATTACTTACTAAATTAATAAAACTAAGCAAAATTAATGAGTTTTGTAAGAAATAAGTATTTCAAGAGCATTATGGACTACGATCTATGCTAAAGTCACTGTGCTGCCACTGCCACGTATAAAAAAAGAGAAAGTCTTCCCTCCAATATGGCGAAGTCTTTATTTTTGCTTTTTTGTAATATTGTTATTTATTTTCCTCACACTCGAAGTGAAAAGCAGAGTGTATAACTCGTAGATAAAACCCATTTTACCCTCGAATTGACTATCCGCCCTCGCCTATGGCTCGGATGGATAAAATGGTACGTTTTATGCACTTGTTGTACAATCTACTATTGTACTGAAATCTTCAGAAACGCACCTGTCGTACGGTACTAACTAATTTAATAAAAAATGAAATGAATCCAACAAATAAAATTGTCTTTAATTATCACTACATAGTATAAAACAAAGTCGCTCTTCGCTTCTGTCTGTCTGTTTCTAAGCTTTTTATTATTTGACACAAAACAAAAATGATAAATAGTTTCTTCGTAGTGTAAACTTCCAAACATATAGTTTTATTGCTTAAAAAATGTGCATGTTAAGCCAAACGGCCTACATCGTGCACAAAGTCCTTTGTCAGCCAACACACCACGTAAAAGGAAATTGTTAAGTGACTTATAAACAGAGTGCAAAAGACGAAAAATATTTGGATACTCAGCAAGAATGTGCATCTCAAAAAGATACCAATATGTCCTCTCAAATACAAAAAAATATCAATTTTCAAACCCGTCTAAAACAAAACAGACATGGCAATAGAAACACTAAAGATTTACAATTATTTGCTTTAAATTTATATTTTGCCAGTCCATTAGCATAAAGAGTCTTAGCAAACGTTAAACGTGCCAAGCGAAAGGACGTTGCGCCGAATGAATATCAACATTGATACAAAATTTTCACCTAACGTTTTACAATGTTTTTTTTGTCGCGCAATGTTGTCACAGTCACAGACTGTAGTAAGCCATACTTTTTATTGAAGGAAAAATAAATACTATATTTTTGACGTGCCTCATTTGATAAAATCAGTGCGAAACAACCCGATGAAATATGACTTTGAGTATTCGGATACTGATGGAACTAAACTGATTGCAAAGTGGGAATATGTTATGACATTTTATAAACACGACTGTGGCAGAGCTTATCGCTTATAAACACTAAAATTAACCGAATCCCATATCAATCCCAACAATTTTTTGGCTGATCGAGTTGATGGATAAAACTTTCGATGTCTTAAATTCATCTGCTGTAGTTGATCTCAATCAGTATAATATTGCAATCGTGGAACATCGTGGACAATGTCCTTTGTCAGCCAACACACCACGTAAAAGGAAATTGTAAATCGGTAAGTAACCGGGCTGGTAAAATATATATTTAATGCAAACATTATATACTCTTCGTCATATCTGTTTCCCTGAGACTTTCGTTTTAAATACTTTTTGAGCATCAATAATTTTTTTTAGCAGAGGTGACATATCAGCCTACTCGGGGTTTCCTATTACCGACGATTCCAATAATCTTCGTTTCTTAGCCTCTGATTTAAAGTCAAGCCGCAACTTCCTTTTCCGGGGTGAATTTTCACTTAAAATCTGTGTTTTCTGCACTGAGTGTGACACCTGTGAAGTACTTGTACTTGGAATTTCTGTTGATGTTTGAGATTTGCAAGTACTCTAAGAGGCTATTATCAGTTTGAGTAAATTTTGATGTAAATACGAGTACCTGATGAGTCTTCTGGCTGCAGTAATAATAGGGTAGGGGCTGCATTTTTCTTAGAAACTCTTTTTGCGCGGTCAGAATTAGGGAAATGAAGTTCGCAAACAAAATAACTAGTATGAAGTGTCTCCACGCTTTTTTGGTTTAAGGCGATACTCGGAAAAATTGTGCTGAAGCGAAATAGCAATGAGAAAACGACGCGCGCGGGATCGAGACCGATTTTGCAGATTAGGCAAAAAAAACAAAATCACTTCGTATTAAAAAACTACAGCGATTTAAAAAAATGCTTCTATACGATCCTAAATATTATTGGTGTTCACTAATTAACCCAATTTCCAATAGCGTAAGTAACCCTATTTAAGAATAATCTACAATTTTCGTATTTTTAGAGGTCTTTTCGAAAAGAAAAAGTGTCGAGACAAAATCATAAAATCGTGTTTTTGAAACTATACGAATCTAGATAAAGGTATGAAGAAATATAATATATCTTATTACCAGATTTGTAACAACTGTAACAACCCTATAGTTTTAAATCAAAAAGTCCATACTTTTTCCGAGTAGCGCCTTAAGTCCATTCGACCAATTTCTTTAATCCAATACTTGCACCTAATGAAAGTTAAATCAAATCAATAAAAGATCCTCTAATTTCATAGAATTAAATCGTATCATAACATTTATTATTTGGTCAAACAATTCGTATTGGAATATTTGTTTTCTGTTAATATTAAATTTGATATCAATCATCTACGATTCAACTGCATATACGAACGCCACTGCAAGGTTATATCGCACGATCCTCAAATCGAAGTTTGCTTACGAAATATACTGACATCGTTGACTTGGTTACATTCTTGTTGACTGAGTGACTGACAAGACAACCGACAAACGTGTGACGTTTACTCCTCGGTTTACTTTCTCAATGCGGGGGAAATGAATTGGCGGGGGGAGGTGAGTGTCGCTTCTTTACGTTAGTAATATTATAGTATTCTTTGGTAGGAGAGTGCTCTTGGCAACTCCCGTTTTGAACACTCAAAGGATGAAGGCCGTGTTCCGAAATACGCTGACAGCGCTATTAGCGCAAAGCCGACCTTTAGTAGACACAAAAAATCTGACACAAAATAGGTTATTTTGTACCTACTGCATTTATATGGATTCGCGCAACAGCACTTTTGGCGTATTTCGGAACTTAGCCGAAAAGTGAACATTTACCCTAATATTACAGTCGTCACAACAAAATAAGATGCCCGTTTTGACACATGCCAAAATGACGTGATTAAGCATGTAACCATACGAGTCTGTGATCGATTCTCGCGATTAATCGATTAAGGTTCTGAGTAACTAATCGATTATAGTAGGTTTGCAACTTATGTGGATTAAGACTAAAGTTATAATTATAAAATGTTAAACTTACTATAAGTATAGGTACTTACTTATACTTTTAATAAACATATTATTAAAGTATAAATTGACCTTTTATGTTATATAAACTTGCATCGAATCCACTTAAATTGCATAATTTATATAAGAGCGAACGCGCACTTGTGTTTTTTAATCGGGCGATAGTTTGGTCGTTCTCGAATTCAGTATAGAGTTATATGGCAGTGGCAATCGTCAGTGCGCTTAAACTATCGACCGATCAAACTATCGAAAATTACTGGCCGATAGTTGTACGATCAAACTATCGCACAACTATCGGCCGGGCGGTAATGTGCATGAAGGACTATGTGAGCGCGCGCACTGCATTCAACTAAACTATCGCACAACTATCGGTAGACTGCGCATTCAGTATCGGACTATCGAAAATGACTGGCCAATAATAGTTACTACAACTATAGTTATAGTTACAGTTATACAACTATCGGCCTGTGCATGAAGGACTATGTGAGCGCGCGCCCGGATTCAACTAAACTATCGCACAACTATCGGTAGACTGCGCATTCAGTATCGGACTATCGAAAATGACTGGCCAATAATAGTTACTACAACTATAGTTATAGTTACAGTTATACAACTATCGGCCTGTGCATGAAGGACTATGTGAGCGCGCGCCCGGATTCAACTAAACTATCGACCAACTATCGGTCGACTAAAAATCACAAGTGCTCGCAGGTTCTCAAAACCAAACTATCGGCCGACAGTTTGATCACGATCGTCTTACGATTCCGACTAAACTATCGGTCGACAAAAAATCACAAGTGCGTGTTGGCTCTAAAAGTGCAAGTATTTTAACTACAGCTCACGGCATAGACATGGTCATAGAGTAGCTATATTACTTATTATAGCGGCCTGTAGACGTTGGCCCAACCATTGGCCAATACGTCGTATATTAACACTTTTGAAAGAACCTTTTTAAACGTCTTGTTCGAGTTGTTCGTTCAAAAGTGTCAATGTACGATGTATTGGCAGTGGTTGGACCAACGTGTACAGGCCGCTTATGGTGAACGCACGCTTGTCCGATGCGAACGCTTCGAACAAGCCAAACGAAACGTGTTTTAAGAAATCTCTGGAAAGGTGAACGTGACGATTTGACATGGTGGGGTGTGCAAGGTTGTCTAGGTTGTATTTAAAGATTTTTTTTTTCATTTGGTTCATTCGAAACGTTCTCGCTTGGATAAGTGTGCGTTTGCGAAACAGTTTTATCGAAATCATTGTTGCCAATTCATAATTTCACTAATGCGCCAATCTAGTTTTCACACAAAAAAGATCAATTTTATAAATTAATCTATTAAAGTGGTTATAACGATTATTTCGATAAAATTGAATGAAGCTGGAGAAATCCTGCACACAACGGTTACAACACTAGTATTTAAAAAAATAAAGACTAAGAACGTAACTGTTTTTCGAGACGTTTCGTAGTTAATCGAATCTGAGTTTACTTTAGAATAAACGCAAAAATAATACGCGTAATACACTTTGCCTTAATTTATGACGCGTTAAAAAATGTAACATATTATTTTCATACGCCTTTGATAAGTAATCAGCATATATTTGATTTTTTGGTTTTCGTAACAAGTTACATTCTAGGGTCATTACCATGTGTCAAAACGGGCATCTTAATTTGTGACGACAATTTCTTACTGGCAACATTTGATTCCACGTCAACCGATTTGACATTTGTTTATTGCAGGTATCGCAGTAATTTTTTGTAATTTTCAGTCTTTCTTTCAGAAGTTTGAAGAATTTTCAAAATGATTACCGTTCTAAATACTATTGATACTGGCCATGAAGACATGATACATGATGCAGAACTTGACTACTATGGCCTGAGGCTAGCTACGTGTTCCTCCGATAATTCAGTGAAAATATACGATATCAAAAGTGGTACCCAAACTTTGGCTGCCGACTTGAAGGGTCATTTTGGACCAGTATGGCAGGTTGCCTGGGCTCATCCTAAGTACGGTAATCTACTGGCTTCTTGTTCCTACGACAGGAAAGTAATAATATGGAAAGAAGCAGGAGAATGGACAAAATTGTATGAATACACTGGTCACGAGAGTTCTGTCAATTCGATCGCGTGGGCACCGGCAGAGTACGGTTTGATTCTAGCTTGTTGCAGCTCTGACGGTTCCATTTCCATCATTACCTATAATATGCAAGATAGTGGCAACTGGGATGTTAAGAAAATACCAGCTGCCCATGCTATTGGGGTAAATTCTATCAGTTGGTGCCCAGCCATATCAGCTGATCTGAATCTAGATCCACTCAGTAATAAAGAGGCACCTAAAAGAATAGTTACTGGAGGGTGTGATAACTTGATAAAGGTAGGATGTGAACTAATTTTTGTGTTTTAATTAAACAACCTGTAGAGGTATTGTCGTTTCAATCTGAAACATTGTAAAAATCCAGTAAAAAGTTCATATAATTTTATATTTGTTTTAGATATGGAGAGAACAAGGCGACCAGTGGATTGAAGAGAACCGATTGGAAATGCACATGGACTGGGTCAGAGATGTAGCTTGGGCACCATCTCTGGGTTTGCAGCGTTCCATGATTGCAAGCTGTTCCCAAGATAAGAGGGTGGTGATCTGGACCAGTGATGACAATGTCTCTTGGACACCCACCATTCTAAATACCTTTGATGATGTTGTTTGGAGCTTGAGCTGGTCTTTAACAGGAAATATATTGGCAGTTTCTGGAGGCGACAACAAAGTTAGCCTTTGGAAAGAAAGTGCAGACGGGCAATGGTTATGCATAAGTGAGGTAGCCAAAGGATTGGGGCAAACACCTAATGAGGAAAGAAGCACACTTTGATTTCTTCTGTAACTTGAAATGATAATAATATGTAATTATTGTGTAATAGTATGTAATGTAAAATTCATAACTTTAATAAATTGTGTTAATTATTTAGAGAATATTTTTGATTATCTGCGCGTTAAAATTTGATAAATAACAGTTTCTTATAAACTTTATAACAAAGTCAAAAATATAAATAAAACACATAATATTTCAATAAAAAAAAACATTTAATACCTATTTCTAATTTATAACAAATTATATCACATGTTGGCCATATTGAAATCAATTAATTCTAACAGCAGAGGCATCTTGTAGAACTGTGCGATGGACTTGAATGTGGTCAGCTGTGTATGGATGTCCTTGGCTGGCATCATCAGTGAGAAATCACCGGCACAATCACACACAGTAGACAGGTTCTCTCGTTTTACCTGTTTGACAAAATAAAGATTATTCTATAACATTAAAACTATGTACATTTAAACAATAACTAGCGACCGCCCGCGGTTTCACCCGCGTGGTTTCCGTTCCCGTGGAAATATCGGGATAAAAAGTATCCTATGCGTTATTCCAGCCTATTAGGCCAGTCAATATCAGCACAAAAAAGGACAAACATCGCAAACGCGCATGTAACAACGATTTTTTATATGTTGTTAGGTTCCTTGAGCGTAGTTAACACCCAATTTTGCAACCCTGAAAACCCTGTGCTACCCCCATGGTGCTCGAAAAGCTGCGAAGTTTTGGCACTTGTTCCAGTTTTTTTCGAAAAAACTACCCTAAGGAAGCGTTTTTGAATATTCAATAGTAAAGTAACATTCAAAAATATAACATTGAAGAATAACAAAGGTGAACAAAAAATATCTGTATAATAACAAGCAAGTAAAAAGCTGCTGAATTGTGACCAATTGTGACTATTTCTTTCTAAAACGAAATTTTATATGGCGGGAGTATGGCGCTACCCACTTGTGACGTCACAAGTTGGTAGCGCTGTCCTTGTATAATAAGAAAGTTTGATGCTCTATATAGGTATCTCTGAAAATAATTAAAATATTTGAAAATAACTACGTGTGTTGTGTTGCTTATATTTCTAAATCAGTCCGGTCTCCTATTAGTTTATTGTAGTAGTTTAACCGCCTCTCTGATCTAGTGGTTCACACCACCGATTTCAGACCAAGAGGTCCCGGGTTCGATTCCCAGTGAGGGTATATATTGTATTTGGTTTGGTTGGTGGTAGGACTTGTTCTTAGTCCACCTGGCTAGCTACCACCATCTTATCTAAGTCTGACGCCATAACAATGATGTTTTCAGCATTATTGTGTTCCGGCAGTTGGAGATAAGATAGCCAGTTCCTCAGTGATTGAGGATTCCGGGAGTAGCGAGCTTCCACCTACATCCTTATCACCACTTAACATCTGCCGGCCTAGCATGAGCGGCTTATAACACGCGATATGATATGGTACGGCACTCCGTCTTGCTTACACCTTATTGGGGTAAGCAAGACAACTTGCCGTACCATATCATATCGCGCGTTATAAGCCGCTCATGCTAGGCCGGCTGGTGTGATGAAGGCTAGAAGTCATAGCTCACTCTTACCGCACCGCTCCCACCCAACCAATGTATGAGCAGTCAAATATGGACTTAATGTCGTGCTCTGTAGACACACTAGCTTGAGGCAGGCTCGCTTACCGCGCGCTGTCTGCTATAGTATATTGTTACTGTAAAGTGCATCTACAGTGAACGATATTAAGTCCATATTTGGCTGCTCATACTTTGGTTGGGTCGAAGCGGTGCGGTATAAGTGGGCTATGACCTTAAGTGCTAACCCGTTGTGGATAAAAAAAAGTACCTGATGACATCTGCTGCAGATGAGGTCCTGTAGCGCGTACGCCATGGCACGCCGGTTCATCATCTCGATCAGTCGCCATTCCAACTCCTGGTTGTCGTACGCGGTACCGCAGGTAGGACACACACTCACGGGGCTGCCGAAAATAGAATATCAGAGAATATCATATAACATTCTTTTTTCCTCATCTTTTAATTAATAAGTTCTTAGTGAACTACTGTTTGATTTCGATTTAACGTTTCAATATTGAAAATGAAACTAATCTAATTTCTAAATTATTCTGAATTATTAATTTGTAGTTGTAGTAAATGTAGGTAAGTACTACTAAGTATTTTTTCTAGACACCTATTCATTATACGTCCAATATTAATGTTTATTTTAAGGGAAACCTGTAATAAGCATTACCATAAGCACAGAATAAATAATAGTGCTCCATAAGTTAATACTTTTGTAATCCATAAGTTAAGTTTTGACGACCGATTTGGCGCAGGGGTAAGCTACCCACCTTCTGCGCCAGTGGTCTCGGGTTCGATTCCCGAACAAGACAAATATTTGTGTGCATGAACATGTCTATTTGTCTTGGTCTGGGTGTTAACTATGTATATTAAGTATGTATTTACAAACCAAAAGTATTTAAGTATATATTTATCCGTTATCAAGTTTTCCATGATACAGTTTCTTAATTAAATTAACATGGGCTTAGATAATTGGTGTGAATGTAAGAAGTTATTTATTTATTTTTATTTATTTTATACTTAAGCTGCATATGGTTTTCTAAAAAATAAAAAAATAATCAATACCACTAGATAGCCAATTGGAATGTCTAAACAATGGAGCGAATACGAGCGCACTTCAAAGCTGCGCTCTTATTGCTTATCGCTTCCTGTCGTTTATGACGTAAGATCGTAACTTTTATCTCCATTAAAAAAGAATGAGTCAGTGCCATATTTCTGTTTTGTTTTAGGACACTAGATAACGATCTAGTGTTATTGTTGATCGCAGGTTTACAATACTTGACAATAAAGTGTACCGGCAAAGCGTATCTCCATAGGAAATGGGCGATAAGAGCTGCAATGCAACACAGTTTTATAACTTTATTCAGATTCAAATACAGTTTTTTTATTCATATCAGTTGTACCAGGCCTGTCTCACTTCCATGCAAGCGGCGCAAAATCTCCGAGATATTTACCTACTATTCTGGGAAAACAACCTAATTTCAACCTTTTGCATTGCGTATAGCGTTCATAGTACAATAACTGTCTGCCGTCTCGCTTCAATCTGCTAGGGCTGTCAGAGGTACTACTTTACCTGTGAAAGTAATACACGCGAAGCGAGACACATGGCGACACATGTGGATGCGTGCGCTGCGTGTGCGACAAGTCGAGCGAGTGTCAGCCTATTGAGACTAGTCCGGTGACCGGACGCTTGCGTTTATCATACCTAAACTCGGGAGTGAAATTTCTGTACCGTAAGGTACTAATATATATTCTGTGGTTGTACACTAGATCCAGCTTATCATGTTGAAAATGAAAACTTATCTAAAAGTTTTAGGAAGTAAGGAGCTTACAAGGACATCTTTAGAAGTATACAACTTTCAAGTGGACGGGGGAATAGTAAAAAAATAAATGCTCTTTACAATTTATTTATTGGTTCTATGGAAGACAGACTGCATAATTTAAAATATGTATTTTCAATAGTAAAAAAATAGTTTCTTGAAAGTGATAATAAGGCAACTAGCTGGTTTTCGATTCACGCTTCATTCAGTCAGTACCGTCAATTAATTTAATTCACTACCCATTTTGTTGAAATATCGTGTGACATTCGCAAGGCATTAAGGTCGGAAATTCTACTCCTTTTCACTATTATATCAGTCATGGTGACAGTTTGCTGTCCAATATTGATCCTTAGATGGGTTGGAAATTTAATTCCTTGACTGTACAAAATGCGGTCGAGCTCGCGGCAGTGGTTGCACACGCGACATATCACCTCCGACAGAGGACAGGAACACACGGGTCGCGCCACTCACCAGTCGCCGTGTATCGCGCGATGCGTGTCGCGGCACAGGTCGAGCTCGCGGCAGTGGTTGCACACGCGACATATCACCTCCGACAGAGGACAGGAACACACGGGTCGCGCCACTCACCAGTCGCCGTGTATCGCGCGATGCGTGTCGCGGCACAGGTCGAGCTCGCGGCAGTGGTTGCACACGCGACATATCACCTCCGACAGAGGACAGGAACACACGGGTCGCGCCACTCACCAGTCGCCGTGTATCGCGCGATGCGTGTCGCGGCACAGGTCGAGCTCGCGGCAGTGGTTGCACACGCGACATATCACCTCCGACAGAGGACAGGAACACACGGGTCGCGCCACTCACCAGTCGCCGTGTATCGCGCGATGCGTGTCGCGGCACAGGTCGAGCTCGCGGCAGTGGTTGCACACGCGACATATCACCTCCGACAGAGGACAGGAACACACGGGTCGCGCCACTCACCAGTCGCCGTGTATCGCGCGATGCGTGTCGCGGCACAGGTCGAGCTCGCGGCAGTGGTTGCACACGCGACATATCACCTCCGACAGAGGACAGGAACACACGGGTCGCGCCACTCACCAGTCGCCGTGTATCGCGCGATGCGTGTCGCGGCACAGGTCGAGCTCGCGGCAGTGGTTGCACACGCGACATATCACCTCCGACAGAGGACAGGAACACACGGGTCGCGCCACTCACCAGTCGCCGTGTATCGCGCGATGCGTGTCGCGGCACAGGTCGAGCTCGCGGCAGTGGTTGCACACGCGACATATCACCTCCGACAGAGGACAGGACGCGCACGGGTCGCGCCACTCTGCGCTGCTACTAAACTCGCCAACGCCGATCAGGCGCAGCAAGTTGCGGCGGAGAAGAGTTACCTTTCAAATAAAACGATTTTTTTTAATACTGTATAGGTAGGCCACACATATAGATTTACATACATAACGCAAGTATCACGATTTGTATTGAATCAAAGCGTGCGGACTTTTTAACACCTACTGTGACGTCACAGTCGAAATTTATTGACGGGAAATCCAAACCGAAACCATTTTGGGGTATTTTTTATTTTTATTTTATTTATTTTGTACATTAAACAGCCAAGGTCAATACAAATGTACACAGCGAAAATTAATAATTACAACACACGAGTAAAACTAGTTAAAACAGTAACAAGCAAAACAGCAACACGCAACACATTAAAACATAAAAGGCACTCTCGAGAGTAGGCATGTGAAACTACATGGAAGTTCTCGATTACAATTTATAATATTAAATAATGTAAGTTAGCTAAATCAACTCAATTTATAACATAAAAACTTAAAAAATAATTAAAAAAGGTAAAACAAGAGCAATTAAAAGCAATGCACAATCAGCGAACACCTTGACATTTGGTTGGGGTTCGGACACGCGAAGTACATGCGTTATCTTAGTAAATTCTATATCTGTGGTGTAGGCTAATAGTGAACATTTACTTTTAGTAGGTCTAGGTTCCTAAAGTACGTTTTATAATTCGGTGCAAAAATAATAATGTCACTTTCACATTTGAGTTTGGCAACAGGGTGTCGTAAACCTTTTTCTTCATCTTTCTTTTAAACCTAATTTATTGTGAGGTTTTGGTTTTACAGATTTTGTTGAAATCTACTTATAAGAACTATATCTTGGGTTAAAGCACATAAGATAATGCAAAGTGGGTTAGATAGTAATAGTAGAGACACAATAGTAACAAGTAACAACGGTTCAAACTTAACAATAAACAAAAACAATAACAGAAACAACAAGAAATCTACGAAAGAATGTAAAAGAAGCACTGTACGCGAAGCAGATAGGAGCCCACGTAAAGTAAACAAAATACAAATCAAAATCAATTAAATAATCACACACATGTTAAAGTAGGTTTGTCACCCCTGCGTCACAAATATTTTGTGCCTGCGTGTTGCCAGTACGTGAAAAAAATATACATCTAACATCCCTTCGAAAAATTATTTTGTTGTTTACGTAAAGCCGGGTCTCCAGCGAAAGTTTTATGAAAACATTCAACAAAAACACATACACAAAACTTTGTTTCTGATAAATGTTTCTTGACATGCGCCGTCTATACCTACCTCTCTTGGCTTGTGTACACAAAACAATAGTTTCTCTAGCAAACAAAATGAGTTCGGACGAAGAAGACGTAGTTTCAGATCGTATCTTTATTCCAATTCATCTTTACTTGCATTGCTCTAAACCACCGTGAATCAAACTTGGCGCGAAAACCAAAACTTTTTTTGTAATGGCTTCTTCCATTTTACACAGAAATTCGGCCATTGTCTAGCGATTTATCAAAATTAAAAAAGTTTAAAGTTGTCGAAATGATAGATTATGTACAGTACCCTGCCCCTCGACCCGCGCGGGGGAAGTTTTGTGTACGTGTTTTCCACCGGGCATGGAAAGCAAAAACATTGTTGATGCAAACAAAAATGTGTAGTGAAACGATGTTTTGTGTAGACAGTTTTGTTGAATGTTGATCTAAATCAACTCTTGTTTTTGTTGATTGTGTAGGGCAAAACACGCGCTGGAGACCCGGCTTAAGAGTAATTTCCATTTTTTCACTTTTGTTAATAATGTTAAAGAAATATCTATCCAGTCAAAGCATATTTTGAATTAACAGCAATGTCGTTTACAAATAAAGAAAGAATATAGAGTTTTAATTTGGTAATACTGTTTCTTTTTTTTTTGCACCGAATTATAAAACGTACTTTACCATTCAATATTTAATGCTATGCTGATGCGATGGTTGGTTGAAAATACGTGTGAGGTGAGGTTACTCTACCCGGTAACCTCACCTCTCAACCGCATACATCTAAATGTGTTGCGCATCTTCTTGCGCGATATTCCGAGACGCCAAATATTTTGTATCGGTATGTAGCAAAAGCCAATGTCAGACAGTACCGATAGCGAGCAAGTGACAATGATGATATAAGAATATATCAGATTGCTGCGCGCATTGTTCATTGATATAAGCGTCAACCCATACGAACCACAACCACAACACGTGGGCTGGAAATGAATAGTACAATTCACACGTACTACATTTTGCCGTCATTATCGACCGCTTGGGTGATACCGGCCACAACGCAACCACCAGCGACGACGCTGCGAACTAGCGGCCGGCCACATCGCACATCGCACATCACAACTACTAGCGACAACGACATTTTGTCGCACAACCACAACGCAACTGCAAAAAGCTGCGTCGATACTATTCACACGTAACCACATTTTGTCGCTTCGATGTGGTGTGGTTGTGGTTCGTGTGGGTCGACATATAAAACAAGTTGTTGTAACGGATAACTAATGCACGATTTACACTTGGTTATCCTGACGTTACGAGACGCCTCACCGGGGGCGGTGACCACGTCACGGTCCGTGACTCACGGGCGACTAAAATTACCTAGAATATCATGGCGCCGGGCGGGAACGCGCCATCAGAGCGCGCAGTGAAGGACCTTCTCCATCACTCTTCATGTAGTAGCGGGAGACAGGGTAGTTGGAGTCGTGACTGTGTGAGTGGTACCTCGTTATCGAGCGAGGCGTCGAGCGAGAACACCTTGCAGACTGCGTTGACGAACAGCAGCGCGGGCGTGGCGCCGGAGGGAACGCGCCATCAGAGCGCGCAGTGAAGGACCTTCTCCATCACTCTTCATGTAGTAGCGGGAGACAGGGTAGTTGGAGTCGTGACTGTGTGAGTGGTACCTCGTTATCGAGCGAGGCGTCGAGCGAGAACACCTTGCAGACGGCGTTGACGAACAGCAGCGCGGGCGTGGCGTCACACATAAGCAGAAGCTAGGGTAGTGGGAGTCTGTACCAGACGTCTGACACTCGCTCAAGAACTCGAGATAAGTGCCTACCGCTTCGGGTACATCTCGGGATACCAATTCAACACAATTTACAGCTGGCCGCCCGCCTGAGGGCGATAGAATATATGCGATAGAAAGAGATGGAACGTCTAGCCGTTCGTAATTAACTAATTAGAGCCGTAAAAGCTGAATTCTACTTTATCGTGTGGAAGTTAGAGTTGCTATTTGTTTAAATGGTCTCGCAGAGTGCAGCTTCTGTTACTAGTAACTATTATTTGTTCTGTCTGTACTGTATGAGTGGTACCTCGTTATCTAGCGAGGCGTCGAGCGAGAACACCTTGCAGACGGCGTTGACGAATAACAACGCGGGCGTGGCGTCGGGCGGGAAGAGCGCGCAATGAAGGCACGCGCGAGTGAATCTTCTCCGTCACTCTACATGTAGTAGCGGGAGACAGGGTAGTGGGAGTCTAGTTTATGAGTGGTACCTCGTTATCTAGCGAGGCGTCGAGCGAGAACACCTTGCAGACTGCGTTGACGAACAGCAGCGCGGGCGTGGCGCCGGAGGGAACGCGCCATCAGAGCGCGCAGTGAAGGACCTCCATCACTCTACATGTAGTAGCGAGATAGGGTAGTTGGAGTCGTGACTGTGTGAGTGGTACCTCGTTATCGAGCGAGGCGTCGAGCGAGAACACCTTGCAGACTGCGTTGACGAACAGCAGCGCGGGCGTGGCGTCGGCGGGAACGCGCCATTAGAGCGCACAGTGAAGGACCTTCCCCATCACTCTTCATGTAGTAGCGGGAGACAGGGTAGTTGGAGTCGTGACTGTGTGAGTGGTACCTCGTTATCGAGCGAGGCGTCGAGCGAGAACACCTTGCAGACGGCGTTGACGAACAGCAGCGCGGGCGTGGCGGCACACATAAGCGGAAGCTAGGGTAGTGGGAGTCTGTACCAGGCGTCTGTCACTCGCTCAAGAACCCGAGATAAGTGCCTACCGCTTCGGGTACATCTTGGGATACCAATTCAATACAATTTACAGCTGACCGC
This sequence comes from Crambus lathoniellus, assembly GCA_949710035.1. Classification (NCBI taxonomy): domain Eukaryota; kingdom Metazoa; phylum Arthropoda; class Insecta; order Lepidoptera; family Crambidae; genus Crambus; species Crambus lathoniellus. Next base: position 7,157,971 of record OX453315.1, on the reverse strand, counting down.
CCGCCTGAGCGCGATAGAATATATGCGATAGAAAGAGATGGAACGTTTAGCCGTTCGTAATTAGAGCCGTACAAGCTGAATTCTACTTTATCGTGTTGAAGTTAGAGTTGCTATTTGTTTGAATGGTCTCGCAGAGTGCAGCTTCTGTTACTAGTAACTATTATTTGTTCTGTCTGTACTGTGTGAATGGTACCTCGTTATCTACCGAGGCGTCGAGCGAGAACATCTTGCAGACGGCGTTGACGTACAGCAGCCAGTGTTTCTTTAAGACAAAATTCTCCAGGGGGGAAATTAAGAGATCTGCGGGGGCGAGGTACCTAGACTCGGACCTATTGCTATTCAGTTTACAAGTGCCCCGGGGAGGCAGTAAGGCTACTCCGGGGGACTTTGCTCCCCGGAGTAGTCCCTGAAAGAAACACTGACAGCAGCGCGGGCGTAGCGTCCGGACTTCGGCGGGAACGCGCCATCCAGAGCGCGCAGTTAAGGTATGCGCGAGTGAATCTTCTCCATCATCACTCTACATGTAGTAGCGGGAAATAGGGTAGTTGGAGTCATTACTGTGTGAGTGGTACCTCGTTATCGAGCGAGGCGTCGAGCGAGAACACCTTGCAGATGGCGTTGACGAACAGCACTCAATGTTTCTTTAAGACAAAATTCTCTAGGGGGGAAATTAAGAGATCTGCGGGGGCGAGGTACCTGGACTCGGACCTATTGCTATTCAGTTTACAAGTGCCCCGGGGAGGCAGTAAGGCTACTCCGGGGGACTTTGCTCCTCGGAGTAGTCCCTGAAAGAAACACTGACAGCAGCGCGGGCGTAGCGTCCGGACTTCGGCGGGAACGCGCCATCCAGAGCGCGCACTTAAAGTATGCGCGAGTGAACATTCTTAAAGCCTGTTACTAACACACACACACACTCACACACACTTACACACACGCACACACACATTCACGGCATGCATGCAGAAACAATTATTTCCTTTTCATAGTTATATTATTTTTCCCCCAAATGTTTCCCCTGTTTGTACTTTATCCGAACCGTCCGCTATAACTGTTTTACAATCGTAAATTGGTCCCTGCGATTCAGGCCTAGAGTCTTGTGCAGAGACCGCTGTGAAACTTAATTATAAGGTTCCTTAATGTTTTCTTTAGATAATCCTATTTTATAATTCATGTAATGGAACATTTTGCATTTAAATAAATTATTTGTATTTGTATTTGAATCTTCTCCATCATCACTCTACATGTATAAGCGAGATAGGGTAGTTGGAGTCGTGACTGTGTGAGTGGTACCTCGTTATCGAGCGAGGCGTCGAGCGAGAACACCTTGCAGACGGCGTTGACGAACAGCAGCGCGGGCGTGGCGCCGGAGGGAACGCGCCATCAGAGCGCGCAGTGAAGGACCTCCATCGCTCTACATGTATAAGCGAGATAGGGTAGTTGGAGTCGTGACTGTGTGAGTGGTACCTCGTTATCTAGCGAGGCGTCGAGCGAGAACACCTTGCAGACTGCGTTGACGAACAGCAGCGCGGGCGTGGCGCCGGAGGGAACGCGCCATCAGAGCGCGCAGTGAAGGACCTCCATCGCTCTACATGTATAAGCGAGATAGGGTAGTTGGAGTCGTGACTGTGTGAGTGGTACCTCGTTATCTAGCGAGGCGTCGAGCGAGAACACCTTGCAGACTGCGTTGACGAACAGCAGCGCGGGCGTGGCGCCGGAGGGAACGCGCCATCAGAGCGCGCAGTGAAGGACCTCCATCGCTCTACATGTATAAGCGAGATAGGGTAGTTGGAGTCGTGACTGTGTGAGTGGTACCTCGTTATCTAGCGAGGCGTCGAGCGAGAACACCTTGCAGACGGCGTTGACGAACAGCAGCGCGGGCGTGGCGCCGGAGGGAACGCGCCATCAGAGCGCGCAGTGAAGGACCTCCATCGCTCTACATGTATAAGCGAGATAGGGTAGTTGGAGTCGTGACTGTGTGAGTGGTACCTCGTTATCGAGCGAGGCGTCGAGCGAGAACACCTTGCAGACTGCGTTGACGAACAGCAGCGCGGGCGTGGCGCCGGAGGGAGCGCGCCATCAGAGCGCGCAGTGAAGGACCTCCATCACTCTACATGTATAAGCGAGATAGGGTAGTTGGAGTCGTGACTGTGTGAGTGGTACCTCGTTATCGAGCGAGGCGTCGAGCGAGAACACCTTGCAGACTGCGTTGACGAACAGCAGCGCGGGCGTGGCGCCGGAGGGAACGCGCCATCAGAGCGCGCAGTGAAGGACCTCCATCACTCTACATGTAGTAGCGAGATAGGGTAGTTGGAGTCGTGACTGTGTGAGTGGTACCTCGTTATCGAGCGAGGCGTCGAGCGAGAACACCTTGCAGACTGCGTTGACGAACAGCAGCGCGGGCGTGGCGCCGGAGGGAACGCGCCATCAGAGCGCGCAGTGAAGGACCTCCATCACTCTACATGTATAAGCGAGATAGGGTAGTTGGAGTCGTGACTGTGTGAGTGGTACCTCGTTATCGAGCGAGGCGTCGAGCGAGAACACCTTGCAGACTGCGTTGACGAACAGCAGCGCGGGCGTGGCGCCGGAGGGAGCGCGCCATCAGAGCGCGCAGTGAAGGACCTCCATCACTCTACATGTATAAGCGAGATAGGGTAGTTGGAGTCGTGACTGTGTGAGTGGTACCTCGTTATCGAGCGAGGCGTCGAGCGAGAACACCTTGCAGACTGCGTTGACGAACAGCAGCGCGGGCGTGGCGCCGGAGGGAACGCGCCATCAGAGCGCGCAGTGAAGGACCTCCATCACTCTACATGTAGTAGCGAGATAGGGTAGTTGGAGTCGTGACTGTGTGAGTGGTACCTCGTTATCTAGCGAGGCGTCGAGCGAGAACACCTTGCAGACTGCGTTGACGAACAGTAGCGCGGGCGTGGCGCCGGAGGGAACGCGCCATCAGAGCGCGCAGTGAAGGACCTCCATCACTGTACATGTAGTAGCGAGATAGGGTAGTTGGAGTCGTGACTGTGTGAGTGGTACCTCGTTATCGAGCGAGGCGTCGAGCGAGAACACCTTGCAGACTGCGTTGACGAACAGCAGCGCGGGCGTGGCGCCGGAGGGAGCGCGCCATCAGAGCGCGCAGTGAAGGACCTCCATCACTGTACATGTAGTAGCGAGATAGGGTAGTTGGAGTCGTGACTGTGTGAGTGGTACCTCGTTATCGAGCGAGGCGTCGAGCGAGAACACCTTGCAGACTGCGTTGACGAACAGCAGCGCGGGCGTGGCGCCGGAGGGAGCGCGCCATCAGAGCGCGCAGTGAAGGACCTCCATCACTCTACATGTAGTAGCGAGATAGGGTAGTTGGAGTCGTGACTGTGTGAGTGGTACCTCGTTATCGAGCGAGGCGTCGAGCGAGAACACCTTGCAGACTGCGTTGACGAACAGCAGCGCGGGCGTGGCGCCGGAGGGAGCGCGCCATCAGAGCGCGCAGTGAAGGACCTCCATCACTCTACATGTAGTAGCGAGATAGGGTAGTTGGAGTCGTGACTGTGTGAGTGGTACCTCGTTATCGAGCGAGGCGTCGAGCGAGAACACCTTGCAGACTGCGTTGACGAACAGCAGCGCGGGCGTGGCGCCGGAGGGAACGCGCCATCAGAGCGCGCAGTGAAGGACCTCCATCACTCTACATGTATAAGCGAGATAGGGTAGTTGGAGTCGTGACTGTGTGAGTGGTACCTCGTTATCGAGCGAGGCGTCGAGCGAGAACACCTTGCAGACTGCGTTGACGAACAGTAGCGCGGGCGTGGCGCCGGAGGGAACGCGCCATCAGAGCGCGCAGTGAAGGACCTCCATCACTCTACATGTAGTAGCGAGATAGGGTAGTTGGAGTCGTGACTGTGTGAGTGGTACCTCGTTATCGAGCGAGGCGTCGAGCGAGAACACCTTGCAGACTGCGTTGACGAACAGCAGCGCGGGCGTGGCGCCGGAGGGAGCGCGCCATCAGAGCGCGCAGTGAAGGACCTCCATCACTCTACATGTAGTAGCGAGATAGGGTAGTTGGAGTCGTGACTGTGTGAGTGGTACCTCGTTATCGAGCGAGGCGTCGAGCGAGAACACCTTGCAGACTGCGTTGACGAACAGCAGCGCGGGCGTGGCGCCGGAGGGAACGCGCCATCAGAGCGCGCAGTGAAGGACCTCCATCACTCTACATGTATAAGCGAGATAGGGTAGTTGGAGTCGTGACTGTGTGAGTGGTACCTCGTTATCGAGCGAGGCGTCGAGCGAGAACACCTTGCAGACTGCGTTGACGAACAGCAGCGCGGGCGTGGCGCCGGAGGGAACGCGCCATCAGAGCGCGCAGTGAAGGACCTCCATCACTCTACATGTAGTAGCGAGATAGGGTAGTTGGAGTCGTGACTGTGTGAGTGGTACCTCGTTATCTAGCGAGGCGTCGAGCGAGAACACCTTGCAGACTGCGTTGACGAACAGTAGCGCGGGCGTGGCGCCGGAGGGAACGCGCCATCAGAGCGCGCAGTGAAGGACCTCCATCACTCTACATGTATAAGCGAGATAGGGTAGTTGGAGTCGTGACTGTGTGAGTGGTACCTCGTTATCTAGCGAGGCGTCGAGCGAGAACACCTTGCAGACTGCGTTGACGAACAGCAGCGCGGGCGTGGCGCCGGAGGGAGCGCGCCATCAGAGCGCGCAGTGAAGGACCTCCATCACTCTACATGTAGTAGCGAGATAGGGTAGTTGGAGTCGTGACTGTGTGAGTGGTACCTCGTTATCTAGCGAGGCGTCGAGCGAGAACACCTTGCAGACTGCGTTGACGAACAGTAGCGCGGGCGTGGCGCCGGAGGGAACGCGCCATCAGAGCGCGCAGTGAAGGACCTCCATCACTCTACATGTATAAGCGAGATAGGGTAGTTGGAGTCGTGACTGTGTGAGTGGTACCTCGTTATCTAGCGAGGCGTCGAGCGAGAACACCTTGCAGACTGCGTTGACGAACAGCAGCGCGGGCGTGGCGCCGGAGGGAGCGCGCCATCAGAGCGCGCAGTGAAGGACCTCCATCACTCTACATGTAGTAGCGAGATAGGGTAGTTGGAGTCGTGACTGTGTGAGTGGTACCTCGTTATCGAGCGAGGCGTCGAGCGAGAACACCTTGCAGACTGCGTTGACGAACAGCAGCGCGGGCGTGGCGCCGGGCGGGAACGCGCCATCAGAGCGCGCAGTGAAGGACCTCCATCACTGTACATGTAGTAGCGAGATAGGGTAGTTGGAGTCGTGACTGTGTGAGTGGTACCTCGTTATCGAGCGAGGCGTCGAGCGAGAACACCTTGCAGACTGCGTTGACGAACAGCAGCGCGGGCGTGGCGCCGGAGGGAGCGCGCCATCAGAGCGCGCAGTGAAGGACCTCCATCACTGTACATGTAGTAGCGAGATAGGGTAGTTGGAGTCGTGACTGTGTGAGTGGTACCTCGTTATCGAGCGAGGCGTCGAGCGAGAACACCTTGCAGACTGCGTTGACGAACAGCAGCGCGGGCGTGGCGCCGGAGGGAACGCGCCATCAGAGCGCGCAGTGAAGGACCTCCATCACTGTACATGTAGTAGCGAGATAGGGTAGTTGGAGTCGTGACTGTGTGAGTGGTACCTCGTTATCGAGCGAGGCGTCGAGCGAGAACACCTTGCAGACTGCGTTGACGAACAGCAGCGCGGGCGTGGCGCCGGAGGGAGCGCGCCATCAGAGCGCGCAGTGAAGGACCTCCATCACTGTACATGTAGTAGCGAGATAGGGTAGTTGGAGTCGTGACTGTGTGAGTGGTACCTCGTTATCGAGCGAGGCGTCGAGCGAGAACACCTTGCAGACTGCGTTGACGAACAGCAGCGCGGGCGTGGCGCCGGAGGGAGCGCGCCATCAGAGCGCGCAGTGAAGGACCTCCATCACTGTACATGTAGTAGCGAGATAGGGTAGTTGGAGTCGTGACTGTGTGAGTGGTACCTCGTTATCGAGCGAGGCGTCGAGCGAGAACACCTTGCAGACTGCGTTGACGAACAGCAGCGCGGGCGTGGCGCCGGGCGGGAGCGCGTCGTCGCGCAGCCCCGGCGCGCTGCCGCCGTCCGCGGCGCGCACTGACGGCATGCGCGAGTGGATCTTCTCCGTCACTCTACATAGAGAAGCGGAAAGGTAAAGGCCAATTGTAAAACTCTCCACCGACATCACATTAATCTGGCAATTGTTTTGTCGTATTCTCTAAACTACATTGATATAAATAGTATCTATCTATTTTTTTTAGCAGTTTTGTTATCTACTTCTAGCAGTGACTTTGAGGGAATGTAGCGATACTTTCTAAAAATACTAGACTATTGACCCTAAACATCCATGTAAAGTATTATAAAAATTCTTATCTATTAGCAACTTATTAAATAAAAACCTCAGAGGGCGCAACTTTCGGCCAGGGTACCGCCTCAATCATTTGCGGCAGCCGCTTCTATATCCATCCAAACCGCGCCACCCGCTGCCATGCCACGCTCGCCGTGAGGTGAAGTGTATTGTATTATGTGTTAGAGTGTAGTCACTGTAAGAAGTTAGTATTGTGTGTTAAGAGTGTAGTTAGGGTTACTCACTGGAACAGCTTCTGCGCGATCTCCCCGTTGATCATCTGCGGCAGTCGCTGCGGGTCCATTCGCGCCGCGCTAAGGAACACGTGAGGTGAGGTTGTATGGTGTAGTGTGTTAGAGTCACTGTAAGTAGTTTGGTGTAGGTATAGACACTCACTGGAACAGCTTCTGCGCGATCTCGCCGTTGATCATCTGCGGCAGTCGCTGGGGGTCCATTCGCGCCGCGCTAAGGAACCCGGCCACGCTCGCCGTGAGTTGTTCCCGTACTGCCGCTGGCATGAACTGGGCTAGGTTCCATTGCATCGTGATGGTGCCGTCCTGTAGAGGTACATGGTATCAGATCATTGCTTGCTTATGGCACAATTTTCAGTTGGTTCACCAGTCATTGTACATTTCAATTTCATTCTTCAGTAAAGCACTGATTGACGTGTACTATTCTGGCGTTAATGTCAAGCTTTAAGTATTTGAACATAAGGTTCAAAGGTCTGAAGGTAGGAAGGTGGGAAGAAAATGTCTTGCAATAAAGTTTTTAATTTGATGTTTGACATTAACTCAAGAATAGGGTACCGGACTGTTAATATTTAATAATTACATTCAAAAGTACATTGAAGCAAGTAAAACACAATCCGTTTTATAACAAGCAAGTAATGAGCTGCTGGTTGAATTTTGACGAATTGTGATTCTAGCTATCTCATTCTAAAACGTAATTTTTTATGGCGGGAGTAGGGCGCTACCCGCTTGTGACGTCAAAAGCGTCGTCCGTTTGACGGTCCATATCTCTGAAATAATGTAAAATATTTGAAAATAAATACATGTGTGTGTTGCTGAAATTTCTAAAACATTTTTATTATATATATAAAAGAATCGGACCACGAGGAGAGGGAACCGGAGGGTTCTCTATTGTCCAATGCAATTACGCTCTAGAGTGAAGTGGGAATTGATTGCTGATATCCTACTTAATATTATAAATGTGAAAGTTTAGATGTTTAGATGTTTGTATGTTTGTTACTCCTACTGAAATTTCCGACATAAACTACTTTTTATTCCGGAAAAATATTACATTCCTGCGGGATAACGTCGTGTAGTTCACGCGGGCGAAGCCGCGGGCGGAAAGCCAGTATGGTATAATTATAACAGTACTGTAGTAAATATTCTTCTTAAACTTCTACAAATTACCTCATCGTCTTCGCCTTCTTCAGACGCCGGTACTTGTGACGATCCCACTTCCACTAAGCCTTCAGGTAGTTTTCCCTGTGAAAATTACATTTATAATTTAAACTTGCAGTTTGACACCGACGCGTTTCCAAACATAGGCTTCCCATCCCAGCACTTCTTGAGTATACTTAAAAGAAGTTATAAGTATTGTTCGAATGGTGAATAAAAATACTTATTTCAAAGCAAATTTTTGCCATTGTTAAACATGCCGTTTTGTCATTTCAGTCGTTCTACTAACATGAAGACTTTAAATTTCAGACGATTTACTAGTAAGTCATTTTGCTTTTGTGTCGTTCGTCCCAGAAAAACATTTTACTAAATTGTCCTTCTGATACGGAGGGTCCCGGGGAATATCAAATATGTATGACGCTTGACAGTTCAATACAATAAAGCTGAAGGTATAACTTGAATTTAGTTCTGTATGTAGTGATTGCAAAGAACACACGAAAAAGGTAAGAAGTAACATGATGTTCCACATCTTGCACTGAATAAAACGTGTTATAGAAAACAGCACGAAGATTGTCGTACAATGACTTATTATTACCTGTCCCTGTCACTTCCGCGTAAATATAGTGCGTCACGCTCGCACAGATCACTTGAGACGGCACCGGGCGCTCATCGCATCTGTTCGAGCGTGACGCACTATATTTGCGCGGAAGCGACAGAGACAGGTAATAACGAGCTGTTCTTCGTGCTGCGCGACCGTACTCTAGTATCCATGACAACTTACAGAAATTTCGGTTTTAAATTAGGTACCTATTTTTATGCATTCACAATGCTATTCTGCACGTAGAGGAATAAACTGATAATAAATAAGTTTATAGTAAAAACTTCATATTTATGACAAGCTTCTTTTCTGACTGTACTTTAATATTGAATTGTCATCTAAATCAAACCTGTATACAAAATTTCAGCTCCATCGGACACTGAAAAGTGGGTCAAATTAAGCTTGCAAGATTTGTCCCCCACTAACTAATATACTAACTAACATGGCAAGTTGTAAAAAGATTGTAAAAACCACGAGCCTTGCCTTGAAAGCTACTTGCAAGGCTCAAGGATTTGAAACAACGCGCGCGGGAATCCGGCCCGATATGCTCTGACCAACTAAGCTACCGAAAGGGTTACAAGACTGCTGCCAGATTTTGCTATCACTTTTTAACACTTTAGGCCAGCGTTGCTTCATCAATGTGAGGAAATCCTCGCATCCGAAAAAATCATTTTTACCAATAACTAAGAATCGATTGAGATGAAATAGCCATTAAATTGAGATTTTAAATTATTTGATTGTTAAACATTTGTAATGTTTTTTCGGATGCGAGGATTTCCTTTTACTATCACAATTTTTCCAAAACTTGAAGAAATTGAAAATTGTACAATGGTGTATGGAGGGTAAGCTGTTTTGAGCAAAGGGTGTTTCAAGCGCACCCCTCCCACTTACTTCTTTTAACATCTTTCTTGTGTTCTGACTTCTTTGGCTGAGATTTTTTATAAATAAATTCTTAGTTTCTTTTCTGGATTGCCATTTGTATTGTGCATTACACGGCTGAATCAAACAGGTGGTAAATGTCTCAACATTCCCGTGTGGTGACTGTACTAGTATTCTCACCTGTATCCCCGCGTCAGTGGCGTGCATTGCATATAGGCATTTAAGCAGTGCCTACCTCGCAAAATCGAAAAAATTACCATTAAATTTTAGTATCTGTGCTCCGCAATTATTATTGGTTGAGCTCACTAAATTATGATACTTACCTAATTTTTATTACTTATAACCACTGACCTCTATTTATTAGTGCTTATAACAGAAACTTCCTACATAAAAAACGCGCAGTGCGCGACAGTAGGCAGCCGCCCGGCTGCCTACTTGAATCCTATACAATTTACTAACACTGGCATTAATAATTTTTATTTAAATGAATACGACGAAATAAAAATGTCGTACTTCCCACGCGTAATACACTGACGTTCGACCTTCGCAATTTATCACCATTAAGTAGGCATACATACTAAAGCACCGGCGGTGTCTATATTTAGTTTGGTTTTTTGTCCAAAGATGGCTCTGTACGTTTCTACATGGCGGTGATACTTTGTTTACTCTATTTACATATTTTGCTACCTAGGTACCTCCTGTCGTCCTTAACAAAGAGCATGTAATCACTACGTTTAAGAGACGGGTCTCTCATAGAAAAAAAGTAAATTATCGTTTTGTATGGAAGTTATACTAAAACGGAATACCAACCACATAGCTGAAATTATGACGTACATGACGTACAGGGTTCCCAACATAATAACCGAAATAGTGATGTACCAGTCGTGGGATTTTTTATCGATGGCGATATTAAAAAATATCAGGATTCCATTTCTATAATTTTGCAAACTTTAGGGTCTAATTGATGCCTGACTTACGCTTACGTTAATTCTCGGTTTAAACAAGAGTTATGTGACAATAAAATTTTAATTCAAAAAGTTAAACCAAGTTTAACAAGAATTTCACGTTGGCGCAAATGGGGCTAAAAGTAAACTCCATTATTAAAGTCAAAGTCTAATTTAATCGAACTTAGGATATATATACATGCATTTGGCAATAAAGATACTATAAAAAAACCTATTTTCTTTCCCGAGGGACTGCAGGTGCTATTTTTGCAGTTGTAGTTGAAGGTTCTGAAATATTCACAAGAAACATGTTAATATAGCATAGCATGTAAATAAATAAATAATGTAAATCATACAAACCGCCTTAAAAAATTCACGTAGGTACGTAATTAATACGTATTTAAGTATACGTACTTAAGTAAGTACTTTGAAGTCAGGCGTGAAACATGTATTTACAATTTTTTGTGTTTTTGTTTAGACCCGCCCGACTGCATGCACGAATGCACTAAAAAAGAGCCACAATGCCGTGCGGGTGTACCGACACTATCTAACCGAACGGACTTTACTTCATTATGCAATAGGCATTTCAAAATTGGACCAACTTGGGAAAAAACCTGATGTTATAACGTTTGAATCATTTAAATCGGTTCAGCTGACTTCGAGTAATTAGTGTAATTACTTTTAAAAAAACCCGCGACGAATAGATAATCTCCTCCTTTTCAATTCTTGAAGTCGGTTAAAAAATTATCGATTGTCGATAAAAAAATGTCAAGCACTATTTATCAGGTTATCTTCTCAATTTTTTAAATTTTAATAGAAAACTTTTAAATCACTTAATCCTTAATGTAATGGCTATAACAAAATGTGAATGTATGCTTACCTTTCTTCATTAAATGGAAATTTGGCCATGAATATTCGCTTTTGGACTTCTGACCGGCCGGCTCGTAAACCACATAATACCTATATTTCACAAGTTTTGTAATACATCTCTCAACAGATCACACGGGACCACGAAAACGTACAAATAAGGCGAAATTTTGCGAGTAATTCACAAAATGCACAAATTCACACAATTAATACTAAAATCAAGCTTCGTTTACAAACAGTCAACAAGACAAGAATGTCAAATTTGGCGGCTGGCGGCTGACTGTCAGTCAGAGTGAGTGAGAGTCAAATAGGTGAAAGCAAGACAGCGATATTTCTGGTACAAACTTCATACAACACTTTTTTGTATGGAAGTTGCGCCAGACTGGTCCTTAATTTAAATGTTGTACGTACAGTATACATTGCCGTTATACTTCGTTGGAGTCGTTGGTGGTTTTATACACTGACCATGAGGAATTGTTTGTATAAAATATAAAGTTCAGAAAAGAAAGGCACACGCCACATAGGTCGTGAGAAAATTCTTTGAAATTTTGAATATTCAAATATTTTTTTTACATTTATGCCTATAGCTTAGACACCACGCGGCGTATAGTGCCTACCTATTCTGAAAAGCAATGCACGCCACTGCCCCGCGTAGTTAGCTTCGTCCAGCCACAGCAGGTAAGACCAGCATTGTTTGTAGCGGATGTCAATACCATGAAACAGCTCTTTGTTACGGATGCTCTGCACTACAAACTCCACGTAACCTGTGTGATGCTGAACATTCCCGTGTGGTGACTATACTAGTATTCTCACCTGTATCCCCGCGTAGTTGGCTTCGTCTAGCCACAGCAGGTAAGACCAGCATTGTTTGTAACGGATGTCGATACCGTGGAACAGCTCTTTATTACGGATGCTCTGCACTACAAACTCCACGTAACCTGTGTGATGGGAGTACACAGATTGTAAGAATAAGTTTATTGTAAAAACTTTAATCGGACAAGGTTGTAAAACAGCTACTAACACTTTAAATGCTGATAGTAGGCATTACGGTCCTCAGCAATTTTTAAATTATTGAATCTGAATCATTTTTCGTTCTTTAAAGGTCAACACCATGTAATCATCAAATATTATAATGTTATTTTAGCATGTAAGGGTGTATGTACTTGTTGGTTGTGCAAATAAATAAAAAAAAGGACTTTTTATTGGCAGTATAAATTACGGTTATGTGCAATCTCAGTGCATTATAATCTAATTGAAATCAGGTTACTCGGCTAAGCCACTAGCATTAAAAACAGCTTCCTATAATTAGGTCTAGAGATAAGGTATCACTTACCGATGCCGTCTATCACGGAGTTCTTCTTAGTGCACAGTATGATCTTGTTGAAATCTGCATAAACTATGAGCGAGCCCAGTCGCCTGAACTCGGCTACAAGCATGAGGAACAGCTTTTTCATCAGATTGTAGAGCGTGCGACGAAGGGCCGGGTCGTATAGTAAGGATGTGGGGGTTTTCAACCACCTGCACAGAGAAAGAGTTAAAAACAAAGAGCTTTATATTACGAGAAAAGCGCTAGCCAAAGAGACAAAACAGAGACAAATATTTAAAAAAGCAGTGCGAGATAAAGAAAATGAATCATAAATATTTAAAAGTGAAAATTGTTGGCAACAAAATAGGTACTTAAAAAAATACAAACAGGCAACTAGATCTAGGAATGATGAGCACAGGGATAGTTTAAGGGCTGGACTACATCTGGCAGCACGGAACAGCACTTTCCTATGCTGCTATCCTTTTCTGTCTCTCAGAAGTGTCATTCGCTAAAATGAGAAAGAGCGCGGGTATGCGACCGCCTCGTCGATTCCGCCGCATGCTAAGGCATTCCCGCTCGCTTTCTCGCTCTAGTTATTGACGGTTCGGCGCGACAGAAAAGGATAGCATTATATAAAAGTACAATTCCGTGCTGCCAGATGTGGTCCAACCCTAATAATATTACAGTCAGCAACAATTTATAATTACCACACCACGTTTAAGTTCATACCTGATTTCGAACTTTACGTCCAACGTTTTAAAGTAGAGTCACAATAACAAAATTCAGAATGTTTGAATTGATACCTGTAGAAATGCGATATTTGGAAGTCGGCGAACACGTTCTTGTATTGCGTGACGTCCCGAAGCCACGACGCTATCATGGTGCGCAGGATTTTGAATGCGGCACTGCATTGTGCCGTCTCGTCGTAGTTCACTGGTGCGTTGGGACCTGTATGGTTATTATAGAGTAACTAAAGTACGTTTTATAATTCGGTGCAAAAAAAATATGTCACCTTCACATTTGAGTTTGGCAACAGCGTGTCGTAAACCTTTTTTCTTCATGTCTCTTTTTAACCAAATTTATTGTGAGGTTTTGGTTTCACAGATTCTTTTAAAATCTACTTATACGAACTATATCTTGCATAAAAGCGCGATATCTGGAAGTCGGCGAACACGTTTTTGTATTGCGTGACGTCCCGAAGCCACGACGCTATCATTGTGCGCAGGATTTTGAATGCGCCACTGCATTGTGCCGTCTAGTCGTAGTTTTTTTACTTTTACTTTTTTCTAATACTTCATTTTCAATAATAAAAATTGCATTCTTAAAGCAAAAAAAGTAAAAAAAATTTTAAATAGCAATTATTTCATCTTTATCGATTGTCAAATATTTGGAAAAGTATTTCTTTCGAGTTTGAGGGTAGTAATTTCTACACATTGATGAAATGAACGCTGGCTAACAGCGCGTTAGAAGTATTGGATAAATTTGACACTTCTCCCAGCGACACCGTAGCTCAGTAGTTAGAGCATTCGCCCGGACAGTGAAAGGTAGTGAGTTCGAGTCCCACCGGAGCTAGTTGTGAGACGGGTAAATTTTTTCTAATACTTCATTTTCAATATTTTCGAGAAACTAGTAGTTTTACAGGCTCTGATACCAGGCCGTCTATAGGTAGGTACCACTGCAGTGCCAGATATTTTCCCGTAAAACAGCCGCGTCTACGCACTGTTGTATTTCGGGAAAAGCGCACTGAAGCTAGTGTAATTACTGGGTATATGAGATCTAACAACTGTTGTCTCAGGTGACGAGCGCAGGACAGTTTTGAAGGAATACTACAGCCTGTAGAATTTTGCATGGGCAATATGACAGCCGATTCATGCAAAGCAAAAAGTTCTTTATGCTATTGGAATAAAGCTCAAGAAAAACAGCATCAAAAATTTTGTTTGTGGCTTATACTAGAAAATTAGACCCTATTACTTGTGCAGAAGCAACATATGAGCTTTGCACGAATGAGCTGTCATTTTAACCATGCAAAATTTTACAGACTGTATCGTCGCTTTCATTATTATACTAGATAGATATACATTACCTATTTACTTACCAGTATTAGCCACGTGATCGTGTATAGTGGCGTGGTGAGCCCCGAAGGAAGTGGCGGCGCTGGTTCCCTCAGCTTGTAATACGTGTTGCGCTTGTAGTAGCGCACATACTGCGAGAGCGTCGCTTTCATTATTATATTAGATAGATAATACATTATTTACTTACCAGTATTAGCCACGTGATCGTGTATTGTGACGTGGTGAGCCCTGAAGGAAGTGGCGGCGCTGGTTCCCTCAGCTTGTAACACATGTTGCGCTTGTAGTAGCGCGCATACTGCGAGCGCGTCGCTTTCATTATAATATTAGATAGATAGATATACGTTATTTACTTACCAGCATTGGCCACGTGGTAGTGTATAGTGGCGTGGTGAGCACCGAAGGAAGTGGCGGCGCTGGTTCCCTCAGCTTGTAATACATGTTGCGCTTGTAGTAGCGCGCATACTGCGAGAGCGTCGCTTTCATTATTATATTAGATAGATAATACATTATTTACTTACCAGTATTAGCCACGTGATCGTGTATTGTGACGTGGTGAGCCCTGAAGGAAGTGGCGGCGCTGGTTCCCTCAGCTTGTAACACATGTTGCGCTTGTAGTAGCGCGCATACTGCGAGCGCGTCGCTTTCATTATAATATTAGATAGATAGATATACGTTATTTACTTACCAGCATTGGCCACGTGATCGTGTATAGTGGCGTGGTGAGCACCGAAGGAAGTGGCGGCGCTGGTTCCCTCAGCTTGTAATACGTGTTGCGCTTGTAGTAGCGCGCACACTGCGAGAGCGTCGCTTTCTAATTCTACGCAGACGCTTCCGTACGCGCCGCTTGCGTTGTGACTGCAGCCTGACAGCTCTTCTACTTCGCTCATAAGCCTGTGTGTTTAATTTTAAATAAATCAAATCTCTAAATAAATTTGAAATTGCAGAAACTGTAAAAATAAAATGGGTAGGTTTGGTCAACGAATACACTATACACAAAAAGTACTTTCAAACGGAATTGAAACTTATGGTCGAACTAACGCACTTTATCTTCTTTTCGTGTCAACAAATTGATACTCGTAAACGTACTATCAAACTTATGGTCGTCCGTCTCTCTTCCTTCCAAGTCAGATTTCTCGAGACTGGAGCACCACATTACAAAGTTATAAAAAATAAATAAAATAATTTATTTCAATATAAAGTATGTTTTACATTAGCTAGTGACCGGTGTCTCCTTTTAAGCATACAAATGCCTGTATCAGGGGACTCCGCTCTTCCATTTTCATCCTTAACTAGGTACATACTCGTAAGAACACTAAACAACTTATTATAACTTTAATTATTCTAACATCTATCAAGCTTACAGAGAGAATATTGTGTGCGTGTGTGTGTGCATGCGTGGGTATGTGTGCGTGCGAGGGTGTGCTTACTTATTGGGTGTGTTTACAACTATGTATAAATATGTTATTATATGCATAGAAAACAATGCTAGTGTTATACGTACAATTAAGAGGGACTAAGTTCTTTTATTTTAATTTTAAGATATTTTACTTTATTTTTTGCAAAAACTGCTCTGTCATGTCATAATCTAGTGATTGCAACCATGTCAATACCAGCTTTTTACATTCTTTATAATTTTTTGAGTAAATGTCTAATTCCTTGTTAATACCATTATAAATTCTTGCCGAAAAACTATTATACTGCACAGTAGCAAACTTTGTTTTTGTTGAAGGAATTTCAGCCACATTACGTTTTCTTCGACTTATTTTATTATTTGCAACATATGGTAATTTCATGTGCTTTTTCAGTGTAATGCATTTTATATATAGTTTCCTAACTGACAGTAACCCGCAATCAAGATAAAGCTGTTTAGTAGGGTATCTGAATCGTTTAAAATACATGATTTTCAGCAAAGCACGCTGCGAGCGCTCAACTTCTATAAATCTAGTTTTTGCCGCACTACCCCAAACAGGAATGCAGTACGCCAAGATAGATTCAACCAAGGCAGTGTATATTCTATTCAATATCTTGTTTTGGGGGTCTCTAATCGTTGCAGTTTTATCATCCCTTGGGACCACATGTCTCAGTGTGCGGAAAATCCATGCTAGTTTTCTCACTTTTCCAGCCACTTGGTGCAGATGGGGATACCATGATAGTCTCTGGTCCAAGACAACTCCCAAGTATTTATAGTTGGTGACTTTGTCTATAACTGGACAGTTACAGTTTGTATTCATACTGTCATTACAGCTGTGAACCTTAAGACTGTAATTGTTAGGGGGCTGATTGTTGTCGTAAATACTGTAACATAAATATTGGGTTTTGGTCGTATTCAGTGATAGTAAATTGTTCTTCAACCAAGTAGATATCTGAGCCATTCCCAATTCAGCACTTTTTCTTACAGCTTCCCAGGAGCTTCCGGAAAAGACAACAGCCGTATCATCGGCGTACGAGAAGATACTGGCGTCCTTGTTTCTCAAGTTACACAAATCATTTATGTATATTAAGAATAAAGTAGGCCCCAATACACTGCCCTGAGGTACACCGTATGTTACCTCTGCGTCTTCACTTATATACCGATCCAATTTGACTCTTTGCTTTCTCCCAGAAAGATAACTATTAAAAAGAGCCAATGGCATACCCCGTATTCCTATATTTTGCAACTTGTTGAGAAGGATAGGGACAGAAACAGTGTCAAAGGCTTTTTTGATATCCAAGAACACAGATAAACATTTATATTTATTATCAATGAGTTCTGTAACTAAAGTGGTTAAAGATGTTACAGCATCTTCTGTTGACATACCTCTCCTAAAGCCATACTGAGACGGAGCAAGAATGCTGTACTTATTCAGAAACGTGAGTAAGCGATTGTTTATTAACTTTTCTAGTATTTTTGATATACTCGACAAAATTGAGATGGGCCTATAGTTGCCAACATCCTCTCCGTCTCCACCCTTGTGAATTGGGATAATGATGGATTGCTTGAGAGGGTCAGGGAAAACTCCTTTGTTAAAGCAGAGGTTGGCAAGGTGGGTTACAATAGGAACTATATCCTTTCTTATAAATTGCAAAAACCTGCAAGGGATCTCATCCCAGCCAGGCGCACTATTTGATTTGAGACTCATCAGAACAGCATCTACCTCATCACAGTCTGTGTCCAGAAGAACAAACGAGTTGATCTGCGGCGGGTGTAAGTTACAAGTATTACTAGAAGTACAACATTTAGAAGGTTGAATTTGTTGAGCAAGCTGTTTACCAATGTTTGCGAAGTATTTATTCACAAAGTTTGCTGATTCAGTAGGTGAGTTTTTTACGTTTATTAAATCTGTGTTCTTAGTTTTAATTTTGTTTGAATAGGTAATTTTTTTGATATTCTTCCAAAGTAATTTATTGTTACAGACTGATTCTGTAAGTAACTCTCTTTCATATTTTCTTTTTAATTTTTTTATTAAATTGTTACAATAATTTCTATATCTGGTGTATGTTATTTTCAAAACTTCATTAAATGGTTCTTTTTTTGCATTCTTTTGTAACTTGTTTCTATTATTTATGCATCTAAGAATACCGGTGGTAATCCATGGTTTTATGATTCGTTTACTTTTAGGAATTTTAACAGTAATTGTATTGTATTTAATGGCGTCTGTAAGCCTGTGCAATAAAAGATCAGTCAGCATAACAGGATCATCGCAATAAAGTAACTCAGCTAACTTTAAACTTTGTAAATACATCTGAGCTTTTTCGTAGTCTATTGAAGATTTAGTCTTATTTGATATGTGAGAGTATTTGACCTTGGATAAACATAAGAATGTAGTAAAATGGTCGGTAGTAGTAGTGTTTAATATTGCAATGAACGCCGAATTTTTTTTTCTATCAATTTTTAACATGATGTGATCCAAACATGCACGGTCCCTTGTAGGTAATGTGTGACCAGAAATTATACTAAATTCTGAAAGCATGTTTAGATAATTAACCCTATTCCTGTATTCCTGAGCGGGTTCTGGATCTTTTGGAATAAGGTTAATATTTATGTCTCCAGTTATTACAACATTCGTATGTGTTACAATCGTTTCCAAATGTGAGCTGAGGGAGTTCAAAAATATTTCAGCATTCGCATTCGAAGGCGAGCGATATATACACAACAGTACATGATTAAATATTTCTACTTGAATACAAGAAGCATGTGACATTTTTATCTCCTTTACCTTAGCTTTTAAAGAAGACTTAACATATACAGTAACTCCATCATTTTGATTTAGTTGATTAGTAGTGAAATATGAGTCATAGTTGAATATTTGTGGAATGGGTTTGTTACTATCAAGTCTACACTCGGTTAGAACTAATACATCTGGTTTAAAATTTAAGCTAGAAACAGTTAGTAAAAAGTCATCAAAGTTACAATAGACACTTCTTATATTTTGAGAGATGATAGTAAGATCATTCTGCTTTACTCGTATATGGTCTCCTAATTGAGCAGTATCACATTCAAGAGCACGAGCTATCTCTATTTTGTCCAATTCTTGTAAGTTATTAAAAGACTCACACATTATATAATTTAAAAGTATAAAAGTATTTTTTCATAAATAATGTACTTATATGTGCGTTATTAATTGTATAGAAGATAAATTTAGTATTTGACGAGTTTTTAAAATGAGAAAGTATCACACCACTCCTCACAATCTTTCCTGTCGGTATTTGTACTGGGTATGGTTTAAATGTATGGGTGTTGTTAAAGTATTTGTAAGTGTAGATAGATTGAGTACGAGCAAAATTACAATTTATGATGAGAATTGCAGAAATAAGGTTCTTATAGAAAGAAATAAGCTCAGCTAAAAGGAATATTCGGGCATCCAATAGCAAACTATAAAACATCAGTAAAGGTGTAAGAAACTGATGTCGAGCAAGAGTAATAAGTACGACTAGTCACTTTTTCAAGCGAAGCTGGTGTACCTGATCTTCACTCACAATGATGATAACCGGCGAATCTTCATCTTTTCGTACGTAAACTTTTCCGTAGGAAGTCCAGCAATACTTGAAGACATTAGACTTGACGAGGTCTCTGCCAAGGAAAAAGAGACGAGATCCTTTCTGAGTAAGATGTTCAGACAGAAAGATAGGAGTTTCTTCTTGGACTGTAAAACCCAAGTGCTTAGCACACAATTTATTCTTATTTCTTTTATTGAAGATCTTAGCTTTTTTTAGAATTTCAGTTTTTAAAAGTGTAGATCTAGTTTCTATAATAATTGGAGTGTTTTGCTTTTCAGTGTTCTTCCCACGCACTCTATAAATATCAGTTATATCCAGTCTATCAACCTTACAGTCTATATTCTGGGACAGTTTCATTACCATTTCAACCAGGTCATCTTTCGTTTCCTTGACTTTTCTTGGTACATTTTTCAGTTCCATATTACATTTGCGGTATCCTTGTTGCATGTCCTCAAGCTTATTTTCCAATAGTAACATATATTTCTTGTCTTCTTTTATTTGGGTTTCTAAAGTATCTATTTTCTTTTTAAACTCTTCTTGTTGGGCTGCTAAAAATGACACTGAGCTCTCTATGTTGCTATTCGAAAGTTGAATTTCTTTCAAAGTTGAGTTAATTTTTTGAAGTTCGTTTTCTTGTTTTGTTGCGAAAAGTGTAATCATTTTTTTCATTTCTACTTTGAGATCAGCCAGTTGGGTGGCGACAGAATCGTCCATATCATCCCTACTCCTTTTAGAACGTTGGAATACATAATTAGGCGGGGTCTTATTACTTGAGCCCAACACATTTATTTCAGTGTCTGATAAAGATTTATCCATTACTGGGTCCATTTAGACTTAACAATTTTCGATCTGATGAAATAAAAGTGTTTTCCAATTGGCCCAACACCTTATAACGAATCCGCGATCGTGACCGCCTATGAATTGTGGCAAGCAACTGATGAGTGACGTACGTACGGAGGATGTGACGCGTGCGCCGCGAAGCTTGCAGACTGATGTTGTCGCAGTCTCGTTGTCTCGTTCTCACGTTGGCCGGCTATTCTTCGCGTTGTATGGGCGCCTGGTACTTAGCAGGTTTTAAGCGGACTTTTTAAATGATTTTAAATAAAAATGAGAAATATTCTTGCACTGAGACACACTACCAAACGCTTGCGCGGTCCGAGGGGAAGAGGAAGGACAAAGTTATGATTCAGTAAATGTCCCGATTAGAACAAGACAAATTAGAAATATTTAAACTAGACTTTACATCCTCAACAATACAGTCACTAACGCACCTGTTGTCATCTGTTTCCCTTCCTCCTAAGTCAGGTCGCTCAAGACTGGAGCACCACAGTACGAAGTTATGCTTCAGTAAATGTCGCGCGTAGAACAAGTCCGCGCCGAACAAAGTTGGGTCAGCCGGCATGTTGCCTAGAGGCACGTGGAAGTATCTATGGGCAAAGAGGTTAAAAAAATAATGTTTTGTTTTACAAGAACAATACCTAATTATTTTATAAAATAATGTAAACATGTTTATTAAGGTCAATGTGGGGAAGTCCGGCATACTTTTCTAAAATTTAAGTTCAACTGAACTTATTGAATCGAGATACGCTTTCTAAAGTGACTTGTGTCGTCGGAGATTATAGGTAATATATTTATTTACCTATATTGGTCTTAAAATAGTATGAATTGCAATTATCTTTAGATTTATATGCTATTTTTTAAAACACGGCGTGTAGACGGACTTCCCGTGCAGTTTAGGGTAAGTCCGTCTACTAGCACTATATCCATAACTTGTGAGGCAATATGTATGAAAACAGTTTCTAGCAGTGACGTAAAACTAGCGTTGAAATGTGTGATTTATGTATTTGTCTATAAGGTTTACATTTCAAAGATAATTGAGTTTATTTTATTTTGAGGCAAGTCCGGCATATCTTTGGTGACAGTGGTTGCAAACATTTTTAATAAAATTGTATGTATCCAATTTCCTTTTTTGTAAAATAAAATACTAAGTAAAACATCATCAAATTGATCAAAATTCATCAAATTTGCTCATAGTCTATAACGACTGATCGCAGATGAAAACAGAGAAAGAAGAAAAAAAGTAAAACATAAATCTTTATTTCTAATTCAATTTTTATATTCCTAGTAAGGTAGATATACGAAAGCGATTCATTACTATCTTACGGTACATAATTATATTCCTAGGGATATAACTATATCACGGCTTTATCGTGCAGGTAAAATACGTGCAGCTGAAAAGGTTGACAATATCTGCAATTGAGGCAAGACCGTCATAGACGGACTTGCCTTACGTATGCCAGACGGACTTCCCAACTATTACATTTTGTGGTTAGAAATTTGTTGCAGGTAATAATTACGAAACTCAAGCGATATTAATGAATTCATCACCAGAAATAAGTATATGGATCACTAAATGACTTGCGTAATCAAAGAAACTCCAAGAACTCCATTGATGTTCTACTTTTTTTTAGTTTTTTGAAGAGACGTTACACTCCAGCTTCAAGTGCAAAACGCGAAAAAAAATCGCCTACCAATTTCTTTCAACCTAATGATGTTAGCGACGTCTATGATTCTCAGTTCGAACTAGCTCCGTAATACTGTTTTACCGACCGAGGCATAAGAAGCTAGTCATTCAAAAATGGAAGTTATTGGCGCTAGACGGACTTACCTCCTAGACGGACTTCCCCACATTGACCTTATTTTATAATAAACATGTTTACATTGCCAGTATTTTTTCCAGTTATTTATGTAGTTGTTTAAGCAAAGTTAAATCTAAAATGGTGGACCTTCAAATACGCAGTAATAGCAACTAAATGATTTTGAATATTGCTAAATTTTTATGAAATTCAAAGCTTTTAGTAATAATAATATAGGATTGCAGGATGTAGATTTTTTAAAATTTTACTTAAACTTATGACATTATGACATTTAAGTTAAATTAGGAATAATTATTACTTCAAATATACGTAGAGTGCGCGCCCGATAAGTCTGTGCGCGGTAAAATTGAATAATAATCTTTTCCATAAGCTTAGAATAAAAAAATGTACTGTAACTCAAAACGCCCTAGTCGCGCGCAGATTTATCTGACACGCACTCTAATTATCACGGAATATTAATAGTATATTATGATACAAGTGAGCTTAGGTTGCTCATTATACACGAGGCTGTGGGTTGCAGCCCGAGCCGCAGGCGAGGGCGTAAATCAGCCGAGTGTCTAGTGAGTAAGTTGCTCACGAGTTTCATACGCACTTTTTCAACACACTTGCGAGGAAAAACAAACATTTATTGCATACATATTGTATTAACCTAATATTAACTAAGGGAAAAAGCGCGCAAGTTTTTTTTTTTGCACGCGCCAAATGTGAGGTGATTGATTACATACAGCCATACAGCCTACTTCAAAATAATTAAGTATATTAATAGTGACAAAATGCAAATGTTTTATAACAAATTATTGTGAATTATAAATAATTTGATAATAATATACTTAATTATGTTTTTTGTCTTAATTAAGGACACATTTATTTATTCTAAAAACGTAAATGGATTTTCAGCCGTATAAAACCTCTTTGTTGTTACAAAAAAAGAACTGTATCTATTACCCGCTGAAATTGAGAATGCTCTGTTGACTTGCATATAACTTGCAGTTAGGTACTAACTTAACTTTGTAGGGATACTGTATTACCCGGTTAAATTGAAAAGTCTCTGTTTACTCGCATATAATTTGCAGTTAGGTACTTACTTAACTTTGTAGGGATAATTCTATTACGCAACTAGTACTGTAATATTATTATGCACGCGTGGGTTATAGTTCGGTTTATGGCCCTAAGATCGATGTAATAAGGCTCACTTTATGAGCAAGTGTGTTGAAAAAAAAGTTCTAATGCAATTTGATTTGACGAAGGTATACAAACCTGCACTGCTCTATCGTGAGTTGCAGCACCGACTCGAGATTCAAGTAGTGCCTTATAATAGCTCGTGCGCCGATGCGCTGCCATTCCAGCGTGTTGTACAGTGTTTCTACGTCACGCACGTGCAGAGGTACTAACGGGAAGTCTGATAAACCTGGGAAGGGTTAAATATTTGTTGATGTTATTGATTTGAGGAACACTGTATAATTTAGGTATAATTTCAATAACAATTGAAGTAACTGGAAGTTTGAATTTAGTGTTCGTGTCAATAGGAAAATTGAACCGACTTCAAAAATGACTTATCAAATGAAAAAGGGCCAGAAAGGAAATAATATCTTGAAAGTACCCTTTTGAGGTCGGTGCTCTTTTCATCATGCATGCTCCTGGCTGGCTAGGAGTCAAGAGTCAAGAGTCAAATTTGTTTATTCAATTTAGATTGTTATAATACTTGTGAACGCCATAGAAGCTACGCCATCGGTTCGCAAACCCTACAGCGGGAGGCCTTGGAGAAGAACCGGCAAGAAACTCCAAGGGTTGTTTTTTTCTCCCGGTTTATTTCATTCGTATTGTTACGAAGACCACCGTAGAAATGTTTTAGTGAGCATGACATAGGTACTTTTGAAGTCGGTTTAATATTTTAAATTACTTTTTTATTTCTTAATTTTTACTGTCAATTGTACCATAGTAGGATATAAGGACACCCATATATCTCAAAAATACTAAGACGATTTTGATGAAACTTGGGCTGTTTCTTAAGTTGTTGTAATACATCTGATTTAAATAAAAACGAATTATCTCAATATGACTTTTAATTTTCGATAAATTCGAGGACAAACATACAAAGAAACATACATACACTTACGAAATTTAGCACATGTGATTGGAAGCCTAATTAGAACTATACTCATTTTTTTTTAAATCGCTTTAGTTTTTTAAATACGAAGTGATTTTGTGTTTTTTTTGTCTAATCTGCATAATCGGTTTCGCTCCCGAGCGTGTCGTTTTCTCATTGCTATCTCGCTTAATTTTTTCGAGTGAATGATGATGATGGTACTCACCGGGCATGAGAGCTAGCAATGCGGGCACAGACAGCGCGGCTTGTACAGCCAGCAGCGTGGGTCCGCAGCGCTCATCACGATATCGTTGTAGCGCGCGCTGTATACCGCGCCATACCGCTTTCGCTTCTGTCTCTACCGCTACCTCCCATGTAAGCTCTGCCCCAGGAAGTGTGCTCTCGTCAGTACCTAGGTTTATTCTGTAAATGTACATATTTGACACTGTAAACTTCATTTGTAAGATGAACTAATAAATTAAAATGTGTTTGTTTATGTTGGGTTTCGTGGAGATTTATCATCATCGGCTATCATTTAATATTTTAATGAAAGCAAGATGCATCCTACTAATATTTTAGATGAGAAAGTTTGTGAGGATGTATGGATGTTTGTTACTCTTTCATTCAAAAACTACTAAACGGATTTGGTTAAAATTTGGCACACAGATAGTAGATAGCCTGGATTAAAACATACGATTCTTTTATCAAGATATTCCCAAGGGATCCACGGGATCCACGCGGGTGAAACCGCGGGCGGCCGCTAGTTTGATCATAAAAACTTACTCTCAATTTTTTCTAAAATTATCAATTCAAAAGAATGTAAGTACAGTCGAACTGTTTGAATCGTGACCCACCATAAGATAATTATTCAATAAGGTCGAAATTCAAACTTGTTGACATTGACACTGACCTTTGTAGTTTTGACGCTTTCAAACAAATTTTAGCAAAATGGGGCATGATCCAGTTGGTTCGTTCGTACATCATATCATTATGAGCCTCGAGAAGAAAAATTGGTGTAGGTATTTTTGGAAATTAACATGAATATTTCCTATTTTGATTGCTTATGGAGTTTGTCTGTGTAAGTAACTAATCGAAAAATAACTAACTTGGCAGTCCTTTCAGTGGAGTACAACGTGTTCAGGTTCGGCAGCTGGTTCGTGCGAACAGTATCGAGCACGAACATGTGCGCGCGCTTGCTCGGCCCGAGCACGAGCGCCCACATACTGCGCGCCGAGCCCAGCGCGGAGTGCTGGTACAGGTAAATGTGCTTCATGGGCGGGACGCCGTCCTAGCACAGAATAAATAATAGTACACAGGTACAGAATAAGTAGCAACTCTAATTAAAACGCAATAAAGTGGAATTCCGCTTGTACGGCGCTAGACGTTCTCTTTCTATCGCATATATTCTAGCTCTTTTGCGGATCTAACTTCTATGGATTTCGCACGCCGGCCGTCAACAGTCAACACTATTAGCGGCGTACGCTGCGTTAGCCGTGTTTACGACCGCCGCGTGGTCGTACGCCGCGCGCTAGCTAGCGGTGTTCATGTATTTTGCTGAATTTATTACGCGCGCGCAATTATTAAGCTTCGTGATCCCGCCTGACGCAGCGTACGCCCTTAATCACTATCCTACTATTGCTACTAAAATTTATTTCATCTATTAGGTTGATAGTCTGTAGTGCATTGTGCAAGTAGCACTCAGACAAAATTTCACATATTCTGTAAATACAAGTTATAGATGGGCCTGAGCTTTTCCTGTTGACTTGTTTCCGATAATAGCGTTATTCCAAAGCCAATAACTCGATGCGGAATACACTTCAGTCCTTAATTTGAAACTGTTGAATAAGCGTAAAAATATATTGACCAAAAACTAGTTCGAAACTCACCTGCTTTTGTAAGTAAGGTTGGTGTGCAACGCTCTTGAACTGGAGTTGACTCAATGCAAATGAATCCATATTGTTAGAACCGAACTGGATAAGCCTGAAACGTTAGATTCCGTTAAAAACAAAGTTCTGTTTTAGTATTTTCATATGCAAATTATGTGATTAACATACCGTCTAGCCTCTTGTTGGTCCACGGCACAAACGCAGCCGAGTTGGACGAGCACTCTGAATTCCAAGCTCATTTGAGTTTCGTATATGCCTTCTATCTCTGGAGTTGATAGCTCTCCCATAAGCTCTCTATGAAATGAACAAATTGACAATTTTAAATGAAGCGTGAAGAGATGATAGAGAAAAAAAAGTACGCACGATCGAACTCCTGATGATGCTCCGGGTTGGAGCGAAAAACGTGTACAGAGTAGTCAATTGGTGAAGGTGCAAGGTATGTTGCTGTCTTGCTAAATGCATGTTTTGTGCACTGATATTTTTGTGGTGTGCATGTACAATTTTTTGCGGGCAGGCGGGCGTTTCAGCGGTGCACCTTGTGTTTTTATTGCGGAATTGAGCTCACTTACTCACATATAATTCATTTTTTGACTTCCGCCAAGTGACGCCTGATTCAATCAAATTAAACCAAGTTGTAGTTTTGACAAACTTCCCGCATACATCTAAATTGTGTACTGCGCATCGTCTCACGTGATGTTCCAAAACGCCATAAAGTTTGAATCGGGTTGTACCAGTCCTATAAACAGTATACTCACTCCTGGTGCTCCCGGTACAGCTGCTCGGGCACAGTATACTGGTAGAGGTGCAGCACGGGGTGCGCCCGCGGCAGTATCCTGCTGCACTTCCGCCAATACTGGCCGTGGTCAGTTGGTCGACACACTCGTTGGTTCACGTAGAAGATTCGAGGAACTGTCAGCTTTATTTGGTGAAGTTCTGAGCCTACTAGGGCCCACAGTTTGAATAAACCAGGCTCTGCTGTTTCTGCTACCTACGACGATGATAAATCAAGTTATAAAATATAATCAATCAAGTTGTCAAGTTTTCCATGACACAGTTTCTTAATGAAATTTACATGGGCTTAGATAATTGGTGTGATCGTAAAAAGTTATTTATTTATTTATTATTATTTATTAATGAACATTAGATCCTTTCAATACTAATGTCAAACTAAGGTTTTTTGCTTTAGGTTTAAGGTACGATTTAGAACCGGAATGCACGCGGCAGCAGCAGACGACGTGTCGTGGCGTCATGTTACACATAGATAGGTATCTATGGTTCAGGTGTACCAAAAGAAGATCTCAGATTAAACTGGACGGTGCGCCGATTTGTATGAAAGCATCGATTGCCATCAAATTAACAAGACCTATAAACCTTCAGTGGCGGTACCTCCATACAAGCCCAAAAGCCGGGCTTGCCCTAACAAAATCTTATTTACACTACTAATGAATCACAATTAATGATAACAACAAAATAATATTCACAAACGTAAATTTTCAATCAAAAATTACATTTTTCAAACAACTGTTCGATAGACAAGTCATTAACAACATAATATAGCGTATTAATCGAAAAATACAATTCATCTCTCTCGCACTCGTTGGCTTGCAACCGGGCTTTGCGAATTCATATATCCGCACTCTTCTAACATTAACGAAACTGGTACCCCACTACATACATACTGCTGTACCTATCTATAGATTCTATGAGAAATTTCAAAACTGAGCAAAAGCCGGCATGCAAAGGAAGTTAGCCGCAAGTGGGAGCGATGAACCCGCAGAAACAGCTCACGATCGGGCCAATCCCTGCACAGCAGCACACAATCAGGCCAATGGCTGCGTTGCGTAGCGCATACAAACGGGCCAATCAGGAGCAATGCGATCACCTGGGTGAATTAAGTAATAACAGGTTGTTTTGCAGTTTGATTGAGCCAATGTTTCTTTGATAAAGTTTTCTGTTTTGCATTAATTAGTGTTTTTCGTTGTACAAAAAGATGTCAGAATTCAGAACGACGAGTGATGTTGTTTTTTGTGATTGTGAAAGATTAAAATGTGTTAAAAGTTTTGATCGGCGCCGCCCGGCCGCCGGTGAGGCGAGGGAAAGGTAAATTCATTTCACTTTGCCGAAAAAAGCAGCGAGTATTTTCAGACAGACCTACTCCAGATTTGTGTATTTTGCAAACTAGTAAGACTCACAAAAGGCAATTCAATAGAAATGTGTACAAAACTCGTAGAAAACATCCCGTTCATTTAAGATGGTTACGCTTATATATGGCGCGGTCGCTTTTACGTGACCTCTACAATTTGGGCGGCTTATTAAAGAATTGCTGTCTTAATCTTGTTTTTGATATATCTTTCATGATAGCTGGAATTGAAAGCTGAAATTAACAGGAACTAATGTTCATGAATTACTTAAATTCATTTAATATATGTCATGTGTCTTAATGTTATGGAAACTGAGTATTCGATCTCTAAAGTACGACAAGTCTAAAATTTATCACATTTATTTTTATCTTTATATCGTGTAAAGTTACAAGATCTAAAATTCTTGACATAATAAGTGTCTAACACGGGTATTTTTTTCAGCTGTTTGTTTGGTTGTAAATGTAATAGTTTATTTGCAAATCCGTTTTTTCTGATTTTCGAAACCATTTATATTACGTTGGTTTACGACTACCAAATCAAAAACTATTTTTTAATTAAGCCTTTATTTACTTTTTTGCATTCACAATGCAATTTTTATTATTGAAAATTGGAAAATGAAGTATTTTGAAAAAATCGACCCGTCTCACAAGACTCACAACCAGCTCCGATGGGACACGAACCCACGACCTTTCGCTTTCCGGGCGACTGCTCTAACCACTGAGCTACGGAGTCGTTATAAAAAATGGACGCCTTTTTTGGCTTTAGGTCTTCGGGCTTGCCCTGATCTCAGACCCTAGGCACGCCACTGTAAACCTTCCCACGACGAGGATCTACTTAGAGTAGATGGAAAGCTATGTTGTTCAAAATCCAAAAATATTTAAAAATGTCATAAAATAATTGATTAAAGTACGTCACCAATTGAAGTTAGAAATGGTTCCTTACTTGTATCACTTGCCAAGGTGTATTGAGCAGTGTCCGCTGTGCTTTCCTTATAAACCCACCGAGCGTGTTGGTCGGGCCGGAGTACTTCGGGGCCGGCATCGCATTGCCGTCATCCTTTTTACCTACATAGCAAATTATACTTTATAACAATGGTATAGAGCACAAGATCATTGAGGGAAAAATACAGAAGAAAGAGTAAAAACAAGGTGGAAGCGAGCCAGAGCGAATGCTCTCGAAACGTCTCTCTCTAAGCAGAGAGTCAAAACATAAAACAAAATAGGACGTTCTAGCTTCACTTAGCTCCTGCTGGGTCGTGCACTAAGAGCCAACGCGCACTTGTGAATCTTGTGATGTTTAATCGGGCGATAGTTTGATCGTTCTCGGATTCAGTATAGAAATAAATGGCAGGGCGCTCACTGACGATTAAAAATCGACCGATAAAACTATCGGCCGATAGTTGTTCGATCAAACTATCGCACAGCACAACTATCGGCCGGTCGGTAATGTGCATGAAGGACTATGTGAGCGCGCGCACTGCATTCAACTAAACTATCGCCCAACTATCGGCCGACAGTTTGATCACGATCGTCTTACGATTCCGACTAAACTATCGGTCGACTAAAAATCACAAGTGTGCGTTGGCTCTAATTGTGGAAACAGAAAGCGAAATATGGCCTGTAGACAAATATCTACGATTTCGTTCAGTACCTCTTTTGCTTCGATTGCGAAGACCACGCTGTTCCATTTGCCACATCCATTTTTTCTTTTGGAAGAGTATCCACGCTTTTCTCTCTTCCTAAAATGAAAACCAAATACCTATATTATTGGCGAAGAAACTTATAAAGCAGACCAAGCTTTAAATGAAACAAAAAAAATATGAAAGCGATGCAGATGCCTTGAAGTTTAAGAATCTCTTAAAATTTAGTAGCCGTCTAGTAAACACTAGGGATGAGAAAGTGTGATTTATTTTTACGGTTGGAAGGTAAAGATGTCCTATGGGCATATGCAAAGTAAACTATACTTTAGTAGTTCCGAATGGTGGTGGATTCCCGAGGGCTTCGCGCCAAGTCGCCGCCTCTTTGACGGGCGATTCCTCCCGTTTTCTTTTGACGGTGTGCACTACTGGTCTGATGACGTCATTGTGCGTCTTTTTCTCTTTGCCTATGTCTTCTATGTCCACTTCTGTATCCTGCGAGAAAAAATAGTTAAACATTCTACCAATTAAATAAATGTAGAGAGGTTTTGAGCAAAGCGTTAACCATGCACGCCCCGCCCACATGCTACTTCTTCCTTGTGTTCTGTCTGTGTCAATGACATACCATAGTATCTTGCTCATTGCTTCCCGAGGCCTCTTCTTCGCCCCTCTCCGTCAGTTCCTTGGGTTTTGCGCTGAACATGTCGGTGATCTTCCTAGTCTTGTACTTGTCTTGCTTCGCTAGCATTTTCTTGTGCAGCCAATCTGGATACTGTACTCGAGGGACAGGGTTATCCAGCTAAAATAAGGATATATGTAATGGTTTTTTTGTAAGAAAAATGTGTGGATTTTAGGTTTGCTTAAACCAAGAAAAGAATAAGAACCTAACACAAATATATATTTTATACCTCCGACAGCTTTCAGTCAGGACACTGCTACAATATCTTACACATATATAAATCGTGTTTCAGAAGGCACGTTAAGACGTTGGTCGGCCCGACTGTAATTGTTGCCCGGCTGCAATTACAGTCGTTAATTCACATCAATCCGCATGGGGCTCGCGTGGTGGGTAATAGGCCTTGACTCATGGCCCATTCTTCTTATCCATCCATAAAGAAGACCTTTGCCCCATCAGTGGGGACATTAAAATGACTTATGATCATGATGATATCGCACTTACCCCTTGCATAGCGGCTGGGATGGTGATAATCTTCTGTATGGCGCCGCTGAGCCGCTCTATGTAATAGGCCCAGTCCAACACATCCCTGATATCCAGATCTTCAGTAACGCTGCTGTCTTTCAACCAGCGTCTTAAATGGTGTCTTCTCACTGCGGCCGGGGACTGGAATATGGCGAGAGGTATCGCTCTCTCTGTCACAGGAGCGCCTTCAGGCTTCCGCGATATTATGAATCTGAACGCAAATATGAAAAGAATAAGAGGCGGGATAGAATAAGGAAATTTGTTTATTGTTTATTTCATAAAATGTTGGCTTACAGAAAATATTTCCAATGCGCCAGAAAGTCACACAATACTTTTTACAATATACCTATCAATTTTCACTCTAAACATATTATGTAATGATGAAATCAAAGGTGTATAATTTGTATATGCCAACGGATTACGGAGATTAGGCTGTGCTAAGTTTATGAGCTATCTTCCGATTATTATGAATTAGATTTTCAATGAAAATCCAAAAAACTGAACGGTTGCTTTTGAAGCAAGACCTGTGACATGAGTTAGAATTGTTACTGGTCCAGAAGATGATACTACATTTAAAAAATTCGCCGTAAAAACAGAGCTAGATTTTTGTCCTCCATAGTCCTCCAGTTACTTGTACATGGACCGATTCTCCAAGATTATCTCGAACAACACTGAGTCGGACATATTCAACCCTTTACTGTACAAGACGTCGAGCCAGTAGTCCAGCCACGCGGGCCACCAAGCTTGGTGGTAGACTTCAAGTCCTTTTTAACTAATTTACGTAGAAACAACAACAAACTTGCACGCCAATCCCGCATCTTTCACCATCATCGCCCAAGAACTCGGCCAACCTCTTCGCCGTCGAAATAGACGTAGACTTCTGCCCCCCATAGATTTCCAGTTTCTTAACATGGACCGATTCTTAGAGATCAACTCGAACAACTCTTAGGGCTGATTTTTAATCCTCAGATAGTAGTTATCAGTCAGTTAAATTAATAACCAACCAAAGGAAACGTCAATGTCAAAATAAGAGAGATATGCATATTTGGAGGCATTCAAGTTAAACGATAGCAGACGAATAAGTTTTATCCAGGCATTGAAAAATCGACCCTTAGTCGGGCATATATGACCTTTTACTATACAACACGTCGAGCCAGAAGTCGGTCATGCGGGCCACCAAGCTAGCAAGACTTCAAGTCATTGTCTTAAAGTACTGCAAATTTAATTAATTTACGTAAAAAGAAACAACAACAAACCTGCACGCCAGCCCCGCATCTTTCACCATCTGATCGCCCAAGAACTCGGCCAACCTCTTCGCCGTCGAAATAGACGTAGACTTCTGCCCCCCATAGTCCTCCAGTTTCTTAGACATGGACCGGTTCTCGGAGATCAACTCGAACAACTCCGAGTCGGGCATGTTCGACCCTTTGCTATACAACACGTCGAGCCAGTAGTCGGCCACGCGCGCCACTGCGCTGTAGCAAGACTTCAAGTCGTTGCCTTTCAGGAAAGCTTCGAACACCGATGATTGGAAGATTTTTATCAACTGCAACTCTCCACGGCGTTTTACTTCGAAACCTACGAAAGAGTATCTTGTTTGAGAAGTAATACTAGAAAAAAAATATTTTTATAAAAAAATAAAACCGCCTTCAAAAAACCACATCAAAAAAGTAAGAAATAATTCCTCACCAAATAAATAACGTAAGTACTTTGAAGTCGGGCGTGAAACATGTACAATTTTTTGTTGTTTTTGTTAAAACCCGCCCGACTTCAAAGTACTTACGTTATTAATTTGGTGAGGAATTATTTCTTACTTTTTTGATGTGGTTTTTTGAAGGCGGTTTTATTTTTTTATAAAAATAATTTTTATTTCACTCTTTTTAGTGCATCGTGCAGGCAATTTACGTGTTTTCTGGTAAATAGGTATGTGATCAAACTGAAAACCTCCTTTTTCGTAGTCGGTTAAAATACATTGAGGTATCCCCTTTTTAACAAAACAAGAATCATCTAAATCGGTTTATAAATAAAGTGCCTAAAGATATGTATTAAATTCACATAAAGTGGTAACGAAAACGACAGTATTTTCCAGATTTCCTGAAAACTACTGAACCGATTTCAAAATTGCAAAAAATGGGACCAACTTGGAAACCAACCTGATGTAATAACGTTTGAACCATTACAATCGGTTCAGCAGTCTTCGAGTAATCGGTGTACATACACAAAAAAAAAAAAAACATACATACAGACGAATAGAGAACCTCCTCCTTTTTGATTTAGAAGTCGGTTAAAAAAAACTTGTCCCCAAGTATCCCACATTAATATTATATGTCTTATCAACTTTTATTTGTCTTTTTACAATAACATTGTGAGTGCAAACATTACAATCATAAGTGTCTTGTTTAATTAACTTTTTGCAAGAAGAGAATAAATTACTCCATTACAGTACTTACACATAAGTTACTCTTGATAAATAAAATACTGACGTTCATCAAAAAGAAAGGGATTAAATAGTGCGAGTCTTATCATTTTGTATAAAAATCTGTAAGATCATTCAAAGTATTGGAGTTAAACTAATATTGCACCTACAAGGTTCATTGTAATCTTGATTTTGACAAGTTTTATATAAAGACTTGTTATTGCATATAAAGTGCTTGATGCATTTTCTACCAGTCAACCGGAAATAATCTAAAGAAAGAGACATCATATTAAAGTTAAAAATTGTACTATAACTAAGGTTAGGTTAAGATTAGTAAATCAATTGATTTACCTTTTAATTCCGCCAAAGACCCATCGAAGTTGAACACAGCGTATCGCTTCTTCAACTTCTTTCCTTCTTCTTTAGAGGCCGGTAGAACCATAGCTAAGTATGGACCATCAACTTCAAAGAATATAGAGTTTTCCGCGCGTTGTTCATACTTCCTCGTCTCTGGGTCCACTAGCTCGAAATATTGGTCGTTTGTGAAATGGTCCTATGATACAAAGATGGACAGTCATCAATGGATTCTAGTTCATATGTCATACAACATAAAATATAAATTCCTCCGGAGAACTTACTTTAACCATGGCGTTGAGAACAGCGTTTGGGTAGGAAACGTTAATCTTTTTCTTTTTTGGATGGGTTGTAAGTACCGTCACGTTTTCAGGGAACGAAGAAGGCAGTATGCACCAAATACCTGAAACCAAATACTGCTTTCTTTAGGAATATTTGACTTTCAGACATAAGTAGGTGTTGCTGCAGAACACAAGAAATAAGTTTATTTACCAGACAGGAAACAAACCCGGGACCTCCACAGATAGTAGCACTTTCAAAACCGGTGCGTGCATTACTCGGCCAAGGAGATCGTCTATTATTGTTTATTTATTACCGTCAGTGTCGAGCTCCAGCGGGCGGCCGACCTGCTCGATGATCTCGCGCGCGCGCATGATGATGTTGGCGCCCGTGTAGCACACGATGCCTGCCATCTCCATACTATGCCACCGCGCACTGCAAACAATAACATTAAAAAGTGTTATTAAAATTGAACTGTTTTAGAGTGAGTCCACACGGCGCGTTGCGTCAGCATTGCGTTGAGATCTCGCCGCGTTGTTTGGTAACTTTGGTCACAGAATAAATAATAGTGCTAAGGCACAGAAGACTCACTCTGCAAGCTCATTCAAATAAAAATAAATCTTTCTGCGTGGAAATAAAGTCCAATTCCGGTTGCTTTGTCATCGCTTGCCTATTGTTATAATAACCTAGAGTTCGCGCATGCAAGCAAAACTGTACCCAATATCTACGCGCGAGCGTTTCTATTTCTATGAATGTCTCAAACAGCTCGCTCGCTGGTTAGGGTTGCGAGCGACTTGCGAGTTCGGTTTTGTTGTTTTTTTTGTTATTTCTTTTATTTAGACACCCGTAAACACAACAGTAATTTATATACGGATTATAAGAACGTTTAGTAGTCATTGTTCGGTGCACAAAAATCATAGAAATGATCGATCGTTCTACGCGCGAACGTGGAGCGTACGAGCCGAGCGGCATCCTTCTGCCATACGCCTGCCCGGCAGGCGCGCCGGCCGAACGTACCTAAACTGCGGAGTGAGTGACACCCCCCTGCTTTAGTGACGCGACCGTATGTCAACGCGACGAGATCTCGACGCAACGCGCCGTGTGGACTCACTCTAACTGTGAGGAGCCTGTGGCGCAGTGGTAACCGCGCTCGGCCTGCGATCGTTGAGGTTAATGGTCGGTCACGGAATGGGTGACCAAACACTTTCATTTCGAGCTCCTCCGTGCTTCGGAAGGCACGTTAAGCTGTTGGTCTCGGCTACATTTGCAGTCGTTAATACCCACCAATCCGCACTGGCCCACGTGGTAGTTAAAGGCAAAGGCAAATTCTCTTTATCCATCCGTAAGGAGGTAAGGAAGGCCAGTGCCCCAGCAGTGGGGAAATTAAATGGCTGATAATGAAGTTAAACTTAGAACTTTCAAATTCGAAAACCTATAATGGAGAGAGCACGAGTTTTCCTCATAAAGCTATTACCATTGAACAAATTGAAAATCTACTAAGTCAAGTTGCAGCGTATCCTATAGCCTTCTGTGCCTCACGAGTACTCACGACTTTAGGTCTACGACGTAGACAAGACAGTGATGCGGCCAGGATTAAAGTCTTTTCTTCTTCTTTCTAGCCTTTTTCGACCGTCGAGGTGCAGGCCTCCCTTAAAAATTTACATTTTTCCCTGTTTTGCCTGCGCCAATTGCATCCAGTTGCTTTATGTCATCCTTCCATCTCATTTGTGGTCTTCCTCTTAGACGCTTATCACCCCAAGGCCGCCATTTTAAAACATGGCCAGCCCACTGCCATTTGAGACTTGCCACGCGTTTGACGACATCTGTGATTACGATTAACGTACTCTACGTTATTCCCGGCCGCATCACTGCTCGCTACAACCTTTACAACCCGTAGTACTATACAAATATCGCTCACCCCCTCCTCATGACATCTGTACAACAAGTTCAGGATACACTTACGAGCGCGTTTCAGCAAGTCGTAAAGAACTTCCCGACTCCTTGCCGACTTGATCTCAACTTACAACCTCTCTGACCAATTTTCTCTCTTTGACTTCACGTCAAAACGGAGCAACTGATCGTCGTGATTTTTGGTATAGGGATAGTTTGGGAGTTGGAGAGTGACATAGGCTTCTTTTTATCCCGGAAAAACATCAGATTCCATCGATAACGTCGAGTAGTCCACGCAGGCGAAGCCGCGGGCGGAAGGCTAGTACTATCTAAATATCTAAGTATACTCACCCCCTCCTCATGACGTAGCCGTAGAATGAGTTGAGGATACACTTGTGCGCGAGTTGCAGTGAGTCGTATAAGACCTCGCGACTCTTTGCAGACTTGATTTCGGCCGCATCGCCACTTGCGACAGCTTCCGTTACTTTGGCTTTCGCTTGCTTGTTGAGAGCTTTGTACTCGTAACGACGGTCCCTAAAACATGGTATATAGTGATATCTATTCTATATATAAATTCCATAATAGCCAATACATTAAGTTTTGAATATTTTGATCTGAAACTATTTTTAGTTAATCCAATCCAATAGACATGTTTGTCTGGTAAGAAGTCTTGATTGGTTTTCTTACCTGAACGCTCTCACAGTGTCTACATAGAAAGAATTCTCCTTTTGGCAGATTGTTGTAGTTCTCACTTCCGTTCTGGTAACTTTGGTCTTCTTATAAGCTACCCTGCAGTAGTCGGCTAAACGTTTTTTCTCGTATGCTGCCTGTACAATTAATAAAAATGGTCGTGTAATAATTAGAAAAGCATTCAAGTATAAGTTTGATCCAATAATCAAATATTAAGTAAGTCTTTTTGTCTTCCACTAATCCATAAATTGTGATGAATTTAACCCTAATTATTTTCAGCACCCCATCGAGGGAGTTGATGAAACTATTGGTGAGATTACTATAAAGAGGTATAGTTTGCTTGGATGTTATATTTTGTTTAATGTAGCATGAGTCCTATGACTGCTCATTTTCGTGCAAAGCAAAATGTTGTTTCTGAACAAGAAATAGAGTCTAATTTATTATGCTAGACATAAGCTGCAAAAAATGTCTAATGCTGATTTTCTTGAGTTTTATTCCAATAGCATTAAGAACTTTTTGAACAAAGTATAAAGTATAGATACTTTAAAAATTATATTGAAAATTCTTTCGTAGAAACTACATTATTCAAGAGTGTCATAGACAAGGAGTTTGTACAAGGAAACTGGAGTTTTCAGCCTGAATAAAAAAGTGTACCCCACAAATTTGACATCTAGTACGTAGTGGCTGTCAGTTGTCTCATATGACCATACCACAGCCTTCTCTATCGTCTTCTACAAGCCATGCTATGAAGCGGAACGGCAACATTGCTGTGAACCGGTTTACTCCTCTAAGTACGAATCCTATAGATATGGCATACCTACGAAAAGTGAGGCATACCTACACATACCGAGAAACAAAAATGGCGAAAGGCCTCAATCATGCATTACTATGACGTCACGTTTTAATGTTGCCAACAATAGGTCGAATAAATATATTGTTATCTCTTTTTACATGCAGTATTGGAGGTAAGATAGAACAAGATGGCTACAGGTTTATGAGTACAATGTCGATTTAGCTTATATTTGTATAACGGATAGTTCTTAGAGAACAAATAGCTTTCCACCCGCGGCTTCGCCCGCGTAGACTACATGACGTTATCCCGGGGGAATGTGATATTTTTCCGGGATAAAAAGTAGCCTAAGTTACTCCTTTTTACATCAGGTACCTGCCAATAAAAGTCCCGTCAAAATCGGTCCAGCCGTTTCAGAGATTAGCCGGAACAAACAGACAGACAAAAATTGAAAAAGATGTCATTTTGGTATATTTAATCATATGCACGTAGTAAAAAGCGGTTATTTAATATTACAAACAGACACTCCAATTTTATTTATTTGTATAGATGTATAGAAGATATGCCATCTCCATAGGATTCAGTACTCGAGGTTTACTCGCTGTTTACCTGTCAAACGGTGCAAAAAGTGTAAAATCGGTTCACTTAAAACTACGTTGCCAACTTTATGCGCATGGCTTGTAGAAGACGATAGAGATGGCTGTGACCATACGTATTTTTTCAAAGTGTAGGTGAGACGAAAGACACCCACAGTGCCACAAAAAAGTGTTAGTACTGCACTCTCCAGTTACCTCAGTATTTAGTCTAAGCTCTTTGGTCATAGACTATATTTATCACGATATGCGAGAACGATTACCGTACCACTCGGGTAATACTGCGAGGTGTAACTAGTCTCACTCATATAAGACCCCCATGTGACGGATTCATACCTGATCTTCCTTAGGCAGCGCGTGGAAGGCCCTAGGCGGACCTCCGGGGTGAAGTGGTGGGAATTTTTCTGTCTCCAGCTGTTGCTGGATGCGCTGGTACTCGCTGCGGGTGGCCGGCACTACGGTGGTGGAAAGATAACAATAGGCTACTTGACTCATACTTAATTTCATACATCGAATGAATATTTCCTTTAGTACTTGGCTTAGGAAAACGTAATAAAGCGACATCATAAAATAAAAGTACATGATGGATAGGTAAAGTTAATTTGAAAAATACATATTCTTATTTTTAATTTGATCTGATGAAAACACTATCGACCATGATGTGACGTCATAGGATTTGTTTACAAATAAACTTCAATGTACTCGCCACATAACTTGGCACGTGTCAAGTTCTGGAACTAAAATTGTAACATGTAATAAGGCTCATTTTTCCCACCGACCACTACGATCAGCGCCCTCTGACAAATGCCAAGTTATGTGGCGCGGACTCTACTGACATAGTTGTCATCCACAGATCGACAATCTTTTCTGTTCCGGTGACAGCGGCGCTATGGTTGGACAGCAGCTAGATAGCAAAATTACATTATAAACAAAACACGTTAGTTCCAGTTTTGGCCACCGGAACAGAAAACGTTGTGGAGTAACTGCCAAGTGTTTGTTTACATATAGGTGACGTCAGAGCACCGATGATCTATCGACCAACATGGCGGACAGCGTTTTTGCCGGTTTTTCAAAAGTTATTTTCTAAAATAAAGTTTTGTAGGTTTTTATGTTTTAAAATAATATTGTATATATTTTTTGCTGTAATAGAACAATTATTAATCGTTTAGTACATAAATAAAAAAAGAGTCAAGTAGCCTATATACTATATTCCTCTTCACGGGTCGTACAGCATACAAGAAAGACATGAGAGCAAGTGGGCGGGGCGCGCATGATAACCGTAACTTAACATGCATTGTATCATTCTTCCTTTCATTGCATGTTCGTTGCAAGACGCGTAGCGCGCACATTACAAGAATCTCCCTCGTATGTCTGCGCGCCCGTTTGTGTTTGTCGAAAACCGACAAATTGCGGATCGCTCAGCTCACGGTTTGAAATGCTTGTGAGTGCGCGTGAAATGCTCAGTTCGCGCGCGCAAGACGTCGTTAACTATGAGAAATTGTTTACCTTTCATGATACATTACATAGCAGCCATTTGGACGGTGAATTCTTTCAATTGCATGTTACGTTACACCAATCTGGAAACACCACTAGATAACGCCCAAAAACAAAACTCAAATAAGGCTGACTGACTGACTTTCTTTAAACAGAGATAAAGGTTACGAATGGTTTTTATTGGGTTTAAACCCAAAACACCCAAAACACCGGGTTTTTACCCTCCTGGGCTTAAACCCGGGTAGGTGGATTGCCCATCTGTATACATATGTATATGTCACCGGAAAATAATAAACAACCGTAAGCTTATAAATTTCCTAAAAAAAATATCGCCTTAAATTTCTATAAACCTTATATTATATACCGTTATAGGTTTGCCTTAAACCTATAACGTGTTCTAAAGGACTTCCGGAAAGGAGACTGGGCACCTCTGGACCAAAGGTTGAAAAATAAAAGTGTGCGGCCACTTAAGAATCTAATTCTAAATGAAAGTTATGAATACGTGCTTCATTTTTTCTTATGAGCATAACTCTCAGATGTGGATAGTTAAGATAATGTTAATTTTTTTTATTAAAAATATTTTTATTTCGTTTATGATATAAGATTGATAAGGTGAATGTTTACAAACGCATAAAAACTGGAAAACAGTGATCTAAGACAAAGAACAAAAAAATGGCAGAAACCTGTATTATGTGAACTTATGTTCACATAATACAGGCCTAAGATTTAAGAAACCTTTAAGATTTCTTATAAAAGAAATCTTAAAGGTGCGGTCACATCCGTCAAACGCCACGTGTTAACACGCCGTATCTATATGGACGTGTTATAAGATAAGTGTGCATCTAGTGCATACATTTACTATGAAAACCGTACACGTGACGTCAGACAAATGTGACAGCACCTTAAGGCCCGTATTAATAAACTGCTCTCAACTCTGAGTTCGATCTTGAGAGCGAACTTGATATGCTGTTCTAATTAATAGACCAAACTTGAGTACAATCTTGAGTAAATCGTATCAACTGAGTAACGCCCATATTAATAAATCAAACTCGGCACTTAAGCGCTCTCTTAAGATGCATCTCGAGAGCTCATTTCCCAAGTGCCGTCTAACCGTGACTTGAGATACAGTTTTGCCGCGACGAACGCGCGAAGTGTTGGTTTTTGTACTTATTAATATGGAATTTGAAAATATTTTGGATGAAATTAATCACTACGAGCACAGATATATAATCTACAAGCTAGATTATACCTACCGCATACCAAAAACTTACGGATGTGAAAAATCTTTTTGAAATGGAATCCGTGGAGTTTCAAACAATAGGTATCACGACAATTCAACCCCAAAAACTCAATCCCGACAACTCAACCCCGATAACTCAACCCCGACAACTCAACCCCAAAAACTCAACCCCGACAACTCAACCCCGACAATTCAACCCCGGCAACTCAACCACGACAATTTAACCCCGACAACTCAACACCGACAACTCAACACCGACAACTCAACACCGAAAACTCAACCCCGACAACTCAACCCCGACAACTCAACCCCGGCAACTCAACCCCGACAATTCAACCCTAATATCTCAACCTCGACAACTCAACCACGACAGTTCAGCCCTGACAACTCAACCCCGACAAATCAACCCCAATTTTTGCAAATGTTTGATTGTAGGTAGGTAGGTATTTACCTACTATTTTTT
This sequence comes from Crambus lathoniellus, assembly GCA_949710035.1. NCBI lineage: Eukaryota > Metazoa > Arthropoda > Insecta > Lepidoptera > Crambidae > Crambus > Crambus lathoniellus. The sequence continues at coordinate 7,116,739 of OX453315.1, read as the reverse complement.
GTGGTGATCGTCCAATTGGTAACGTCGGACTATCAAACATGAGGTGCCGGGTTCGCATCCACGTACGGGCCTTTACTTTTTATTTTTAATTACCAGAACTTGTCAAAAATTTACAAAATTTTTATTTCTGTAACATTGTCTATACAAAACGTGACATTATTCGGTTAATTACTCATTAAAAACTGACGTTTTGCATCAAATCTAAGAAAAAAAAATATGATTTTGAGTTCGCGATCTTGAGATAAATCTCAGTTGATACGCTCTTGATGTGCCGTGTAGTGCCGGCACATAAAAAGAATAGCACTACCCCCTCTCTTCCCGTGGGTGTCGTAAGAGCCGACAGAGGGAAAACTGCCAAAGGAGATGGGCAGCAGCGTCTCCATTTAACAGCAGGCCATACTGCGCACATACTGCGATCGCCAATTCGCCTGCCAAGCGGGTTGGCGATCCGAAGTCCGAAGAGAGGGGGAGGACTCGATTACCCTTCAATCCGGTAACTTACTATACCACCGGGAGGGCGACCAACAGTCCCAAGGTGGTGTCGGGTTCATCGTCCATAAATCCCTTGTCAACAACGTGATCACCATCGGAAGTGTTTCGAGCAGGGTAGCGTACCTGATACTCAGAATATCGGAACGATATTCGCTGAATGTCATTCAGGTCTACGCTCCGACCTCGAAACACGACGATATCGAAGTGGAGGCTATGTATGAGGAGATCTCTAAAGCCATGCATAGCTATAAAACCCACTACACGGTTGTGATGGGGGATTTTAATGCTAAGTTGGGGCAACGTTGTGGTGATGAGTTGAGAGTGGGGCAATTTGGATTTGGGCAACGGAACGAAAGGGGCCAGATGCTGGCAGACTTCATGGAGAGGGAGAACCTCTATATGATGAACTCTTTCTTTAAGAAGCCCGTAAGCCGCAAATGTACCTGGATTAGTCCGGACGGTAAAGTAAAAAACGAGATAGATTTTATTATGTCAACGAGGAAGCAAATATTCAATGATGTCGTTGTCATCAACGCCGTAAAAACGGGAAGCGATCACCGCATGCTTAGAGGCACATTGAATATCAACGTCAAGCTGGAAAGATCTCGACTAATAAAATCTACGCTCCGACCAATACCGGCTCAAATTCAAAACCCCGAGTGCTTTCAGCTCGAGCTCCAAAACCGCTTCGAAGCCCTTGAGAACAGCATCGATATGGACGATCTATACAACATGGTGGTGGATACTGTCCGCACGGTAGGGTCCAAGCACTACAAAACCAACCGTCCTAAATTAAAGAAACTCTCCAGCCACACTATCCGACTCATGGATCAGAGAAACGAAATGAAACTACAGAACTCAGCGGATGCCCTTCGCTATCGACAGCTAAATAGGCAGATCTCCAAGTCCTTGACAAGCGACCTTCGCCAATTTAGTACCGAGCGTATTCAAGAGGCCATTGAGCGGAACAAAGGCTCCAAAGTGTTCGCTAGAGATCTGGCTATAGGGCAAAGTCAACTAACGAGGCTGCAAGCTGAGGACGGTAGTATCATTTCATCAACACCTGAAATCCTGAGGGAGATTGACAGTTTCTATGGACAGTTGTACTCCACGCAAACACCTGTTGAAAGTAAGGCTACAGAACCTAGAGCCAAGCTTACTCGACACTATACCGAAGATATCCCGGACGTCAGCCTGTACGAGATTAGAATGGCTCTCAAGCAGCTCAAAAACAACAAGGCGGCGGGTGATGACGGAATCACAACAGAACTTCTGAGAGCGGGCGGTAAGCCTATACTTAAGGTCCTCCAGAAGCTCTTCAACTCTGTCATCCTCGAGGGCAAAACGCAAAAGGCATGGGGCAGAAGCGATGTGATGCTGTTCTTCAAGAAGGGTGATAAGACTCTCTTGAAAAACTACCGACCCATCTCGCTTCTGAGCCATATCTACAAGTTGTTTTCGAGAGTCATTACGAATCGTCTCGCTCGCAGGTTCGACGACTTCCAACCTCCCGAACAAGCCGGGTTTCGAAAAGGTTATAGTACCATAGACCACATTCATACGCTGCGGCAAGTTATACAAAAGAGCGAAGAGTATAACTTGCCACTATGCTTGGCGTTCGTGGACTATGAGAAAGCCTTTGATTCGATCGAGACCTGGGCAGTGCTGCAGTCTCTCCAGAGGTGCCAAATAGACTACAAGTACATCGAGGTGCTGAGGTACTTATACCAAAACGCCTCCATGTCAGTCCGACTACAGAACCAGAGCTCTAATCCTATCCTATCCAACTACAGCGAGGTGTGAGACAGGGAGACGTCATTTCTCCGAAACTATTCACAGCTGCGTTGGAGGATATTTTCAAGCTACTGGACTGGAAAGGATTCGGCATTAACATCAATGGCGAGTACCTAACACACCTGCGGTTTGCCGATGATGTAGTTCTCATGGCTGAGATCTTGGAAGACCTGAACACAATGCTCGTAGATCTCAGTAATGCTTCCCAAAGAGTGGGTCTGAAGATGAACATGGATAAGACGAAAATCATGTCCAATGCCCATGTTGCATCCGCTCCAGTTAATGTTGGGAACATTACACTCGAAGTTGTTGACCACTATGTCTACCTAGGACAGGCAATCCATCTGGAGGTGGCTGTGGCGAAGACGCAAGCCATTGTCTTCCATGGGCCGAGACAGGGGCCACCTCCTGGCGAAGATATGGTAGTAGATGGGGTCGTGATACCGTTGCGACCACAAATGCGTTACCTGGGGCTGGTCCTGGATAGCCGCTGGAGTTTTAGCGAGCACTTCAGGCAGCTGGCCCCCAGGCTAGTGAGTGCCGCAGCGGCATTAGGGAGACTCCTGCCGAACGTAAGCGGCCCAAACCAGAGCTGCCGCAAATTGTTCGCGGGAGTCATCCCAAGTATGGCCCTGTACGGGGCGCCAGTGTGGGCGGACGCCCTTAGCACGGAGAACAGGGCGGCTCTTCGCCGACCGCAAAGGGTCATCGCCTCCCGTATCATACGGGGATACCGCACGGTGTCGGGGACGGCGGCATGCGCCCTCGCCGGTACACCGCCCTGGGAGCTAGAAGCCCAGGTACTCTCCGAGGTGTACAGGCAGAGGAGAGTTAGACTAGAAAGGGGCGAAAGCCTGGCCCCTGAAGAAAGGTCGCGAGTCCGGCGCGATGCGGAGGAGCGGATGCTCCAAGATTGGGAGCTCCAGTTGCAAACCCCGATTGCGGGGCATAGGACTGTTCAGGCCATTCGCCCGGTCCTCAGGCATTGGCGGGATAGGCAGCATGGCTCCCTAACATATAGGATGACACAGGTACTTACCGGGCATGGTTGCTTTGGTAAGTACCTGTGTCGAATACGGAGAGAAGCCGCTCCGGTGTGCCACGACTGCGGTGCACCGGTCGACACCACGGAGCACACTCTTGCAGAGTGTCCGACGTGGTCGTCACAGCGGAGAGAGGTAATAGCAGTCATTGGAGGGGACCTCTCGCTTCCCAGCGTGGTAGTCGCCATGCTGGGTGGTGACAGGTCATGGCAGGCGGTGGTCTCCTTCTGTGAGGACGTGATGTCACAGAAGGAGGCCGCAGAGAGGGAGCGAGAGGCGGATGCGGACGCAGACCCGCTCCGACGGAGACGGCCAGGAGGAAGGAGGAGACGCTATGCGCACCTCGTTCCTCCTTAGTCCTTGTCAGGGAACGAGTGCCATTCGGTGGTCCTCCAAGTGCCGGGCCCGTTGGGGCGTCAACACCAGGACCACACGGTGCGTGATATCACGGTCCCGTAGGTCCTGCGTGTTAGGTGGTGTGGGAAGCAGTAGGGGGTTTAGTGGGTAGGGCTTTAGCGGCGAGTCCCACATACCTTCGGGATGCATAACCGCATTCCCCCTACTTTAAAAAAAAAAAAAAGGACAGGCAATCCAATTAGGTAAGTCCAACTTCGAGAAAGAGATCTCTCGTCGAATCCAGCTCGGATGGGCAGCGTTTGGGAAGCTCCGGCATTTATTTGCGTCCAAAATTCCTCAATGTCTCAAGACTAAGGTCTTTGACCAGTGTGTGTTGCCAGTTATGACTTATGGAAGCGAGACGTGGTCTTTTACTATGGGTCTCATAAGAAGGCTCAAGGTTACCCAGCGAGCAATGGAGAGAACGATGCTTGGTATTTCCCTGCTCGATCGAATCAGAAATGATGAGATCCGCAGGAGAACTAAAACGACCGACATCGCTCGAAGGATTGCTCAGTTGAAGTGGCAGTGGGCGGGACACATAGCGCGGAGAACCGATGGCCGTTGGGGCGGAAAGGTTCTCGAATGGCGACCGCGAACCGGACGACGTTCCGTGGGCAGGCCCCCTACAAGGTGGACAGACGATCTGGTCAAGGTCGCGGGAAGCCGCTGGATGCGGGCAGCGCAGGACCGATCGTTGTGGAGATCCTTGGGGGAGGCCTATGCCCAGCAGTGGGCGTCTTACGGTTGAAGTGATGATGATGATGATTTATTAATAAGTCACGATCTTAAGATCGTGATCACATCTTGAGAGCGTATCAGCTGAGATCGCTCTCAAGATCGATCTTAAGTGTGATTTATAAAAACGGGCCTAAGAGTTACTTGAGTCCACATATAGACACAAAAAAATGGTTAAAACAATGTATTTCTATCATTTTTAAAGTATGTTTAGTGAAACTCAAAATATTTAAAAAAAAGTCGTAACTCTGAAACTATCCACGACAGCGAAGGAAAGTCTTGAAAATATGTAAGCTCATATGACTACCATTAAATAGAGGCTACTTCTAGAAGTGGCCGCCAGTTTTTTTTTCTTGGACCAAGCTCCATAGTTTTTTGCCCAGTCTCCTTTATAAATTTCCTAGGAAAATTATACATTTGCGGTTCTTGCTATTTTCCGGTGATATATACGACAAATAAATATATAGTTACAGTAGTCCCCGCGCCACATCCACTCCATGTGGCGCTGGCACGTGGCGCCCGGCTTGTTGTAGTCGCACACCGCGCAGATGCTGGGGTTCACCATCGCTGACGGCTGCAGTCTGATGGAATAAAGATTAAAGTGTAAAGACAGTTCTAATCGCTAAGAAAAGGAACGAAAATAAATTGAAAAAATACAGCAAAAGATGGCGACAAATGTTGTTTGCGTTTTTGCTTTACCAAACCAACTGACAAGCCTATTTGCTTATCATAAAAACATGCAAAAGACTATGCATCTTTGTCAACATCCCAGATAAGCCTGAAACTCTTTTTACTCGTAGATTTTTTAAGTTTCTATATGAAAAACCCGTTTCAAATTAATAAAGGAACGATGCTAGATTTTTTCATTTCTCAAAACCCATGTATGGGTCGGTCGGCTTAAGTGGGGTTATGTTAACTCATTAGCGAGGAAATCATAATGTTCGAAGAATCCTTTCGAGTGTACTGTGCTCCAATCTCGACACACGATAATGTTAAGCATACAAAAAGAAAAACACAACAAAAAAAGCCATATCAACACCTACCTATTGGTAAGAATAATATTAGGGTACATAGCCCCCACATCCAAATGGTAAATCAGCGGATTCTCATCCCTCCTCGGGTGGTCATGCATGTGCTGAAGCTTGGCCTGTATTTCCCCGCACACGTCGTCGAAGTTCGTCACCATGTCGAGGGGAACCCCCTCCTCCACCTCTATGGCGTGCTTCATCGTCTTCTCTATGGTGTCCATGAGGTTCTTCACTGCGGACGGCACTATGCGGAACTTGCATTTGATGTCGGCTCGGAATACACCTGAAAAGATATTTTAGATTGCAATTTGCGCCATAATATAGATTTTTCTAAGACTTAGGCTTTGATAATGCAACACATTTTGATCCCAGCAAAGCTAGAGCAGACCCATTCCCGTTGGCAGCAGCCGTTCACGAGCATGACGCTTAAGCTTCGCTCAACCGTAAAGTGTAACCGTTCTACCCTTTTTCTTCTGCTTATAAACACTTTTAACCCACAGATTGGGAATAATGACAAATACTTTTCACCTGCTCAGTCAAAAGAACCCATCACAACTCATCAGACACGAGGGTTTTTACGAACTCTGAAGTTCTCTTTCGACTAGTTTAAGGCTATGTTTGCTTGCACTAAATATTGTGACCACAGTAGCATGCAAGCAGATGGTGTGCAAGCGAAAATAGCCGAAAAAGGGTCGACCGGTAAGTTTCTCGTCGTACCATGATACTCCACATAACTCACCAGACTCCAAAGCTTCCACATGTCCCCCCACATACGTCTCCGTCTCAAGGACATGTCCGTCGTTCGTCAACTTGTTCAATTCCTCCACTTGCTTGTTCGGGAACACGATGTTCGCGTGGAATGCTTGCACCATTAGTAACGACTCGCATAGAGTGCCCGACCCTTTACGTAACACCTGAGAAAGTCGTGATAATCCGATTATTGATGCTGAAGGGTTTTTACAGAAGCAAAACGATTAGGACCGCCAGATAGTTTTACTATCTGGACATATCATAAGTTTGTGTAAAGAAACAGGAATAGTATAAGGATTCTAAACATTATTAATCACTGCAATTTCTTATGGTACACCAACAAAATACATACATAGACATTTCATATTAATATTACACAGTAAAATTTGGACGTGTATTTACCTTCATTACAGGTATACACAACAGTGAAAAAAATATAACTATCATTTAATCTTAAATTTTAGAACATGTTTGTTAAGATACTTACCTCATCTGGCTCCAATGGGATAATAGTACAAAGGGCAAATATGAATGGATGAACATATTTCATGTACAAATAATACGTCGCCACTGCGTCAGACACCGAATAATTAGATAGCACCTGAAATTAAAAACCATCTTGGTTGAAAGACAAAGAGCACGCTTATAGTCAAGTTTGACTTCTATGTGTTTAGGGCAAATATTCTTATTCGCAGCTTAACATCACAACCTAAACCCTATCACCGTTAACTGTACTGTTTAGAATGTGGCATTTTGCAAGTATGGCATTTTAATAATTTCTCATATTTAGAAAAGGTATTTTGATAATGTGGCATGGCAATTTAAGAAAAACACATTTTGAGAATGTGGCATTTTGCGACATTATGTGTGCCTACACCAACATCACACATCTATCTCATATCATACATATTTGATTTTTCAGACATCTCTCGTATCAGACATTTTGATTAAATATTTTTGCACTTTTGTATGGAACAGTTGATTTTTTTTCGCGATTTTAGTGTTGGTCCCACAATACAAGTTGTTAGTTTTCATGAGTAGAATAATCCCTAAAACTATCCGGGGTGATAAAAAAATTACCGTGTATACTCACGCCTGTTTCCCATGGGGGTAGGCCGAGACTATGGATTGCCACCTGTTGCGATTCTGAGAGCCTACTCTGAAACACTAAACCCGAAACTTCGTTATACCTGTCCCTCTCACTCTCCAGTATACAATCGAGTGAAAGGGGCGGGGCTAACCGAAGTTTTGGATTTGCGTTTCAGGATACGGTCCCTGCTACGACTTATCAAGCCGACTTAATTTATTTTAAACTAGTTTTCCGCCCGCGGCTTCGCCTGCGTGGACTACACGACGTTATCCCGCGGGAATGTGACATTTTTCCGGGATAAAAAGTAGCCTATGTTCCTCTCCAGGCTACAAAGTATCTGTGTCTCAATTTCAGCCAAATCGATTCAGCCGTTTTTGCGTGATTGAGTAACAAACATACAAACATCCAAACATTTATACTTTCACATTTATAATATTATATATAGTAGGATCTTACTTCATCAATTGAATTTATTACCTGGGGTTGCTCTGCAGCCATCCTGCACATGTCTTCGGGGTCAAGTTCTACTGGATCATACCGCAGTTTGGCTTTGGCCACTGCTTTCAAGCCTTGTGAGCCCACTGGTAAATACGAATCTCTTTTCACCCAACTGCAAGGAAAATTAAATTAGAAATAAAAGTAACTAAAGTTGGCTAACAGTTTGAATCAACGTAAGAAGAAATTGTGAAATTCGAGGCATAAGGGTCTACCGTCTATCCGAAACTTCGTTATGTCCCTCTCACTCTTCAGTCGTGAGAGAATAGAGTGAAAGGGGCGGAGCTAACAAAGTTTCGTATTTGCGTTTCAGTGTATAGTCCGTTCGGTTAGATATTGTCGGTACACCCGCACGGCATTGTGGCAGAGCGACACTATCTAAGCGAATGGACTTTACAATCTCTGAAGAAATTCAAAATCGTTAAAAGGTACTTTTTGGTAATTTATTCAGAATTTTGTAAAAATAGCGCTGTATGTAAATGTGTTCAGCTAGAATAGGAGTCCAAACTTTACATGTATTGTTATTGTGTACTGAGTTTTAAATTATTTAGTTTGTACTCTGTTGCTGTATCATATGAAATAAAATAAAATAAAAAATGTATTTAGGGTTTGCTGTTTTGAGCTTGTCATTTATTTTTGTAGCTACGGATACCGTGATCAGTGGGTAAAAATATTAATATATTTTTTGTTGGAAACGGATCACGGTATCGGTGGATACTACTCGCCGTGATCAGTGGCCAATTCAATCTTATACCGTGATTCGTGGCTACAGACCCTCATGCGCGCCCCGCCCACTTGCTGCGTATTTCTCATGTTCTGTGGTAGTTACCATAAACAATCCATATGCATAGCAGGGCGGCATGCATAGGTGTTGTCTCTGGCCGTAACCTTACTGAACCCGATCTCCTGCTTCATGTCGAGGCCCAGGATAGCCGCGCGCGCCTCCACAAACGGCCAATCGAAGAAGTCACCTGCAATCATTCAAAATTTGAAATTAAGGCCGTCCTTAACGCGTACGTAATAAGATCTGTTTTTGCAGTGCAACTTTCAATTTAATAGTTTTTATGAAAGAAAATGGGTATATTACCGTTATAAGTAACAAAAATATGAGGCTTAACATCCATGATGTGGTCGAAAAATTTTTGTATTAGAGCCAGCTCATTAGGTTCATTAAAAACAATAAATTGTCTGAAAAATAAAAAAGCAACTTTATTAACGAATTAAAGTCTGGTTTTCAGCTACATATAATTTTTCAGCTGGTAACTAAATAATAAAGTTAAAATATCATATAACAATAACAGTTGATTTATCTCAGGAGTGCGGGTGTTCAGTTTCAAACCAAGTCTAATTTTAGAAATGTTTTGTAATAATAACGCCATTAATGTTTAACATTGTCCATTACAATTTTGTTCCAGAGAAAGGCAGCAAAAGTTGAGTTTAACAAAACCAAACAACATTTTATTAATTTTTATCAATCTTACCCTTCAAACTCAGGTTTAGGTGTGTATTCAAAATCCTCAACATCTATTGAAATGATTTCCCTATTAGTAATGAGATATCCTTGCCCATCTATCATGTATGATATCATCATTATCTGATCAGTCTGCGAGTCAGGAAACTTTAACGGCAACTTTGTTGTTTCTATATCAAACGCTAGCACTATTGGATCTGGTCTTTCAAGGATATCATCTCGTTTGGTGAATATTGGAGGGTCTGTACCTCTGCTCTTAATTGTGTACCATGTGCCACAAAATATTTGCAGATCAATAGCTACTCTGACATGGTATGGTACATCATGCTCTCTGAAAACAAAATTTTACTATCTATTTAGAAACTAAATTACAAAGGCTTACATCTGGTCTTTATTGTGTACCATGTACCACAAATTATTTGCAGATCAATAGCTACTCTGACATGGTATGGTATGGTCGGGCAAGAAAGTGGTTGGTTTGAAAAGGTTGAAAATCATTTGCGCGTCATAGAGCAACAGGGTTGAATTTCCCATGCAAGAATATTCTTAGGTACACACGAATTTTTGTCAAAACTGGGAGACCACTTTCTTGGCCAACCGTATGTCATGCACTCTGAAAACAAAAGATTATCTATTTAGAGTTTAGACACTAAATTACAAAGGCTTTATCATTGATGGCCTATCATATTACATCATTTTCATGGCTATAATATTACCATAAGAGTTAAGACATTATAAATAAATACTGTTAAAATACAGGATGTAAAAGTAGTTTATAATGTCAAAATGGTATCAGGCAAATCATGATTTAAACTGATGCATTCACAATGCTATTATTGTTGTAGGTTTGCATCCCACTTAGGGTAGTTGGGGACTAGTGGTTTTTTCTCTACTATTATTTCTCTTACAGGTAAAATAAGTTATTCATAATGCATCTTCCCCTTCACCCCTTTTTTACCATCTCTCTCTCTCTATACCTACTCATTCTATCTCAATTCTCTCTACACATAATACGACAATAAAATAATTTGCTATGCACTTCTCAAATTTTTAAGTGATGTTAATTTTTTAAACCTTATATCCAAAATGTTTTCCATGTGGTCTGTAGTTTTCTTAGCATGTTCAAGAGCAGCAGCACTGGTTAGGGCATTAGTTAACATCTCAGCATAAATTGCATCTTTCTTCTCCCTCTCTTTATTTTTATTGACGGCAGTTAAAATCTCTCTTCTCACCTTCATCAATTCATTTTGAGTCATGAATGAAAGCTTTATGTAACTTTGCTTCAATCCAGACAGATGATTAAGCTGTGATGATATAATTGTAAGTGTTATAAAAGGAACAAAACTAATTTAAACCTCAATTAAAGGGAATTGATGGATATCATTCTTCGATCAACAATAGTACTAGATGAAGGCTCACAAACTCAATCAAAACGTTCTATGGCACCTTTAAACGGAGAAAAAGGTTAATAATGATAAGATAAGATAAGATAAAAATATTCTTTATTCACTTAGACATAATAAATATGTACTTATGAATCGTCAATATTTTCCTACCATGTAATGTCATAAATGACAGGAACTACTAATATACACTCAAGTGGGCGTATATCGCTCAGACATGTTTGTCACTCCAACTATGTATCTAAACCTAGGTGTTATTGTTGATCGAAGATAATAATTTGTAAAAGAGATTGCATGAATTTGATACCTTACTTGGCAGTACAAACAAAAACAAAGAAATGGAATGAATAACTTCATCTAAATTATACAAAAACAGAAATAGTTTACAATATTATTGAAAATATTACCAAATCCAAATCCTCCTTTTCAATAATTTCAATTTTGTGTATAGTTCTAGCAAACTTTTTAGACAAATACTGTATCACTTCCTGTTCACATTCTTTTCTAGCCATTATGAGGAAATAGGGCTGGAACATCAGTGATATTTTGAATCGACTACCATCCATCTCTATAAAATAATAATCCATTGCAGCCACCAATCGTTTATCTTCATCCAGTATTTCGGCCTAGGAAAAAAAAACTGTTGTTTATTTTTATTGTGAGATTTGAGAGACACACTTACCTTATTCTGCATCAGGGTTTCTTAAACTTTTTGCAGTCACGTCACGGACCGTTTACACAATTTAATTAAAGTAAAAAAATCTGTGGTAAAGGTAAGGGGTCAGTGGACCCCACTTTAAGATAATAAACCCGGACAGAGAACAGGTCAGCTGATGATAACTTACCGTGTGCATGTTTATAAGGTATCCTGTTCTTTCTTTGGCATCTCTAACTCTATCAAACCCATATTTAGAATCTATTCGATCATTCTCTAAAGCATTTCGGATTCGCGATTCTGATGATTCCTCCCTAATGAGACAATAAGTTTAATTAAAACTTAACAATGAAAGTCAAAAACGAAGTGAAATTAAATATAAACAAAAGACAGACCTTGGCCCTGAAGAAGTTCCCGAGTCCCTTTTAAACCCATCTTCTCGATCTGGCTTGTATTTGCCAGTATTCTGCAAAACCATTACGCTTAATTAAGTGCTATTCTGCTACGAGTTCAGCTTTCTTTGCAATTTTATCTCATCGGTATTACTTTTAATTTTAAAAATAAAATAAATAACTTGTGTTGTTTGTAGCCCAATACAATTTGACAATTTTGACATATCATATCAGCTGTAAGCTGTCAAAATTCGCGCCTTTTTTACCAATGACATTGACACTTTTTTACGCCAGATAATCTACTCTCTGAAGAACTTTTAAAGGAGCGCGCACATTATGCCGGGGCGCAGCGGAGCGGGCCGCAGCGCATCGCATTGACGGATTTGAGTATAGCACATAGTGACGGGCCGGGCCGCAGCGCATTGACGGATTTTGAGTACAACCAAATTCAAAGTAATTCAAACATCCAATTTCTTCTACTACTGCTGGTTATACCCGTCCCTCTCACTCTCCGGGCATGACAGAATCGAGTGAAAGAGACGGGTATAATTTGTAGGTGTCATGTTATCTGACCGAGTAGTACGAGAAAAATCCGCTTGCTATAGCACACTGTGTCGGGGCGCAGCGGGGCGGGGCGGGCCGCATCGCATCGCACGCACGCAACAAAATCCGCGGCGGATTATGCGGCCCGCTGCGCCCCAGCATAGTGTGCGATAGTTCATATAAAATACATACGAGCGATTTGGACGGATTTTTGCGCTGCGGCCCGGCCCGCTGCGCCCCGAAATAATGTGCTTAAGCCCCCAGGCGTGCGTTCCGTCGCTTCGATCGAGTGCACTCGAGCGCACTCCGGGGCTCTGGGGCGCGCTCTAGCCGTTCCGTGGCTCGGTGAAATTTTACTCTGACAGCTGTCAGAGTGTAGTTTCACTATGGTTTCACCCGTTCTGTGGCTTATGCCCCCAGTACAGGTTGGCCGACCATGGTCGGCGACCATGACCAATACATCGTACATTGACACTTTTGAACGAACAAGTTAAAAAAGGTTCTTTCAAAAGTGTCAATGTACGATGTATTGGTCATGGTCGCCGACCATGATCGGCCATCGTGTACTGGAGGCTTCAGAGTGCAGCAACCAAACAACCGGTTGTTTTTTAACCAAAACGACCGACGGAACGCAGTCCAGTACAGGGGGGCTACCGCGTAACTTTATGGATATGAACTTCATACGTTTTTGGGAACTTTAAGTCAATTTTATAAAGAAAATAGCCGCTATCAGTTCCTTGTTTTGTGACGTCGGGTATAACGATAACTAGCTAGCAACGTTCAACTGAACAAAACAGCAAAAATCTATCAGAATAAGGAATTCAAATGACAGTTGAAGCCCATACCCATGTCCAGATTTCTTAGCCGGTAGCCCCCCAGGATGGCCGATCATATTGACCGACCATGATGGGCCATCGAGTACAGGGGTGGTTTGCGTGTGATTGCCGTCTGCGAGTAACGCAAACTGGCCCTGTACACGATGGCCCATCATGGTCGGCCAACTTGATCGGCCATCCTGGGGGGCTACCGCGTAACTTTATGGATATGAATTTCATACGTTTTTGGGAACTTTAAATTAATTTTATAAAGAAACTAGCCGCTATCAGTTCCTTGTTTTGTGACGTCGGGTATGACGATAACTAGCTAGCAACGTTCAACAGAACAAAGCAGCAAAAATCTATCAGAATAAGGAATTCATATGACAGTTGAAGCCCATACCCATATCCAGATTTCTTAGCCGGTAGCCCCCCTGTACAGTACACTGTACTGGGGGCTTTAAAAACATGGCTATTTTACCGGCAAAAAAATATGGCCATGCCATGGGTTCATCTATATATATAAAATCGAGGGGACATAACTCACTCATCACGAAATCTCGAAAACTACTGTACCAACTAAGATGCAATTTGGCAGGAAGGTAGATTATGTATAGGAGACGTCCGCTAAGAACGGATTTTGGGAAACTCCCCCCCTGAAGGGGTAAAATGGGGGGGTTAACGTTATATGGAACTTCCTCATTTATGAATTTAGAAGCATGAAAATTGATACCTTGGATATTGGTTATGATCACAGACATAGATCTAAATCTGTGGTTATGATTGAAAATGATTGGCGTAAGCGAATTAAAAAACCTCCCCCCTAATGGGGTAAAATGGGGGGTTAAAGTTTATAAGGAACTTCCTCATTTCTGAACTTAGAAGTATGAAAGTTGGTTTGTTGGATACTGATCACGATTGAAAATGATCTCTGTAGGAGAAGTTAAAAAAAATTACCCCCAAATGGGGTAAAAAGTGGGTTTCAAGTTTATATGGAACTTCCATAAAGTTAATATACCTTGGTATATTAACTTTATGGGAACTTCCTCATTTTTAGAGTTAGAAGTATAAAAATTGGTACGTAGGGTACTGTTCACAATTGAAAACTATCTATGAGCGATGTTTAAAAAAATCTCCCACATAATGGGGTAAAATGGGGAGATTAAGCTTATATGGAACTTTCTCATTTCTGAAATTAGAAGTATGAAAATTGGTATGTTGGATACTGGCCAGGATTGTAATGATCTGCGTATGCGAATTTAAAAAATCCTCCCCTAATCGGGTAGAAAGGGGGGTTGAAGTTTATATGGAAACTTTCTCATTTCTGAGCTAAGGAGTATGGAAATTGATATGGTCCGGATAAAAAATTATCTGCGTAGTCAAAGTTAAAAAAAACCCCTAATAAGGTAGAAAGGAGGGTTAAAGTTTATATTGAGGGGTATTTAAAGATACGGAGTTTGGATGTTTGTGGCTCAATCACAACAAAACGATAAATTGCGCTCTGGCCTGGAAAATTTCATACGGTTTTTTTAATTTGGGAAAAAGTACGATTCCCGTGGGATACAGTTTTTTTCTCACTTTACTTTATTCAATTTAGCATGGGTCCTATGCAAATCATTTTCGTGCAAAGCAAAATGTTGTTTCTCAACAAGAAATAAGGTCTAACTTTCTAGCCTAAACCGCATAAAAAAATGTGTAAATACTGATTTTCTTGAGTTTTATTCCAATGCATAAAAAACTTTTTGCTTTGCACGAACGAGCTGTCATAGGACCCATACTAAGTTCAAGAGTAGGAGAATGTCCGAATATTATTCATGCAAAAGTAGCTCCTGTCTGTTTGTCTAGGCATCGTTACCTTCTCATGCCTAAACAACTGATCTGACTTTCATGGAATTTGGTACCTATATAGAGCAGTGGTTGTAGGGAAGCGTGCTCGGCCTGCGATCGCTGAGGTTATGTGACTTTCGCAATGGTTTATCACGGGATGGCTGTTCAAAAATATATGGTGCTTCGGTAGACACGATAAGCCAAAGATTTTTTGGCTGCATTTGGATTGGTTTAGAAAATAAGTTTTAGCGCGGGCAAAGCTGTGGAAGGGAATTGGTATTTAAGGTGAAAGTTTGTGTTCATGAGAAGGGTTATATTTATAATAGAGACAGTTTAAGGCCCTGGGAAGGACAAAACTAACTTTTTACCGCGGGAAATATCTCACTCCCATGGGAAAATCACTTTAAGCGCGGGTAAATTTGCGGGTAAATTTGCACTTTTTACCACAGGAAAGTATCATATTCCCACGGGAAAATCAGTAGATATTACCTAATTGTTTGTCTGTCTTTCACGTCAAAACGGTGCAACGGATCAATGTGATTTTTGGTACGGCGTTGGTAGATTGGCAGCTGGAGAGTGACTTAGGCTACTGTTAATCCCGGAAAAATATCACATTCCCTCAGAATAATGTCGTGTAGTACACGCGGGCGAAGCCGCGGGCGGAAAGCTAGTAGATATAGTATAATAAACATGGGTCAGATTCAAGAAAATTTTATGTTGCTTTACCTACAGTTCCATGGTCACATTCACATTTGATATTTGAATATGAAATTGGGTATAACGTTAACTAGCTAGCAAACGTTCAACAGAACAAAGCAGCAAAAATCTATCAGAATAAGGAATTCAAATGACAGTTGAAGCCCATACCCATATCCAGATTTCTTAGCCGGTAGTTCCCTTATCTCACAGCTGCGTCAAACTAGGTAATATGTATATATATGTATATGTGTATGTCAGTTTTGTGAGACCTGACGCTGATTTTCATTATTATAATTTTTTTGGGACAGTCCTTTTTGTGGTTTACCGCGTAACTTCATGGATATGAAGTTCATACGTTTTTTGGAACTTTAAGTCAATTTTATAAAAAAAAATAGCCACTATCAGTTCCTTGTTTTGGGACTTCGGATATAACGATAGCTAGCTAGCAATGTTCAACAGAAAAAGGAGCAAAACTCTATCAAAATAAGGAATTCAAATGTCAGTTGAAGCCCATACCCATATCCATATTTATTTGCCGGTAGCCCCCAGGGGCTGATTTCAACTTCCACATTTCTTTCTTTCTTCTTTCTTATTTTTCTTATTTCTTACTAATTGAGCACTACCTAAATCCTCAGCTCAATATTTCAAAATGATTTGAAGAACTAGGGGGCTACCGGCCAAAAATATGGATATGAGCATAGGCTTCTACTGTCATTTGAATTCCTTATTTTGATAGATTTTTGCTGCTTCGTTCTGTTAAACGTTGCTAGCTAGTTATCGTTATTCCTGACGTCACTAAACAAGAAAATTATAGCAACTAGTTTTTTTTATAAAATTGACTTAATGTTACAAAAAAACGTATAAAGTGCATATCCATAAAGTCACACGGTGGCCCCCCGGGCCCTCGTACGTGGTTTATGTGGTCTCCACTGAAGTTCGTAGCGAGCCATTAGACGGTAGGTTTTGGTGTCAGTTTGCTATCAGTCACGATTCTTTTAGCTAATCAAAATGAACCATTCAAAATCATAACGCTGCCCGAAGTTCATCTATACCGATTGGTTAGCTAGTCTTGAGTAGCCCCCAGTACAGAATGGCCAACCATGTTGGCCGACCATGATGGGTCATTGTGTACAGGGCAAGTTTGCGTTGCTCGCAGACGGCAATCACACGCAAACCGGCCCTGTAGACGATGGCCTATCATGGTCGGCCAACCTGGGGGGCTACCGCGTAACAAAGCAGCAAAAATCTATCAAAATAAGGAGTTTAAATGACAGTTGAAGCCCATACCCATACCCATATATGCTTTGTTCTGTTGAACGTTGCTAGCTAGTTATCGTTTTACCCGACGACACAAAACAAGGAAGTTCTTTATAAAATTGACTTAAAATTCCCAAAAACGGATGAAGTTCATACCCATAAAGTTACGCGGTAGCCCCCCTCTATTGAATTGACTGATGGTTGCGTGACCGTCTAAAGCTAGAAACACATTTCTCTGGCGCAGCGCAGCGTCGACCCGGGTGTGCACATTTTACTAGTGTGGCGCAGCGCGTTCTGACGAAATTTTTGATCAGTGTCAATCGAGTCGTTGCCGCGCTAACATCTGCATTATGTTTTGCTGTAATCGGGGCTTGATATTAAGCCCCCAGTACAGGATGGCCGATCATGTTGGCCGACCATGATGGGCCTACCAGCTAAAAATTATGGGTACCTATGGGCATGGGCTTCATTTGACATTTGAAACCCATATAAGGACAAAATAGTCAGTTCAAATGTCAAATGAAGCCCATGTCCATATTTTTTAGCCGGTACAGGGGGCTTACCACAAGCTCTTATAGCAGTTATTTTTAAGCCTTAAAAAAAACTGCCCTGCTTATCGGTACCATGAACCATAACAATAGCAGCGCTGTTAGTCCTAGACGTTCACCGGTCAAACAGCGTTGCTAAACGTACCATGAGCTCACTTTAGCACGCCAGCAGGCCTGCCAAACTGTCATAATTAGCAGTTTTTAAAAAGTTGGTCTCAAGCAGCTTTATAAAGCCTGCTAAGGGTGGTATTCCACTTATCTCAAATATTTGATCAAAGAAATTGGACGAGGACGATTAAAGATCTTTGATAAGTGGAATACCACTGATAATTTTGTTCGTTATTAAATGAATGATCAAGCAATTCTGTGGTTTTTGGAAGACGAAAGCTTTCCGCAATAGAAAGAAAAAAGCGTGGCGTAAACTAATACGAGAACAAAGCAATCCATTGGAAGTTTACGACAAAATGGATTTTATTCGGAGGTTTGGTTTTGGTTTCGGGGCCCTTTAGACCTCTGATGCCCCCTGATTCACGAACCACCGGAAACAGCATCTGGGGGCTTACCACAAGCTCTTATAGCAGTTATTTTTAAGCCTTAAAAAAAACTGCCCTGCTTATCGGTACCATGAACCATAACAATAGCAGCGCTGTTAGTCCTAGACGTTCACCGGTCAAACAGCGTTGCTAAACGTACCATGAGCTCACTTTAGCACGCCAGCAGGCCTGCCAAACTGTCATAATTAGCAGTTTTTAAAAAGTTGGTCTCAAGCAGCTTTATAAAGCCTGCTAAGGGTGGTATTCCACTTATCTCAAATATTTGATCAAAGAAATTGGACGAGGACGATTAAAGATCTTTGATAAGTGGAATACCACTGATAATTTTGTTCGTTATTAAATGAATGATCAAGCAATTCTGTGGTTTTTGGAAGACGAAAGCTTTCCGCAATAGAAAGAAAAAAGCGTGGCGTAAACTAATACGAGAACAAAGCAATCCATTGGAAGTTTACGACAAAATGGATTTTATTCGGAGGTTTGGTTTTGGTTTCGGGGCCCTTTAGACCTCTGATGCCCCCTGATTCACGAACCACCGGAAACAGCATCTGATTTGAATTCTGTGTTTTGTCTTTGCCTATTCTATAGTGAGTGACAGAGACAGTGCATACATTCCGCTGTCGGCGTTTCCAACGGTTTGTGAATCCGGGGGCTGATACTGCAGCGGCAACGAAATCTATAGATTAATCCGTTCAGGCAAGAGTGAGTGAGTTCTACCCATTCAAAAATTAAAACAAGAGTCTTACAAGATTCTTATTTTCTCGAACTTTGTAACATTTAAATTATTTATTTTAGGTATTGTCTGCTTTGTCCTTTTTTGCCACCGGCTTCTCTGAAAAACCTTTGGCTGTGGGGGACATTGGGGGCATTCCATGACACAACAAACCGTGTCAAGTAGGTTACTGCTGCATTATTGTGAAGCGTTCCGAGCGCTTTTTTCTTTAATACGAACTTGTTAGCAATGGATGAATGTATTCGGTGCATGTTTTCGCATCCCTTTCTAACTAAGCTTGAGAAGAGATCTCCACTTGAGTATCGTTCTAGAATACGGGTCTAAGTAACTGTGTTAACTTTGTTTGTTGAAATAAGCACTTTTCCAACTTGAAACCAAAGCTTCAAACACATTTGTAAAAAAAAAAAATTGTTGCGAGTAACGTTCGGAAACTAGAAGTGAGGCTTGATTATAAAACTCTGTCAAGAATAATATTTAAAACCATTTTTTTACACTGCCGTTCAATTTTATTTCCATAAAAACATCTTGTTTTAGGTTTTCCTTTGCGTTGTTATTGTATTTTATTTATAAAATGTTACTTTAATACGAAACGGTATTTACCGGTAAAAATCATATTTAGTTTTCGAACGCAAACAACATTTTGGCTCGACAGGCCAGAGACAATCATTCAATAGCAACAGCAGTGCAGCAGGCCTGCTAAAAGACTGCTAATTTTGGCTTATGGTACGATTAGCAAGAAGTTTATTTTAAACCTTGCAATAAAACTGCCCTGCATTTGTTCTGTTTGCTAAGAGCTTGTGGTAGGCCACCTGGGGGCTTACCACAAGCTCTTACAGCAGTTATTTTTAAGCCTTAAAAAAAACTGCTCTGCTTATCGGTACCATGAACCATAACAATAGCAGCGCTGTTAGTCCTAGACGTTCACCGGTCAAACAGCGTTGCTAAACGTACCATGAGCTCACTTTAGCACGCCAGCAGGCCTGCCAAACTGTCATAATTAGCAGTTTTTAAAAAGTTGGTCTCAAGCAGCTTTAAAAAGCCTGCTAAGGGTGGTATTCCACTTATGTCAAATATTTGATCAAAGAAATTGGACGAGGACGATTAAAGATCTGTGATAAGTGGAATACCACTGATAATTTTGTTCGTTATTAAATGAATGATCAAGCAATTCTGTGGTTTTTGGAGGACGAAAGCTTTCCGCAATAATAAGAAAAAAGCGTGGCGTAAACTAATACGAGAACAAAGCAATCCATTGGAAGTTTACGACAAAATGGATTTTATTCGGAGGTTTTGGTTTTGGTTTCGGGGCCCTTTAAGCCCCCAGTACAGGTTGGCCGACCATGGTCGGCGACCATGACCAATACATCGTACATTGACACTTTTGAACGAACAAGTTTAAAAAGGTTCTTTCAAAAGTGTCAATGTACGATGTATTGGTCATGGTCGCCGACCATGGTCGGCCAACCTGTACTGGGGGCTTTAGACCTCTGATGCCCCCATTCACGAACCACCGGAAACAGAATCTGATTTGAATTCTGTGCTTTGTCTTTGCCTATTCTATAGTGAGTGACAGAGACAGTGCATACATTCCACTGTCGGGAGCGTTTCCAACGGTTTGTGAATCCGGGGGCTGATACTGCAGCAGAAACGAAATCTATAGATTAAGCCGTTCAGGCAAGAGTGAGCGAGTTCTACCCATTCAAAAATTAAAACAAGAGTCTTACAAGATTCTTATTTTCTCGAACTTTGTAACATTTAAATTATTTATTTTAGGTATTGCCTGCTTTGTCCTTTTTTGCCACCGGCTTCTCTGAAAAACCTGTGGCTGTGGGGGACATTGGGGGCATTCCATGGCACAACAAACCGTGTCAAGTAGGTTACTGCTGCATTATTGTGAAGCGTTCCGAGCGCTTTTTTCAACGAACGACACTCACTCAAGTGGAGATCTCTTCTTAAGTATAGTTAGCAAGGGATGAAATGAATGTGTTCGGTGCATGTTTTCGCATCCCTTTCTAACTAAGCTTGAGAAGAGATCTCCACTTGAGTATCGTTCTAGAATATGGGTCTAAGTAACTTTGTTAACTTTGTTGAAATTAGTCACTTTTCCAATTTGAAACCAAAGCTTCAAACACATTTGTAAAAAAAAACATTAGTAGCGAGTAACGTTCGGAAACTAGAAGTGACGCTTGTTTATAAAACTCTGTCAAGAACAATATTTAAAACCATTTTTTTACACTGCCGTTCAATTTTATTTTCATAAAAACATCTTGTTTTAGGTTTTCCTTTGCATTGTTATTGTATTTTATTTATAAAATGTTACTTTAATACGAAACGGTATTTACCGGTAAAAATCATATTTAGTTTTCGAACGCAAACAACATTTTGGCTCGACAGGCCAGAGACAATCATTCAATAGCAACAGCAGTGCAGCAGGCCTGCTAAAAGACTGCTAATTTTGGCTTATGGTACGATTAGCAAGAAGTTTATTTTAAACCTTGCAATAAAACTGCCCTGCATTTGTTCTGTTTGCTAAGAGCTTGTGGTAAGCCTCCAGTGGGGGCTTTAGAAGCCAGAGACAGTAAAAATCCCTCAGAACAATAACTATTCTAATATTGTTCGTGGCCTACCACAAGCTCTTATAGCAGTTATTTTTAAGTTGAGAGAGTGAGACGCCGCTATACGGCGTGTAAAGCGGCGTCTCTGTCTCTCAACTTAAAAATAACTGCTATAAGAGCTTGTGGTAGGCCACCTGATAAAAATCCTTGTACCAAATCTTTGTACCAAATAACGATTTGAAATGTTAAATATTGGTTAAATATTAAGGGCCGGCTGTAAGCCAGCGCGTAGGTATTGACGAAGCTAATCTGTATATGTGTGCCTTCACGCACACAAACATCTCCGCCCTAGCACGAAAAAATGTAATTCAGAAAATTAAAAAAATTAATAACTAATTCAGAAAGTAACTTTACGTATTTGATGCGTTTGATTTGCCATGTTTGCCATCTGGGGGCTGATGCAGCATCTAACAGGCAGTCGAAGGAACTCGTCAGCATTTCAACGTAACCAGTTGGAGTTTGGGCTCATTTGAATAGTCTTGATGAGAACTCTTGTGCCAAGTAGTTTCCTATGTCTGATGCTGGAGTCATCAGGAGGTGGTTGATGGAACTTTTCAACAATTCAACGTACCATTTCGATTTTGGGCTCGTTTGAATCGTCTTGATGATAACTTATGTGCCAAAATGTTTCGAAGGTCTGATGCTGGAATCAGGAAGTGGTTGATAGAACTCTTCATTAATTCAACGTAACCACTTTGAGCTTGGGCTCATTTGAATGGTCTTGATAAAAACTTTGGTGCCAAGTAGTTTTCAAGGTCCAGTTCTGGAGCCAGTAAGTGGCTGATAGAACTCTTCATCAATTCAACGTAAACACTTCTAGTTTGGGCTTCTTTGAATAGTCTTGATGAGAACTCTTCTGCTAAGTAGTTTCGAAAGTCTGATGCTGGAGTCAGGAGGTGGTTGATGAAACTCTTCAACTATCCAACGTAAACACTTCGAGTTTGGGCTTATTTGAATCGTCTTGATGAGAAATCTTGTGCCAAGCAGTTTCCAAGGTCAAATTCTGAAGCCAGTAAGTGGCTGATGGAACTCTTCATCAATTCAACGTAAACATTTCGAGTTTGGGCTTGTTTTAATAGTCTTGATGAGAATCCTTGTGCCAAGTAGTTTCGAAGGTCTGATGCTGGAGTCAGGAAGTGGTTGATGGAACTCTTCACCAATTCAACATAAACACTTCGCGTTTAGGCTCGTTTGAATTGTCTTGATAAGAACTTTTGTGCCAAGTAGTTTCCAAGATCTGATGCTCGAGTCAGGAAGTGTTTGATGGAACTCCTGAACAAATCAACCTAACCACTTTGAGTTTGGGCTCGTTTGAATTGTCTTGATGAGAACTCTTTTGCCAAGTAGTTTCCAAGCGCTATTGCTGGAGCCAGGAAGTGGCTGATGGAACTCTTCAACGATTTAACGTAACCAGTTCATTTTTGGGCTCGTTTGAATTGTCTTCATGAGAGCTCTTGACAAGAAAACAGCAACGCAATGTTCAAAATATTAAAAAATCCAAGATGGCGGCCGACTTTTTTGTTTGTAGGCCGATTTAGATGAAACTCGGTTTGTGGTACTATTTTGACAATAAAACAGGAACGCAATGTTAAAAATATTAAAAAATCCAAGATGGCGGCCAACTCTTTTGTTTGTAGGTTGATTTAGATAAAACTCGGTTTGTGGTACTATTTTGACAAGAAAACAGGAACGCAATGTTAAAAATATTCCAAAATTCAAGATGGCGGCCAACTCTTTTGTTTGTAGGCCAATTTAGATGAAACTCGGGTTTTAGTACTGTTTTGTCAAGAAAACAGCAACGCAATATTAAAAATTCCAAGATGGCGGCCAACTTTTTTTAATGTTTGCCGATTTTGATGAAACACGGTTTTTGGTACTGTTTTGATAAGAAAACAGCAACGCAATATTAAAAATATTAAAAAAATCCAAGATGGCGGCCCACTTTTTTGTTTTTGGGCCGATTTTGATGAAACGCGGTTTACGGTACTATTTTGATAAGAAAACAGCAACGCAATATTAAAAATATTAAAAAATCCAAGATGGCGGCCTACTTTTTTGTTTTTGGGCCGATTTTGATGAAACGCGGTTTACGGTACTATTTTGATAAGAAAACAGCAACGCAATATTAAAAATATTAAAAAATCCAAGATGGCGGCCCACTTTTTTGTTTTTGGGCCGATTTTGATGAAACTCGGGTTTTGGTACTATTTTGTCAAGAAAACAGCAACGCAATATTAAAAATATTAAAAAATCCAAGATGGCGGCCAAACTTTTGTTTTTTTGCCGATTTTGATGAAACACGGTTTTTGATACTATTTTAATAAGAAAACAGCAACGCAGTGTTAAAAATATAAAAATCCAAGATGGCGGCCAACTTCTTTGTTTGTGAGCCGATTTTGATGAAACTCAGTTTCTGGTTTTATTTTGACAAGAAAACAGCAACGCAATGTTAAAAATATAAAAATTCAAGATGGCGGCCAAATTTTTTGTTTGCTGGCCGATTTCGATTAAATTCAGTTTCTGCTACTATTTTAACAAGAAAACAGCAACGCAATGTTAAAAATATTAAAAATCCAAGATGGCGGCCAACTTTTTTGTTTGTGAGCCGATTTTGATGAAACTTGGTTTCTGGTACTATTTTGACAAGAAAACAACAACGCCATGTTAAAAGTATAAAAAATCTAAGATGGCGGCCAACTTTTTTGTTTGCAGGCCGATTTCAATGAAACTCAGTTTCTGGTTTTATTTTGACAAGAAAACAGCAACGCATTTATATATACATAAATGTTACAATTACCACAGTATAACCATTTTTTTATATAGTAGGCCAACGCCCTTGAAGTTAGTTGATACCGACGTCTGTATAGGTATTTCCGTAATTACGGAAGGGTTGTAACAAAATTAAAATGTGGCAGGTACATTTTAGTGTATTGCGAAATAAAATAAAATAAATAATTATGGTTAGCATTTTAGAAGTATCAAAATAAAATATATTACATGTTTTATTTAGTCGCAGCTATAATTGTATCTGTCTGTCTGTCTGCCATGAAATTTTGCAAAGTAAATTTGACCTACTCCTGACGTTTGAATGTTAAAGAAAAATACTCAGATTTGGAATAAGCCGATTCATATTTCTTTACCTTTAAAGCGCCTTCGTCTATATATCAAAATCATCCCATGTCACAATCATTATTTTCAAACTCTGTAACTTAATATCAATTATTATTTTATTAACTTTTTTATTTTTTTAAATAGGGTTTACAGATGTCAAAAACACAGTAAATTACAAAGGATGTTACGTCGTAATTTACTGTGCTTGTGTTAAAGCAAATTAATAATTAATTAAATCTTTTACTTGACATGATGATGATGATGATACTTGACTCTGTCTCAAGCTTTCAAATAAAAACCTGTTACATTTTAATAAGCGAAAAGAGAGAAGCAAAAACAAAAAACGGCCACCATCTTGACCATTTGTATTTTTTTACATTGTGTTAAGAACAGTTTTCTTGTCAAAATAGTACAAAATCGTCACATCTTAATTTACATTGTGGTATGCAATAAAATGATTAAGTATTGAGTATTAAGTATTGAAAAAACCGAGTTTTATCAAAATCGGCCCACAAACAAAAAAGTCGGCCGCCATCTTGGATTTTTAATATGTTTAACATTTCTTTGCTGTTTTCTTATCAAAATAGTACCGTAAACCGCGTTTCATCAAAATCGGCCCATAAACAAAAAAGTGGGCCGCCATCTTGGATTTTTTAATATTTTTAATATTGAGTTGCTGTTTTCTTATCAAATAGTACCGTAAACCGCGTTTCATCAAAGCCGGCCCATAAACAAAAAAGTGGGCCGCCATCTTGGATTTTTTAATATTTTTAATATTGAGTTGCTGTTTTCTTATCAAAATAGTACCGTAAACCGCGTTTCATCAAAATCGGCTCATAAACAAAAAAGTTGGCCGCCATCTTGGATTTTTTAATATTTTTAATATTGAGTTGCTGTTTTCTTATCAAAATAGTACCGTAAACCGCGTTTCATCAAAATCGGCCCATAAACAAAAAAGTGGGCCGCCATCTTGGATTTTTTAATATTTTTAATATTGAGTTGCTGTTTTCTTATCAAAATAGTACCGTAAACCGCGTTTCATCAAAATCGGCCCATAAACAAAAAAGTTGGCCGCCATCTTGGATTTTTTAATATTTTTAATATTGCGTTGCTGTTTTTTTATCAAAACAGTACCGTAAACCGCGTTTGATCAAAATCGGCCCATAAACAAAAAAGTTGGCCGCCATCTTGGATTTTTTAATATTTTTAATATTGCGTTGCTGTTTTCTTGACAAAATAGTACCAAAACCCGAGTTTCATCGAAATCGGCTCACAAACAACAAAGTTGGCCGCCATCTTGGATTTTTTAATATTTTTAATATTGCGTTGCTGTTTTCTTGATAAAATAGTACCGAAACCCGAGTTTCATCAAAATCGGCCCAAAAACAAAAAAGTGGGCCGCCATCTTGGATTTTTTAATATTTTTAATATTGCGTTGCTGTTTTCTTATCAAAATAGTACCGTAAACCGCGTTTCATCAAAATCGGCCCATAAACAAAAAAGTTGGCCGCCATCTTGGATTTTTTATATTTTTAATATTGCGTTGCTGTTTTCTTGACAAAATAGTACCAAAACCCGAGTTTCATCGAAATCGGCTCACAAACAACAAAGTTGGCCGCCATCTTGGATTTTTTAATATTTTTAATATTGCGTTGCTGTTTTCTTGATAAAATAGTACCGAAACCCGAGTTTCATCAAAATCGGCCCAAAAACAAAAAAGTGGGCCGCCATCTTGGATTTTTTAATATTTTTAATATTGCGTTGCTGTTTTCTTATCAAAATAGTACCGTAAACCGCGTTTCATCAAAATCGGCCCATAAACAAAAAAGTTGGCCGCCATCTTGGATTTTTTATATTTTTAATATTGCGTTGCTGTTTTTTTATCAAAATAGTACCGTAAACCGCGTTTCATCAAAATCGGCCCATAAACAAAAAAGTTGGCCGCCATCTTGGATTTTTTAATATTTTTAATATTGCGTTGCTGTTTTCTTATCAAAATAGTACCATAAATCGCGTTTGATCAAAATCGGCCCATAAACAAAAAAGTTGGCCGCCATCTTGGATTTTTTGATATTTTTAATATTGCGTTCCTATTTTCTTGTCAAGAGTTCACATCAAGACAATTCAAACTGGTTACGTTGAATCATTGAAGAGTTCCATCAGCCACTTCCTGGCTCCAGCAATAGACCTTGGAAACAACTTGGCTCAAGAGTTCTTATCAAGACAATTCAAACGAGCCCAAACTCAAAGTGGTTACGTTGAATTTATGAAGAGTTCCATCAGCCACTTACTGGCTCCAGAATTTGACCTTAGAAATTACTTGGCACAAGAGTTTTCATCAAGACGATTCAAAAGAGCCCAAACTCGAAGTGGTTACGTTGAGTCGTTGAAGAGTTCCATCAACCGCCTCCTGACTCCAGCATGACCTTCGAAACTGTTTGGCACTAGAGTTTCTATCAAGACGATTCAAACAAGCCCAAACTCGAAGTGGTTACATGCCACTTCCTGGCTCCAGCATTTGACCAGATATCTGTTGTGATGACGTACCAAATAAATTGTTGAGTGGAAAACTAATTATCTTCCGATATTGGTAGGTATCGCCGGATTTTTGAAAATTTGACTTTACCTACCTTTTCTTTACCACCGCTCAAAGAGTTTGCGTACAGATAGTCTGATTTCGTAATTTTCGTAGCTCAGGAGCTGGGAAAAAGCGACGTGCTCTCGCCTTGAAATCAGCGGGCTTACTGAATTTTACCCCCGGTGTGGCTTGTATTTATACAATATTTTATTTATTTCCGCGTTCCATACGAAAATGTATGAGCAATTCGCGCTTTAATATTGACAATGTTTGAAGCCAGATTGTTCCCAATATAAAATAAAAAACCGCAAATATCGTGCGGTGAATCAATTCTATGTTTCATTGCCATTTGATTTAACATTAAATATTATTAAAAATATTTTTATTCTTTAACAATATCTTTAAAACAGAAAACGTTGATTTTGCTGTTTTTAGTGAAGTTTGCGATTTTTTTGCCATTAACGTGAGTTAAATATTTAAAATTTTCCACGGTGTTATTGTAAAGTAACTTTTCCTGTTCACTATTATATTTTTTAAAGTAATTTCTGTCGATAATTCTATGTTACAAGTTTAAAACCCCGAAAGCTGTTTTACGCGTTTCACTTACCGCCTGCCCTTAATCAACTGTCTGTAGCATAGATGTATAGATGTATTATTCCTGTAGATGGATCACAAAAATAAGCTATAACTCACCCATCCTTTACCCCTTCTAACACTATCAAATTGTCATAAGATAGAAAGAGACAGACATGTTAATCTGTTGCGTCGACATTAGAGAATGTCTCCATTTTGACTATGCAATGCTAGATGATGATGATGCAATGATAGTGCTGTGGTTTTTTTTATAACAAGTTATCGATAAAAGATGTAAAAATAATTTGAATGCAATGCGATACATAAAATTACAATGTATATGTATATATCGCAGGCGTATTGTATATTTCACCGTATTACATAGCAACTAGCTGTATTGGAAAACAGCACCGCATTGTAATGCGGCGGATTCAAGATACGCCGTATTCAATACGGCTGATCGAAAGTACGCCGCATTGAATAGAGCGCTTCGCGATTGTCAATGCGGCTAGACTTAATGTAATTGGGCGGTTCATAATCCGCTTTTCTGTCAGTTTTTAGTACTAATCGTGTCCAAAGTGCTCACGGCCTTAGAATTTTGTTTATGCAATGAAACTTCAGCATAGGTCGAAATATGGCAAAAATTTCTTCCCTCCAGACAAAAGCGCACTCTCAGCTGATCGATCTAGTGTGGCAGAATATTTTTTTTATATTTCGACGTATGCTATGCTAAAAGAGAAAGTTGTTCAGTTTCATGGTCTCAGCAAGCCCTTTAATTTTGAATCAGTGCCAAATATGAAATAGGTACTATAATTATACTTGAGGAGATCGATGGCTCATTGGTACGCGCATTCTGCATCCGGTCGTTGATGATAAGCAACATTCGTTGCGGTTGGACATCTGAATGGTGACCAAAACTTTATTATCTCGGTCTCCTCTGTGCTTCGGAAGGCACGTTAAGCCGTTGGTCCTGGTTGCATTAGCAGTCGTTGGCACCCTCACCCACCAATCCGCATTGGCTTCGCGTGGTGGCTTATGGCACTAATGGCCCGTTCTACCTGTGGTGTTTTCTTGCACAGGGAAGCATGAAGCTCGACTTAATACTGAGGTAACTGGAGAGTACACAGTGGCTGTCTTCCGTCTCACCTACACTTTAAAAAAATACGTATGGTCATATGAGACAACTGACAGCCACTACATACATAAATGTCAAATTTGCTGGGTACACTTTTTTATTCAGGTTGAGAACTCCAGTTACCTCAGAGTATTAAGTCGAGCTTCATGCAGGGAAGGCCCAGCAGTGAGGACATTAATATGATAATGATGATGATTATACTATTTATACTAGGAGGTATAGTCGTAAAACTGAACGAGATTTCTAATCAATTTATTAAATTAAATAATCTGCTGAATAATATCAAGTAAAAAAATAAAGATTTCACGCAAATTTTTCTACTTTTAATGTATTCAATTTTTTAAGTATAAATCCACAATTTGCTTTAATAAGTGCATTGAGCATATTCTTGTTTGTTTTCGCAACAAACAAGAATATGCTCCAATCGTGGCCTTTTCTTACGTTTCTTATCCACGTTTCCTTTACATCGACGGCGGTGCGGCGGTGGAAAATCTGTTTAGAATTGAGAAAAATTAAGTTTAAATACAAAATTGTTAACACTACAATTTTTTATCGATATTACATAATAAAATCGGACTACAACACTATCAGGTTGGTCAAATGTCAAAAAATCCCAATTGGCTTTAAATTATAAATTTTTAGCCTAAAAACACCCGATTTTCTTCAACCAAGTCAATGTTAAACTGTATATACACGTACAGCGATTTAGTTTTTGCAAATACGGACCAGTAAGCTATAAAACTGTGTTCGCAAAAACACAAAACAATGAGTGTGACTTACCTCTGAAATGATATGTGTTCATTATTCTCTTTCAAAACACTCACTCTGCTTGAATAACTGGGAACAGTACAGGCCATTCTTAACAAACAACAGATTTATCGCACCACACCATCGAATCTTTCTATATTTTTGTACAAAAAAAGGTTTTCTTTCTGAAGCATTTGTTAACCAGCTGGTTAACAAACAAATATGACGTTTACTTTCAAGTGGCGCGCAGCTCATTAAGACGCACACGTTGGGCTATTGTTATCTCTTTCTAGCACACGATATGTCCCCATTTGAGAGACGAGAGTCGATTATAGAAGGAATTGTTCACTTTCTTATGCTCCATCTACAGGAATAATACATCTATGGTCTGTAGTGTCACAGTCTGTCATTGCTGTCATTATGTCATGTCAATGTCAAATTTGCTGATGAAGCAGTGTGCGTGATAACGAAAAATAGTAAACTATTGTAAATGCATAAATTGCATAATTCCGGTACTTGTTTTGAGTCGAAGAGCTGCATTTCAACATGGATAATTCCTTCAGTAGATTTGATGAAACCTACGAAGATTATTCTTATAACAATAGTGGCAAGAATGATGACAGTATTTGCGGACAGTTAGCAGATTTTGAAAAACTTCGTATTTCGGCACTTACAAAAGCAGCTGAGATGAGTCCTCTCGTTAAAGAAGTGACTATAGGACCCAAGAGCCCTATAAAAAAAGAAATCATCGTTGAAAAACCAGTAGAGAAAAGCACCGAAAAAAGTCATGAATACCTTACAGAAGATTTATGTAGAGATGATTTGCGGTACACATTACTGAGAAAAAAATATGATATAAAACTACAAGAAAGTTCGGAAGAGTTGTTTAAAGATCTTATAGAAAGAATGATAGCTAACCGAGCAGAGGCCATGAGCAAGTACTGGAAGAAGCAAAGTGAAGAATGTGAGAATAGAGCCCTAGAATATAGGAGACGCAAACTGATGCTACTAAAAGGTCTCCAAGACAATGACAACTTGTCAGTACTTGAAAACGCAAAATTTGATGAGCAACAAAGTCAAATAAAAAATCAGGAGACTATTGAAAACATGAACAGGATATTAGAGGAGCAAAATAAAGCAACTGCTCGATTTGCTGCTATAACAGACAGCCACACCAGAGTGTGCATGGCTTATAATGATTTGACAAAATTGTTACAAACAGAACCACTCGCAAACAATGTATATGAGAAGTATTTAGAGTCCATAAATACAGTAATTGGGAATATTAATATAATTCTAGAATATTGTAAGACAGGAGCAATCACGGATAAGGAGGTGAAGCAGTCAGAAATTATGGCTTTGAATATTGAAAACATAAAGAATAAAATATTGAGTGAAGTAGCTGATTTAAAACAACAAGAAGTAATAAAGAAAGAAAAGGAAATTGAAGAGGCTAAAAAGAAAGAATTAGAAGAGAAACTAGAAATTGAAAGAAAGAAAGAACAAAAAGTCAAAGCTGAGGCTTTAGCCAAACAAAAGGAACAAGATACACCCAGCAGACCACTGTTTTATTCCTCTAAAAATTATAACAACTATTTAGAACTCAAAAATTACCTTGAAAGTTATGAAAATCAGTATAAGGAGCTATTAGATAATACTAATTTGAAGAAATTTAGATTTGATTGTCAGAAAGCTGTGAACACTCCAGTAAATGCTTTGTCCTCGGTCAGTGGGCACCATATAAGAGATAAATATGATAAGCTTTCGAAATTATTGAAGGGAGAAAGAGTTCAAGTACTGGATACTTATGTAACTGCAACCCAACATCCTCAAGGATTGCATTATTGTACTGCATTACTGGCCAAAAAGATTGTGCGACAGGGAGACCTTTTAGTCTCTAGCAATCCAGAAGCTGCCTTCCCACTTGCAGCTGTTACTGTGGCGCTGTGGTCTCAATTTCCAATTTTCGGGAAACTATTAGAAGCCAATTTCCGAAGGCAATGCCCATACCTAGTACCAATGTTCTTGCCTCAGAAAGAAGGTCAAACTGACAAAGAATTTTATCTATCAAGGGGCTATACATACAATGATGAAGGAGTAGTAGAGAAACAGGACAAATTTCTGAAAAGAATGTCAGGAATATTTAGGCTTCATTGTGCTATTTGGATCACTGAGACCCCAAGATTTGTAAATTCTATAAATCCACACGGACTAAATTATGGTTGGCAATGGCTGGCATCATTCATTAACTTGAAGCCTGAGCCAGACATCAGTGCCACTTTGTTGCATGATTTCTTCAGCGTTTGCGGTTCCGATTTTTTTAAGTACTATAGAAAACAATTTACCAAGATTATCAGAGTGATAAGTACAGAATATTTAAAAATATTAGAAAATATCGACGAGGGGGGCCCAAAAACAAGACTTGAAGTATTTTTACAAAATGTTCTGAAAACTGGCCATATCCCTCCACCCAGTGGAATATTGCCAACCAACACTTGGTAGATTGTATCACACTTGTAAATTGGATATGTATAAAAGTGTAATTTGCTTAATTTAGTTTTTAAGATCAATTTTTCATTAAATAACTTGACATTAAATAAGTAAAATAAATATTAATTGGTCAATACGAATACCATGATTCTTATTTTTATTGTAGTTTTCTGTACATTATGGAACTAGTGGTAATTGGGTTCTGTGAACAAGTGGCTCCCCGCCAATTTACGAATATCGGAATCAAATATAGAGCCTATGAGAATTTTTGGGGAAAATATTTTTAAAAAAAGTAGTTTTAGTGTTTATTTTAATTTTTAGTTTTTTGCATTCACAATGCAATTTTTATTACTGAAAAATGGAAAATGAAGTATGTGAGGGTAGTAATATCTCCACATTGATGAAATTAACACTGACTATACAGTGCGTAAGAAGTATTGGATAAATTCGACGCTTCTCGTAACGACTCCGTAGCTCAGTGGTTAGAGCAGTCGCCCGGAAAGCGAAAGGTTGTGGGTTCGAGCCCCATCGGAGCTAGTTGTGGGATGGATCGATTTTTTCTAAATACTTAATTTTCCATTTTTCAGTAATAAAAATTGCATTGTGAATGCAAAAAACTAAAAAT
Source organism: Crambus lathoniellus (assembly GCA_949710035.1). NCBI lineage: Eukaryota > Metazoa > Arthropoda > Insecta > Lepidoptera > Crambidae > Crambus > Crambus lathoniellus. The sequence goes on along the minus strand of OX453315.1, from coordinate 7,084,145 downwards.
TAAAATAAGTTGCAATAGTAATTTCATCTTTAGCGATTGCCAAATACCTGGAAAGGTATTTCTTTCGCGTGTGAGGGTAGTAATATCTCCACATTGATGAAATTATTATTATTATTATTATTCCCTTTATTACATTGTAAATACTTACAAAATTATATTTCTAAACATTAAATTTTTACAATGTATAACACTAAAAAATATAACATTTAAAAATACAAAAATGCAGTTCAAAATCAAGGTCCCGGCTACCGATGGTTAAGGATCCAGAGACAGGAACCTTCTCACTATACGGGCCGTGTCCAGAAGTACTGCCTTCTGCATCTGACTCCCGATCCATCCACCTAACGCAAGCCTCTTAAGGTGTTTATCGAGGCTCTTGGCTATCAAACCATGGGCAGATATGACACAGTTAACAAGAACTGGTAAATGCCTGTATCCAGTGAACATTAATTAACACTGACTATACAGTGCGTAAGAAGTATTGGATAAATTCGACGGCTCGACGCTTCTCGTAACGACTCCGTATCTCAGCACGTATATGTGAAGCCGATTATTAACGAAAATAACTAGCGTCGTTAAAACTGTTCTATACTGTATTTTTTCGGGGTTTTACGTTTTACCCTTTATGAGCATTTCTACAAAAGGGTTCTTTTTTTCTCAATTCGGTGGTTGATTTGATATTTGGTTTTTTAAGTAGTTTAAATAATAAAAATTCAAGTTTATTCCATCCTTAATCTAAAAATAACAATGGGACTAAATATTGTGAAGTTGTTTATGAGAAAAGTTAAGCACTTAATTGAGAATGCACCGAATTGAGAAAATGTATCACCAAATTTCAAAGTCGCCCATAGAATTTAGAATTAATGTACCTTATGTAGAACAATGTATTTGAATGATCAAAATAATAAATACTATAAACGTTTTGTTAACTGACTGCTGGTCTATTAGTTTATTAGATGGTTAATTTTAGGATTAAGTGCGCCTATCTTTAATGTTTCTATCTTTAATTGAAATATAAATAATAAAATAAAACAAAAATTCAAATCAACATGTTTAATTTTTCAATAGAGACCTAAGAATTAGTCTTAATTTTTATTAAAGAAGAATTTTAATAAGTTGTGGCGTACCCGTTTAATAGTTAGTTAAAACAATTAGGAAATATTTTCATTTACTTATATCTAAGTTAACCTACTTACAACTAGTACTTATAAACTATATAATTATATACAATGAACAATAACACTATACTTACTTAATTATATATATACACATCATTTAAATACTCTAATAATCTATAATATTATTTATGTAACGAGTATAGTATAGCATCAGTGCCGCGCGATAATAGCTATTGCACTGTACGAACATCTTTATGCGCGCCTATTGTTCGTAAGTTTTTTTGCCGCATTCCTCGATACAGGGACCGTACTCTGAAACGCTAATCCGAAACTTCGGTTAGCCCCGCCCCTTTCACTCGATTCTGTCCCGACTAGAGAGTGAGAGGGACGGGTATACCGAAGTTTCGGGTTTTGCGTTTCAGAGTAGGCCCTCAGGGACGGCGACCGGCTCGCCAGTCCGAATGCATTACTGACGCGGAGCGCACGTCGCTCGTCCTCCGCACTGCATCTACCTGCGCCCGCGCTGACACCGTAAACTAAAACATAGTGTTTTTCTCCCATCCTCCTTCTGAACGCGAGTCTGGTGGTGACAGCCAGCATCCTACCACCACCACTACCAAAAAGTTATGAAGAATCTGAGTCGCCATTCTATCCATTCCAATACCAAATTATTTATTTTCTTTCTTAACAAAAATATCTCTCAGAACGTTCCATGGCTTCTCATGTAGCATCAGGGATAAGTTCGGTAAACCACCTCTTACTTCTTTTCGTGTGGCTAGCCTCTCACCATTCATTTGAAGTCTCTATCCATAAATTGTTTATGCATTGTTCTAACCTATTAATACATAACCAAATAGTAAAAGGATCTAGGCGATAATGGCGTGGCACCAGCCAGATAAACTCCACAAAACAAGCAAACCGGGTAAGGAAGGTACCTAATATCGAATCAGGCTGCTTGCCTACTAGGCAACATGCGTGAACCTTTTAAACCTGATGGCTCTATGAATTTGGATCAGGAGGAGACGAATGCCGTTTTCCTACAAACCCACTTCCAAAACTGCCATCCTCTACAACATATCGAGTGGCAGGACGTAACAAGTCATCCAACAGATGACCACTGGTCTTTGGCTAAAAGGGTGACAAGAAAAGGTAAGATGCGCAATAAACAGTTTCTCGCCTTTCTCGTTAAGTAAACAGAGACGGCCAACATCTTTCTTGCCCTTCTACAATGAGGGGATCAGCAACTCGTTGCGGTCATCACCCATCTTTTTCAAGCCTGCCTGGCGCATGGCTACATCCTACACCCCTGTAGGGAATTCAGGGTAGTGTTCATACCAATACCTGGTAAGTCCGACTACACGAACCAACCAACCACGAAAGCTTTCCGACCCATTTGCCTTTCCTCCTTCCTATGTGAATGGTTTTTACGAGATACAATACTATCTGCACATCCTTTACATAAGCACTAGCACGCCTTTAGTGCTGGCAAATCCACAGAATCAGGGGGGTAATTGTCTAACTCAACATCAATCGCAATCGCTTTCAGTTTGACATCCATTTGACATCCATCACTTGTTGTTGAAGAAAGTTGACAAAATTATTTATATTGCTGCAGCAATGGTCGTACAATATCTTTCAAACTGAATGCGATCGCGATTGATGTTGAGTTAGACAATTACCCCCCTGCACTCAATCAACTAGTCCGTAAGATAGAGGAAGCGTTTCAAAACAAACTGATATGTCTTGGTGCGTTCCTCGACATTGAAGGGGCCTTTGACAAGACTACCTTCAGTAGACTGAAACACCCAGGTACCCTCAGGTTTCCAAAGAAAAGACACATAAAAGGCCTACTGGAGGAATGGTTGGACACACTCCTTGTGAAGGCGTTGTGTGTTAAGGTCAAACCATCCTTCATCTTTGATAAGAAATACAAAATACAACTGGATGACTTAGAAAGCTCTCAGGCACAACACAGAGTGCTTCTGATATACACCGATGGCTCCAAGACCTCTAATGGAGCAGGGACAGGTGTGTTCTCAGAAGACTTAAACATACAAATTGCGCTGCCACTAACCTCATACAACACTGTCTTTCAAGCTGAGTGTATGGGCATTTAACTGGCAGCTCAAGCAGTCGCAACCAGGGAAGTAAACGACTATGATATGCTCTATTGATTGCCATTATCATTTAAGAATGGCCCTTACAGCTGAATCCATAATATGTGAAATCTCAATTCGGTGTAAGTTTTCTCAATTCGATGCCCCATTTTCCGTGGAATTGAGATCCACGGAATTGAGAAAATAACACAATTCATCAATTTACTCGAAAAATTATAAATTACAACAATTTATATAAAACATACTGGCAGATATCAGTTAAACACTCGATTAATTTACCAAAAATCTCATTAAATATTTCATAAACAAAATTAATGTCGCACATCGATTTGAGAAATGACCCGACCCCAAAAACACCGAATGATTTCGAACCTTCGAAAAATGCTCCTCAATGCGACAAGTCCCCCGTCCACACTGCTCGGCCGCTCGGGCGCAACCCCTGGTTGGCGAGAATCAGTAGCTACAAATATTATTCTGTGTCAGTAGTGTGCATTCGTACTGCGCGTAGTTAGTGATATAGGTAAGCAAAAGTAAATTTCACCGAATTGAGGCACACGCTTCGGACAAAATTTAAATGCATTAGGTACTGTATAAAATCCCAAGGATGTACAATAAATATAATAACGTATATGGCTTTATTGTCTATCCCTTGTTCTGTGAATGTGAGAATTATAAGGAACAAGTTATTATTTTAAGAGTTATGAAACAATAACGAGTAAATTCTGGAAACCGGACACTCCATTTTAAGCCAAATTCTGCCCGTTTTTGAACTTTCAGATTTTTTTTCTCCATCAGGTCAAGAGTCCTATAAATATGTGTAATTTTTTTCAAGTACATAATTCAATTTTAAAGTTACTTTTTTCGCTCCAGTAGGTCAATCGGTCGTCCCCGTAGAAATGCCCTTATGCCCGGGGCTTCACCTGCATCTAATGCCATTAATTAGCGCGCTATTTGATATAATACGCAGGTGTAGCCGGGATTTAGCGCACTAATTTGATACAAAGAGCGCGCTAAAAGAGTACCTATATATTTTTCTATGCACAAAAATAGACTAGTTTCTATGGCCGTTATTAACGCCGTTCGTTAGGTTCGTTAGGCGTCCGTCACGCACTGGGTCACCAACGCTAGGTGTCGCTAGCGGCTTGATGTATAGGAAAGGGCAGGCGCCTCTCCCATCTATTTCGAGTAAGTTATATCGAAAAAAATAATTTTATAAAAATGACAATATTTTGAAAACGGTGCGTAGTAGACAAAATCTATCGAAATTTTTGGTCCCCATATGCAGTGCTTACCCGTGGTACTACTAGTAGTCCTACCAGTAGTACCATGGGAGATTTTTTTTGCCAGTGGTACTACTGATGTGTCTGGTAGTACTACGGGCAATTATTTTTACCCCTGATACTACTCATTAAATGTGTCAATAAAACAACACCCTGATAGTATATACCATGAAATATTTTTTTAATCCAAACCGAAGGGGTAGGTCATTTAACGTGTTTAGAATAAATTTCGTGAATTTTTTAATATATTTTTTTTACGGTAAGTATTTCAAACTTATTGTCGATGTTTAGAATAATAAAACAAAACATTTCAAACAGTAAAAAAAATTAAAACATTTTTAAGGTAAGTAAATAAAAAAAATAAAAAAATAAATCTATTATTTAGAACAACCACACCCGATTCGACATATATGTCATATAGAAAATTCGGAAGTTATTCTAAACACGTAAAATGACTAACTTACCCTTTAAGTTTGGTTTGAAAAAAAATTTCACGGTATATCAGGGTGTTCTTTTATTTACATATTTATTTAGTAGTATCAGGGGTAAAAATAATTGCCCGTAGTACTACCAGACACATCAGTAGTACCACTGGCAAAAAAAATCTCCCATGGTACTACTGGTAGGACTACTGGTAGTACCACGGGTAAGCACTGCCCATATGAACCCCAGAGGAAGATGAAAAGCATCTGTCTGATGAACTAAAAAAAATCTTTTTGGAAGTATTTGGCAGTACCTACCTAGGTACTATGAAAGTCGCGAAATGGACCCGATTTTTTTGTTAAGTTAAGACGGGGGGCGCATAACATTACTGGTGCGTGCCCTACCACAAACTCTAATAGCAGTTATTTTTAAGTTGAGAGAGTGAGACGCCGCTATACGGCGTGTAAAGCGGCGTCTCACTCTCTCAACTTAAAAATAACTGCTATTAGAGCTTGTGGTAGGGCACCTGATAAAAAACGAGTCAAACTGCAATCTCTTTTTACCACACTTTTATTAGCTTCACTTGTAACTAAGTCACAATGTAAGAAAATCTTGGAATTCAATTTTAACCTACTTCTAATAGTCGTATTGATTTGAAACTTTGCAAGTCTATATGAATCCGATGACAATACAATAATTTGCTACCATCGAGCTGATCTGATGATGGAGTCAAGAGGTGGGCAATAGAACTCTTCAATGACTGCTAGGAAACCCCTCGAGTTTAGGCTCTTTTGTTTTGTTCTGATGAGACCTATTCGCTATACTTGATGGTGAGGGTCTGATGATCGAGCAGGGAGAAAGCCAGTGGCACTCCTTCATGACCAATAGGAAACCCCTCGAGTTTGGGCTCATTTGTTTTGTTTTGATAAGACCTATTCGTTACACTTGGTGGTGAGGGTCTGATGATGGAGCTGGGAGGAAGACAGTGAAACTTCTTAATGACCACTAGGACACCTCTCGAGTTTGGGCTCATTTGTTTTGTTCAGACGAGACCTATTCGCTACACTTGGTGGCGAGGGTCTGATGATGGAGCTGGGAGGATGCCAGTGGCACTCCTTAATGACCACTACGAAACCTTTTGATTTTGGGCTCATTTTTTCGTGCTGATGAGACCTATTTGCTACACTTGGTGGTGAGGTTCTGATGATGGAGCAGGGAGGAAGCCAGTGTCACTCCTTAATGGCCAATAGGAAACCCTTCGAGTTCTGGCTCATTCGTTTCGTTCTGATGTGACCTATTTGCTAAACTTGGTGATGAGGGTCTGATGATGGAGCAGGGAGGAAGTCAGTAGCACTCCTTAATAACCACTAGGAAACCCCTCGAGTTTGGGCTCATTTGTTTCGTTCTGATGAGACCAATTTGCTACACTTGGTGGTGAGGGCCTGGGGGTCTACCGGCTAAAAATATGAAGTTCAGATCCATATTTCTGATTTCAAGCCCAGACCCATAATATGGGCTTCAATTGGAGCTACCGGCTAACTGTGGGCTAACTGTTTTTCCGGATCGATTTCGCGAGTGAATGATAGTCGCGTCTTGTTGCATCATATCAAATAAATACCAATATTTAACAAAATATTATTATTTCTCTGCATTTTTTACTCTTATTATTTATATTTTAAATGACAACGGACAAAGTCGATAAAAACAATTAATTTAGTTCTTCATAGTATTAAAAACAAGTATTCCTAAAATAAATAATGTACGTATCAATTAATAACCAAACGCAAATGACAAGCCTTTCCACAGTATTCCACTTATGAAATATCTTTGTCCAATATGCATTTCATCAAAGAATTTATCAATGAAACCATTCGAAGTTGTCCTCGTCCAATTTCTTGGATCAAATATTTGATAAGTGGAATACCACCCTTAACTTTACTTTTTGAATTAAGTAAATAACACAAAATTAATAAAATATAACGAAAAAGGCATATCTTTGAGGGTCAACTATGGTTTCTCTTCGATTTGTGTGCGCTAATTACGTGAACAATTTGACAAATGACCCCGTCATGGCAAAATTTTGTAGAAGTTATTGTTTGGTTGGGTATTTTGTGGTTAATGTTCTTCATTTCCTCTTATGATACTACCCGTAAGGCTCATTATCAGAGCAAGGTTGCAGATATTTATCAAGATTTAAAGAAAAGCAGACCGAATGTTCCTTATAAGTTTAATATTGACATGATGGAATGGACGGCTACTCCAAGACAAGAACATTGTTTATAAGATGATAATTACAGAGAAAATCATTCAACAGAACCTTTAAAAGATAAACAGTACAAAGTATACCGTATTATTGTCTTAAAATATGTGTTGTGAACTTGTGACAATAACAACTTGGTTAATAAATGCATGATGATACCATTTTGCAGTTCTTTATTTCTGGTTGTTAATTTCTTGTACTTACCTACTTATACCTTTGTGTTTACATAAATTATTAGTATATTGTGACAAATTCAGACTAAACAAAGCCAATATTTTCAATTAAGAAGTGCCACAACACAACCCTTCCAGAATTGAAAATAAGCAATGTTTAGTTTCTTGAATTCATATTTTTAACACTTATTTATGTAACATAGGTAGGTACTTATTTTTATCATTATCTTTATTTTATATAAATTTGCTATGAAAGAGAAATAAAATTACTATCATTTATGAGGATGATTAAATAGTTAGACCTGTAAATACATAAGTTATTTATTTCTTCAGCGGCCAAATGTTATTTTATTTTCTATGATTTTTCAGTTTAGCACATTTTATGTTTTCAGTTGCTAACTTAAATATAAATAAGTGGGTTTTTGACATTACAATATAACAGCAATTAAGAAAATTAACAAATTGTCTATCAACTCATAATTTTATTTGGAAAATATGAGCTTTAAGCGCTGTCTCCTAGAGTTGCACACAAAAGACAGGTATAGATGTGCATTGTAGCTAGGTATGCTATATTGTACTTAGTAAGTACAACATAGCATAGCATATTATGTAGTTGTACTACTTACTACAAAATACTTTTACAAAATAGCACATAACGTGGATTAGGTACTTTGAATAGAAATTGCTAAATAAATAGGTTAATAATATGGATTATTTATTCAGTAATTCTAAAATAATTGCATCGTCCCGAAACGAAAAACAGACAAACTAGAGTTAGTCTGTTAAGTATAGAGTATCTAACAAATGATAACAGATGGGAGCTTTTATTGAAATTTATAACTTAAACTTCTATCGATTAGGTTAAAAATAAAAATTTATTTGTTCGACAGAAATGATTAAAAATAAGCAATGATTAAACTGTTCAAATAAAATAAAATTCCTTTATTTCAGACCATTTCTTTGCTTACTGACTATTTTAGTACAAAATCACAATATTAAAATTAAAATTGAAAAAGTAAATTAAAATATGCTACTTATGTTAACATAAAGTTTCACCTAGCAAAATATGGAGAGACTAACTTCTCTCCACTCTCCTCAGAATGCCTTTGAAATAAGAAGCCAGATGCACTGCAGAAACGTGGAAGCGCCAACAAGGATTTAAAGATGTTACTGTATAACACACGCAGGGCATTGTAGGAAAGCTGGATAAAGTTTGACCACAGACTACTGGTATAAAAATTTTGACAATAGGCTTTAAATAAAGTAAAATTTACTTCTACTGTACACCAAGCAAACCTGTGTCTCACCATGTTACCACTGACCAACAAAGCCCTGCATCCCTATCCATCTATATCAGAATAAATTGTCATACAGAGTTTCAGTTACTATATGCCCAAGGTATTTAAACTGACTTACACGGCCCAAAGGAATCCTGTTCAAAAGTAACAGGGGCACATTTTCAAGTCTCTTAATGTTACCCCTGAAGATCATGAATTCACTCTATTTCTCGTTGTACCTTAGGCCGTGCTTCCATATATAGTCCTCGCAGGAGCTTTTTGGGCCACCCAGCGATAGGCAGAGCAGCACAGCACCATGTCATCAGCATAACTGATATTATTCACACAGACATTATCTATATAACAACCATGTGTGCTGCTCAGCCCAGCGATGAGCTTGTCCATATATACATATATAAGAGTGAAGTCAGCCCATCCTGTCTAACACCACATAAACTCTTCAGAGCATGTATTTCCCCACTTTACCACATTTTTCTGATTACCATACCAATGTGCCAGTAGGTACATTTATAACCTTAGCCAACGAGAAACATCTTTAAGTTTTGTCCAAAGGTCCAAAGCTTATCATAACTTCATAACACACAAGATCAAATGCTTTGCTGAGGTCTTAAAACATGTATTTATAGGAAGGAGTTAGCTTTATAACATAATAAATAACAGAGAACTTTAACACAGCTCAATATCACTTGTAAAATAATATGTCAATCAAATGCACTTTCCGTAGACAATATCCACAAAAAAGTCGCTATTGATAATATCACACAACACAATTACTCCAAGGAGGATAATAAGTATTATCTAGCACTTCAGCACACTTCAGCCAGAATGGTGGCTAGGCTAGGCTAGTGATTTGGTTTAATTTTTGTGTTTCGGATAAAAATCCTCAAAGCAGTAAAAACAAAATATATAACCGTACCTACATAAAATAAAACTTTCCTATTTTTGGTTTACATAGTATCTTCATTACTTTAGTTAAATGCCTAATTTTTATCAAAAGTAGGTCAACAATTTATCTTTAAAGTTATGTAAATTCCGATAACGAAACAAGAAACGAAAATTTGAATTTCGCGGGTAAAATTCCATTACATGACTTCGAGAGAAAGGAACAGCGAAATAGCAATTTGTGTTTGTCTCTTTCGCTCCATCTTTTCGCTCTGCTTTTAAACTCTCTTCTGCTAAAGTTCAACGTTTTACAAGTGCTAGGGGTATATTTACTATAAATGAAGTTGATTACACTCAAAAGTAGCAAGTTACTTCACACAAATTGAGAAATTAAACTTTTCCATGAATCTTCCGATACCAAAATACTCGCCTGCTTCATTTGACATAACGATATGAATCTGGGTTTCGAGTTTTTACTTTTTAATTTTTACAAAATACCGATTCTGGGCTTCAACTGTCAAAAATGTATAGAGAATTTTCTTCGTCATTCACTCTTTTTCTGACATATGGGTATGGGAAGAAATATGAAGTCCATGGAATTAGGCGGTACCGCCAAGTTCAGATTATGGGCTTCAAATGTCAAATAAAGCCCATATCCATATCCAGATTTTTTAGGCGGTAGACCCCCTGATGATGGGGCAGGGAGGAAGTCAGTGGCACTCCTTCATGACCACTAGGAAACCCCTCGAGTTTGGGCTCATTTGTTTCGTTCTGATGAGACCTATTCGCTACACTTGGTGGTGAGGAACTAATAGACTCTACTTGAATTTGTAAAAATAAATACATACAGTCACGTCTTTGAGTTATAATAATGTTTACGGGGTGGGCAGACACATGAATGGACTGTGAAATCGATTACCATTCATCCATAGCTTGCCATTAATTAAACTAAAAAGTAAAAAATAAATATGTAGTTTTTAAAAACTAAAAAAACACACTTTTACAGGAACAGACTTAAAAGTACAAAATAACCGTCTATTCAGTAACTGAAATTAAAAAGCGTGGTGCGCGTTGTCATTATTAAGTAGCTACTTGAATGCATGCTGTGCAAAAGGCGCACGCACCACGCTTTTTAATTTCAGTTACTGAATAGACGGTTATGTGTGTTTTTTTAGTTTTTTAAACTACATATTTTTTCCTTACGTTACGGGACATTGAGTTATAATGTTTACGGGGTGAAAAGAGACATGAATGGACTGTGAAATCTATTACCATCCATCACAAATTATATAGCCATCCATTCATGGCTTGCCATTTATCAAACTTAAAAGTAAAAAATAAGTAGTTTAAAAAACTATAAAGACACACTTTTATTTATATTAGTGACAGATTAAAAAGTACAAAATAACCGTCTATTCAGTGGCTGAAATTTAAAAGCGTGGTGCGGTGCGTCCTTTGCAAAGCATGCATTTCAAGTAGGACTGTAGGACTTACAATATTGACAACACGCACCACGCTTTTTAATTTTTTTGTCACTTAATAGACGGTTATTTTGTACTTTTTAATCTGTCACTAATATAAATAAAAGTGTGTCTTTATAGTTTTTTAAACTACATATTTTTAGAGTCGGATAATCTAACGTAACCCGAGTTTTTCGGTTAATAACAGTGAATAACGGTTTTTTTTTACATCTATGGAATAGTTACTAAAGTCGGATTTTTAATTAGACGAAGTAATCTGACGTTTACTGGGTTGTCAGGTTTTGACGAAAAATAAAATAGTGACGGGGCAAAGTGAATGAATGAAACAAAAATATTATAATTATTTATATAAATATCACGTATAGTTCTTTCGGTAGCCTATGGAGTGGTTAGAACACCGGGCTACCGATATCGAGTCCGGGGTTCGAATCCTAGTTGTGCCATGTAGGCACATTTTGTTTGTGGGTTGATTTCGATGAAACTCGGTTTTTGGTACTATTTTGACAAGAAAACAGTAAGGGCGCTTGTGCACTACAATGAATTTTACCGTCCCAGAAAAAAACGGATGCTCGTATTCAAAGTCAATAAATTTTATTCATATACTTAGATTAAATAAAATTAATGCTTATGAATTGTCCAACTTTTTTTACCTACCACCTGTTATGGATATCTTTTTACTGACAAGAAAAACAGGCGATTAAAAACTCAGCAGCTATAACAGAATATATATTTTAATAATAAATCCTTTATAATAGTAAGAATTTATTTATTTCGTGTAGTTTTCAATGTTTCAAACCCTAAACTACACGAGATAAATAAATTCTATAGTTTATTATTAAAATACAAGCATCCGTTTTTTTCCGGAACGGTAAAATTCAACACGCGCCCTAACGCAATGTTAAAAATGAGAAATGGTCAAGATGGTTGCCAACTTTACTTTTTTTAGGGTTACGTTACGTACCCAAAGGGTTAAAACGGGACCCCATTATTAAGACTCCGCTGTCCGTCTGTCTGTCTGTCACCAGGCTGCATCTCATGAACCGTGAGAGATACAGTTGTAATTTTCACAGGTGATGTATTTCTGTTGCCGCTATAACAACAAATATTAAAAACATAATAAAATTATGTTAAGTGTATTAAGTTTGTTCAATGGGAACAACAAACGTGTTTTTTTTGCTCATGAGATGCAGCCTGGTGACAGACAGAAAAACGGACGGACAGACGGACAGCGGAGTCTTAGTAATGAGGTTCCGTTTTAACCCTTTGGGTACGTAACCCTAAAAAAAAAGTTAGCAACCATCTTGACCATTTCTCATTTTTAACATTGCGTTGCTGTTTTCTTTCCAAAATAGTACCAAAACCGAGTTTCATCAAAATTGGCTCACAAAGAAAAAAGTTGGCCGCCATCTTGATTTTTAATATTGTTAACATTGCGTTGCTGTTTTCTAGTCAAAATAGTGCCAAAAACCAAGTTTCATCATAATTGACCCACAAACAAAAAGTTAGCCGCCTTCTTCGATTTTCTAATATTGTTAGCATTGCGTTGCAGTTTTCTAGTCAAAATAGTGCCAAAAACCATGATTCATCAATAAGAATGTGATATAAATATACAACACATAAGATATCGACAAATTATATTAAAGTATTCATTCATCATTATTCATTCCTGTGAATGAACGAATAGAACACATCACTATTATATTGAACATGGCAGCATTATTTCACTAAGTGACATTAGCAACTGTCAGATTACTTCGTCTAATTAAAAATCCGACTTTAGAATCCATCTAGGATCTAGATTAGATTCTGATATCACAAGATGAAACTTTTGGGAATAAAAAGCAATGGAGATGAGTTAAAGACTCTTTGATAAAATGCAACAAATCTAAGGGTAGTATTCCATTTATCAAAGATCTTTGTCCAATATGTATATACATTTGATCAAATAAATTGATCTTTGTAAGTGGAATACACTCTCAGACAGGATTCTTAATTATTTTTGGGTATGGCAACAATTTTTGTAGCTTATTGTCAAAGATGTAATCTTTGCTTATTGTCAACATTTGACAGATTCAGATTCTGTCTGTCAGTTGTCAGTTGTCAGTCAACGATGTGGTCAACGAAACACCATGAACCTAGAAAAGGCAATAGCTACATATTTTTGTAAATTGATTTAAATAAAACATGAAGATTAAGTATGTAATCTCAAGTCAGTAATCGCCTGACAAATATTAACTATCACTGCTATGTTGTGTACTTAATTTAAACTTTTGTGAGCTGAGTTATCCACACTTGTTGTTATCACGATGGCCAACAAAGACTTTATGGCGAGAAATTCCGCTTTTAACCCTTATCGGTTGTGGAGGAAAGAACTTGGATTCGGTACTCCCGTCGGCGGCGGAGATGCGCTTGCCAAGAGCCTCTACTGTGGCATGAAACCCATAGCGTCTTGGGACAGCGAGCAGTCGAACAGCCTCCCCACTGGAGGGATATACAACCTTGAATTTTCCCCGGAAGGGTATGTTACGCATATTTTTTGATTGCCTTGACTTTGCACTTGTCGTAAACAGCTGATTGACATTGTTGCGTAAATACATCTCATTGCTATTCAAATTTAAGATACAGTGCTAAAAATGAAGTAGTTAAAAGTATTCATTAAGAAAAGGCGTCTTCTGTTGGCTTATCGTAGTTTTAGACTCAATTGTTTAGAGTATTCACTTTTATAAAATAATAATTAGTTGTCATCAAAATTAAATAGGTATTATTTGTTTTTTACTGAGTTGTCTCAATAAAAGTTGTTTACGTACTGCAATAATTATTTTAACTTGAAGCATTTTTTTATGAGAAGCCTCTAATCTTATGTTTTTGTTATAGATCTCTTTTGGTAGCAGCATGTGAGAAGAAATGTATTCAGATATTCGACCCCCTCACTCATCAGAGGGTGCATTCTGTGCATGGAGCCCATTCGGATTGTGTCAACTGTGTCAAGTATAATATACCTTACACTTTCATTTAGGAAAAAAAATATTTTATTTCCTACTCACAAATCTGTTAGAACATAGTATTGTGACACATGACTAATCAGATGTTTCTGCTCTCTTCACAATAACTTATGTGATGAAAATTTGTGTTTGTACCGTGTGGGTTAAAATCTTGAATATAAGTCAGAAACTAGACCAAATAGGCCTACTTCAATTTCTCTAGATATCTTATTCCTGCCTAATTGTTTCAATCCTTGCGGTTTGGACTTTCAGCAATTTTACCTACTAGGACAATTTCATTAAATAATAACAATATTTTAAATACAATTGCAGATTTCTAGATGGAAGAATGTTTGCGACATGCTCAGATGACACAACAGTAGCTCTATGGGACGTTAGAAACTTAAAGAAAAAGATAAGATCATTGTTAGGTCACTCAAATTGGGTGAAAAATATAGAATTCTCATTTAAGGACAAGCTTTTAGTGACATCTGGATTAGAGGGCAGCATTTATACTTGGGATATTAATTCTTATACAGGTAAGTTGTATGCAGTTATATCTGCATAAAAGAAGCTGGTGATTTTTTATAGAGTGCTGTAAACCAAGCACGAAAACCTATTAATCACAAACAATATAGTTTCCATACTGTATCTAGTTTGCATTTACTCGTATTAAATTTTGGTTACATAAGCTACTTAAGCGACGTGGCGCTGCTCTGGTTTTCATACAAAATAACATTGTTGCCATTTAATTTTACTTTTTGCATTCACAATGCAATTTTTATTATTGAAAATGAAGTATTAGAAAAAATATCCATCTGTCCCATCGGAGCTACTTCATTTTCAATATTTTCATTAATACTGCCATTACCAGAACAAGAGTTTTTCGTAATTGGGGTACAGTTCTAATTTAAAATAGTTTCAGATGTATTTTTAAAGTAATTAAGGGCCCTGCTACTTTTTGTATTTGCAACGCGCTACTAACGCGTGGCAGCATCGCTACAAAAAGTCGCCGTGTGTGAGGGCTCTTACTCTTTCAAAGGCAATTTTGTGCCGTTACTGAATCGCGTTTGCATCGCGACAGTATCGCGTTTGTATCGCGACGGTATAGCGTTTGCATCGCGAATGAAACATGGATATGTGGGCGAGGGCTCACAGCTAGCGACCATTTCGTGACAGCATCGCTACTAACGCGCTACAGCATCGCTACTGCATCGCTACAGAAAGTCGCCGTGGGCGATGGCCCTAAGTTGAAAATAAGCATTAATTTACCTGGGATAACAATTTCCTTAACAAATGAAATAAAAATAAAAATGATCAAAGAATAAAGGCTTGAGCACACCAAACGCGGGTCAGAAGCAGAGCAGGTCAGTAGCAGCGCGGGAGCGCGCGGTAGTCGGCACACTGAACGCAGCAGCCGTTTCAAAGCAGTTGCAACGCGGGCCCGCGTTCACTGTGACGGGTTCTCCCACAATCGCAGCTTGTATGTTACATTCCTATAATATTTGTCCTTTAAATCATATAAACATTTATTTTTACGAACTAATTCTATTAATTTTTCACCGGAATTCATCACTAATATCAAAAAGTACAACTCTCGTCATCTGTTTTCGACGCGCTGCGCTGCACTGCAAACGCCCTGCCTCGGTGTGTCATGCTAACATGGCCGCCATAGTTATACTACAGCGCGGGCCCGCGCTCAAACTGCTCTGCGCCGCGCCTGCGCTGCTTCTGCCCCGCTCCCGCGCCGCCGCCGCCGGTTTGTAGTCCGGCAGTTGCAGTGCGGCGCGGTGCGGCGCAGAGTAGTTTGAGCGCGGGCCCGCGTTCAAATTTAGTGTGACGTAGTTTATAGAGTTTCTTGTATTACAACATGCGCGGGCCCGCATTCAAACAGTGCTGCTCCTGACCTGCGTTTGGTGTGCTCAAGCCTTAAATGTTTCACAGTTGTCTATACATAATACAATCTTGTGTAATATAAAAATAAAAGAATAACTATAGTTTTCTACATTAATTATTTTTGATTGTAGAGTACAACTTGGTATACCAGAGGGTGTTCCATGCGTCTGGGCTGATGCGCTGCAAGTTGTCCCCTGACGCACGACAGATGGTCATGTGTACAACCGGAGGCCTGTTAGTTATTGTACATGACCTAAACCTGTCGACACTGGCACAGCATTTACATGGCTTTAAGGTAATCTTATTACGACTATTACATTACGTCATTATGGCCCATATTTATATGGTTTATTCTTCCAACTTTTTTTTCAAGATGTTATTTCTATTGCTAAAAATTCCATTTTAAAAATATTTATTACATAATTTTGGACTAATTTTCTCAAATATTTTTGACTACAATATCTTAGCAAACTTGAACATTGAATTTAGTTTACTATCGTCGCCACTGCATAACCATAATTAGACATTTAGAATGCGTATGACGCGCCAATCGTACCTAATGCTATTTTTGCTACAATATGGGATTGGACTTGCATTTTATTAGTTATTAAAAATGTTTTTAGAAATATCAGAAACACGACACAGGTATTTGTTTTCAAATATTTTACATATTTTCTGAGATATAGATCATCAAACTTTCTCATTAGGCAAGGACAGCGCTAGATACATGTGACGTCAGATGTTAGTAGCGCCAATACTCCCGCCTGACTCCCGCCATATAAAATTTCGTTTCAGAAAGAGATTGCTTTGATAGTTTAAATCTGTCAATTTATCCTATATGAGATGGCTTGTTAAGAACATTCAGATAAAAGAATAGAGGAGACATATCAACTAGAATCTTTGCAACACGAGTTGAGTACACGTGGACTCAACTCGTTTAGTCTGTGGCAAGCGATAGACGCAACAACACGTGTGTGTACTCTGTTCTATTTTATTTTAAAATGCCGATATGTGGGTTGAGGTACTGTTTAAATAACTCAAAAAATACTAATAAAGCCCAAGGAATTACTTTTCACTAGTAAGTACTCACTAAAGTATCTAATAACATGCAACTGAGTAATTATTTCATTAGATCGCCGAAAAATTAAGCGACGGCCATTTCGATAGAGTCATAGATTAACAAAATTAGTTATTTTGTGGTGCAGAAGTGACAGTTTAAACGTTGAAGGTTTAACGTTGAAGGTTTTAGGTGATTACTTGGGTTCAGGTTTTGATGGAAGTTTGATGTTTTTTGTTATTGAACATTTGAACATTGAACTTACATAATTATACTGCAAGTTAAATAAACGCATGTAAAATAATTTACATCATACTGCTCGGTAACTAGGATTTACTAGTATGATAAGAGGCTGTGTAAGTTGGCATGTGCAACACAGTGTATTGTTTAGATTGAACGTTCCATTTTAAAATTACTTTGCAATTCAAGCAGGTGAATGCTTTAATTGTAAAGTAACTTTACCATTCAAGCTATGCAAAACTCCTTGGTCAAACAATATTTTTTTCATAAAATGATATGAAAACTATTTACTGTAGAGAACAATGAAAATGGCGGTTAAAATAAGTACATTTACAAGTTTTGGCAAATTTTGAATAAATATTTTCTCTCAAAAGAATCATTTTGTCATAACAATATAAATGTTTTATTTACCTCGCATGAATGATGTAAAGTAGAATGCTTACCTCGGTTGCAAGTAGCTATTACACCCTCGAACTATATTCACCCTCGCTCGTTTCGCTCGCTCGGGCGTCTAAATATCTCGGGTGCACTCGATCCTTTAGCGCCCTTTGCGAGCTGCGCTCGCACGGGCGCCAAATTGGATCTTGTTCTGTAATAGCTCACTTACGTTCCTTGTGTAACAAACTACTATTACATCATACTGCTCGGTAACTAGGATTTACTACTATGGTAAGAGGCTGTGTAAGTTGGCATGTGCAACACAGTGTATTGTTTAGATAGAACGTTCCATTTTCAAATTACTTTGCAATTCAAGCAGGTGAATGCTTTAATTGTAAAGTAACTTTACCATTCAAGCTATGCAAAACTCCTTGGTCAAACAATATTTTTTTCATAAAATGATAAGAAAACTATTTACTGTAGAGAACAATGAAAATGGCGGTTAAAGTAAGTACATTTACAAGTTTTGGCAAATTTTGAATAAATATTTTCTCTCTTATAAAAGAATCATTTTGTCATATCAATATAAATGTTTTATTTACCTCGCATGAATGATGTAAAGTAGAATGCTTACCTCGGTTGCAAGTAGCTATTACACCCTCAAACTATATTCGCCCTCGCTCGTTTCGCTTGCTCGGGCGTCTAAATATCTCGGGTGCACTCGATACGTTCCTTGTGTAACAAACTACTATAATAGTATTCATGTATTTAAACGTATATAAGTACCATAAATAAACTCGATTAGTAAGTATTTCTCTCTCGATGTCAATGTTTAATCTTAAAAAAATTATTAAATAAATAAAATGTAAATTCTCATAAAATTTGGTAGGCAGAAAACACGCCAAAAACTATGTCTGTTCTGCAATGTTTGATCTATGTCTGTTGCACTACTATTGGTTGCCGCTTTCTGCACGGGCGCTTTCGATTGGTCGCGAGGAAACAACACTGTACAAGCGCTCTAGCGCTTTATGTTGGAATGGTTTGAAAAGACGGCGAATTATTGTAAGCGCTGCAAGCGAACTTTAGTTTTAACTCTTAGCTTAGCAAAAATACTACAAGATTTTTGTTTGGGATAGCTTCTCTAGTACGTTAGTACATTATAACTCAATGGTTAAGAATTGAATGTTTTATTTTCACTTTTGTTATTCTTCAATGTTATATTTTTGAATGTTACTTCTAAATAAAATATTTACATATCAAAAACTGTCCAATCCTTATTGCTGATTCAGTCAACTATGCAATATTGACAAGAACATGGTAATTAATTGGTGATATTATACTATGACTAGTTCACCCTGGGGGGCTTCGGCAAAAAAATATGGATATGGGCTTCAACTGTAATTTTGAATTCCTTATTTTGATCGATTATTGCTGCCTGCGGCGCTAGCTAGATATCGTTATTCCCGACGTTAACAAGGAACTGATAGCGGCTAGATTTTTCATAAAATTGACAAAGTTCCAAAAAACGTATGAAATTCATATCCAAAGTTACGCGGTAGCCCCCCTGACCAGTGTTGTTCTTTGCAGCCAAACCTGTACAGACTAATGCAAATGAGCCAGCAGCTGATACCCATTGCTGCCATGTATGACCATCTATTCGATAGCAACAGGAAAGAGAACCGCATAGAGTTCGTGTCTGACTTCCCCGATGGAAATGACGCCAAAGTCGTGGGATCTTTGCAGGTATTGTATTATGAATGATTTATTGTTTCTTTGGTAATGATTGTGTTTGCTAATTGCAGTCTGCCGTCAATACGGCAATTTAATTACCGTTGTTATCGCAAGAACTTTTATGGCATAAATTTCATAATTGACTCTTCAATGATGCTACCACACTGTTGTTATAAAATTTTCACACCCATTTACCAATAAGTGTTAGATATTTAGATTTAGCTGTAATAACTCGGTCGAGCTAACATGACACCTGCAGGTTATACCCGTCCCTCTCACTCTCCAGGCTTGACAGAATCGAGTCAAAGAATGAGTTGGTCTTCAGGTGTCATGTTAACTTGACCGAGTTGTAGAAGATATACTTAACATCTAAGTAATTTTTGTAATAATTTGCTTACAGCAGTGTGAGCACCGTTAGATGTTTACTATTGTTTTTAAACATTTTTTAACAACAGTATGGGAGCACCATGAGGTCATGGTTTCATTTCGCTTACTTACCTTTTTCATAGGCCTATAATTTGAATATAAGTAATGTTAACAGATTCACCCTCAAGGATGGAGCGCTTTAAGTAGGAATATAAGTCACGACGACAGATCGGAGGTGAGCTAACTGCACTCTGAATAATCTTAATGTACACATTTCGCTTTAGATTTGAATTAATACACTTTACATATTAAATAGAAAAAAAGGAAATAAATATATATGATACTTAGCAAAACCCCAAAATTAGTTGCAAGTCAAAACTAAGCCTATTTACCTTGAAGAAAAAAAAATATAAATGCATGTTATTCCTTTCATAGAAAATTCCTTTCTTCAATTCGACATTTAATTTTTACTTAAACATTATCCAAATTAGCAAGTGTTCTCTCGTAGCTGACACGAAATGTTTTGGTCAGTGGTCGTGCATACACGACATCCAGCCGTACTCGGAGTGGGAGAGCAGCGACAAGGCGACGCGCGACAGCGTCAGAGCTCCGCGCAGGGTGCTCGCGCGACGCCCCGCGCGCCGCATGCGACTGCGACCTGCAAGACCGAGTCGCGTCCCGGCAGCGGCCGCCGCCGCGGCTCCTGCAGCACCTTCACACTCACAGTGAGTAACTAGCGATGTGCTACCGCCACATATACACACAGCGTTGTATGACCGCCCGGTCGCCGCATGCGACTGCGACCCGCGCGACCGAGCCGCGTCTCTGCAGCGACCGCCCCCGCGGCCCCTGCAGCTCCCTCGCACTCACAGTGAGTACCACCACTTATACACATAGCGTTGTATGACCTAGGTACTGTGAGGCTCTGAAGCCTCTTAGCTTAATTACTAGCTATAAATAAGTGCACTGAACTAATAGGAAAAATGTGATAGTAGTACAGCGTAACAAGTGATAGCAAATTTCGACGAGTCGTGTAAGCCTTTCGGTAGCTTAGTTGGTCAGAGCATCGGGCCGGATTCCCGGAGGCGCGGGTTCGAATCCCGCCTGAAAGCTACTTATAGGGCTCGGGGTTTTTTACTATCACATTTTTCCTATACTTACAAAATTGCATCGTGAATGCATAAAAATAATATAAAATCTGCACTGAACTTGTTTACTTTGAATAAAATAATTATACTTTTATAATAAATCTTTCTTATTACTTATAAAAAAAAATCAAAGTCATTTATTCATTTTAGGCTGATTATTTACCTCAGAGTCCTGCCTCAAGGGCGGCTTGTCACAGAATGCATCAAAACCTATCCACGCAAACCTTTTCTTTATTATTTTTTTTACTATCAATGATTTTAAATAACTAATGGTCTAAAAAGGTTTGCACACAATACCCAACAACTATATATTGCCAGGTAAATAAACTAACGACCCTTCCAGTACACACAGCTCAGAGGCCTGCTCGCTCGACTACTCGGAGTGGGACAGCGAGAGAGCTCCGCGGAGGATGCTCGCGCGCCGCCCCGCTTGCCACTGTTGATACTGTCTTTTTATTTCTCATCTCATTGTACACTCGTAATACCTATGTGCTAGTGGCAGATTGTGCTCTGATTTTTTTAATAAAAAACTGGGTAGGCATTTGGCCACGGTTTTGTTTATTAACAGGATGTGGTCAGAAGATGCCTGTTCACTCGGCCTTGAAGAGGCTGTCCTCGAGTCGTAATGTATTTAACGCATTGACTGAATTTCGTATAGGCCGCGGTTAAATGGTGCAGTGCAGTAAAAAAGCTAAGAATTAAATTAAGAAATTAATTAATTTCGTTATTATATTAGGTTACGAGCCAGAAGCATCTTCTTGTCTGTCATACCTCCTCTGATAGCCAATGACGGGCAACGACAACCGCTTCATAAGTTCCCTTCCAAACCAGGTCCCCGGAAAATCAAAACGAGAGGGAAGATGAGCCGGAACCGGAGCCCGAGCCTGGCCCCAGCGCGGCGCGCGGGGAAGAACCCGCCGCGGCCAGCGGGGAGGACCCCGCCGCGCCGCCTGCCAACCCGAGACTCGCGGTAATGCACTATAATTTATTATTATTATTATGTATTTTTCGGAAGACCAACAGCAAAATTACAGGAGTAGGTTAGACACATAAAAACAGAAAGAAAGCCAATAATTACAGGTCTTCACAGGCCAATTATAGAATAAGAGATATAGAATAGAATAAGATAATACCTACTATTATAACTTATTCAACATCATCACATCATATTTATTGGTAACCATAATGGGGTAGCACTTAACTGAGATGAGCTCGGGTCAAATTTTTGGTCACCTATTCCGTGACCGACCATTGCGAAAGTCTCTTAATTATACAAACAAAACCAACAAGATTTGAGGGACTACCAACATTTGGTAAGGGGCCAATATATTATTATTATTTGAATTGCTATGCATCTCCCGTAGGAGATGTAGTCACTGCGCCCTAAAAGATCTATTGTGACTCGCCACCTAGTTAAAGTAACTCTTTTAGCCTGGAGGCTTCCGAGAAGCCTAGAATACTCCTAGTTTTAAGAGTTTTAATCTCCTCTGTGCGCATTATGTGTCGACCCAGATGGATACTGCGTTTGTGGATAAGGGGCCCGCAGTATCTTAGTTTTTTTTGGTGGAGCTGGTCAACTTTTCTAATTAGAAATGTTGGTTATTTTTCCTATTTGCATTATAAAACACTTCATTTACAGGCTGGACTATCAAGTATACAAAATGACGTATGGGAAGCTTCTATTACCATCAAACAACATAGGACACTGCAAGAAATGTATAGCCGGTAAGATAATCAATGAAGATCTTTAACTTAACTAAACCAATTAAAGTGTGCAATGTATCTTTGGTATAATAAAAAATGTAGTATTCGAAAAAATCTACCAGTCTCCCAACTAGCTTTGATGGGATTCGAACCCACGACCTCTCACTGTCCATTGAAATTCCAGTCCATTGTCAAAAAATTGCATTGTGAATGCAAAAAAGTCTAAAAATATATTTTTAGTTAGGTACTTAAAAGTATGTGGTTGAAAATATAAAGACACATTGTGTCGTATGAAAATTAAAGCCAAATTTTGAATAGTTATGACTATTTTGCATCTTAATTCATTTTGAAGTCTATGAACGACGAAACCATAACTCTATTATGTTTCTTTTCAGATTTAAAAAAGTGTCAAAAGTAGGTGAAAATAACTATAGTAGTTTCGAATTTTCACATCTTTAGAAATTTCCTTCTTTGTCAGCGAAGTTTATACATTGGAGATAATAATTATATTGTTTGTTGTGTTAGAGGGCAAGTGGGGAGGAACTTCAACATGCAGAGGATAATGGGCATCAACACTGGCATCACCCCTCCAAGCCCGGCGGGCGCCGTGCGTCGCTCCGCGCGCTACTTGCCCGGGCGGGTGTTGCTGGACGCGCCGCGCGACGACAGGTGGGTCCATACTGCGTGTGGGCGGGGTCATACTGCATGTAGGTGGGTCCATACTGTATGTGGGCGGGGTCATGCTACACGCAGGGATAATGGGCATCAACACTGGCATCAACCCTCCAAGCCCGGCGGGCGCCGTGCGTCGCTCCGCGCGCTACTTGCCCGGGCGGGTGTTGCTGGACGCGCCGCGCGACGACAGGTGGGTCCATACTGCGTGTGGGCGGGGTCATACTGCATGTAGGTGGGTCCATACTGTATGTGGGCGGGGTCATACTACACGCAGGGATAATGGGCATCAACACTGGCATCACCCCTCCAAGCCCGGCGGGCGCCGTGCGTCGCTCCGCGCGCTACTTGCCCGGGCGGGTGTTGCTGGACGCGCCGCGCGACGACAGGTGGGTCCATACTGCGTGTGGGCGGGGTCATACTGCATGTAGGTGGGTCCATACTGTATGTGGGCGGGGTCATGCTACACGCAGGGATAATGGGCATCAACACTGGCATCAACCCTCCAAGCCCGGCGGGCGCCGTGCGTCGCTCCGCGCGCTACTTGCCTGGGCGGGTGTTGCTGGACGCGCCGCACGACGACAGGTGGGTCCATACTGTATGTGGGCGGGGTCATACTACACGCAGGGATAATGGGCATCAACACTGGCATCACCCCTCCAAGCCCGGCGGGCGCCGTGCGTCGCTCCGCGCGCTACTTGCCTGGGCGGGTGTTGCTGGACGCGCCGCACGACGACAGGTGGGTCCATACTGTATGTGGGCGGGGTCATACTACACGCAGGGATAATGGGCATCAACACTGGCATCACCCCTCCAAGCCCGGCGGGCGCCGTGCGTCGCTCCGCGCGCTACTTGCCCGGGCGGGTGTTGCTGGACGCGCCGCGCGACGACAGGTGGGTCCATACTGCGTGTGGGCGGGGTCATACTGCATGTAGGTGGGTCCATACTGTATGTGGGCGGGGTCATGCTACACGCAGGGATAATGGGCATCAACACTGGCATCAACCCTCCAAGCCCGGCGGGCGCCGTGCGTCGCTCCGCGCGCTACTTGCCCGGGCGGGTGTTGCTGGACGCGCCGCGCGACGACAGGTGGGTCCATACTGCGTGTGGGCGGGGTCATACTGCATGTAGGTGGGTCCATACTGTATGTGGGCGGGGTCATACTACACGCAGGGATAATGGGCATCAACACTGGCATCACCCCTCCAAGCCCGGCGGGCGCCGTGCGTCGCTCCGCGCGCTACTTGCCCGGGCGGGTGTTGCTGGACGCGCCGCGCGACGACAGGTGGGTCCATACTGCGTGTGGGCGGGGTCATACTGCATGTAGGTGGGTCCATACTGTATGTGGGCGGGGTCATACTACACGCAGGGATAATGGGCATCAACACTGGCATCACCCCTCCAAGCCCGGCGGGCGCCGTGCGTCGCTCCGCGCGCTACTTGCCCGGGCGGGTGTTGCTGGACGCGCCGCGCGACGACAGGTGGGTCCATACTGCGTGTGGGCGGGGTCATACTGCATGTAGGTGGGTCCATACTGTATGTGGGCGGGGTCATGCTACACGCAGGGATAATGGGCATCAACACTGGCATCAACCCTCCAAGCCCGGCGGGCGCCGTGCGTCGCTCCGCGCGCTACTTGCCTGGGCGGGTGTTGCTGGACGCGCCGCACGACGACAGGTGGGTCCATACTGTATGTGGGCGGGGTCATACTACACGCAGGGATAATGGGCATCAACACTGGCATCACCCCTCCAAGCCCGGCGGGCGCCGTGCGTCGCTCCGCGCGCTACTTGCCTGGGCGGGTGTTGCTGGACGCGCCGCACGACGACAGGTGGGTCCATACTGTATGTGGGCGGGGTCATACTACACGCAGGGATAATGGGCATCAACACTGGCATCACCCCTCCAAGCCCGGCGGGCGCCGTGCGTCGCTCCGCGCGCTACTTGCCCGGGCGGGTGTTGCTGGACGCGCCGCGCGACGACAGGTGGGTCCATACTGCGTGTGGGTGGGGTCATACTGTATGTGGGCGGGGTCATACTACCTGAGGCGGGGTCGTCTTACTGCATGTGGGCGGGGTCTACAGGGATAATTGAGCATCAACACGCATTACTACTCCAAGCCCGGTGGGCGCTATGCGTTGACGCCCCGCGGGGTGCTTCCCTGGATGGGTGTTGCTCGATGCACCGCGTCACTTAACAGGAACGAATTTTGTTGAAAATTGTAATGACGGAATTCGCGTCGTATTAATTATTCTTCCGAGTTATGATAAACACTCAATTGAAATATGTTGTCTCATCCAGCAGACAGCCGTCTCCACTGAGCGACCCGTTGCCACGCGAGCGAACCTTGGAGGAAGAAACGCCCCACTACATCCGACAGAACAGGAACCGGCTGCTCTACTACATCGAGGAAACCAATGAGGGCAAGGGATTTATCAAGGTGAGTTATTATCATGATGTCATCTTATACAACAGACACTTATACCACTGAGCGAACCATTGAGGAAGAAATGCCCCACTACATCCGACAGAACAGGAACCGGCTGCTCTACTACATCGAAGAAACCAACGAGGGCAAGTGATTCATCAAGGTGAGCTGCTATTATTATGTTATCTTAAACAACAGACACCCATGCCATTGAGCGAACCACAGAGGAAGAAACTTCTTCTTGTCAGTCTCTCTGGATTCCTTCCGCCGATGATGGCGGGTGCAGGTTCGAGCTTCTGCTCCTTCCCCGGGCTTCATCTCATGGGGCTGCTGCCCCACGGTGCTTGGTGCCGCTTACGCGGCCGTCTTCTGACGAGAGGTGTGCCCCACTGGATGTTTGCGGCTCTCGGCGCGGTCAGCCAGCCGGGTGAGACCCCATTGGGGGAGGCCCAGCTAGCGCCTGCGAGCGGGCGCGCAAACGGGGTAAGGGCTATAATTTAGGTGGGGGTATAGGGTGGGAAGTAGGAGTGGACAGAAAGGGCTAGGGAGATGGTGGGGGCACACTGTCACGGGGCAGCGCCCACTTCTTAGCTTTGGTGTTGATGTTAAAAATATAAGACTGGGGTGCCAAACTCGGTCAAAGGCCTTCTCGATATCCAAGAAGGCGGCCACGGTGCAACTACCCTGGTTTAGTTGGTCGGCCATGTGATGGAGCACGCGTGCCAGCTGGAGCGTGGTAGGTGATCCATAGTATGATCCACCAGATACCCTCTCCAAACAGGCAATGGCTCAATTGGAACGGATTTCATGCTTAAAAGAGGAAAGTATATAATATGCATATAAATAATACTTAGATTGTTTCGAAATTTACTTGCAAATTATATGATGCTCAAACAGTGTCAATGCTGTTCGCAAAGTCATGTTTGCCGGCAAAATAGGCGAGTGACAAGCCTACCCCCAACATTAGCCGCACTCAACAAACATGCCTTGCGTGCAGCTTACCAAGCAGACCGTATATGGGGTAACTCTTTGAATTTAAGAGCCTCAATTCCATGTCCATCTTCTTGGGAATGGCACAAAAATTCACAAGGGGGATGGACTCCTAAATGGTTCACTGCTACGCCGATTTAGTAGGGTCAAAATTAAACATTCTCGACTTCTTCTTCTTATCGAGTCGACGACAACCTCAAATACGGGCAGCCCAACCAAAAAGCTGGAACCGCAATCGCTCGCTCAGAAGCCTCGTTCAGCTCCTCGTCCGTGCAAGTAGTCGGGCACGCAGGGCACCCAGTCATGTGTACGATGGTCTGTTTTGGATGATGGTAGCTGTCGATGCATCGGCCTACCATGTTCTCTACAGTGCAAATTTTGTAATAGTGGCTGTGAAAATCCAAGGTTAATGTATAAAAGATACACAATTCAAAATTGTTTCCAATAAAATTTAACAATTACCTTTATCATTGAGTAGATACTTATGCAAATCTCTGTCTTCTCTATCAAGTCTTGACTCATCTCTTTACCCTTCTTTCACTTTTAGCGCAGTTTCCGAAACAGACGTCACGAAGACTATAAAATCCATTACCACTAAAGCTATTGGCAGCGATGGTCTAAGTATGGATATGATTCTTCCGGTGCTGGAGGACATTGTGCCAGTTATCACTCACATTGTAAACTTTTCACTGCAACACAATGTCTTTCCTTCATCATGGAAGAAAGCCTACGTTTTACCCCTACCTAAAATTTCTAATCCTACTTCTCCGTCACAATATCGTCCTATCTCTATCCTCCCCATCCTATCCAAAGTACTTGAATCTATTGTCCACTATCAATTATACTCCTTCTTCTCGTCCAATGCCCTACTGTGTCCGTACCAATCTGGTTTCCGTCCTTCCCACAGCACAGTTAGTGCACTACTAAACATAACTGAAGATATTCGCGGTGCGATGGATAACACCAGGCTTACAGCAATGGTCCTGCTTGACTTTAGTAGTGCATTCAACTGTGTTGACTTTGATCTCCTCCTCGGTACCCTTCGTTCCTTTAACGTCTCTGTCCCTGTGATTGAATGGTTACAATCCTATCTTTCTGAGCGCTTCCAGTGTGTAGTCCATAATGATTTTTTCTCCAGTTGGTCACGTATATCAGCCGGTGTACCACAAGGTGGTGTTCTTTCTCCTTTGCTTTTTTCTATATTTATTAATGGTATTTCTAAAGTAATCTCTTCCCCTTTTCACATTTATGCTGATGACCTTCAAATTTACAGACACTTCTCCATTGCTGAGGTTTCAGAGGTTATTGACTCTTTAAATCAAGATCTGGCTTCCATTCGTGACTGGGCTGCTTCATTTGGGCTTATGGTTAACCCTGTTAAAAGTCAAGCCATGATTGTCGGTAGCAGCCGACTAAGGAGCAAACTCGCCTGGGAATCTGTTCCTCCACTTGTTTATGACAACGTTACCATCCCTTATACCGATAAGGTCAAAAACCTTGGGCTCGTTGTCGACTGTACCTTGTCTTGGTCTCCGCATATTAATGAGGTCAGTAAACGCATTCACTATACATCTCACTCTCTCAAGCGTCTTCAATACTTCCTTCCTTTCAAAACAAAATTGCTGTTGGCACAATCTCTCCTCCTTCCACTTCTTGACTACGCCGATGTTTGCTATCTGGACGTGACAGAAGAACAGTTGAACAAGTTGGAGCGCCTTCAAAATCTGGCAATTCGATTTATATTTGGATTACGAAAATATGACCATGTGTCATCATTTCGTCATCAACTCAAGTGGCTCCCAGTTCGACTTCGCCGTGATATGCACATCCTTTGCACACTATATAAAATCCTCTATGACCCGAACTCGCCCCAGTACCTTGTTTCCCGCTTCCAAATACTTCCTCCTCCCACTCGCTCTAGGCGGCCTTGTATCACGAAGATGCTTGAGCTACCTAGAAGCAACACCAACTTCCTCCTTAATTCCTTTTCCGTTAGAGCTACACTGCTCTGGAACAAACTCCCGTCAAACATTCAGACTTCTCCGAGTACTAATTCATTTAAATGGAAATTAAAAAAGCACTTTTTAGAACAGTTGTCACATCCCTAGAAATCATCAGATAGGTTACATTTAAAATAATCACGTTTGTTATTATGTATATATTATAATATTATGTAAGTATGTATATTTTATAATAATATGTATTATTTATGTAGGTATTGTTTATGAATTTAGATTTTAGTAAGTATTTGTCTTGTTTTTCTTCTTTTTTTATGCACTTTGTCTCTCCTACTTTCCTTACATTAATCTCTCACACATCCTGGTTGGCTGGAAGAGATCTCTTTTAGAGATAAGCCCACCTTTGCATACCAATTTTATGTTATTGTTTATTAAACTGTGTTTTTTTTTTAAGTGCAATAAAGAATATAAATTAAAATCAACTAAGTATTGCTTTTTGCACTAAATAATAAGATTTTGTTTTTTTTTTCAGTTCAAACAGTACCATTAAATAAAATTATTTTGTTATGTATTTTACTTGCATTAGTTATTTCTAAAGTAAAACTTCTGGCATATTTTTTTTAAACTGCACAAAAATAAACTTTCACATACTTTTTAAAATATATTTTAAAATGCATATAAGAAATATGCAATATGCATAAAGTCAAAAAAAAGTCTTTTCATACATAGATCATTGAAATCGGTGCGCCCGAGAAATTACTGCCCTCATTAGTAATCTTATATCTCCATAATTATTAAAGATATCGACAAGCAGTTTTTCTTATCAAATACTCTATTAAATTGTCAACAATATTAGTTGATACAAAGATACCCCACGGAACAATTATTTTTTTAAATTAAGTAAAATCCGACAAATTTTTCAATATTTTTCCAAGCAAAGCTAATATCTGGGCATTTTTAAATGTATTATTTAACAATATATTTTTTCTTTGATAGATTATGTAATTATTCATTCTCTTTCATTTGACACCTATTTTATCAAAATTGGTGCGGTGGTTTGGCTTGTAGAATTTTTTAATAATTTTTTTAAAGAAGTGGCGCCATCATTGTTCCTATGGGATGAAACTTTCGCTGCTGCGGGTGAAATCGATTATTTTGGTCCCTAGTATCACTGTGCAAAGCGGCTTTCCTTTATCACAAAGTGCAGCTTTTTTCCATAAGACCTAGTACTATATAGAAAGAAAGAAAAAACATTTATTTGGGACATCACAACAATATAACATAACATAATCACATAAAGCTTAAGGCAGGTAGGTAGGTATGTCCCAGAACGGTCCCGGCTCAGCGTAATGCATGGCTTGAGGCCAGCAGCGCTGATCTTCCGTCGGGACCGTGTTTGGTGGGGCTGCGAAGTCTACACAATATTCATGGGTAAAAAATATAAGGCGGGTGAACACAAATCTCTCGTCGAATCCAGCTTGGATGGGCAGCGTTTGGGAAGCTCCGACATATATTCGCGTCCGAAATACCTCAATGTCTCAAGACGAAAGTCTTTGACCAGTGTGTGTTGCCAGTAATGACATATGGAAGTGAGACGTGGTCTTTTACTATGGGTCTCATAAGAAGGCTCAAAGTCACCCAGTGAGCTATGGAGAGAGCGATGCTTGGTATTTCCCTGCTCGATCGAATCAGAAATGATGAGATCGGCAGGAGAACTAAAACAACCGACATCGCTCGAAGGATTGCATCATTGAAGTGGCAGTGGGCGGGACACATAGCGCGGAGAACCGATGGCCGTTGGGCGGAAAGGTTCTCGAATGGCGACCGCGTACCGGACGACGTTCAGTGGGCAGGCCCCCTACAAAGTGGACCGACGATCTGGTCAAGATCGCGGGAAGCTGCTGGATGCGGGCAGCGCAGAACCGATCGTTGTGGAGATCCTTGGGGGAGGCCTATGCCCAGCTGTGGGCGTGCGTCGTTCGGCTGACATGATGATGATGATAAACACAAACACAGAAGACTACATTGCAAGATAAATATTTTTTTACAACTTCCGATAATTTCAGGAACTATGCTACTCCGCGGACGGTCGTCTCGTGTGCTCCCCGTTCGGGCGCGGCATGCGCCTTCTCGCTCTAAACCGCGACTGCAGCGAGCTGTCGGCGCTGTCCGGCAGCGTGCGCCCCCCCGCGCCGCTGGTGGAGGTGGGGCAGAGCCTGGGCGTGCATCAGGTACTTCATTTTTACTAGTGGCTCCCCAGTTTTACCCGTTCCCGTGGGAATTAGAGATAAAATATAGTCTGTGTCATTAAGGAAGAATGTAGCTTTCTAATGGTGAAAGAAATTTCAAAATAGGTCCAGTCGTTTTTGTGTTTATCCGTTACAAACAAACAAATCAATCTTAATAATATTAGTATAGGTATGTATTTGAGATGATTATTACATTTATTTAGTCTTACCTGCGTGCTGCGTGGTACCTGTTCTCATGATAAATTATTTAAATTAAATAAACTATAGTGTGTCCAAGTACCTATCAAGTGTTAGTAACACTTTTAACTTAAAAGCTGGCAGCCTATCAGCGCTTATAGGAATCGGTTCGCGCAGGTAACCGGCGAGACAGTCTCTATGAACAAGCGCCGATAAACGCCGAACGTCGCAGACAAGTTCCGACACGCACTGGTCAACGCTGACTTGGCCCTTTTGTAATAATGAGTACCTATCTGCTTCAATCGGCTTGCTTTATGTAGCAGTTACCTGAATGGACCGGCGCTTATAAGCACCGGTAGATCGGCATCGGCTTCCAGCTTTGTTTCTGTATACGGCTTTAGGGTTTACACAAATAAATAAAATAAAATTATGACTCACAAAAAGTCGACGAACAATAAGTCCCTAACGTGCGCAGGCCTATACTGCATCAATAACTCTCGGCAATAAATGTTCTATCTATTCCTTCTCCCAGGACCTGGTGGTGAGCTCGCGCTTCAACCCGCGGCACCACATGCTGGTGACGGGCTGCCTGGACGGCAAGCTGGTGTGGTACGAGCCTTACAGTGGCGAGGCGCTCTACTAGTGACTTAATAAATATTTGTATCATCACATGACTGGGTTTTGTTTCACTCCTACATCATGATCAACCATTATTGAGCTCGCGCTTCAACCCGCGGCACCAAATGCTGGTGACAAAAAAAACCTAAATTGTGCAAACTTTACCAATTTATAGCATAGATGTATTTAAAAATATATGTGTAAAATTAACCTGTAAGTATTCCCGTTGTCCCCATAATGGGGAAAATCATGGAGACAACGGGAATAGGTACAGAAAAAGAAATAGTCACGCGAGGAAAATTAGCGATTAGCCAGCCAATACAAATTAAAAATGAAACAACAACAACTAAAATGAAAAATATATATGGTGTATATTAAACGATTTAGCTACATTATCAACACTTATTCCTTACAACATGATTTGGGATCTCTTTACAATACACTAGCGGCCTTATTAATAAACAAAGAACGTTTACACCTGGTTTAACCAAAAATATTGCTTGGCAATATTACTCCTTGCGGTTGACGTTTCAAAGCGTCATACTCATGAAGCTCGACTTAATACTGAGGTAACTGGAGTTCTCATCCTGAATAAAAAAGTGAACACCAGCAAATTTGACATTTAGTATGTAGTGGCTGTCAGTTGTCTCATATGACCATACATATTTTTTTAAAGTGTAGGTGAGACGGAAGCCAGCCACTGTGTAATTTGTGGTCACAAAAAATTATTCGTACTGCACTCTCCAGTTACCTCAGTATTAAGTCGAGCTTCATGGTCATACTCCTAAGCAAACTTTTTGGTTAAACTAGGTGTAAACTTACTCTTCGTTTAATAATAAGGGGGTAGAGGTTGGCAATTAAACGTGCCCCCCCTCCTTTAGTTTGGCGATGAGAGTATCGACGTCTGGCACGATAGAGCCAGCTTGGCGGACGGGAGGGTCTTCAACGGAGATCACTTTTATTCTGGGCGAAATGTCCACGCCGAGGTCTTTAGCTGTCACTTTCTTTAGAGGCTTCTTTTTGGCTTTCTGTAAAATTGCAAGAATATATTGTAAGAGTTGAAAATAGGAAACATCAACAACAAAATTGCGTCGCGTGAAGAATGCATTCCTTTTTGCGTAGTACTGTAAAACGGGGTGAATAGCATTGCTGAGGTGAATAGAAACAAAATAAAAAGGTTTTTTCATACTATTAAATTTTTTTTCACATTTGTAAGATAAATCTACCAAATAGAGTAAGTATTTAAAAAGTACAACATTTGCTATATTTTTCTTACATATTGTTTAAGTGATGATGAATAAACCTTTTTAATTTTGTTTCTATTCGTGCGTGACCCACCATAAGTTCATTTTCAAACATATATTAAAATTCAATAAGGTCAAAATTCAAACTGTTTGACATTGAAACTGAGCTTTATAGTTTTGATACTTTCAAACAAATTATTAGCAAAATGGGTCACAATGAACTGCAGAATTTTGATTATGCAATGAATTTGAAAGGTCTTGACGAGCTCAATTTAGTTTAACAAATTTAATAATCATATCTGATTGTAGTTGAGATGATGAATAAGATTTGATTTGGGAAAGCCAGACTTCCGGCATATCATAGAGATTACTGCATTACCATGATGTTGGGCAGGGTAGCGTAGCGCGGCTCGTTGAGGCGCAGGTCTGCGCTGAGCACGGCGGGCAGCTTGGTCTTCACCACCTCCAGCCCGCCGTCGATCTCGCGCGTCACCGTCAGACCGCTGTCGGTTTTCTCTACCTGAAGATAATGCATGGAAGGATGTAATCCCACTAATGTTTTAAAGCAAAAAATTTATGAGATTGTGGATGGATGTTTGTTACTCTTTCATGCACAATTACTGTATTGGCAGGGGGGTGTCACTCCGCAGTTTAGGTACGTTCGGACGGCGCGCCTGCCGGGCAGGCGTATGGCATAGAAATTAGGTCCGCAAAAGAGCTAGAATATATGCGATAGAAAGAGATGCAACGACATCGAGTGGCCGTTCATAATTTGCTGCGCCGTACAAGCTGAATTCTACTTTATTGCGTTATAATTAGAGTTGCTATTTATTTAAATGACTTAGCGGAGTGAACTATCTGTTACATAGTAACTATTTAGTAATCTGTGGTATTGGACAGATTTTGATAAAAGACGATGTGCTAAGCTCAGTGAGACTATATTGTTGGCTAACATTTTGTCCTCTAAGTCTAAAATCATATCAGCCGTATTGCTGGGCATGGGCCTCCCTAAGAATCTCCACAGCACAGCGATAGGTCCTTCGCTGCCCGCATCCAGCAGCTTCCTTGACCTTGACATGTTGTCAAAAAAATATTTTAAAAGTTACTCTATGGGTAAAATAAGAAGGTGGCTGCTCAGTGTTAATGCCACTTTCGATTTTAAATTTTGGATATAATGTAAAGTTTAAATTTGTTACTTCATTTTTCAATTATTGGCTGTCATCTATCTACAGCATGATAAGATAACAAAAATCAGGAGACCATAAGGTTATCAGTGCCAAATTACTAAATGGTAGCATTATCTTATTCAACATACCTTAGAAGCAAAGACACCCTGTGGCCAGTCCAATATGGCGGCAGTCATTTGAGCAGTTTGGTTGGAGTCATCATCAATAGCCTGAAAACACCAAAACAGATGTATACAGATACATACTGTGAACAGGTATATATCTAAAATCAAGTTTTGTTTAGGTGTACAACTTAGATCTATGCCAAATTAAATACCTGCTTTCCAACAATAACTATATCAGCTTTTTCATCCTTTGTGAGTTTTGCTAGTATTTTGGCGACATGTAGGGGCTGCAGGGTCTCATA
The DNA here is from genome assembly GCA_949710035.1 of Crambus lathoniellus. Taxonomy (NCBI): domain Eukaryota; kingdom Metazoa; phylum Arthropoda; class Insecta; order Lepidoptera; family Crambidae; genus Crambus; species Crambus lathoniellus. The sequence goes on along the minus strand of OX453315.1, from coordinate 7,049,683 downwards.
CTCAGCACCCGCTACCTCTACATGAATAGCTCTATCTGCTCCCATAGCTAAGGCTGTCCGCAGGGTTTCCTAAAATTATAAAAACATACAGTTACACATAATTTTGTCAATTTATCAATAAAAGATATTTCTTTAATAACCAAGGTTCATGAATAACTATCTTACCTAGATTTTAACATGTGATAAACTGTTTTATTCTCATTCAAATCAATTTAAAAATGGAATGGACAGTTAAATCTTCATTTGTTTGAGTTAAGTTTAATTATTGTCGAAGTATTTTCGCTATCTGTAAGAATGTAGACAAACCTGTGCTTGTGTTGGACCACAAGAGACGGCGATCACCTCACTTGCCAATTTCTTCTCCTTCATCCTCACAGCCTCTTCCACTGCTATCTCATCGAAAGGGTTCATCGAGTGCTTCACTCCATCGGTAACTACGCCAGATTTGTCTGGCTTTACACGAACCTGGAAGATTTATTAACACCCTACTATACTACTCAACAAGTACTCTCAATCAGGAATAGATGTGGCTTTAGAGCAATTAATATTATGAAACCCATAACAAAACGATTAAATTTAGTTCAAATAGATTTAATTAAGTAGTTAACGGTGTTATTTAACAAAATGAACTTGAGAAAACCTTCGTAAACATTATCAAAAGTAACCTTTGCAGTATACTTACTTTGACGGCGTAATCGATAACTCTCTTTACTCCAACTAAAACACGAGACATTTTGTATAATAACTAAGTTTAAATTACCCTAAATTTACTAGTTTTTAGTTAAATTAATAAAAACAAAATCCGATATAAAGTTCGAAGTCCACACCACACTCTGAGTACTGAATCCTATGGAGATGGCATACCTACGAAAAATTGAAGCCTAAACACACACACACAAGCACACATACTGAGAAACCAAAATGGCGCCTTTCCGTAGTGCTGCCCTATTTGTACATCGATATATTTATTCATGAAGTTATAGATACAAGTATTTTTGTGACTACCTACCTATCATCATCATCATCATTTCAGCCGTACGACGCCCACTGCTGGGCATAGGCCTCCTCCAAGGATAGATTATGGTCGACGAACATGAGTGGCCATCCTGTACTCGGGGCTTCAAGGCGAGAAGAGCCGCCAAGTGCTTCCTCATCTATAGTAATATCGTAAACAGGAAAAATTTGATTGGTTGTTGTTTGAATTTAATAGGTTCCAAAACTACTGGACTAATTTAGAAATTTCTTTGACCTTTAGAAAGCTACATTCTTTCCGAGTGACATAAGATATATTTTATCGTGATAAAAAAAAACCAGTAAATTAGAACCAGTTTAAGTAAAAAAAGGTAAAGAAATAAAACAAAAAGCTCCATATTGTAAAAAACCTATTATGTTTATACAACAAGGATTGTTTTATTTTTACATAACACACATTACAATATAAATCACAAAGGAGAATGCCTACTAGGCACCTACCTACCATAGAAAAAAAGAAATGTCTCAAAAAAAAACAAGCATTATTAAGTAATAAAATAATAAACAGTTTGAATCGAGATCTTTACTAGCAAGCATATTTTTTTATATATTTAGAATATAGCGAAGAGACATCTAGTGGTAAAAAATATACTTACTTTTAATGTGCTAGAATGAATGTAAGTTGGACGACAACTTTACAGCAAAATGACATTAAAAAAACACGTCATATATAAGTATCCAGTTTTTGGCAACCGGAACAGAAAACGTTGTCGCACTATAATTTCACTATAATAAATTTTGCCAGTGGCCTAATTAACGTCTTTTTCAAAACTTAAACTGTCGTTGACGTTTGAAACTGTTCTTCAAAATAAAAAGGGCATATAAAAATAGTTTTCGTACGAGTCTTTAAATTTTCCTTTCGCATTGTATCCAGCCATATTTTTCTTTTTTTTTGTTATTTTTAGGCAACCTGAAACAATAAAAATAGTTTAAAATTAATACACTCAACTTACACTTGAAATTTGAAAACATCGATAATTCGATAAGAAAAATGGTATAAGGGCAACTCTAGCGCAAAACAATCAGATTTATATTTTCTTGAAATACACCAACAAAACTCACCAAAATAAGTAGTAAGCTACATTTGGTATGAATTCTAAGTAAACTATTCACAGGAAAACCAAAACACAAGGCATTTATTGTATTGTTTTGGTGTTTTTGCAAAATAAATAGTACGTACCGGTGTAATGTAATGTTTGGACAATTTTCACTTTTTTTTGATGCCACAAACTACCAGACTGCAATTAGACATGTTCCTTGTTGCTTTCTCTCACTTATTAATACTTTTATTCACATGAAAGTCTCAAATTAAAAGACTTTTATCACAAAACACTGTGTATACATAGTAGGTATCATATGTGACCTTACATTCATTACTTAATTACATCTGTAATCTGTATGACAGCCTACACAAATCAAACTATCATACAGGTTGTTGCCAGAGTTCTTTCATAAAGTACCTATGTACTTATCAAAAGTTAATGGATTTTATTAGTTATAAATTATCTGCTTCGCTTTATCTTAATATATTATTATATAGAAATCTGATACAGGAGGCCAAGAGTATTCATGCTGTTAAGGTAGGTAATGATGCAAAGTAGGTCTGTCAGTTGTCTCACCTGGATGATGATGATTTGTCCCTCAGCCAGACTCTAGCCCCCTCGCCATCTTGGTCAGGTTGACACACCTGCGGTTAGACAATTCTTATGATCATACAGTCATGTACAATCATTAAGCACTCAGCACATATATTCTCATTAAAGTAACACATGTAATCAACATGAAATTTAGCATATCAACTTGAGTTTGTTATGTCATTAGGAGTGCAATCTCACATACTTTGTGAAGGACCTCAGTCCTCTTTATAGCTTGTTTACCTTCCGAAAGCATCGGCAGGTCTTATCGTGTCTCAATAGGTGTACTAGTGCAGACCCTACGGTCGGCACACGCCCTAGTCTCAACTACGGTCTTTTCAGACTAACCTTTATACCTCGTGATAAGATTGCGCAAACTTAACATGCAGGCCGCCATCCTGTGGCAGGCGGCCGTGCGGGCGAGCTCTTCAAGGGCTCATTCTTTTATGGATACTCATCCAATCTTAGTTCCCTGACAAGGGACAGAATTGCACACGCCTTATGACACAAAACAACAGTGATTTGTAAGGACATTACCTCTCTGTACGATGAAACTGTACCACATCCCATCAGCTCAGCGAGTTTCGTGGGCGTACCATTCCATCGTCCTTTATCAACGCGATCCTTAACAGGAACATTATGCATTCAATTCTAAATAAGGTTTGTATAATGCTGAGTACTTAACTTCGGTGGTATTTGAGGCTGGCGGCGAGCAGCAGGCGAAGATCACACATGCCACGATTTACACTTTGAAAACTTGAAAGCGAGTCGACGTTGGAGCGAAAAATGTTGACACTTACCGATCGGAAATTAGCTCTATGGTTTGTATTGAGTGTTGCTATATACAATTATTGTTGGGTTAATTTTGATACTCGCGAACCCTTCGCGACACACCCGCCTCGCGAGTTTTACACTATAGTAGTCATCAAGTCGCGAGTCCATTTATGGATCTTCTCCATTGCTTGGACTGCAGCGGCTCGACGCGATCTCTCATCGCTTGTTTGGTTATTACATTCATGGTTATCTATTGTTTCGTTTTCTAGATCACGTTCATTATAGTCTTGTGCAAGCTCAGTGTCATTTAACGTACTAACGTTCTCTATTTCTTTTCTCGCGTCTTGTGTTGAGTCGTGTCTTACGTTTGTATTCGTGCTCTCATCATCGTTTGATTTATCACTTATCTCTGTGGTTGGATTAGTGTCGACACCTTCAATCTCGATAGACGGCGTTTGTATCGAGTCTCTATCATCAACGCTTATGTTCTCGAGATCCACTTGATTTAGTGCTTTGTCAATGGAAATTTGTGGTGTCTCTTCCTCTTCCACTTCAAGAGGATATAAATGAGCAATTGATCGTGTGAAAACATTGTTATCGACTTTTATTCTAGCAACACGGCATAAACCGTCCTGTCCTTTTAATATTTCTACTATTTTTCCTATTTTCCAACTTTCGCGGTTTCTCGTTTCACCTTTAATTTGTACCACATCTCCGATTTGAGGAATTTCACGAGTCCTCACTCTTGCTTGTTTGGGAGAATTTCCGTACCTTTCTCTGAGGCTCAGAAGGTATCGGCTGATGAACATTTCTTTGTACTCATTCATTATCGTGTTTCCACGTTTCCATCCTTCGATGAGTTGTTGTTTAATGGTTGAACCAGAGAGTGGCAAACAATCCATGAGTAATTGAATGTTCAAACATTTTCCTGGTGTTAGGAAATCAGCTGGTTTCAGAATGTGGTCCATATCGGCTCCCACGTACGTAAGTGGTCTGGTATTGACTACGGCTTCAACTTCTTTGATGATCGTCGAGAGTTGATTTTCTCCGAGCATATGTTTTTGAAGAGTTCGTTTTAGGCAATGCTTTACCACTGCTACCAGTCTTTCGTACGCGCCCCCATGCCAGGGTGCTAGTTGAGGAATGAATTTCCATTTTATCTTTTCTGTCGATTCTCTTTCTGATATTACCTCAGCTAGCAGTCTGAACTGAGGTGCGTTATCAGTTAATATAAGTGAAGGAGTTCCTCTAGTAGCAATGAAGCGTCTGAATGCCATAAGACATTCGTCTGTGGTTAGATCTTTGACAACCTCTAAATGTATTGCTCGTATCACAAGGCATGTGAAAAGACAAATCCATCTCTTTTTTATACCATTTTCTGACCTTATGACCATCGGCCCAAAGTAGTCTACACCGACGTATGTAAATGGTGTATTAAACGTTACTCTTTCAGCCGGTAACGCTGGAGTTTTAGGTAGTTCATATGGACCTCCTCCATGCTTTACGCACCTTGTACATTTGCTTAGCGTTTTTTGAATTTTTGCTCTTCCTTGAGGTATCCAAAATTTTTGTCTTATAAGGCTTAATGTATGTGGTACTCCAACATGAAGGTTTTTCTCATGAGTTTCCTTAATTATTCTTTCGGTAAGTTCACTGTTCTTTGGTAGTAGTATGGGATGTTTTGCATCGTAGGATAAATCTGAATGTGTGAGTCTTCCATCACATCTTAGAATTCCATTAGTATCAATAAATAATCCTAAGTTCTTAGATAGGTTTGTTTTCTTTCCTCCATACTCTTCTGGAAATGTACTTTTCTGTAGTTCTTTTATCTCTTGCAGTTGTGAATCTAAAATTTCGTTTGATAATGCTTCTCTCTCTGACGGTGTTATTTTTGGTTGTTTTTCTGTGTTCAACAGACCCTCCCCCATCAGAAGAGAAGTATCCCTTATCGGACCACTAGGCCAGTGTCTAGGGTTTTGTTTTAAAAATTCGGGTCCAGATAACCACTTGTTCCTTTCCTCTTCTGAGGCGGTTGGACGTGTCGCTACGTCTGCCGGGTTAAGTCCAGACGGTACGTATCTTACTATCAGATTTTTGTTGCGCTTTATTTCTTCTAGTCTTTTAGATACAAAAGGTTCAAGTAACTTTTCAGAGTGATACCAATCAATCACTATTTGACTATCTGTCCACAGTGTTAACTGGGTTATGTTCAATGGTACGAATTTGAGTACGAATTTTATAAGTCTACTTCCAATTAGAACGCCTAATAACTCTAAGCGTGGAATCTTTAAGTTCTCTTGGTCTTTAATAGGAACTAAGCGTGATTTACCTATTATGAAGTTGACTATGCCTTTCTGTACTATGTATATTACTGCTGCGTAAGCTACTGTAGATGAGTCAGTAAAACAGTGTATTTGTGCCTCTCTTTCGTTGGGTACAGTAATATTTCTCTGTAGGCATATGTTTTCTACTTGTTTCATTTCTTTCAAGATGTTCGTCCACTTGTGAAGTAGATCCTTTGGTAATGGTGTGTCCCATTTAATCTGTTTCTTCCATAATTGTTGAAGTAGTAACTTAGCTGGTAACATGACTGGTACAGAGAATCCACAGGGGTCATAAATAGCTGCAATAGTTCTTAAGACTCCTCTTTTTGTGGTTTCATTGTTCTCGTTGACTCTAGCTCTAAGATAAAGTACGTCCTCTTTCAAGTCCCAGTTTAGACCCAGTAATTTTACAGTTGTTTGTGTGGCAGCATCAGGTATTTGTTCGATAAAATCTTTGGAGTTGGAGCTCCATTCGCGAAGATTCATTGAGATTTCTAAAAACATGTTCTTGCTTTCTTTATAAAGGTTTAAAGCATCTGTTGCTGTTTCTACCCCAGTGACTATGTTGTCAACATATATGTCTTTAGCTAACTGTTTTGCGTAGTCTCCATTCGACCTTTGAAGATGGTGTCTAACCGTACCGTTTAAAAGGAATGGACTGGATATGATCCCAAAGGGAACACGGGTAAATCTGTAGTGTAGTAGATTGTCTTCAGTAGCGGGTTTATTGATGTCTTTCAACCATAAGAACCTAGTGACGTCTCTGTCCTCTTCTTTTAGACCAATCTGTAAAAATGCCTTTTCTACGTCTGCCGTCATGCCTACGGCGTGACTTCGGAATTTCAACAGTAGTCCAGTCAAATCCTCCAACATCATCGGACCGCAGTATAGACATTCATTCAGACTCTTTGTATCCTTTGTTTTTGCTGAAGCATCATAGACTATTCTCAGAGCCTTACCTGGTGCTAATATTCCATGGTGAGGAAGGTAGTGGATGGGATGATCACTTGTATCTTCTCTAGGTACTAGTTCAATGATACCCATTTGCAGTTGATCACTTAGTGTTTGGTCGTAGGCTGACAAAGTTTCTGTGTCTAGGCGTTTCATTAGTCCTATCAGACGTCCGTATGCCAGACCGTAGTTAGTTGGTAATTCAGGTGGGTATTCCTTCCAAGGCCAGCTAACGTGATATCTTCCTTCTATGAATTCGGTGTTTTCATTGAAATGCTTAATAGCTTCTTCTTCACGGTTAGCATTTGGAGAATCAGTAATTCCAAGAGATTCTAAGTCCCACAAAGTTTTCATTGATGTGTTATCTAATGGCAGATCAGGCTCGTTTAATCTAGTTTCATAGGGTGCTTGGAAGTATGTGAGCATTGATAACTCATCCTCATGTTTATGCGTTATTTTGCCTGACAATATCCATCCTAAGTCGGAATTCACCAAGTACAAGTTCTCTTGTAATTTCACCTTTTCGGTTGACATAAGTGAATGATAATAATCATTTCCAATCAGAATATCTACCTTATCTGACAGAGATCCATCATCCGCCAATAAGTAATCCTTTTGATGGTTCCATTTGGTCAATTCTTTGCCATAAGATGAGATACTGCGTGTAATAGATGGTACGACATTCGCATATACTGTCCTTCGCATATGAGTTCTTGATTGAATATGAAGTTTTACCAACGGGCTATCTAGTTCTTGAGGTTTGTTCGAACCAAAGGTGAATACTGTGAGGTGGTTGTCTTCTTCGGTTTCTAAATTAAGGTCCTGCGCGACATCTTGCGTAACATAGCTTCTCATACTGCCTGAATCTAACAGTACACGACACTTCTTTGAAGTATTCTCAGGTCCTTTGACATTAACAATAGCAGTTTGTAGTATTGTGGCTCCCTTCTCATAGATGTGCATTGTACTGGTAGATTCCTTCCTTGGTACCTCATTCTTTGTTGTCACCTTCCTTGGGAACTCTCTGTTCGGACAAAGTGCTCTATTATGGAGGCCTTTCTTACCGCAGTGTCTGCAGGTTATGTGCTTAGACTTACAGGAGCCTGTTTGATGGCCTTCACGGAAACAAATAAAGCAACGGTTTCTTAATTTTAATCTTCTTTGTTGTAGAGTTTTACTTTCTGTACACTCATCATTAAAATGATCTCCTTTACAAAATATGCAGTAGAGCTTCCTTCTTTTCTGATTAGATCCATGCCCATACTTCTCTTCATTGAATTGAAATTTCCTCTTAGTGTTAAAGGTTTTGTTGAAAGCAGTTACACTACGTTTAATTCCTTTATCGGTCTTCCTTATATTATTTGGTTTTCGGACTTTTGATCCCTTCTCATTTCTAGGTTCTAGTATATGAAGCGTTTCTGTTGTATAACTGGTATCTTCTAAATTGAATTTTTCAGATGTTCTTTTAGCATCCTCTCTCGCTGAGAGTACAATATGGAGTTGTTTTCTCATTTCTTCGATAGTGTCGTTACTTAGTTTCAATTTCAACTCGTATACTATATCCTCAGGAAACTTTTCCAGGATTAAGAATCTCAGATGGTTGTGTTCTGTATTTTCGCCCAGTGAGCTCAATACACGAAGGTGTCTTTCAATCTCATCTAATATTCTTCTACAGTCTTCTTGTTTGTCTGCTCTCTTAAGTTTGTAAAGTGTTGAATAATGAGCATCGACTATTTGGGTTTTCTTTCCATATCTGTCTGTTAAAGTTGCTACAGCAATTTTATAATTTTCGTTTGTAGTCTCAAGACCATCCGAAATTGTCTTAGCCTCACCCTTCACAGAAGCCTTTAGGTACAATAACTTATCGACGTCTCTTAATGCTCTTTGATCAATATTGGAAGAGAATTGATCCCAAAATTGTGTCCATTGTAGAACATCTCCGGAAAATGTGGGCAAGTTCAATTCAGGTAGCTTTCCTCTGCTGATGGACTGACTAGAACTGGAAGAAGAATCAGCCTTGTCCTTTTTGACTTGTATTTTTACATTCAGTTCAGCTAATGCTTCCTCTCCTTTTAATTGTTCTGTCGTCATACTGGATATCTCATCTGCGTCCGGATTTGTTGAAGTGTTAAAATATTGATACAATTCGCTATTAAATCGGTGAATTACTGCTTGTAATTTTGATGACACGATCCTTGCTTGTTCTAAATCATCATAAATACTGTATACCATTTATAACTCATTCATGCATGACACAGTAATAATTGATTTTAGTCAGACTCATTATAGTTAGCCTTGTTTATTTTTAACTTTGTTATGCGTTTACTGTGTGTGAAAAGTGTGTTTGTAGATTAGCACTCTTATTACCTTACAGTAACAATCATAATATTCATCTATAATAGTGCTTTCATAACTTGTTTTGAAATAATTAATCAAGTATTAAGTTTTAATTATTTAGTGACTTCTTGATCCCATAGTCAATTTTGTGAAACATCTCTAGTAAGTTATACTACTCAACCTAGTCTATAATCATAGCACTAGTTGAGCTAGTTGTTGTTACCTTTAAAACATTTGATCTTATCTAGACTTGGCTCTGGCACTACAGTGCCCCCTTGACCTAGTTACTTGACCATGACACTACAGTGCCCCTTTGACTTAGTTACTTGGCCATGACACTACAGTGCCCCTTTGACTTAGTTACTTGGCTATGACACTACAGTGCCCCTTTGACTTAGTTACTTGGCTATGGCACTACAGTGACCGTTTGCCTTAGTTACTTGGCTATGACACTACAGTGCCTCTTTGACTCAGTTATATGGGAACACAAGAAAGTTCACTAGGCCACACTTCTTATTGGTCACACAGTGTTTAGATTGTATTTTAGCACTAGCTTTATCAAACGCATGAAATCACAATCATTTTATTGCTTTTTGTACACTCAATATACCATATTGACCACCAATAATTTTTCACTTTTGACCATAGGTTATCAAACTATAGCACAGTGTGTAAACACTGAACATGAACACTGATTGTAACAGCACTTCACTATGTATCCATAAGCACAGATACTACATTCTCACAGTGTATGTAACATCTGAACATCAAATATGTATGCATGTAGTTTGTAATAGATAGGTAAGTAGGTCATTATTTATGTATTTGTTTGTGTATCATTTTCTCACAGCATTAACCAACTATTCACCGTTAGGCTATTGAGTTTGATCAGAATTTGTCTAGTTTGATGCTACTCTGTTCTTATAATTTTAAGAATCTTAGTGAGCTAACTTAAGTAGTATTTTGTTGTGATAATTATAACACCTGTCAGTACTCAAATAATAAAAGTTAGTATGAGACGCTCATATTATCTTTGTTGTCAATGTTTTGAGTTGTATTTAATTGAAGCAATGACAATATTCAACTTGGTAGGTATGTGACACTATGTGAAAACTTAAGTGCGCTTGGTGAAAATGTCATGTAAACCATAAGTATGTAAACATTGGGTTATGATTAGTTTTGATTTGGTATAAGAATTACAACGACAATGTTCTATGATAATTTGACATGCTATCTGAAACAATCTTTGCTAGTCAGCTTCTACTTTAATGTTGGAAGTTTTATCAAGTGACTAGTCCTGTATGTGCTTGAAATAATATGGTGTGTGATCACAGTTTTACATACCTGAACCTTGACTTCAATTTATTACTCAATGTCTTCTTGTAATAGTACACTTTTATATGTATTGTTTGTAGGTACTGAGTATCGGTGTCCCTATTAGAATGATAAAAAGGTTAGGTTTAAATAAAGATTTGCTCACAGCTAGAGTCCTCATTGAAACACCTTTTACTGATATTTTATTTCATCATTAAGCACATTTTCTTTGTCTATAAAAACTTTGAAGATTGTTTTCAACATAATTATATGACTTATAGGTTGCCGCAAAATTTTTCCTGACAATTGGTTGTTCTGACTTAAAGATATGGTTTAAACTTGAAATTATAGTTTCAAACAATGCTTGTGATGCTTTGTTGTCTTACCTGTTGAAATCTAATTCGTACTTTCTTTGTTTCACTTTAAACTATTGAAAATGTTTCGAATGACATTCAATTTGTTTGTTGACAATTACAATGACCCTTTCGTGTAAGTATAGTAGCGACCTGCGGAGAAAAATTGCAACATCTTAACACACTAGCGCTGCGTGTATTCACTGACACTTCCGTGGCGCTGATCCTAAACTTGACATTTGGCGGGAATTTTGATTGCTTTGATGTTAAGTTGCTAACACTGACTCAACAGTAGTAACTTGTTAGATCAATGTCCACAACCTTAGTAAAACTGAATTTCACTCATACCATCAGAGATAATAACTTATAGTAAGTAAGTGTGTAGGTGTGACCGCATGACTTTTACTAATAAAGTAAATTGTTGCACTTTGTTCATTGTTTTTCATGAGTATTTATCTGTTTATCTTTTTATAGGTATTGTTATCATTCGATGAGACAGCTGACAAATGCATCCTATTGCATCAAATGAATTCTCATTAAACTCTCTTCGGCCATATATCAGATAAGCTTTGTTTGAGATCTGTACTAAACATTGTTTTGTTTGAATTTATACTACTTAAATTATTTTTCAGTAAGTAGGTATAACTATATCCAATTCTTTATCCCCTTATTTTCCCCAGATAAATTCCAACTTATCCATATCAAATTTCAATCCCAGCACCTCCACCAAATTTGTGTATACATAGTAGGTATCATATGTGACCTTACATTCATTACTTAATTACATCTGTAATCTGTATGACAGCCTACACAAATCAAACTATCATACAGGTTGTTGCCAGAGTTCTTTCATAAAGTACCTATGTACTTATCAAAAGTTAATGGATTTTATTAGTTATAAATTATCTGCTTCGCTTTATCTTAATATATTATTATATAGAAATCTGATACAGGAGGCCAAGAGTATTCATGCTGTTAAGGTAGGTAATGATGCAAAGTAGGTCTGTCAGTTGTCTCACCTGGATGATGATGATTTGTCCCTCAGCCAGACTCTAGCCCCCTCGCCATCTTGGTCAGGTTGACACACCTGCGGTTAGACAATTCTTATGATCATACAGTCATGTACAATCATTAAGCACTCAGCACATATATTCTCATTAAAGTAACACATGTAATCAACATGAAATTTAGCATATCAACTTGAGTTTGTTATGTCATTAGGAGTGCAATCTCACATACTTTGTGAAGGACCTCAGTCCTCTTTATAGCTTGTTTACCTTCCGAAAGCATCGGCAGGTCTTATCGTGTCTCAATAGGTGTACTAGTGCAGACCCTACGGTCGGCACACGCCCTAGTCTCAACTACGGTCTTTTCAGACTAACCTTTATACCTCGTGATAAGATTGCGCAAACTTAACATGCAGGCCGCCATCCTGTGGCAGGCGGCCGTGCGGGCGAGCTCTTCAAGGGCTCATTCTTTTATGGATACTCATCCAATCTTAGTTCCCTGACAAGGGACAGAATTGCACACGCCTTATGACACAAAACAACAGTGATTTGTAAGGACATTACCTCTCTGTACGATGAAACTGTACCACATCCCATCAGCTCAGCGAGTTTCGTGGGCGTACCATTCCATCGTCCTTTATCAACGCGATCCTTAACAGGAACATTATGCATTCAATTCTAAATAAGGTTTGTATAATGCTGAGTACTTAACTTCGGTGGTATTTGAGGCTGGCGGCGAGCAGCAGGCGAAGATCACACATGCCACGATTTACACTTTGAAAACTTGAAAGCGAGTCGACGTTGGAGCGAAAAATGTTGACACTTACCGATCGGAAATTAGCTCTATGGTTTGTATTGAGTGTTGCTATATACAATTATTGTTGGGTTAATTTTGATACTCGCGAACCCTTCGCGACAAACACTGCAAATACAACTCTCGTTGACAGCTCACATACCGAGAAACCTAAATGGCGACCGGCTTCAATCATGCATTACGATGACGTCACGTTTCAATGTTGCCAAAAAATAGGTCGAATAAATATATTGCTGTCTCTTTTTACATGAAGTATTGGAGGTAAGATAGAACAAGATGGCTACAGGTTTATGAGTACAATGTCGATTTAGCTCATATTTGTATAACCGATAGTTCATATAGAACAATATGCCATCTCCATAGGATTCAGTACTCAGAGACACCACACGAATCACAGACGAATTAATAAAATGACAGATATTTTGACAGCTCGCGAGCACCTACAGTAACACAGCTGTTTCGTGCAACCTAATCTGTGAAGGACAAATTGTACTTGCCAGTCTAAAAAAATTGAGACGGACGATTATTTTTATTGTTTGCGTTTGTGATATTTGAACAAATTAGCAAAAAGAATGGAAATTCATTCATTCAAAACGGGTTTATATGCAAATATTTGAACGTAATGCTTGATTTAGTCACCGGTAGCCAGCGAGCAGCGACAAACAATTAACACGATTTACCACGGTCTCATCGTACACGACGTGTGGTGTGGCCCACAGAACAGTGTGGCCCATGGCAATAAATTAAAATATAGGTGGCGGCCACGCGTTACACAACAAAATCCTCGACTTGACTTGCAGCTGCCACGGGCCGCACAAGACACCAATACTCGCGTCGCTACTGTCGCCCGCCCTGCTTCACGCCCCTCCACTCAGTTAATCGTAGGCGTTAGAGCGAGAGAGAGCGAGTTATAAACAGTGGTCGCTTTCGAACACCAATGGCTGCGGTCAGTAGCCCGTTTGCGTCGAACTTTAGTATTTACAGTCATCATCATCATGTATTTACAGTACTTTTCCATAATTTATGTGAAATATACTACAAATAAAAAGTCCACACTCAAGTAGCTAAGCTTCCAGCCTTTACTGTACTCATCAACACATTTTAGAAACGGGTCCTATAATTTTATGATGGGTTTAAATTAAAGTACTCATGCAGACTTTGTAAATTATTTTACTTTGTCATAATTAATTTACATAATTCTTCTGAAATTCATAATAGGCTCCAAAAGGATATGGAATTTTGTAATAATTACAAACTCTTAAACTTAAAACTATATTTATTAAACTAATAAAAGTATCACTCTTAAAACTTGAATTCTTTGTATTTCTTTGCTTGCTTCGAATCCGTATTCTGTTGCCGTTTTCTTTTGTTCTGTGAACAAACAAAACACATAGTTATTAAAATACAGTTTAGTTAATAAAGGTTAATTTTCTAGCCCCGCCCCTTTCACTCGATTCTGTCCCGACTAGAGGAGAGTGAAAGGGACGAGCACACCGAAGTTTCGAATTTTGCGTTTCAGAGTAGGCCCTCAGTTCCGGTGCGCATCGGGCCGGCCCGGGACGGAGCCGTACGGCCGCCGCGGAAGCCGGCCGGTTGGTCTAAATCTTAAGGCCGTTTGTCCACGACATCTTTCTCGTCGGATCCGTCTAGACGGACCGAAAAAGCGGTTTATATATTGGTATTGACCGTCTGTCCACTCGAGTCCCGGCGTCCGAGTTCCGCCATCCGTTGTTTTGACGGGCTCCGGGAATTTGGCTAGATCGGATGTACCGCTACATCGGAGCTCGGATTCGAACTCGGTCCGAGTGTACGCGTAGATTTCATATTGACTGTTTCACGAACACGCACCGCCTTTGAAGTGGCTCGTCCTGGATCGGTCGGACGCAGTGGACAAACGTATTAATCATTGCCCTCTCGCGACAGACGTCTAATCAAATAAGTCAATGAGACGCACTAACTGTTCGTGGCCAGGCTACGCCCCACTATGCTAATCACTTACTTTCTGTCGGGCCACGTGGTCGGCCAACATGTCGGACAGGTCCTCGCGCGCCTTGTTGGGGCGGTGCTCCCGCAGGTGGCGCTCGTATCGCGCCGCCACCGCCTCGGGCTCCAGTTCCAACTCCGAAGGGTCTAGCGCTACTTCGACCCCGCCCGCGCCAGCCCCCGCCCCCGCTCCAGGAGCCCCTTCGCTTGTCGCTCCGCTTGCTACGCGCTTGCCTGCACAAAACGGTAGTAAGTATAGAGCAACCGCAACCAGGCGCGGATCCAGGATAAGGTTGAGGAGGGGGGCAATCTTAGCTTATTTCACGTGGTATGAGGAATACAAAAAGTTTAAAAGTAAAATTTATATGGCAGGGGACTATTGCCCTTGCTTTTATAATAATTGTCTATAATTTGTACTCTGAAATATCAGTAGAATATGAAGAAACTTTAATGTAGGAAACATCTACTTGTACAGTCAGCGTCAAATTGATATAAGCGTCTAGAGTACCTAGTCAAAAAGATCTGAAAAACATAAACGCAATTTGACCTAAGCAAAATTATCTAAGCAAACAAAGCTCTCAAAATATCTGTGCAATATGGTGTTGTACATTATGCACATATATTTTGAGAGCTTCGTTTGCTTAGATAATTTTGAACACTCTGACTGCTCATATAAATATGAAACAACGAACAATGAGTGCCTAGATATTTTGAACACTGCGCGCTTACAACAATATGATGATTCGAACTGCTTAGGTCAAATTGCGTTTATGTTTTTCAGATCTTTATGACTACTCTAGACGCTTATATCAATTTGACGCTGACTGTACCATATTCTGACAAATAAAGAATTTATGATTATTGCTTTTATTTTTTTGCATCATCTTTTATGTGTATACGTACCCGGGTTGGCGGCGTTCATGTCGTACACGTGCGTGGACGCCATCATGCCGGCCGTCAGCCCCACGCGCCGCTCCGGCAGCACTTGGTACAGGGCGGGCGTGTCGCCGCTGAAAACATACCAACATTTTAAAAATAAAATATGGAATATAATAAACCGAACGACTGAAAATTACTAAATTTACCGACTAACTTACAAAGTTTTTTGTAAAAATTTAATTTTCATGACAATCTTTTTTGCTGACTGTACTTTAATATTGTATTGTCATCTAAACCAAACCTGTATACAAAATTTCAGCTCCATCGGACACTGGGTAGTGGGTCAAATTAAGCTTGCAAGACTTGTCCCCCACTAACTAACTAACTAACTAACATGGCAAGTTAATAAAAACCTTGTAAAAATAGGTTTAGGTTAGGTTAGATTGGCGACTAAGTCGCTTACCTAGTATTTTTGTCGGTAGAATGGTATTTTAGTCGATCGGTTAAATACTACCCATAAAGTATTACATAAAATCTATAAGTCTCCGATGATTCCATCGGAGCTAAGCTAGCCAGTCAATTTTTCTAATAAGTACTTTATTTTCAATATTAAAATGGCATAGTGAATGCAAGAAAAGTAAAACTAAATTGAAATACAACATTTTTTTGTTAATGTATGCGTAAATTAAAACTTAAATCAGAGGTTTTTAATAACTATGATGCTGCGAGTGCTTCCGACGGTTAGGGTGGTATTCCACTTATTAAATATTTGATCAAAGAAATTAGACGAGGACGAATTCATGAATGGTTTCATTGATAAATTCTTTGATCAAATGTATAACTGTATAACTCGGGCGAGCTAACTTGACACCTGCAGGTTATAATATATTACCATCTCTGTCACTCTCCGGGCATGACAGAATCAAGTGAAAGAGACGGGTATAATTTGCAGGTGTCAAGTAAGCTTGCCCGAGTTGGACAAAGATCTTTGATAAGTGGAATACCATCCATAAATACCTGGGTATTAAAAAAGATAAGACGATGAAACTTATATACGCAAATGCATGCACGTGTATAGTCCGTTCGGTTAGATAGTGTCGGTACACCCGCACGGCGTTGTGGCAGAGCGACACTATCTAAGCGAATGGACTATACGCGTATACGTGCACTCACCCCTCGACGTCGGTGTCCAGCTTCTTCTTCCGCAGCTCGATGGTGTCGGGCGTCTCCATGCCGGGCGGCACGGAGCTGATGCCGAGCGGCGTCACCAGCCCCTCGCCGGGGGTCGCCAGGCCCGCGGCCACTTCGCCCTCGGCCTTCTCGCCCTCGTCTCCGGACTCCTCTGTCATGTCAAAAACGGTTATCATTTCGTCAATAGTAAATAACTAGCGGCCGCCCGCGGTTTCACCCGCGTGGTTCCCGTTCCCGTGGGAATATCGGGATAAAAAGTATCCTATGTGTTATTCCAGCCAATAATCTATTTCTGTAGCAAATTTGATCCAGATCCGTTTAGTAGTTTTTGCGTGAAAGAGTAACAAACATCCATACTCATAAACTTACGCATTTATAATATTAGCAAGATTTTTCATTGTGTCATGGTGTTATGTCAAAATCAATTTACGGATAAAAAAATTGCATTGTATTAGAGTGTTAATAGAAAGTCACACATACCCTCTTCCGATTCCTCTTCTGATTCAGACTCCAACTCTCCCCACATTGTCCTGTCGATGTCTTGATCTTCAGCATCCTATATTATTAAAAAAAAAAAACATTACTATCACATTATTTTTATTCAAGTAAATATACGTTAGACGTTTACTGTGGTGTTAGTTGCTATACAATTTTCTGGTATCCAGCCTACGATCAACAGTATCACTAGACAACGCCTCGCGAACTAAATGCGTTTGCCATGCCCTTACAGGGCTCTAGTTTGTAGCTAAACAATTTATGTAACACCATTGTATACAACAAGATGCAATAAATGATTATGATTATGATTATAAAACAAAACTCTATTATGGCACCGACTTCTTATTTTTTAAACAGAGAAAAAGGTTACATAAGAAATAATAGCGCCTCTTTGAAGTGCGCTCATATTCTCTCGGCTCTTTTGACACTCCAAGCGGTTATCTAGCGGTATTGATGATGAAGTATTCAGACGAGTGATTTTGCGGTCTTTAGTCTGATACAAGTACTGAGTCAATACAAAAGTATTTCATTTTGTTAATCTATTTAAATAAAGAGTTTTTGAGTTTTGAGAGTCTACAGTCCTCAGTATTACACAGAGTATACTCACATCCTGCCCGCTGTTCTGGTGTCCGAACACGTCTCCGTACAGGGGCTTGCCCGTCTCGTCGACGGGGGGCTTACCCCAGCCGCCCGCGTGGTACCCGAAGGCACAGCCCTCGGGTATTGGCGCGTTTAGCCCAGGGATCTTCAGGTTGGGGTATGAAGGCGGGGGCCCGTAACGCTGCTGGGCGATCAGCCATGGAGGCGGCACCTAGTCCAGGAACATGTTTAAAAATCACTACTTCCTGCAGTCAACTTACTGTTACTAATCTTTGACACAAAATAAAGGTACGTTTTTGTTTTTTTTTTATTCACAACAGGGTATCACTTAGCCTTCATCACACACCTGTCTGCCTAGCATGACCATCATTATACCACGCGATATGATATAGCATAGCACGTCATGCTGTCTTGCTTACCCCACAAAGGTGTAAGCAAGATATAGGCGCTTATCATGCGTCAATAGTCGACAAAAACCGCTCATGCTAGGCCGGTTGATGTTAAGTGGTGATAAGGCTGAAGGTGGAAGCGCACTACTCCCGGAATCCTCAGTTACTGAGGAACTGGCTATCTTATCTCTTACTGGCGGAACACAATAATGCTGAAAACATCCTAGTTATGGCGTCAGACTTAGATAAGATGGTGGTAGCTAGCCAGTCGGACTTAAAACAAGTCCTACCACCAACCGAAATGATCAACCATTCTAATATTATTATGGCTAAATAACTTTTAATTTAGACTATTTAAACTTAGTTATTTCATGGCTACTTCTTCAACATTTTGCTAAATACTAACTCTAAGCAGAGATTCGAAAGAACAAGGCCTGAACCACACTGCCGGGCCTAGCGCGGTGACTTCGAGCGATTTGCGATTCATTGCGCGCTCGTCACAGACGTCTAAAGGTGCGTCCACACTTGTAACATTTTGGCGTGTCCGAATACCGTGTTTTTATAATACATTGTCTCTTTGATACAGTATTACGACAGCGCATGCCTAACAAAAAGACACGGTGTTCGGACACGCCAAAATGTTACAAGTGTGGACGCACCTTAATAAAATAAGTATCCGACCGACCTTAACCAACCACCGAGCAAGCGAGCCCGCGATAGCCGCGCAATATTGACTTCGCCCAACACCTTCACCACCGGAATTAAATAAAAGCTACCTTATGTGAGCCAGGTCCAACAGGCATGCCGAGCGCAGTGCGTAACTCCTCAGACAGGTCACCAGGCTTCTTCTCCCGCAGCCGGGTCTCGAACTCCTTACCCTCGTAGTAAAGGTCTCCGTGGATCGTCATGCGAGGCTTCGTCTGCCACCTGTGGTGTTAACAACTGTTTTAATACACGAAGGTTTTTAGATGAAGAAGCTGATAAACTTGACGTATAATTACAGTCTAAGTAAAATCACAGAACACGTGACAGATGTAAGAAACAGCATGTCTCGCATTCTATAATGAACCAGCCTGTGGCTTCGCCCGCGTGGACTACAGAGTACACGCATTTCCGGGATAAAAATTTGCCTATGTCCTTACCCAAGGTCAGCTCTATCTCTGTAGAATCGGTTAAGTGGTTTAGGCAAAAGTTAGGTTTAGGTTAAAGCGTAGCAGGCAGACAGACAGAGTTACTTTTGCAATTATAATATTAGTAAGGATGAAGCGTTTAATTGAAAACAAGAATTGAATTCTTGTTATCCGAAACAATAGTAAACCAAAAGAATATGTAGCTCTTAAAGCAATCCTATTAAACTAGATACTAAATTATTGCAATTTAATGCATCTGCTATCGACGCTGAAGTTTTATCGTTTAATACAAACATATACCTAAAGTTAGTCTGAGAAAGTAGTTAATCTATTGTAAGTTTGTTAAAATATAATTTGATCTTACCTTCCTCGGTTCAGCATCTTCGCAATGACGATCTGTTACCACCTGTTCTATTTATGGAAAAAGAGCGTCCAGATTTTACTCTGGTACCAAACTGATCAAATCATGCGCTTTTTGACAAAGCTATTTATGATCATAGTTGGTTTTCCGTATGTCAGTTTGGAATACAGTAATTCTAAAGTGTTATCAGGGTTAACATTTATGTAAAGTCGACCAGAAAAGGGCTTTATCAGTGTCGTTAACAATTCTCATAATAACGCTAAAACTCAGATCTGAAAGTCATTTCAATAACGTCACGAACTATGTGACAAAGACATCAATAGAAATGGTCACTGTAAACTTTTAAAGGAAATCAGACCTTATCGGTCTACAGCATACAAAGAATTTTAAACTTAAGTTGATAAAGCAATTCCTGGTTGAGTTAATAACATATTACTTATTATTTATAGGGGGGACGCCAGCGAAGCCGGACGGGTGATCAGTCACAATCACTCAAAAAAACATATTACTTACTCTATCTATTAATTCGAAATCCGAAGGCTATCGAATTAATAGATATTCGAAACTTTAAGGCGCTTTGCAGACGGCGGGGCGGGGCGGGCGATAGCACAACGGGAATCCTATACCGAATTGAAATCTGATAAGTTGTTCTCGATTTATAGGGTGATGTATGTATAAAATAGGTTTATGCTACGTTTCTCGTAATTTTCGCCTCCGTGCGACGGGCAAAAAGACCGCGCCGCAGGTTTTATTGCTTCGTGATCTAAAATACCCCGCCCTCCGCCGTCTGCAAAGCGCCTTAACCGACCACAGATAGAAGCGAGACCTTACTCCACTGCATCTTCACGTGCAGCAAGAGGCTGCGAAAGCTGCACTAAGACTGAGACACCTAGGTACTCTTAGATTCTCTAAGGTAAGACACATAAAGGGTCTACTGGAGGAATGGTTGGACACACGGCACACCCCTTGTGGAGGGGATATGCGGCAAGGTCAAACCTTCCTTCATCTTCGATAAGAAATACAAAATACAACTCGAGGACGCAGAAAGCTCTCAGGTACAACACAAAGCGCTTCTGATATACACTGATGGCTCCAAGACCTCTAAAGGAGCAGGAACAGGTGTATTCTCGGAAGACCTAAACATACAAATTGCGCTGCCAAAACACAATCTTTCAGGCAGAGTGTATGGGCATTCTGCTGGCAGCTCAAGCAGTCGCAACAAGGAAAGTAACCGGCTACGACATTCTCATACTTTCCGACAGTAAATCTGCACTTCAGGCTCTAAATGGTAGTCGTAGCTCATCGAGTCTCCTACAGGAGTGTCATCACAGACTAAATATGGTAGATACACTCAACAATATTACTATCCTATGGATCAAAGGTCACAGTGGATCACGTGGAAACGACCTGGCCGATGAACTGGCGAGGAGGGGATCGGATAGGGTGATGATTGGCCCTGAGCCGGTCGCACCCATTCCGGCGAGCTGGTTTGTTGATAAGATCCGTGAACACACTGCCCTTACGCACCAACACGAATGGAGCTCACTGGAAACATGCAAGCAGGCGAAAATGGCACTACCGCGCCTGGACGCCCGTTTGTCCAGCTCTCATTAAGCTAAGTAGATCAAAGTTACGCCTGGTGACGGGTGCTATAACAGGACATGGAAATTTCAACAAACACCTTTTCAACTTAGGTATCACCGACAGCCCCATATGCAGGGGTTGCCGAAGAAACAGCTGCTCCCGTCCTAGTTGAATGTGACGGAGTGGCCCCCTACCGGGCGAGGTACCTCGGCTCGCCGGGAAGCGTCCACGAAGCGGTCTCCGACGTGAGGGCGCTCGGTGCTTTCATGGCAGAGCTGGGCTGGCTGGAGTAATACGGCTGCACACCCTCCACACGCAAAATGGGCGCAATAAGACGTCGAGTTGCGGAAAACGCCCGTATCGATTGAAGAAGAAGAAGATAGAAGCGAGTCGTTGTGCTTTATTAAATAAAAAATTATATAAGAATTATTAAAAAGCACCCCAGCAAACAACGAAATAGAATAGAAATAGATAAGCTAGAATTTCTGTTTGGGTTTAGATCAGAGCGTCACAAACATTCCCTTTAGTATTTCATATTAATGATGCCACTAAAAAAGTATGAATTCCAATAGTTCAAAGTAAGTTGTTCTGATGCCAGTAGATTCGCCAAGAAAAGGGATATCAAAAATCCAAAGTGCAATGCAAAACGTTATGACGTGTGGAGATATTGAACCCCGGCCATTATAAGAGAGATGAGTAATGGCCTTTTCTCCTTATCCATCCGTAATGAAGGCCTGTGCCACAGAATAAATAATAGTACAAGTAGTACAGAACATTCACTCCGTTAAACCATTTAAATAAATAGCATAACCACAACGAAATAAAGTGGATTTCAGCTTGTACGCCGCTAATAATGAACGGCCAGACGTTGGATCTCTTTCTATCGCATATATTTGTACTAAATATTGCAACTGCGCAGGTTTTTTCGTCTATGGTTGTGGTCGGGTTCCGTGAACTCTACTATAACTGTGTTATCAATTTATTTAATACTCTGACTGAAATTATTAATTTGACATTTATTTTATGACATCCAAACTATAGTAATATTATTAGTTAGTAAGTTTCTTGACATTTATTTTTGTTCTTTTGTTCGGATTTAACATTGTGTAACATGTAACATCTAAGCTTATAAGCGCTTTGGATAGCGACATCTGTTAGCTTGTAAGAATACTGTAATAAATAAATCAATATTCTATATCTTTTGCGGATCTAATTTATATGGATTTCGCACCGAGTGACAGACGCCTTCCTGTGCTACGCCTCGACAGTGGGGACATAGAATGGCTGATGCTGATGATGATAAAACAAAGTTATACTCACTTGAAGAAGGCATCGTGCAGCTTCTGGTAGTCGATGTCGATCTTGCCGAGCTTGGGCCGCGTGCGCTCGCGCATCTTGGCCTTGAGCGTCTTGGTCTCTTCCTTGTCTTGAAGTGACGCGCGCATCTCCATGATGCCCGTCTTCTTGATGAAGTCCGGCAGGTCGAACGGCGGCTTCTCTATGCCGCGCTTACCTTGCAGATACTGTGGTGATAAATAAATTACTCTTGTTAGAGAAAAAACGGTGAAAATAAGCTGGTACAATGCGATTCGAGATCTTAAGACGAAATTAGACGGTTCATCAAAAGAGATTCATTTCTGCAATGAATTGTGAATGATGAATGATGAACGATTCAAGTGAAAACAATCGGGAGCTGCCTTCGCGATGAACGACAATTTAGACAATTCATTTTCGTTCTTTCATCGATGAAGCATCGAAAATGAAAGCAAAAATTAACCGTCTAATTTCGCCTTTATTGGCGGTAGGTGAAGTTACGGCTAATTCAAACCAAGATGGCAGCGGGGCGGGGCGGGGCGGGGTGGGGCACACTCAGTGTTAAATAATTCTAAACTTTATCTACATATTTAAAAGACTAGTTTCGCTTGAAATGATGCGGGACTGCCCGAGGCGCCCGTCTTATACACGTCGCGCCGCAAGCAGCCGAGCGGCCATAAAGGCGAAATTGGATGGTTCATCAAAAGTGATCCATTTTTGCAATGAATTGGCCGATGCTAGTGAAAACAATCGGGAGCTGCTTTCGCGATGAACGAGAATTTTGACAATTCATTTTCGGTCTTTCGGACTTCTCCGCGTACAATGTATACCTTCCGCTTGTAGCACCAGTGGGCAGCTTGGGATCCTACGCAGTCACGTCGTACATCTCAACACGTCCGGGCACGACACTAGCAGCTCCAACCCGACATCAGAACACACATACCTTCCGCTTGTAGCACCAGTGGCGCGACACAAGCCGCTTCAACCCGACATCAGAACACACATACCTTCCGCTTGTAGCACCAGTGGGCAGCTTGGGGCGGAGCGGGAGCGCAGTCGCGCGGGAGTGCATCACGTCGTACATCTCAATCAACCACGTCCAGGCGCGACACTAGCCGCTCCAACCCGACATCAGAACCCACATACCTTCCGCTTGTAGCACCAGTGGGCAGCTTGGGGCGGAGCGGGAGCGCAGTCACGTCGTACACCTCAATCAACCACGTCCGGGCGCGACACTAGCCGCTCCAACCCGACATCAGAACCCACATACCTTCCGCTTGTAGCACCAGTGGGCAGCTTGGGGCGGAGCGGGAGCGCAGTCACGTCGTACACCTCAATCAACCACGTCCGGGCGCGACACTAGCCGCTCCAACCCGACATCAGAACCCACATACCTTCCGCTTGTAGCACCAGTGGGCAGCTTGGGGCGGAGCGGGAGCGCAGTCACGTCGTACACCTCAATCAACCACGTCCGGGCGCGACACTAGCCGCTCCAACCCGACATCAGAACCCACATACCTTCCGCTTGTAGCACCAGTGGGCAGCTTGGGGCGGAGCGGGAGCGCAGTCGCGCGGGAGTGCATCACGTCGTACATCTCAATCAACCACGTCCAGGCGCGACACTAGCCGCTCCAACCCGACATCAGAACCCACATACCTTCCGCTTGTAGCACCAGTGGGCAGCTTGGGGCGGAGCGGGAGCGCAGTCACGTCGTACACCTCAATCAACCACGTCCGGGCGCGACACTAGCCGCTCCAACCCGACATCAGAACCCACATACCTTCCGCTTGTAGCACCAGTGGGCAGCTTGGGGCGGAGCGGGAGCGCAGTCACGTCGTACACCTCAATCAACCACGTCCGGGCGCGACACTAGCCGCTCCAACCCGACATCAGAACCCACATACCTTCCGCTTGTAGCACCAGTGGGCAGCTTGGGGCGGAGCGGGAGCGCAGTCACGTCGTACACCTCAATCAACCACGTCCGGGCGCGACACTAGCCGCTCCAACCCGACATCAGAACCCACATACCTTCCGCTTGTAGCACCAGTGGCGCGGCACCTGCACCGTGTTGCGGTGCGCCTTCAGCTGCACCAACAGCTTGGGGTCCCGCGCAGTCACGTCGTACATCTCGACCACGTCTGGGCGCGACACTAGCTGCTTCAACTCTGCCACTGATAGACGAGACAGCTTCTTTAACTTGCGTTTGGACATGCGCTCTTTCTCGTCGGCTGCATTTTTCTATAAAATCAAGATATCATTAGTAATATGTTTATTTCCTACAACATAAAGCAGTTCTACTATGTCTTTAGGCCAGTCAAAAATAAATATTTTTTTGATTGTGAAATTAACACAAATGTGAAACAAAAAAAGTTATTATGTTTATAGCATAGATATTCATTTGACTTGGTAGGCATGCATGCTATTATCTATGACTTGGAACTCTAATAATGTACTGAGCACTCACCTCAGCAGCCTCATCGTCAGCAGCAAACTGATCCTGTATCTTTTCCTGCGGTTTGGCCGGTTTGGGCAAGTCTTTACTGTCCTCTTCTTTAATTTCTTCTTTTTTCTCTGTGATTTTGAATGCCTCAAGTATACGATGGAACTGGCGGTACATTGGTTCCAACTCATGGAAATGAATACTTTCTTGCACATATCTGAAAGATATAAGTATTATCATGATAAATCAATTCATTTGGACCTTACCGCGGGTTGTAAGGCATGCGAGGGGCGGGGCGGGCGACCGAGCGTCGAAACAATAGACTCCGGCCGGGCGGCCCGGGGTGTAGCTGATCGAACCTGTTAGCTATGTATAAAATATTGAAAACTGTCTGCTCGTGCACAACATTTAATTATTAAAATAAATTTTAATGTGAAAGAATGTTTATGTAATACAATAATAAATGCTGTGAAAATAATATCTTACTAATGAATAGCATAGTGAAAAAATTAATAAGAATCTCCGAGTTGTTACGGAACGTCGTCAAGAGCTTGAAACTTTTTGATAAATAAAATAGATACAGTACAGAAAAAATACATGAAACATCTATTAAATTTGTAGACAATAAACTAGAAACCATTTTTACCGCTGTATACTGCCCACCCAAACATAAGATATCTATACAAGAGGTTCATAGATTACTTCTCTTCACTGAGTGGGCAGACAAACCTGTCTGTGGTAGTGATTGGAATTTCAAGCACGTACACTGGGGATCTAGCTAGACTGACTAATATTAGAGGAAGGCAGTTACACGACGCTATAGGAAAAATGAAGCTAGATCACCAGCCTTGTAGCTAACCCACGTATTGGCCAACAAACAAAACTGAATACCTGATTTACTTGACTTCTACATACTCAAAAACGTAAACAACTTTAAACTATGCTAATATCGAAACTCTCACTGACCGTACCTCGGATCATACTCCGGTGTTTAGGAATCTCTGCACAACCGTATCTCTGGTAGAATCGCCTTTTACAGTATACAACAATATTCTAAAACAACAAATTGACTTGACTTGATCACTTTCATGGACAGTAAACGAATAGCTCAGGTAGTAATGATACCCAAGCCTGGCAAGCCATCACAAGAAACAACATCATACAGACCTATAAGTTTCCTAGCCGTCACCGGAAAACTATTTGAAAGGATCCTACTCAACAAAATGAAGCAACACCTCAACAGCATACTTCCGTCCGAATCACTAATTTGGTTTTCGGGAGAAACATGGAAATATAGAACTGCAAGTACACCGCATTGTCGACATCATCAGCAAATGCCTAGAAAATAAACTCTATTGTTCCATCGTATTCTTAGGCCCATATTCTAGAACGAAACTCAAGTGGAGATCTCTTCTCAAGTACAAATTAGAAAGGGATGCAAATACATGCAACGAATACAGTCATCCTACATGCTAACTACACTTGAGTAGAGATCTCCACTTGAGTGTCGTTCTAGATACGGGCCCTAGACATCAGTAGGTCTAGCACAACTTAGCGCGACTCTTTGTCGCGCTCCTTTCAACCAATCAGCACTTCGCCTTAAGTCGCGCGCGCTATCTACGAGCGATCTGATTGGTTGAAAGTGCCCGCGCCTCTTTGTCACTCGAGTCGCGCTCAAGTTGTGCTAGCCCTACAGTCAAGCTTTTGACTAGATCAGGCACAATGGACTGATGTACAAATTGAAAAAATGCTTCCACACAATTTCTTTTAATATTAAAATCATACCTGGATAAAAGAAGCTATCAGGTGAAGTAGAAGGAAGAATTGTCAGATCTTTGCGAGATAAAATCAGGGGTACCGCAAGGTAGTATTCTGGGCCCTGTACTATACCAAATATTTACTGCTGACATTCCAAAAACACAGCACACTATAATTGTTACGTATGCCGACGATACCGCCCTACTATCACAACACTATACCAACAGCAACCCTACAACTGCTTTACTTCTACTTCAAAACCATCTAAATGATATTAAGAAATGGTTAAAACAATAGAGGATTAAAGCGACCACTTTACCTTCACACTCAGAAGAGAAACCTGTCCTCCTATCAAGCTGAACAGTAACATTATCTCTCGAGAAGACAACGCAAAATATCTAGGCATTCATCTTGATAGGAGACTAACCTGGCAAAAATACATCTGGAGCAAGCGAAAACAACTTGATGGAAAACTTAGAAGCTTCAACTGGTTAATTGGTTGCCTTTGAATGAAACCAGAAAAATGATGATCTTTATAACTATTCTAAAGCCAGTGTGGACATACGGAATACAGTTATGGGGCACAGCTAGTTACTGTAGTACCATCAACATCCTAGAGAGATTCCAAACCAAAGCACTCAGAACAATGTTTGGTATCTCAAACTGCATAAGCAACAAATATAATGTACCTAGACCTCGGCATTAATATGGACCGGCAAGAGATAGCCCACAACAGCCTAAAGTATCAAGATAAGTTAACATCCCATGCCAATGCACTCGCTCAAGCACTTATTGGGACAGGTAGTCATCAGTTCAACCAACTGAAACGAAGAGATGTGCCAAATCTACAATATAGATTCCCAGAATAAAGGTCATTAAGAGAGTTGTCGGGATGAAATTTTCCAACCTGTTAAGTCTCTCGTAGATCACATTTTCAGATTTATCTATCCGCCAAAGAAGTGGCTTATTGTTGCCTTAACAGATTGCCATGAAGCAGACAACATAAAAAAGAACAATATTAATAAAATAGCAATGTGGTATGCCACAAGTTCTTCAAAATCGCATCAAATACCATTATGAACTGTCTGTTTAACTACTGTAGTCTTATGTTAGTAGGTTTTAATTATGTATTTTACTTACTCAATTTCAGCTTCTTTTTTATTTTCCTTATCACTGGACTTTTTGCCGTCATCTTTAGCGGCTTGAGGTTCCTTGCTTTTAACTTCTTCTTTGCGCTTTTGTTTAGCTGCCTTCTTCTTCTTCTTTTTACGCTTATTTTTACTAGCTTTGCTGGCTTGTGTCTGGGAAAATAAAAAAAATACAACAAATGTTAAATCCTTCATCAACAATAACACCTAGGTCTAGATACATAGTTGGAGCATATTATAGTATTCTTTGGTTGGAGTGACAAACATGGCTGAGAAAATATGCGCCCTCTGAGCCACTTGAGCGTATATTTATATGTAGTTTCTGTCATTTATGACATAAGATTATACATTATTAACCTTTTTAATAACTTAGCTTGCACCTATCGTACTTTGTATTAATATTGTATTTGAACATTACAGTTGATTAATTTAAGCACTCCCAGAACTGAATAGTTACTAAATTAATTATAAACCAAAGCGGTACATCTTGTCTTAAAAATGACTTACATCTTGCTTTGATATGACAGGTGGTTGTGGTGCATCAGGTATGTTTTCATCATCAGAATCATTTTCATCCTCTTCAGCATCATACTCTGTGCTGATCACTGGTGCTGGTGGAGCCTCAGGAGGGTTGTTAGTCTCTGGAATAAATTCACTGTCAGACTTAGATACAGATAATTAATTTATTGCTAAATCTATTTAACTTAACTTGATAAAAATGTGTAAAAATTAATTTATTTTAGTCTAATATGATTAATGTAATTTTTATTTACATTGATACAAACACACACACATATTAGGGAAGAAAGAAAATAATTTATTCGGAGACACACTCACTCACTTTTACTTATTTTATTCATACTATATAAATGTGCTAATGCAATAACCGAAAAGCCCATACTTTCCAACAATTTTTTTAATATTAAATTGAGTTCATTAAAAAAAAATTTTTGAAAAGAAATTAAATTTTTTGAAATGGCAACCACGAATTTTTTTAGAAAAATTTAACAGCCCAGGGGGGCTATCAAAAATGTGTGGTAACGATTTTACTCAAGATTTTGAACAAACTTTTTTCTCAGTTTCAATTATTGTATTGACATGTTAAGTATATACACTTATGAAAACAGTAGTCACTATGTATTTTATAGTACCTATACCACAGATTACTAAATAGTTACTATGTAACAGATAGTTCACTGCGCTAAGTCATTTAAATAAATAGCAACTCTTTAACTATAACGCAATAAAGTAGAATTTAGCTTGTACAGTGCAAGCAAATTACGAACGGCCACTCGTTGTCGTTGCATCTCTTTCTATCGCCACAGATAATATAATACTATACTAGTACAGATGCCTCATCCCATACAAGAAATGTGTCCGTCCCTAGCGGGCAAAAACTTGCGGGCAGTTTAGTTTCCTCTTTTATTTCGCTAGAGGTCGCTATTGAAGGGAGCTGTGCTTTGTAAACCGAGCCCGTTTTTCGCTTCCCGTCAACAGATAGCGTTAGTCATGTAACGAACTGTTTTAAGCCCCTGGACAAAAGGTGGCGCTAGTAACCGCGTATATATGCGAATTCAAACTTTAAAAATAGTATACGTAAGACTTATTTTTTATTGAGTGCTACTTTACTGGGTTGCGTAGCGTACATGAACATGTACCCGCACGCGTTGCATTGCAATGCAACTTGCCGATGCCGATGATGTGATATTAGTTGATAAGGTAGGTACAGTCGAACCAATTGAATCATGTCATGACCCATTTTGCTAATGATTTGTTTGCAAGTGTCAAAACTATAAAAGTCAGTGTCAATGTCAACAGTCAAGTTTAAATCGCAACCTTACAGGATTTTAAAGTCCGTTAGGCTGGTTCACAGCTCTTTCACACACCGGATTCGGTAGAATAGGTACCAATAGTCGGGCCGTACAGGCCGACCCGCGTTGCTGTGATGTGAAACGATGTTCTAGCGCCTCCCGTTTCTCCGTTCCGGGCTCCCGTGTGCGGGCGGTTGCGAGCGACTGCGCGGGCCACACGGAGAGCTGTGAAACCAGCCTTAGAAAATGAACATGGTGTGTCACGCCACGAACGAATCACGATTCACGATTTAAGTAGGTAGTTTGACTGTTGTACCCTACCTACCCAATATACCCTTGCCCGAACAAGCTTTTTATAGTTTTTCAATTAAAGTACAGTAAGTTACAGTCGAACTAATCGATTAGTTTACCCACCGAAAGTTCATTTTCTAAAACAGATAATTATTGAAACTCAAACTAATTGACATTGACATTTACCTTTATAGTTTTGCGTTTTCAATTACCAAAATGGGTTGCGATTCAATTGGTTCGACCGTACATAAGTAGAAAATAATACCTATTTTATTAAACATTGAAAATGAAGTACCAGAAAAAACAATGACTCCGTAGCTCAGTGGTTAGAGCATTCGCCCGGACAGTGAAAGGTCGTGGATTCGAGTCTCATCGGAGATAGTTGAGAGACGAGTCGATTTTAGTAGGTACCTACCTACCTAAGTAAGTAGGTACATTATTTTCAAGGTATAGTAAATAAAGTAGGTAGGTAGTTTGTCCGCGATTATCTCGCGTTTGGCTGAACCGATTTTGATGCGGTTTTCAGGAAAGTATTTGTTACATTTACGAGGTTTTAGTATTTTAACCGGCTTCAAAAAAGGAGGTTCTCAGTTTGACCTGTATGTATGTATGTTTGTCCGCGAGATGCGGTTTTCAGAAAAGTACCTATTTGTCACATTTAGAAGGTTTTGGTATTTTAACCGACTTCAAAAGAGGAGGTTCTCAGTTTGACCCGCATGTATCTAATGTTTGTCTGCGAGATGCGGTTTTCAGAAAAGTATTTGTTACATATAAGAGAAGGGTTTGGTACTTTAACCGACTTCAAAAAAGGAGGTTCTCAGTTTGACCAGCATGTTATGAATGTTTGTCCGTGAGATGCGGTTTTCAGATAACTACCTATTTAATACATTTACGAGAAGGTTTTAGTATTTTAACCGACTTCAAAAAAGGAGGTTCTCAGTTTGACCCGCATGTACACACGGCGGCACATCAGACTATACATGTTGACCTTGAGACCGCCTTTATGCCCTACGTAGTAAAAGCTGTTATCGCAGTTCAACTGTATAACTTTATGTGATGTCGTGTGTACATTCATGTATGTACCTATGTTATTGTGCGTAATTATCTCACGTTTGGCTGAACCGATTTTGATATGGTTTTCATCAGACGAGTATTTTTATTGATGCGGTTTATGTGTACATCCTATCCTGTTTAGGTAAGTACCTATTTACCAGCAGAATACACAAAAATTGCCTGCATGGTGCACTTAAAAATATTACCATTATTACCTCGTATATTCTGTTAAACTTTTGGAATCGCGCGCTTACTTTTGCTAGCGCAATTCGACTAACCGCATAGCAAGCTGCTGGTTATCGTGTCACATACCGATATATCGTTCCGATATCTGGCGTTTTCACATTGGACGATAACAGTACCGACAGGATATCGGCACGATATCGTCGGAATGGCAGTTTGATACAATCACTACTAAATGCTTTCACACTGTGTCGTTACAGTCAACGATATCGCTGTCGACAGATTCACTTCGGACCCGTGGTTACACTGTTTTGTTACACTAGTGTAATTGTTGAGATTGTCGTGCCGATATCGGTGGACGACAAAGTGACAAGTGCGGGAGATGCGAAGCCGGTTAGTAACGAAAATAACCAAGCGTTATTAACAGTATATAACTGTTATTTACTGCATTTTTGGGTTTTTACGCTATAAACCACCACTAGGTAGCGTAGCGCCAGTGGCTTGATTTGCTAGGTGTGAGTTCCGCGACGATGCCTGCTTGTTGATCGATGGAGTAGAGAGAGGAGGTGGGTCTCCTCTCGCCTCACCTCTCCCTTCTATTTTGAGTACGTTATGTCGACAATAATCGATCGATAGTAAAAATTTTAAGCGAGTTCAAAAAAAAAAGGCGAAAGTCGTGCGTCAAAGAGTCAGATGATATGATATGAAGAGAGATATCTGTCTATTGAGCTGCCTGTAACGATGGGCATCCGATGAGTTCTGTAGCTTCATTTCGTGTCTCTGATCCATGAGTAGGAGAGTCTGACTGGAGAGTTTCGTCAATTTGGGACGGCGGGTTTTATAGTACTTAGACCCTACCGTGCAGACAGTATCCACCACCATGTTGTATAGATCGTCTACGTCTATGCTTTTCTCAAGGGCTTCGAAGCGGTTTTGAAGCTCGAGCTGAAAGCACTCGAGGTTTTGAATTTGAGCCGGTATTGGTCGGAGCGTGGATTTTATCAGTCGCGATCTTTCGAGCTTGACATCGATATTCAATGTGCCTCTCACCATACGGTGATCGCTTCCTGTCTTAACAGCGTTGATCACACTGACATCATTGAATATGTGCTTCTTTCGATCTCGTTTTTAGGGTTCCGTTGTAAACAAGGAACCCTTATAGTTTCGCCATGTCCGTCTGTCCGTCTGTCCGTCCGTCCGTCTGACCCCAGTCTAGCTCATAGACTCTTAGTACTAGAAAGCTGTAATTTGGCATGAATATACATATTTATCACGTCAACAAAGTGGTAAAGTAAAATTTTTTAAAATATTTTTTTGGTTACCTCCCCTACACGTGAAGTGGGTATGTATTTTTTTTTCTTGTCTACCCCATAGTGTGGGATGTCGTTGGATAGCAATTTTACAAAACGTTGTGGGTTTGTAAAGACAGTTTTTTGATTGAGGCATCTGTTTGTGAATTATTAAGCTTTAAAGTGCAAAATTTTGTTAGAGCCCCCCCCCCCCCCCCTACCAGCCAAATGGTTGTTTCTGGATACGTGAAATTTTCACGATAGTAGTACATATGACGAAGTTAAAAGGAAAACTATCACAGCTAAGTAGGCTTTACAAGTTTTTGAGATATAACATATTTTCGAAAACCGCAAATATAACTTTGTCATTCATACGAGTACTATGAAAAACAAAGTTATTTTTTTCTGGCATAGAATGACAGTGGTATTTTTGCTAGGTGTACGTAATCGGTACGTTAAGTGGGTACGGAACCCTTCATCAGCGAGTCCGACTCGCACTTGGCCGATTTTTTACTTTACCGTCCGGACTGATCCAGGTCCATTTGCAACTTACGGGCTTTCTAAAGAAGGAGTTCGTCATATACAGGTTCTCCCTCTCCATGAAGTCTGCCAGCATCTGGCCTCTATCGTTCCGTTGCCCAAATACAAATTGCCCCACTCTCAGCTCATCACCGCAACGTTGCCCCAACTTTACATTAAAATCCCCCATCACAACCGTGTAGTGGGTTTTTAAGCTTTAGAGATCTCCTCATACATAGACTCCACTTCGACATCGTCGTGTGTCAAGGTCGGAGCGTAGACCTGGATGACATTCAGCGAATATCGTTTCGATAATCTGAGTATCATTTACGCTACCCTGCTCGACACACTTCCGATTCCGGTACGCTCTACTGACGTAATAATATCGAAGATGTTCTGTCTGGTACACCTGATGTCGAACCCTAGCAGCACAGCTAAACCATAAAAATATAAATATAGCATCTTAAGGGAAGTTGTTCAGCGTGATTAGTATTTTCTATTGACCTACAATAATCTAAAGTCTGGTACATCTGTTGTCCCTCAAGAGCCCAGATAAAGTTTAAGATATACGAATATATCGGCCTAAGGAAGGTTGTTCAGCGAATGAACACTATTTGTTTAAGTATTCCAGATATTGAGAAAGATAATTTGAATTAGAACCATACTTAACCACACCACACAGCGTGATATAACACTTTTTACAAACTTTTTATACTGAATATCTTGAGAATTCAAATAAAAGATTTTCTTTAGAATTTATTGAAATATCCATGTAAGTACCTACACCTACTTTAATAAATTCTTTAAAAAAACTTGATTATAAATTGAAATGAAAATTGACATGAAAAAATAAAAATTCGTAAATAAAACATAAATTACGAGTACCTACCTCTACGTGGTGAAGGCGGAAACAGTATAAGTACTGGTCAAAACTACTATTTTAATACAATCTATTTAAATGCCTTCGGGGCTCAGGCTCATTAAGAAGAAATACAAATAAATTACGTCCAGGAGTCTTCCTAAAGGTACCTAATAATAGATGCCAAAAATTCGGTCGATGTTTTCTAAATATTTCATTTTCCATTTTTCACACTAATGAGTGCTAATGATTTTATAATCACTTTGTAATCGTAACTCACATAAACTAACGCTGCAAAAAGAACAATGAGAGTGACTCTTTGCTTAAACATTTGCATTTTTTTGTTAAACAACAGAAAAAATATGCCGTCGTATTAAGTAGTTTATAAAGAAAAACATTTAAAAACCCTCGACATAATACAAACTTAAAAAAGTAAAAAAATAAAATTTCTCTCTCAATGGGCGTTTTCACATTGGACGATAACGACACCGACACGATACTACACCGATATCGGTATGCGACACGATAACCAGCAGCTTGCTATGCGGTAAGTCACATTGCGCCAGCTAAAGTAACCGCGCGATTCCAAGTTTATTATTGTAGGTATAGTACTTAGTATATTCGAGGTAATAATGGCAGCAGTAAACAAGTTACGTTTGCTTTATCTTTTATATTTACGGCGAAAAAGGCAGTTGAGTTAAGTTATGCGCCCCCGTCTTGTTTTTTTCTATTTATACAAAGTTCTAAACTTAAAAAGATAATTGAGTCCATAGGGTGACTTGAATACCAAGTAAATCCAAAAAAAAAACTTTTTTTTAGTTCATCGGGTGCCTCTCATCTGCCTCTAAGTTCTTAAGGAGATTTTAAGATCGTTAGATCATTAAGATTTCAAGAAGAAAATTATTAAGTTACAGTACAAATTATGAAACTATAATTAGTTACAGTAAACCAATTATAGATATGGCACATTATTTTTATATACACATATATTAAAAAAAAAAGCGCCTTCAAAGAAATGCCACCATAAAGTAAGAAATAATACCTATAATACTGTAGTAACACCAAATAACGTAAGTACTTTGAAGACGGGCGTGAAACGTGTTTAGACTTAACTTCAAAGTACTTACCTACTTGTTATTTGTTGTGAATACAGTATTAGAGTTTTTTTTTTTTTTTTTTTTTTATATTTACTTTGTTGCCCGAATGTGGAAAATTTAATAAAGAGTCTTATAAAATTTGTTTCGTTGTCCGAATTGAGTGTACCTATTGGGACTGGAAGGTGTCCCAGGTTTTTGGGTTTTTCACCCCACGGAACCGGAATTCCGTTTCCATACATTCCGGCCGAACCTCAGGGTGGATTGTGGAAGGAGGGTAGAGGACGGAGATATTAAAGAAAGAAAGACAGAAAATAGGAAAGAATTAAAGAAAAACAGTATTAGAGTTAGAGTTATTATTTCCTACTTTTTGGCGGCATTTTTTTGAAGGCGCTTTTATCTATACTAATATAATAAAGAAGAAAGATTTGATTGAATGAGACGGCTCGATTTTTTCTAAATAATTCATTTTCCATTTTTCAGTAATAAAATTGCATTGTGAATGCAAAAAACTAAAAATTAAAATAACTTGCAATAGTAATTTCATCTTTAGCGATTGCCAAATACCTGGAAAGGTATTTCTTTCGCGTGTGAGGGTAGTAATATCTCCACATTGATGAAATTAACGCTGACTATACAGCCGCAGCGAGTAAGAAGTATTGGATTAATTCGACGCTTCTCGTAACGACTCCGTAGCTCAGAGGTTAGAGCAGTCGCCCGGAAAGCGAAAGGTCGTGGGTTCGAGTCCCATCGGAGCTGATTGTGAGACGGATCGATTTTTTCTAAATACTTCATTTTCAAGATTTGATTGTTTGTTTGCATCGAATAGGCTCCGAAACTACTGGACCGATTTAGTTTTTTATAAAAATATTTTTATGTCACTCGTTTTCGTGCATGATGCAGGCAATTTTCGTGTACCTATCTTGGTAAATAGGTACCTATTTTAGGATGTACACATAAACCGCATCAATCAAAAATACTCATCTGATGAAAACCGTATCAAAATCGATTCAGCCAAACGTGAGATATTCACGGACAAACATACATAATGTACTTACATAACGGGTCAAACTGAGAACCTCCTTTTTCGAAGTCGGTTGTAATACCAAAACCTTCTCCTAAATATAACAAATACTTTTCTGAAAACCGCATCTCGTGCACAAACCTTCATACATACTCGTACATACAGGTCAAACTGAGAACCTCCTTTTTTGAAGTCGGTTAAAATACTAAAACCTTATTTTAAATGTAACAAATACTTACTTTCCTGAAAACCGCATCAAAATCAGTTCAGCCAAAAGCGAGATACTCGCGGACAAACAAACATAGGTAAATACAAAAAAATACAGGTCAAACTGAGAAGCTTCTTTTTTTTAAGGTCACTTAAAAATTATTACTATCGTTCGATCATTGTCGATATATATATAACGTACTCGAAATAGAATGGAGAGGCGAGGCGGGAGGAGATCCACCTCCTCTCTCCTCTCCACCAATCAATAAGCAGGAATCATCGTCGCGGAACTCACACCTAGCAAAACAAGCAACAAGCGCTTGGTTTTTAGCGTAAAACCCCAAAAATGCAGTAAATAACAGATAAACTGTTAATAACGCTTGGTTACTTTCGTTAATAACCGGCTTCGCATCTTCCACACTTGTCTCGCTCGTCCGTCACCGATATTGGCACGACATACGATATCGTTGACGGTAACGAAACGACACAGTGTGAAGAAAGCATTTGGTAGTGATTGTATCAAACTGCCAGTCCGACGATATCGTGCCGATATCGTGTCGTTCGTTACCGTCATCGTCCAATGTGAAAACGCTCAATCGGGGGACCACAAAATAGAAGTACGTACCCTTTTAGAAGTACTAAAAGGGTATAATTATACGTTGAGGGTCCCCCGACCGAGAGAGAAATTTTATCTTTTTACATTTGTAAGTTTTTTTTGAGTCGGGGGTTTTTAAGTTTCTTTTTTATTTTTATAAGTATCTTTCTTTTTAAATTACCTACATACAAAATAAAAAAAACTGCATTAAAATCGCTTGATCCGTTTAGGCACTACGAATAATTAAAGTTTAGTATAGGTAGGTACATACTATACAGACAGACAGAATTTTTTTGCTAGGTACCTAAGTACCATTTTTTTATTGCACCTAAATTTGCCCAGGGTGTAGGTACATCTTCGATCATATAAATCAAAGAGGTACATTATTTTATGGAAGTGTCTAGTCTGCCACCAGTGTCTGTTTAGAAAAAATAAATATCTTGCCACTAGTGGTAATTTAACAGGTAAAAATATTCTGCCGTAACTTAATAGCCATACAAATTTATGCCTTATAATAGAGCAATAAGGCACAGTTTTGCAAAAAGCTTCTGTGATATTGTGTTGTTTGCAGATGATACCTACTTCTATAATATTTAACATAGACAGAAACAAAACCAATTTCGACATTGTAAACAAAGCACTGTCACAAGTACTCGGTTGGTTTAATTCTAATAATTCGCAGCTTAATGCAAAGAAAACAAAGTGCATTCTTTTTTCTTAGCCGAATGTACCTACCTACCTACAGACAGGACAGACTACTTAGGTACTTACCTGTGAAAATTCTAATTAACAACGAAAAACTAGATTCAGTAGAATCAACACATTGTTTAATTATTAGAATTAAACCAACCGAGTACCTACTTGTGACAGTGCTTTGTTTCATCATCATCATCATCATCATCATCATGTCAACCGAACGACGCCCACTGCTGGGCATAGGCATCCCCCAAGGATCTCCACAACGATCGGTCCTGCCCTGCCTGCGCTGCCCGCATCCAGTGGCTTCCCGCAACCATGACTATATCGTCGGTTCACCTTGTAGGAGTCCTGCCCACGGAACGTGGTCCGGTACCTACGCCGTCGCCATTCGAGAACCTTTCCGCCCCAACGGCCATCGGTTCTTCGCGCTCTGTGTCCCGCCCGCGCTATGTGCTTTGTTTACATCGTCGAAATTAGTTTTCTAGTCTGCAAACAACACAATATCACAGAAGCTTTTTGCAAAACTGTGCCTTATTACTCTATGATAAGGCACAAATTTGTATGGCTATTAAGTTACGGCAGAATATTTTTACCTGCTAAATTACCAGTAGTGGCAAGTTATTTATTTTTTCTAAACAGCCACTGGTGGCAGACTAGACCCTCATGTTTTTATTGAAAGCATCACCTCTGTACCTTTTACCGTTTCGGCAGGCAGTTGACCATCTCCATAAATGGCCGGATAGATTTCCATCAAACGTGGCTAAGAACCATCTTGATTAATTTAGCTTTCAATTAAAAAAAACCGCATCAAAATCGGTCCAGTCGTTTAGGAGCTACGTTGCCCCAGACAGACAGACAGACAGATACAGACAGACAGACAGATACAAACACACGTCAAACTTATAACACCCCTCCTTATGATGCGTCGGCGGGGGTTAAAAACTTCTAGTATAACACCCCTTTTTTGCTTCGGGGGTTAATAAATACACACCTATAAATTAATAGATCTTTGGGACAATATTTTGAACTAAATCCTGCTAGATTACGAAATTGTGTTGTGCGACACTAAAACGACGACGACGACCGACCGCGATGTTGCCAATTCGCGTCGCACGCGTTGTCAGCATGCGCCCACATTCGAACAACCCGCGCGGAGACAGAGTTGCTGGGCTGGCAACGCCGCCGCCTAAAGGCCGGTACACACATTCCGATCCGACCGGCCCGCGCCGCCAATTTGGTCTGCTCCGAACCAAATCTGGGGGGCTACCGCGTAACTTTATGGATATGCACTTCATACGTTTTTCCGAACTTTAGATCAATTTAAAAAAAAAAATTGCCGCTATCTGTTCCCTCTTTAGTGACGTCGGGTATAATAATTGCTAGCTAGCAACGTTCAATAGAACAAAGCAGCAAAAATCTATCATATTATGGAATTCAAATTACAGTTGAAGCCCATGCCCATATCCATATTTCTTAGCCGAAAGCCCTCCTGGACGAGTGTAGCGTAGTCGTCCGAGGTTTGAGGGATTTTCAGAGGATTCAATTTAATTGCTCTTTCATTACTTTTGCGTAGGACTGAACGAACAAAAGGTTTTAATCTGACCATTTATGCAAATATTATTATATCTATTTTTTTTGTTTATTTTATTTAATAACTCGCATTTTGTCGTAAAACTTAATTAATATAAAAAAGGCATATCACCTCATCAATAAGTGCTGGTTTAAGTAACTAAATATTTAGCAAGTTTTAGTATCTTAATGAAAATAACAGAAAATTAAAAAATAATGAAATAGAGTTTTTATAATAATTTAAACAATAAAAAACCGGAAATAATTTTGTTTGAAATCTATTTATTGGAGGCAAATCTATGTTTTCAGTTTTCAAAAATAATATTAATATTGGGAGATTAGCAGTGGCTGGCAACACATGCAACCTAGTCTATATAATTTGTGCATGCAACCACAGCTTGGTGCGGCCTGGGGCCTTGTTATTCTGTGGCCTGACCAAATCGGAACGCGTGTAAAACGACTAGATTTGGTGAAGCAGACATTGCTTGAACGTGTGTACCGGCCTTAATACTTCTCCATCACAAAAACGCCTTCTAGCGGCGAGTAGCGCTTTAAGGCAAATAAAATAATATGATAACATTCTATCGGAATCTGTGGATTATATATTATCCTATCCTATCTGCGATAGTTAAAAAATGTTTTTCAAAAGCTTCTTTATTAATTACAATTCCTAGGGTTTATTACGACCTAAAAACTTTATACGAGCGCCACGAGAGCCATATAGTGTTGAATAGCAGGTATCACATAACTAAGCGAGCGTAAAGCATAAGCTAAGTGCTTTCGGGCATGCTTGCGGGCAAGAAAGGTATTGATATTATTGAATTTCTAAAATGCTCCAAATAGTATTGTAAATACGAATATTTTGTAAATAGATTCTTTTTTAAATATGACAGTTAATTTATGACACTTTCCAGTGGCTTTTATTGTGTTTTTTCGTTTAATTTGATATGACAAAACCGTAAGCGAAACACGTATCGCCATCTATTGAGACAATTTTGAACTGATTTTTTTTTGTTCCCGATAAGAGGCCCTGCTATCGCATATATTCTAGCTCTTTTGCGGACCTAATTTCTATGGATTTACAACCGCGTTTTCGACCAGACACGGGGAGTGAAATAGGCCTGCCTATACTAATAAGTATAATGTACACATCAAGCCGACATTGATGAAGAGGTGTAACTTTGTAATCAAATCAATGAAATGAGATTAAATATCTTAACTAAAACATATTCATAATTTAACTAACCTTCTTCACGCTGCTGTTCTGCATTCCCTAGTGCAGCTTGCCTCTGATCCTTGTAGGCCAAAGCCTCTTCTAAAGCTTTCGGCAACACTACCCCACCCACAGGGGGTGGCTTATTGCGAAACTCTTCAGGGGTGTCAATCTTCATGGTCAGCAATGATGGCAGTGCATTGGGACCCGGTGGAGGCCCCTGATTTTCACTTTCTTGTTCATTATCTTCTCTGTCATCTCCTTGATCATCCCATCCAGGTGGACCATCCATTCCCTGTCTACCCCATCCAGGAGGCCCCTGACCCTCCCAAGGCCCAGGACCCATTGGCATATTAGGTGGCGGTCCCATGCCAGGAGGACCCATATCCATTGGTGGATTTCCATAATTACCTTTCATGTTTGGCCCACCACGCATCATGTTAGGAGGCATTCTTGGAGGTCCCATACCTGGTGGCCCCATAGGAGGTCCCATGTTCATACCCGGTGGTCCCATTCCTGGCGGCGGAGGCCCCATACCGGGCGGTCCCATTCCCATCATTCCAGGCGGAGGACCAATTCCTGGCGGTGGCATATTTGGTGGACCGCCTGACGAAGAAACCGGCGGCATCGCTCCGGGAGGACCCATGGGTGGAGGTGGCATATTTCCCGGCCCCATCGCACCTGGCGGAGGTGGCATAGGGGGGAAGTTTGGCATACCCGGTGGTCCCATTGAGCCATTGTTTCCTGGAGGACCATCCATTTTATATTATGGTTTTCTACAATGATATTAAAATGCTTACGAGTGCATCCAAACTATCTAAATATTACAACAAAACGAATAAACGATAGCAACAACGCCGAGGTTATTTTATTTTGACATGATTTTGACACTGACAGTTTTTTTTGTTTGTCATTTTTTTACATTCCACCACAGACTACAATAGTCAAAAATGATGTTCTCGGGAAGTATTCCACTTATCAAAGATCTTTGTCCAATATACATTTGATCAAACTAGTGTAGTCAATGAAGCTAGTTGACCCCCACAGTAATTCCTCAGTCAGAAAAAACTTTACATCATAATAAAGTATCAATAAATTAAAAGTATGGTATAAATTTCCAAAAAATAATAATAATAGAAGATTAGGTATTTTTTAATGAAAGTTTTATTTCATTGATATCTTTTTAAGAAAATATGCTCCGTCTAAACTTTCTTAACCGGACATGTTCATGTAACGTATAAAAACAATAATATGAAATATCCAAAAAAATATCCCAGCAGAAACACCAAATTTTAATAAAACAAAATGGGGTGACTTGGACTGAAAAATGTCTCTGTCGTACTTTTTAACGGAATTATACCATTTTGCCAAGCAAACTTATGTTTGAAAAAAGTTTTGGATTTTCATCAAGTATCACATAATAGTATAAATAACTCATTTGGTAAAATCAATTTGGACTGAGAAATTACTCGGTTCAATATATAAACAGATTTGTATATTTATGTATAAATACCTAACTTCCGTGTGAGTTTTTTTTTTTGGATAATCATTTAAAAGTTTATGGCTTATGCTATTTTATAACTCCGTAAAGTTTCATCGACTGAGGAATTAGTGTATAGGTCTCCATGCAAAGAATCTGTTCATTGCCTACACTAAAAGGATTTGATTATTTCAGGCAACAATATTAGTATAACAATATATGGCCCATATAATAAATACCTTACAGACTAACATTCATATAATATTATATTCCTTAAAAAATCTATTTATTAACACGTAGTGTCGACGGCGACGTGAACCGCAATGCAGTGTCCGGCAACCGACCTCGAAACCGGCGGAACAAGACACCCTTCGGCCAGAAATCTTCTTTCATGAAGGTCGACAGATGGTCGGTCGGCACCCTCACCACAAATGAGTTGAAATTCACATTGTGGCGAGACTCCAACCGCTCGACCCTCAGAGTAAATTTGGTCTTTACTCTCATGTACTCCACTATGCCTTCAGGTTTGGTGGAGTAATGAAGCCGGGACACATACACCAGCGTTGTCGGAATAGCCGGCCGCAGCAGGTGGTTGTGTCCAGTCGGGGCAGTGCCGCACAGGTTATGACGAGAGGCCTTCTTCTTCTTTTCCACCGTCGTGAAGCCATCATTATCGTATCCTGCATCCTGTTTCCGAGGCGCTGGTTGCATACCTTTGGAGACCGACCGTTGTTTGTTTCCCTCCGTTGTAGCCCGCTCTGGTTGTTGTTTGGCAGGCTTGTTAGCGGCGGTGACAGCAGCGTACGCACGTTGAGGGGTCGACGTGCTCACGCGTGACGTCTCCGCCGAAGCGGCGGAGCGAGGGGCGGGGCGCGGCGCATCACTAACTGCAGCGGCGGCGGGTGACGTATCCATATGCGCCGACACGAAACTGCTGACGGATACATTTTGCGCTCCGCGACGAGTGTTCACATTAGTGGCCTCTGGTGACCTACTTACCGAAGCGGTGTTGCTTAACAACACAACCTGGGCACGTAACTCACTTATGGTGTTATCAGATGCCTCTAATTTACACTGAACTTCAGCCAGACTAGCTTTCAGGGAGGTGATATCCTTCAACAGTCTGGTGACGTCGACGTGGTCGAATGTGACAGGGGGCAGCTTGTGCAACTCCTTCGCCACGAATGTCGGCACGTCGTCAGGGTCGGTCTCCTTCAGCACGGTAATGATGTCCTGGAGACTCTTCACACCTCCATCTCTCCGTCGAGATGGCATCTCATCGGCTTTCCCGATGCTCTGAAAAAGCAGCGCCTTGCCACTGCAAACCTCAGCTTCATTGAAATTCGACTTGCAGATCTGCACGATGCTGACTTCGTCCATGGTATCGATCGCGTTCTGGATGAACGCCAAAACTTCATTCACTACGAGTTGTTGGGAACCCATAGCGATAGGAAAACGAGCAGCGGCCTCAGCCGCGCTAAACGTAAATTACGAAATAAATAATTCGACACCTATGCAATTAGGGATGTGAATATTTTTTTTTCTTGCGGTAAATCGAAAGATCATATATAAGTTTTGTAACAAAGTATTTTTATTTTAATTTTTTTTGCAATAATTCAAAAGTTATTTCAAAATAAAAATTAGTTTTTGAATCCAGAACCGAAGACACTCTAAAACAGCTCCCGAACAAACACGAGCGCGTGTGACGTCGTAATGTTAACTTTCACTCATTGCAGTTTAAACTGACATAAGTCAATGATGTTTGACATAAGTCAATGATGTAGTACAGTGTTGGTTGTTCTATATTAGCGATGCGCGACTCCGAATGATTTTCCTTTTCGACTAATTCGTAACTACTAATTTGGCCATTCGAATGCCAAATTAGTTGTATACTAATGTCTATATTCGAATAACGACTACTAATTAGTAACTACTAACGTCAACATGGAACGGACGGATCGAATAAACGATAGGTTAATATTCATTCATTCATCTTTCATAATAACAGTTCATTACTTACAAGGTCAAGGTAGTTTGCTCCCGAATTTAGTTAGTTCCTAAATTATAATATTTTCCGTTGATTTTCTGACTTAAAGTGATTATTTTTGTTTTGAATACCATTCTTAGATGTGAAATAGTTTGAAACCTAGTGACAAGAACCTATACGTGTCACGGAATAGAATCTCAACTTCTCAACAAGATTTTGGTATTTTGGCGCGTAAGTTGGACATAGCGAGAAAAGTGTAGTAACTTACTTTTTTATTTTTTTCGGGTGTTGGTATATAAACTTTGGGTGGTGTTATTAATATTAATTAAAAGTTCCGGTGGTGGTACTAACGAATATTTTAAAATGCCTCGGCCTACATTTAAAAAGTCAATTGTATGGAGTTTTTTTGATTTGGCTGCGGACAAAAAGAACGTTACTTGTAAATTGTGTAGAAAATCTTACAAGTATCATAGTAACACATCAAATATAAAGGAACACCTGAAAAGAGTGCATCCCCTTCAATTAGAAGAAGAACAAGTAGAAAGATCAGGTGAAACTTCTAACAGGCGGCAACAGAACTTGTCAACCACTGATATCCCAGCTGAAAATGTATGTAATAATCCTCAGGCAAACAATCCAAATATTACGATCCCAGCGCAAGAAACCAATAATATTACTGTTCCTGTTGATTCGAATCATAATCCTAAACGTAAAAAACAACTAAGATTATATGCAACCGAAAATACAAAAGAGCTCAACGATGATCAAATTCGTGATTAAGATAAAGCCGTTCTTGGAATGGTGTACCAAGATTTTCAGCCATTGTCAGTGGTGGAAGACGCTGGATTTAGAAATTTAGTTAATAAATTGAACTCCAAGTACACTCTGCCGTCGCGGAAATCATTATCGGAAAAAAATTTACATGACTGTTACACAATTGAACACGCAACGCTTGCTGAAGAACTGAAATTAGTTACATATATATCTCTTACGACCGATTATTGGAAAGCAGTCAACAATAAAGATTTTTTAAGCTTGACAGGTCACTATATTT
Source organism: Crambus lathoniellus (assembly GCA_949710035.1). Lineage (NCBI taxonomy): Eukaryota > Metazoa > Arthropoda > Insecta > Lepidoptera > Crambidae > Crambus > Crambus lathoniellus. Next base: position 7,004,940 of record OX453315.1, on the reverse strand, counting down.
ATAATAACAAACTACACTGTAAAACTCTGGCTACGGAAGAAGTGAAAGTAACTCATACCGGCTCTAACACCGCTGAAGTTATCAAAAATATATGCGAGAGATACGATATCTTCAACAAAATAGTTACAGTGGTAACAGATAACGCCGCCAATATGAAAAAGGCAGTAATAGATGACTTACAAAAACATCATCATCCGTGCGTCGCGCACACGATTAACCTTACAGTTACCGGTGCGCTTGAGATTATAACTGATGTAATAGTTAAGTGTAGAGGTTTGGTGACATATTTCAAACAAAGCTCCACAGCTGCCTATAAGTTGAAGGAAAAGCAAAATCTGCTGAATATCCCAGAGCTCACTTTGAAACAGGACGTGTCCACCAGATGGAACTCCACTTACATCATGTTCGAACGCTTACTTCAGATCAAAGAACCACTGACTTTGGCTCTAACAGATCTTGACCGAGCTCCAGGAAACTTATCTGGAAACGAGTGGGCTATTGTAAAAGATTGTCTTCCTATCCTTAAGCTGTTTTTGGATCTCACAGAGGAGCTTTCCGGTGATAAATATATCACCATGTCTACAGTAGTTCCTCTTATAAGAGGTTTACGGCTGGCGCTTCGATCGTGCGTACCATCGACCGACATATGATTACTTCTGCAGTCCACATTATCAGAAGCCATTACTCGAAGACTTGGAGCGTTAGAAACAACTAAAGTTGTTGCAAAGGCTGCATTTTTGGATCCCCGGTTCAAAAAAACTGGTTTTGGTTATGATGACAATGCTAACAATGCTCAACAGTGGGTAACAGATGAGCTAACGCACTTTATGAGAGAAAATTCAGCATTGAACACAGTGCAGCTAACAACAGCAGTTCCTACTTCACCGCGTAACAATATTAGCCAGTCATCATCATTGTGGTCACATTTCGATGCAAAAGCATTGCAACAAAGAAATGTTGAAACACCAAGTACAACGGCTCTGGTAATGGTAAGGCAATACCTAGAAACAAAATTATTAAACCGAAATAACGACCCATTAGTGTATTGGCAAGAACATGAAAAAATGTTTCCTGGTCTGTCGGTGCTGGCTAAAAAATATTTGTCAATACCTGCCACATCGGTACCATCAGAACGTCTCTTTTCAAAAGCTGGATGTGTACTTAATGAAAGACGTAACCGATTAAATTCTTCAAAGTTAAATGAAACACTATTTCTTAACGGTAATATAACAATGATTAAGCGATAATTAGTGCACTTAATACTACGTTAAGTTATTTACTTTCTTAAGTTTACTTTGAAATTTATTGTAAGTAATGTGAATTCCAAATATTCTTTCAATAGTCGCAAGAAAGCGGCTGTCAGTGCAATTTTTTTTCTTTAATATTTTTTTTATTTCCTTCTTTATTGTTTCATTGATCTCATTTAATTTAATAATAATTGTGCTCTCAAGCTAGTATTGTATTAAATATAATTACTAATATTACTATTTCTTAACGATAATGTGACAATTTTAGGCGATAATTAGTGCACTTAATAATACGTTACGTTATTTACTTTCTTAAGTTTACTTTGAACTTGATGGTGATGTGAATTTCTTATATTTTTTTCAATAGTAGTCAGAAAGCGGCAGTCAGCGCTATTTTTATTTACTTTCTTTTATTGGTTTTTATTAATTTCTTTATATTTTCATAGAACTCATTTAATTTAATAATAATTTTGCTCTCAAGCTAGTATTGTATTGAATATAATTACAAATATTATGATGATAATTAGAAAATTTTTCTATTCTTTAATTTTTCTATTGTTGATGTTTTATCTCTTGATAGATCTCATATAATTAAATAATAATTTTGCTCTAAACTTAGTAAGTATACAATAAAGGTAATAAATATTTTGGACGTGTACTAAAGACTGATTAAGTATAATTCATATGGAGATATTTTAGTAATGTGCCTGGATAGCTTTTATTAACACTAAAATTGTAATATCAATCTTCAGGGCTGATTAAAATTTTCTGCTTTTTTATGTTATTTACATTGGCTGTTTTGATAAAAAAACCCTTGTTATTTTTCCTTAACACAAATAAATTATTTTATTACGTTACATTTTCACATTTGTTTTGTAACTTTATAATAAATACAAATTATAACGTATGTATTTCCTTTTTCTTTGTTTCTTTACTCCTTTACCTATGAAAAATAAAGGATTTGTATTTTTAAATCTCTATCCAATCCTTGAAAAGTAATGTATCCGTATTCCTTTTCTAATATAACAGAAAATAAAACATGCTTAGAAAAGTCAAAATATCCAGTTACATCACTTTAATTTAAGGCGGCCGACACTGAGTCAAATGAATGAATGACCAAAAGAGTGAGGACGCTCGACAGGCCGCTTGTCTCACTGTCTCACTCATGCCATGCTGGTTCTCTCATCCATCTTTTTCCCTCATCGCCGCCTTTCATATCTCGATCTCGTTCGCACTGGCGATGGAGTGGCGAGTGGCGAGGCTGCTGCCCGACCAAGCGCGAGTCGAACCGAACGCGACTGGACAGCCGGACGGATCGCGGCGCTCGCCGGCCGCGCCGTCGACTTCAGTCGAATAATCTCGAGCGCAGTCGACTTAGTCGAATGATTCGTGGAGTCGAATGATTAGTATTAGTATTATTCGTAGTCGCGCATCGCTATTCTATATACCCAAATACATACATATTGAAATGTCGAACCTAAAAAGTTATCGTTCTTGTTTCGTACCCATGTGTACAAATACTACAAAAAGAACTATTAGACAAAAAATGTTTTTAAATGTTCCCCAAGACCATGAACGTCGGAACAAATGGTTCCAAGCAGTGAACCGTCATAAACGCAAAACAAAATCGTTTTTTTTTGTTGTGAAGATCATTTCGATGTAAGTATTTCATAACACCATTTTTATTAGGTAAGTAATTATTATTTATCTTAGTGTATAATCAAATAAGTAGAGTTCAGTCAATATTTTTTTATCTGGACTCCAAAACAAATACACTCTGCTTTTTACTTCGATTGCAAGGAAATAAAACAAGGATTAAGCATATACAAGAAACTTTAATTAATTTTAATTTCAACAATTCGTCAAAATAGCTTAACAAAACACACTCCGCAAACGTGTTTACGTTTTTTTTGGTTCTTCCAAATCATAAAACTTTCGTAGTTATGTGCCGAGATAGATTTTCTTCAACTTAGACGGCAATATATCTGTTCAAATACATTTTTCGCACTTCTTTCCATTAAAGTCTCAGGCGAAATCATTATTTGTTCGTCACTATTACTATTCGAAGACATTGTTTAATAACTTTCATATAACTTATTGAATTTTCTACCGCAACACAACAAATTTAGCTACTTATTAGTTTCTAGTTTTGTTTGACTAATTAATTAGCTTCCCGCCACTCTTTTTTTTTTAAATTTTCCACTATGTGACGTTCGACTAATGGTCTGAGCCGTAATGCCAAGTTATTTAAAATTTTTGCGTTTTATTTTTTTAAGTAAATGTACGCCCTGCATTAATCCTTATTATGTATTTAGATAGTAATTCATATGTCGTAATTAAATTAAGATATAACCTATATTTCATAAAAATAATATCACGTAAATGAAGGTGTATTGTGTAGTCTTAAAAGAAGTTACTTTATGCACAAGAGCATAAAATCCATTTTATGCAGCCTTACTAGAATAAAAAATTTCAAGCTTAGGTAGTGGTTTTTAACCGACTTCAAGAAAAGTAGGTTCTCAATTTGATCTGTATTGTATGTATGTATGTATGTATGTATGTTTGTCCGCGATTATCTCGCGTTTGGCGGAACCGATTTTGATGCGGTTTTCAGGAAAGTATTTGTTACATTTAGGAGAAGGTTTTAGTATATAAACCGACTTCAAAAAAGGAGGTTCTCAGTTTGATCCGTATACAGGGTTAATTTTTGAACACCATCCAAATTTTTAAGCTCGTCTCAGAATCTGTAAGTGAACAACTTTCTCCTAGAAATGTTTCTAGGAGAAAGTTGACAGTTAGATATGACAGTTTATACAATATGACAGTTTTTTTTGACTTTTCATACAAATCAGACTGATTACACGATCGATTTAGTATGGGAAGTCCAACAATTTTTGTCGTATTTCGACCCAAGTTTCTAGAAGAAAGTTGTTCACTTACCGATTCTGAGACGAGCTTAAAAATTTGGATGGTGTTCAAAAATTAACCCTATATGTATGTAAGTACCTATATTTGTCCGTGATTAATAGTGATTATCTCACGTTTGGCTGAACCGATTTTGATACGGTTAATAAAAATGATAAAAAATCCAAGATGGCGGCCAGCTTTTTTGTTTGTGGGCCGATTTTGATGAAACTCGATTTCTAGTACTATTTTGACAAGAAAACAGCAACGCAATGTTAAAAAAATAAAAAATCGAGATGGCGGCCAATTTTTTTGTTTGTGGGCCGATTTTGATGAAACTCGATTTCTAGTACTATTTTGACAAGAAAGCAACAACGCACTGTTAAAAATATAAAAAAATCCAAGATGGCGGGCAACTTTTTTGTTTGTAGGCTGATTTTGATGAAACTCGGTTATTGCTACTATTTTGACAGGAAAATAGCAACGCAATGTCGAAAATGATAAAAAATCCAAGATGGCGGCCAAATTTTTGTTTGTTGGCTGATTTCGATGAAACTCGATTTTAAGTACTATTTTGACAAGAAAACAGCAACACAATGTTAAAAATATTAAATAATCCAAGATGGCGGCCAACAAACAAAAAGTTGGCCGCCATCTTGGATTTTTAATTATTTTAACATTGCGTTACTAATTTCCTGTCAAAATAGTAACAAAAACAGAGTTTTATCAAAATCAGCCCACAAACAAAAAAGTTGGCCGCCATCTTGGATTTTTTTATATTTTTAACAGTGCTTTGTTGTTTTCTTGTCAAAATAGTACTAGAAATCGAGTTTCATCAAAATCGGCCCAGAAACAAAAAAGTTGGCCGCCATCTTTGAATTTTTATATTTTTAACATTGCGTTGTTGTTTTCTTGTCACAATAGTACTAGAAATCGAGTTTCCTCAAAATCGGCCCACAAACAAAAAAGTTGGCCGCCATCTTGGACTTTTTAATTATTTTAACATTGCGTTACTCTTTTCCTGTCAAAATAGTACCAAAAACCGAGTTTCATCAAAATCAGCCCACAAACAAAAAAGTTGGCCTCCATCTTGGATTTTTTAATATTTTTAACAGTGCGTTGTTGTTTTCTTGTCAAAACAGTACTAGAAATCGAGTTTCATCAAAATCGGCCCACAAACGCAAAAGTTGGCCGCCATCTTGGATTTTAAATTTTTTTAACATTGCGTTACTCTTTTCTTGACGAAATAGTACCAAAAACCGAGTTTCATCGAAATCAGCCCACAAACAAAAAAGTTGGCCGCCATCTTGGTTTTTTTAACATTGCGTTACAGTTTTCTTGTCAAAATAGTACTAAAATCAAGTTTCATCAAAATTGGCCCACAAAAAAAAAAGTTGGCCACCATCTTTGATTTTTATTTTAACATTGTCGATATTTGACGACCTCCGTGGCCGAGCGGTGTTCGCACCGGTTTTCAAGGTGCCGCTATCAAAATCAAAATCAAAATCAAAAATCATTTATTCATTTTAGGCTGATACAGCACTTGTGAACGTCAATGAAGCTACGCTATCGGTTCGCAAATCCTACGGCGGGAGGCCTTGTAACGAGAAGAACCGGCAAGAAGGCTATCTCCAGAGGTCCCGGGTTCGATCCTCGATCGGGTAAATATTGAAAACGAACTTTTCAATATTTCCTTTTCCATAACACTATTAAGTGCTCGAGCTACTATAATTTGGTATTTTAACAATATATGTGATGGTGACTAATATTTAATAAAAGAAGCTAAAGCCTAAATATAAACCTATTAAAAAAAAGTGCTATTAAAGGACCATGGTTGACCACGTAAACTCTGTGGTACTGTTGGAAAATAGTTTAAACATTGTGACGTCACAGCTAATCGTGGAGCGTTTATAGTCGGGTGATCTTTTTTCAAATTTCATCAATTTTTAATTACTTATAATTAATTGAAAAAAAGTTTTTTTTAAGTTTTTCCATTAAATATCAATATTATTGTTAATAAAGCTTTAAAAAAAAAATTAAAAAAAACATATTATTTTTTTTTCACATCACCAATTGTGCGCGTCCGTTTCCGAGCGCGCATCGCACTGCACTGATAATGGACAAAGATCTTTGATAAGTGGAATACTACCCAAATTTGTACCTTGGTACTATTATTAATATATTCTGTGCTATAAATAACACTGTTAAGCCCCCAGTACACCTTGGCCTATCATGGTCGGCGACCATGACCAATACATCGTACATTGACACTTTTGAAAGAACCTTTTTAAACTTGTTCGTTCAAAAGTGTCAATGTACGATGTATTGGTCATGGTCGCCGACCATGGTCGGCCAACCTGTACCTGGGGGCTTTACAGTCATTTACAGTATTTACAGTGCCCACAGTGCCACAACCAAGAAATTTGTATGTTGTCTTGTGCCACAACCTTTTCTGTGCCGGTGACAGCGGCGCTACGTACGTTTTTCTTTTTTTTTGTTACAAGTTTAAAAAGGTTCTTTCAAAAGTGTCAATGTACGATGTATTGGTCATGGTCGCCGACCATTATCGGCCATCCTGTACTGGGAGCTTAAGCGGCCCTGACTTCTAAGAACTTCAGCCGCCAGCAGCGCTATGGTTGGACATCAACTTGACATTAAAAAAAATCACGTTAGTTTCACATTTTGGCCACCGGCACAGCAAAGTTTGTGGCACTGTACCTACTCAAAGCCACGTTTTTTTCGCCTGTGAGTGACACTGTAACTCAACAGAAATATTGTTTTCAGGAGTAGCCCCTATTTGGTAAAATAATTTACATACTAAGGGTGACTTTCACCACTGATATTTAAACCTGATTCGCTAAACGTGTATAAAACATAGTTCTGTCTCTGTCATCTGTTTGAATGTGACATAGACAGAAATACGTTTTAATCGCGTTTAAGTATCATTGGTGAAATCGGGCCTTGCAGTCGTCACAAAATATGATGCCCGTTTTGACACATGCTAAAGTGACGTGATTAGCCATATGAGTCTGTGATCGATTCTCGCGATTAATCGATAAAGTTTATGACTAATATAAATTTTTTGACGACTGATTTGTTTGGCGCAGGCGTAAACTACCTGCCTTCTGCGCCAGAGGTCTCGGGTTCGATTCCCGAACAAGACAAATATTTGTGTGCATGAACATGCCTATTTGTCTTGGTCTGGGTGTTTTCTATGTATATTAAGTATGTATTTACTAACAAAAAAGTATATATTTATCCGTTATCACGCACGTTCACATAGACACAGTTTCTTAAGAAATTTACTTTAAGCTTAAATAATTGGTATGATTGTAAGAAAATATTTATTTATTTATTTATTACTACATGTGTAAATCTTTTATGTTGCTTAAACTGTAAACTATTGAAATTTAGTACGCTGATGATTTACCGAATAAATACAAATAAATAAATTAAAAGTATAAGTACCTATAAAGTAAGTTTAACATTTTATAATAATAACTTTAGTCCTAATCCACATAAGTTGCAAACCTACTATAATCGATTAATTATTAATGTAAAAATTGACCTTTTATGGTCTAGAAACTTGAATAGAATCCACTTTAATTGCATAATTTATATAAAAGTGCAAGTATTTTAACTATAGCTCACAGCATAGACATGCTCATAGAGTAGATACATTAGGTACTTGGGGGCTACCGGCTAAGAAATCTGGATATGGGAATGGGCTTTAATTGTCATTTAAATTCCTTATTCTGATAGATTTTTGCTGCTTTGTTCTGTTAAACGTTGCTAGCTAGTTATTGCTATATCCGACGTCACAAAACAAGGAACTGACAGCGGCTATTTTCTTTATAAAATTGTCTTTAAGTTCCCAAAAACGTATGAAGTTCATATCCATAAAGTTACGCGGTAGCCCCCCTTATTATAGCGACCTGAAGCCCTACCACAAGCTCTAATAGCAGTTATTTTTAAGTTGAGAGAGTGAGACGCCGCTATACGGCGTGTAAAGCGGCGTCTCACTCTCTCAACTTAAAAATAACTGCTATTAGAGCTTGTGGTAGGGCACCTGTTAATTGACGATCCAATGGCGTCGCCACCGTGTCATTAAATGTCATTAAATGCTACAAATTCTGAGGGATACGACCATGAAGTTTGACTTAATACTCTGAGGTAACTGGAGCTCTCACCCTGAATAAAAAAGTGTACACCAGGAAATTTGACATTTAGTATGTAGTGGCAGGTAGTGGCTGTCAGTTGTCTCATATGACCATACGTATTTTTTTAAAGTGTAGGTGAGACGGAAGACAGCCACTGTGAAATTTGTGGTCACAAAAAATTGTTCGTACTGCACTCTCCAGTTACCTCAGTATTAAGTCGAACTTCATGGATACGACGGTGTAAGTACAAAGATAATAAAAAATTGTGTCCATGAATGAGAAGTTTTCCAGTAGGTTCTATAATGCTCAATAGATGTAGCTGCGACCACTTTTCTTTTTTTTCTTAATTTTCATGTATAGTGCCACAAGCTTTTCTGTTCCGGTGACAGTCGTGACAGAGGAGCCACTTGCAATACGAAATTACCTGTCAAAATGGACTGTCTTATGAAAACTGTTTTAGTTCCAAAGAGAATCACCGGCACAGAAAAGATTGGCACACTATATGGTATGTTTTTTTGCGTTCTCCAGTTTACGGGAAAGTTGAATGTATTGTTTCACGAATTTTGTTGCGTATATGTATTAATGAGTTATCGTTTTTTCTTATTTTACCTGATTTTGATTATATTTTAATTTAAATAACTGTTAATGTCAGAAAGAAAAGAAAATGTGGAAAAAGTGGCATTTTCATGAAAAAGTTGAAATTAATAGCTCAAATTAATTAAGAAGTTAGTACCTATGTACTGAATTTTCATTCTCTAGATGCAAAAACAAACTTGAACAAACTTTTTAACTTGACAGTTATTGTACATTTTTATAGGTACAACAAAAATAGCGAAGTATGGATAAAAACCTACGGTTGAACTAAGTAATTTAGAAATAAAATCTTATATAACAAGATTATTTACATATTTATTTACATTTTATAATTTTATTTTGTTTTGCGTAGGCTGACAAACGTCCAAGGTATTGTTATTTATAAAAAAAAAAGAAAAGTTTCGCTAGCGCCATCTCTTGCACCTATTTGAAATAAGCTTACGATACCTTTTGGAAAATTCCTCTATATCAAAGAATATATACACTTACGCGAAAAGAAACGACACTTAAGCATGTGTGCACGTAAAATCGCTTGCGGCTATGTGTGGGTGTCTGGATGTGAGCGGGGGCCGTGAGAGGCGCGCGGGGCGGGGAACGGGCAGTCGGGTGAATGCCTTGGCCGAGGGCTGGCGCAATCTTCATACATTCAAATAGGAACTACTAGGAAGCCAAAAAATGCGAAAGTTGTTAAAATTCAGTCGATAATAAATAATTATTGAGAGGACAAATTTTTATTTGGGCGATTATTGATTCACTTACTCAGTATTTTTGTCGCTAACTTAGTAGGTATTTTCTTTGGATGATTTAGTATTTTATTCGGACACATTAACTGTGTCCCACTGTTAGTAGCTTATTTTACGTACATATTAGTATATTATATTATTATTATTCCCTTTATTACATTTAAAATACTTACAAATGGCACGCTAGGCAAAATATATCCACTGTGCCATCCCTTAGGATATACTTTCGGTAGTTATTCGTCATCACAACCTTATCCATAACTGCACAGACAAAACCTGCGGTTTCACCAAAATGATACTTGTTTACCGAGATATACCTACGTATTCCTGTGGCCCTACCATGAGTTGATGCAAACTGTTTACGTTACCGTAAACTATCGTTTTGTCTCTTTCACTCGCACTGACTGTAAGCAGTATATCCGATAGTTTACGGTAACGTAAAAAGTTTGCATCAACTCATGGTAGGGCCACTGAACATATTCTAATAAAGTATTTTCGACTCGAAATTAGTCATTCGTAAATTGTCGCTAGCTTAGTTAATTTTTCGCAAACAAAATATAACGCTGCTCGGTTTCCTATTTGAGTATTTTATTCAATGTCGTTCATATTTTATTTTGTCGGAAATTTTATTATTTCCCATTTGTAAAGATATTTAATAAAAATATCTATAAATGTTGATTGAAAAATTGAACGTGTCTTTCATTACCAAAATATTCTTACACAAATTATATAACATCCTACACGTAACCTTCTTTGGCATGAGCCTATATTCAATTTCGGTATCAACCATGAAGCTCGACTTTATACTGAGGTAATTAAGTCAAACTTCATGGTATCAACCCTAGCGTCGGCTAAACGTCACCGGCGCTCGAACTCTCACGGACACGGAGTGTCACCGCTGTGTCTATATTGACATACCTAATCAATCTGTCGTTCGCTACCGGAACATTTCCTGAAAATCTAAAACGATCGCTTGTTATGCCTCTGCATAAAAAAGGAAATAAAGGTAAAATAGAAAATTACCGTCCTATCACGTTGATATCCATTCTCGCCAAGATATTCGAAAAGTGCATGTATAAAAGATTACTGGATTATTGCGTCAAATTTAACATACTTGATGCCAATCAGTTTGGGTTTCAGAAACAAAAATCCACAACTTTAGCTATATTTAATTTGGTACGCTCCGTTTTGACAAACTTAAATGATAATAATCGTTCGACATTGTCTCACACAAAATACTATTAAGAAAATTAGAAATGACAGGAATTAGAGGGATACCACTCCAATGGATTGAGTCTTATTTAACGAATCGACAGCAATCAGTTGTTATAAGAAAAATGTCAGGGAATGAGCTTATATCTCATTCATCGGAATATAAAACAATTAAATATGGTGTTCCCCAAGGTAGCGTTTTGGGGCCAATACTATTTATTCTATATCATTGAGTTATAATGTACTAACGTACTAGAGAAGCTATCCCAAACAAAAATCTTGTAGTATTTTTGCTAAGCTAAGAGTTAGCCTCGCGACCAATCGAAAGCGCCCGTGCAGAAAGCGGCAACCAATAGTAGTGCAACAGACATAGATCAAACATTGCAGAACAGACATAACTTTTGTGCGTGTTTTCTGCCTACCAAATTTTATGAGAATTCATATTTTATTTAATTAATTATTTTTTTAAGATTAAACATTGACATCGTGAGAGAAATACTTACTAATCGAGTTTATTTTTGGTACTTATATACGTTTAAATACATGAATACTATTAATTATTTTACTTGCGTTTATTTAACTTGCAGTATAAATGTAAGTTCAATGCTCAAATGTTCAATAACAAAAAAACATCAAACTTCCATCAAAACCTGAACCCAAGTAATCACCTAAAACCTAGAACCTATAACGTTTAAACTGTCACTTCTGCACCACAAAATAACCAATTTTGTTAATCTATGACTCTATCGAAATATGGCCGTCGCTTAATTTTTCGGCGACCTAATGAAATAATTACTCAGTAGCATGTTATTAGATACTTTAGTGAGTACTTACTAGTAAAAAATAATTCCTTGGGCTTTATTAGTATTTTTTGAGTTATTTAAACAGTACCTCAACCCACATATCGGCATTTTTAAATAAAATAGAACAGAGTACACACACGTGTTGTTGCGTCTATCGCTTGCCACAGACTAAACGAGTTGAGTCCACGTGGACTCAACTCGTGTTGCAAAGATTCTACTTGAGATGTCTCCTCTATTCTTTTATCTCAATGTTCTATATATTAATGACATTACTTATATTACGAATCATAAAATTATATTATTTGCGGATGACATCTCAATGATTGTGACAACTAATAAGAAATACAATTCAAAACTGGACCATGAAATTGACATAAGTAAATAAAAATATTGACAAAATTATAAAATGGCTAAAATCACACAATTTGAAAATAAATCTTGACAAATCTAATTTCATTCAATTTAATAAAGCAAAACAAGATAAATATTCAATCAAATTAAATATAGACAAAATAAAAGAAGTTACAGAGACTAAATTTCTTGGTGTAACTATAGATCAAGAATTAAATTGGAAAACACACGTTGAAGAACTGTGCGGCCGAATAAATAGATTCGTGTACGCCTTACGAAAACTAAGGAAGCTTACAAACCTATCATGGCGTATAGGGCATATGTTGAATCTATTATTCGTTATGGACTAGTGATATGGGGTAACAGTACCGACAAAACTAGAATATTTTTAGCGCAAAAAAAGTGCATCAGAGCCATTTGTGGTATTTCACCTGACGTTTCGTGCAAGCCTTATTTTAAGAGCCTTGGTTTGTTGCCGTTATCATCACTTTATATCTTAGAAATATCGTACTTTGTAAGAAATTATAAAAAATATTTTAAAAAAGCATCTGATCTGAATACAAGACTGAAGAGAGATCCAAACAGACTTGTATACACCGATGTTCCTAGATCAGACAAATATGGAAAAAGCTGTTTAATGATGTCCGTTAAAATTTATAACCGATTACCTGACGATATCAAAGATATTCACTCTGATACAATGTATAAAACTAGATTATATAATTGGCTAAATGAAAATACTTTTTATGACTTGAAAGAATTGTTCGACATAAAAATGTAAGTAATCAATTTAAATACCTAATAATAATATTGTACGCTTACTAACAGGCTAAATGTGAGATACCTACTTGTATTTTTTTTAACATCTTTATGTACCCACATTTAAAACAATAAAGATATTTATTACTTATTACTTAATACCGTACCGTACCCTCAGAACAATAACTTCTGAGACCGTAGCAAAATTATTGTAGTTCCTTTTTCTGCCACTCGCCAATATCATATTGGCAATATGTTTAAACTTAAAAAATAAAATGAGCCATAGAGAAGGCGATGGATCCTGATTAAAGGTAAAAATGAATAACGAAACGCGCTTTATTGACACAATCTGTGTCTCCGATCCGAAAGTGATGGGCCAACTCTTGATAAAGCGACTCGATTAACTCGAGTTAAAATTCACTTAACTCGAGTTGACTGGATGAGAAACGTAGTGAATATTTGTTTTCTTTTTACAAATTTTAGGTGATTCTTACTAATATGAGATTTGATTGAAGGTCAACGCCACACGCCATGTTATTTCGGTTTAATAATGTGAGAACTTTCACTTGCTCACGATAACTAATTACTCAAAACACTATGTATATTGTGAAACACTTTAATTATATAAACATAACACAAAATAAAATATCTCTATTGAAAATAAACAACAGCCTCCGCTGACAGTATAATTTTCTCGACAACCGTCATAACATTCCCATTTAACATTCCATTCAAAACAGTCATCCTTCAAGATTCAATCAAACCAGCCAGTCTGTCAACAATTGCCATGGCCTCTTTGCTCTAACAAATAAGAGTGATTTTGCAACCAAAAATGAAAGCACCGGCACGGCATACCGTTAGTTTAGTAATCTCGTAATAGTTTGATTCGTTTATTTCCGCACCAATCTTTTGAGTTATTTCGAACTGAATGAGCGATTTTCTGAAAGCTCAGCCACTAGATGGCGCTGTCCCACCTATGCAGTTAGAAGGAACGGAACGTTATAAATTTTACTTTGACGCGACTTTTTTACGTAAAACGGAACGTCAGACAGATGTTATTTATTTACCTTAATCTTTAAATTTACCTATTTCGTTTCTGTTCCTCACAGTAGTACTTATTTATTATAATTAGTTTCCTTTGGGGTTTTAAAAAGTAATTAATTTAAATATGTTTCATACCAAAATATACCATAGACATGTACATACTTCGTTCAACGCCATCTAGTGAAGCAATTGGAAGCTTTTTTTTTTAAATGGCTTCTCAGAAAATCGCTCATTCAACTCGAGTTAGGAACTCGAGGTGATACATCACTAGTCTACGATTGTAATGGGCGATTTTCTGAAAGCTCAGTCACTACAGTCGTCACAAATTAAGATGCCCGTTTTGACACATGGTATTGACCCTAGAATGTAACTTGTTACGAAAACCAAAAAATCAAATATATGCTGATTACTTATCAAAGGCGTATGAAAATAATATGTTACATTTTTTAACGCGTCATAAATTAAGGCAAAGTGTATTACGCGTATTATTTTTGCGTTTATTCTAAAGTAAACTCAGATTCGATTAACTACGAAACGTATCGAAAAACAGTTACGTTCTCAGTCTTTATTTTTTTAAATACTAGTGTTGTAACCGTTGTGTGCAGGATTTCTCCAGCTTCATTCAATTTTATCGAAATAATCGTTATAACCACTTTAATAGATTAATTTGTAAAATTGATCTTTTTTGTGTGAAAACTAGATTGGCGCATTAGTGAAATTATGAATTGGCAACAATGATTTCGATAAAACGGTTTCTAGGCAAACGCAC